>JAVYIG010000271.1:0-695510 GCA_035222895.1 Strongylocentrotus droebachiensis | reverse complement strand
CTTCCAAATATACACTATACCGCCCTCTGAGAATCCAAACGAATCATTAATTGTTGGTCAGGAGGGCTCCTTGGTTATTCATTTTCGCTGACGGAATTTGAGATTTCTTTTTATTTTCAATCCAATTTTATTTGTTGTTTACTCGGTAAATAAATCCAAACCAAATCTCTTTTTCCCATTTTTGTAGATCATGCGCTATATGCCTATTTTCCATCTGTACATAACAGGGACAATGCTTATTGAGTGTATCAAGGAAGAGTGAAGGTGGTGATATTATATCCCTTGTTAAAAAGAACAGTAGGCATATCTGTCAGTTATTTATAAAAGTAAAAGACAGTCTGCGTTACAGAGTTAAATGTAGTTTCAAAATTCACCTTCAAACTACGGATGGAACAGTAAGATTTAGTAACCATGTCCTATTCTATTGCCTTTAGAAATCATGTTAGCATTGCATATGTTGTAAAATATTTTGTGTACTGTTCGTATAATACGACGCAAAATAAGCTATCAATATTACTCCAGATTGCTTTTTCTAAAAATATTTTGCAATCGTGTTTTTCCTAAAAATTCTAGGTATAACGTGTTGGAAATAATGGGAAAGAAAATAATTACTTCCTCTGTTTTGTGCATGGAGAGAACTGAAATAAAAATTATCACCAATGAAAGTACTGGGGAAAGATGAATTTCAATTAAATTTGATTTATATTTCTTAAAAATGTGATGTTCTCTACAATGAACAAATAAAAATGTCTCGTTATGATCTATGGCCATTTGTGAGTCAAGACATTTCCGCTCACAATTCAGAAATAGATTACCTGCCTTTCCCATTTCTTTTTTATTTTCTACTGACAAAGCCTCTTCTTTAGTTTATTCATTTCCACATCCTTCCCTCCATTGATCATATCTATCAGCGTCTTAAATTATTAAGCTTTAGTAGGCCAATTTGCATTATATATTGAAAAAAATTGTCTATTTTCAGGCGTTTATGAGTCTGTATTGACTACTATTCGTTAAATATGAATAATGATAATAAACAATAATTTTTTTACCGACGGAAGCCTCGTCAGCTTCAAAGCTGTTCTTCCTGAGGGCCCTGCAATTATCATAACCCTAACCATTTCCAGGTATCCATTAGATGCACATGCATGGTTGGAGTGTAGCAAACGTATAGATTAATATCTTGCCAAAGGACCCTCAACCCTTATAGTTGGATTGAGAGTCAAGTGAATGAACCGCTATAACACGACACCTCCACGCATACCATAGACATGAATTAATATATACATTAATTTCTATTTTCATAATTTATACACTGAACACGTATAGGCCTATACTTTTGTCACATCTCTCTGTTTCTCCCCGTGTGGCGCTTATAACCTTCTGCTTATAATCGTCGTTAAATTGAACATTACATACGTTCCCGGAAGCGTTATTTTTCACTTTGATTTATATAATTAATTTTTGTCGGTTTGATGAATGGCGTCTTTTTAATTTCACATCCAAGTCAGAGACATGCAATGCAACAGAGATGATATTGCTTATTATGGAGTAAGTGTTTGATCACTGTTTCAATAAGTCCGTTATCGTATTTCATCATCTATTAATTCGTCCGTTATCATCGTGTTCTCATGGCTGCGATGTTTGTTGATTTTTAATTATCATTGATGATGAATCGCTCAGCTAAGATTCTGACCTTGATCAACTAGCTAACGAGAAGCTGTTTGTTTATTTATAAGTTTCCATGACCACATTGTTTTGGACATCATTGTATTCCGTTTGATATTGTTTATAATCATGTAATAATATAGATTCCCTGAAAGAGTACACAACAATGTAAACCAAAGCCCAGGTGGTAGTATACGATTTAGTGTTATTACTAAACACCTTATGATTTCTCCTGCAAGGCAAGTAATTTACATTTGTAATTATATGACACAATTTATAGATTATTTATTATTTTCCTAATTCTTGTCCTTGTTCGAGTTCTACTAGTTCTTCTTGTACCTCCTTTTCCAGTATTATTATTATTATTGCTCTTAATAATTAATATCATCATTATCATTGTTATTATTATAATTTTTATTATTATTATTATTAGTAGTAGTAGTAATAGTAGTAGTAGTAGTAGTAGTAATAGTAGTATAGTAGTAGTACTATAGTAGTGGTATACATAGTAGAAGTAGTAGTAGCACTATTATTTCTATCATTATTATTAGCATTATCAGGTGGGCTGTATCTAATACAGACCACCTTATATTTTTGTTAAAATCGCCTTTATTTATTATTTATTTATTTATTTATTTTTCTTATTTCCACCCACTTTTTTGTGTTCAAGATAATTTGAAAATGGCTCAATCAAATATCTTAAAATTTAACACACATATGTATAGGCATATTCACAAAGCATAGGAAATTTTTCGACCTTGACCTTGACTGATGACGTCATCTAGGCGCAATTTTGTGAAAAAATTTGAAAATCAACTCATGATCATATCTTCATAACCAAAAGTCATTTCTCATTCATATTTATCAAGATCAAGGTCAATATGTGTCCGGACAATTTCAGGTCAAAAAACGCGCGCGTGCGCGTACGTCCGCGCGTCAATGCGCGCGCAAATTTTATAAATGCTCAAAATCGTCTCAAATTTTTTTTGCATACGTTTCAGGTCATTTTAAGCATTTTATAAAAAATCGCGCGCACGAGCATGCGCGCGCGTTCTCGCGCGTAACACCATTACAAAACATAGAATCGCCATTTTTTTTCTTTCATGATATTTCTCATATTTTTTCAAGGAATTTGATACCATGTTTATCTCTTTATGACCATTAATAACAAGATGAGCGTCAATTCAAGATAAATGACAGTGCGCGCGAGCGCTTTTAATACATAGCATATATGGGAAAAAACATGCCTATACAAAATTCATTATAGCTCTTTGGAATAAACCGTGACCTTCAATTTTATTCATATTTGAATAGAGTATGAGTCGGAGATATGATTCCATGTCTCATTTGGCCATTGAGTGTATCGTGACATCATCATAATGACCTTCGAACTAAAAATAGGAATTTGCATATTATGACGTCAGCATATTTATGGAAAATTGATTGTATCTCTGTATATATTGATCAATTTTCTTCCAAATTTCGATATGTTGTAGCTATGATAGTTGTCTACAAGTTTAATAATAACCATTTTTCATTTTAATGACGTCATTAGAGTGAAAATTTCGATTAAAGGCCTCATGTCAAAAATGACATAATTTGCATGTTATGCCTATAGAAGGTGATTTTAATTCACGTTATGAATCTACATGATATTGTTTTTTAAGAATTTGTAAGCAGTATGTCGCTTATTTTTGCTCTATTTTGTGTTTAATTTTAGTTGACCAGCCCACCTATACTTGTTCCAAACAAGTATTATATGTCTAGTTATAATTATTATTATTATTAGCATTATTATCATCATCATTGTTGTTGTTGTTGTTTTTGTTTGGTTATCATTCCATTTTTCTTTTCTAGAATGTCAGTACGTTTGTCAGCATGGATATAATCATCGATGTGATCTTTCGAAGTGTTAGATCCCAAGCTAGATAAGCCGTATCAAATCCCGTAAAATGCGCATAATTCACCTACTTCTGTCCATTTCACAATATTCTTTTTCCCAATAATAATTTGTTACCGAGGTTACGTGTGTTAAGGTAACCGCCATGTCAGGTTGGCCATAGGATAACAAAACAAGGGAAGGTGTACAAATTTAATCGCAAATGTGTAGATGACGTAAATTAAGGGTGAGTTGTCATGGAAACAGGTAAACATATACCTTGTAATGGAGATGCTATGGAATGTCTATGGGAAGCTTATTCCAGTCAGTGTTTTGGTGCTCTGTTAGTTAATATGACCGTGGTATTAGCAACCAGGATTAATTGAATTGGCTATTCAAGTCATAAATGGATGGCTCTATAGCTATGAATGGAAATCCATATATTGACAATAACACATCAGAGTGCCTGACCTGCAAATGCTAGATTTTGAGGTAATTATTTTGTTACACGGAAAAACAAAACAAAATAGGTTTATTGATTCATGGCTCATTGGATAAATTTCCGCAGTGGATTTGATTGACATTTTAGATATTAAGGGGAAAATATTAATCAGCAAGTATTTTAACAGACAAACCATTCATGAATTGTCTATGCAAATAAGCCTATACACCTGGAAAGTATATAGCCAATTGGCTATATACTTTCCAGGTGTATAGGCTTATTTGCATAGACAAGTGATGGGTGTTTCGTCTGTCTGTTAAAATCCTTGCTGATATATCATTAGTCGATTTAAAAAATAAAAATCAAGAAACAATAAAAATAAAATAAAAATAAATTAAACCAAAATCAGACCAAAAGTACCTAAAATATTAGTTATTGTTCAGTATATATTGGGTTATAGCGTGTATGGAATCAATTTTATGCACAAGCATGTTATGGATGTAATAAAACAAAGACAGGGAAAGACATGGGAGAAATACGTGCCCCCCCCCCCCCCCCCCACCACCACCACCCTCTCTGGGGGGAAACGAATTCTGAATCCAACTCTGAGATATTAATTTATATATTTTGTTCAATATCTACCTAATAACTCAAAACCTTTCTTCAATTCAATTTATTTCCCCTTTTAAAATACACACAGAACAACAAATATAAAGTAATCAATCAAAACGGAATACTATATTATTTGAGACTACTGGCTTCTTCAACACAAGATAATAATGCCTTCGATCTAGAAGGTCAAGTGTGGTTATGGTTTAAAATGACAGAGAGTGAGGCTGACGGAGATAGAAACAATTGTCTGTGTATATCAGTTGTTTGACAGTCTCATGGGTGTTTAACGAGTATACCATGAGGTCACAGCACCACGATGTGTGTGGGTGTATATCTATAGAGTAGCCAAGAAGAATTACATTTGACTGTTGGGTTATAGGAAGAGGTATGATGAGTATATGCCACAAAACGCTTCACAGACATGCCAGTTTGACCAAACCAGATTGGTAGGCGAAAATGATGGAGATGGTAGCTTTGAAATCACTTTGCAACGTAAGCTTGATCTGTCTTCTTCGTCATTATCAAATTACATTTTGAACATTATGTTCTTGTGCCCACATTAGGGTTCGCATGGTAACTGTTCACTTCGAATGTTAGACTCGGCTTAGAATGAGCTAATTTAATTATTATTTCGATGAAAAAAATGGAACGCAGATTATGTTCGTAACGATTTAGCCTACATAGAGAATGGTTAAGGATGATAGAAATAGAGCAACGATCAAAACCAACAGATTAAGAATTAGGAAAATAGGTGTGAAACTATCATGGAAAATATCTGTTGAATCATTTCTATATAATAACTCATTGACATAGAGACCTTTTATAAGAGCGTTTTTTAGAATATAGTCACGGACCCCAATCCCACTGCAACATTACTTCACCGACATTTCATCTTGAGCTGTATATGCTGTTGTTTTTCAAGTAAAGCCATTACACAATCCTGAAAAGATAATGCAATGCCGTATTATGAAAGCATGGTTGCATCAAACCAGTAACACGAGCGGTTGAGGGCTATCTAGCCGAAATTGATGGAGTCATGCAATAGGAAGGATAGCTTGCTTCAATCGTGCCTCGACTCGCTGCACAAGCCACTTAACTATCTTAAGAGACAATATTCTGAGCATGTAAGGGAAATGCGGAGAAGAGAATTAACTAGATTAGATTCTTGTAATAAGCTGATAGAGCGCCTATGTGAGCGCTGATGCAGCTCCGCCGTTTCTGATTGGTCAATTGGCAATCTAGTTGGCGTATCACGTGATGCGCGGCGAGGCGTGGCGGTAAAAAGATATCGTGTTTTGCTCCATCGTATAGCACGCTATCCATCAAGACCATTCTACCACTAATTGCCACTATTGTTTTAACGAGTGAGAACCATGTCTTTTATATATCTTCAACTTCCTCTCTTACCATCGCCCTTCTCCTTCCTCTACTCCCCTGTCTTTCTGTACAGGTCTGTCTGTATATTTGTCTGTCTATTATTATGTAGCCATAATGTATTCCCTAATTCTAACCATATCATATTTTTTCCGCATGATTTCTTTTTTTTCCTGCTCTTTCCTGACACAAGCATAGCCTACATAGTTTAATGTATATGAATACAAATATGACGGTAAACATATTTGAAGACACTGAAAAGCGACTCATGAAAATAGTAAAAACATAAAATTATGTACAAAGGCATGTATACTGCCTTTTCTCCATCTAAAAGAAAGCGTATCTGGACACCCACCCCTGGACATCCACCCCCAGATAACTACCCCAGTCAACTACCCCTTAGGACAACTACCACCTACTATAGGGCAACCAGCCAACCACTCTCTAGGACGACTACCCCTGGGACAACTACCCCCGGACAACTACCCTCCAGACAACTACCCCCTAGGACAACTACCCCCGGACAGCTACCCCCGGACAACTACCCCCAGGATAGTTGTCCGGGGGTTAATTGTCCTAGAGGATGGTTGTTGTGGGGGTAGTTGTTTTTTAAATCAAGAAAACACATCGTCGGCTACCAACCCAATGTACCAGGATTTTGGGTTTCAAATTGCATTCTGCATGTTTTCCATTTTTTCTTATTTGTAACTATTTAAATTCAATACCTCAATGCCACAACAACCAAAAGGTGAATCCTATAAGATCTGTAATGTGAAATCATCTGATAGTTATACTTGTCTAGCCAATCGATTTGGTATTATGAATTGACTCTATTCTCTACAATCTATTGATAAGAGAGCCTCAAGAAAATAAAAATTTAAAAAAGAATCGTCGAACTCATTCCATGATTCATTTAGTATTAACCCTTCAGTTGCTTTCTTTGCCATACTCCATGGTCGCTTATTTGCCACACGTGAATTTTTGCACAAAATGATAGTCACCAATGGAGGAAAAGCTTTGTGCAACATGATCGATTTTCAAAAATCACCCAATCCCGGTCTTGATTAGCTTCATTACGCTTTTAACACCGGTATAGATTAATCTGGTATTGGAGAAACGGTTGAATAATCTTGAAGCCTTTGGTTTATTTATCTCATGATACAGACAATGTGGCACAAGATGATTATTTGTGTGCCATAATTGTAAAGACTGTTGCCTAGTTCACACCGACGCCGAATGTCGCGCTTTAAATCGGCGATCAATTCGGCGTCATTTTTTCAAAAAATCTCACGATCTCCTGAGATATGTTATGCTAAGTTCACACCGACGCCGAATTGATGGCGCATTAAATCTGCGAGCAAAGCGGCGGCAAAGCTTAACAAAGCTTAATTAAAGCGTAAAGACCGTAATCGAGCGTGAGAAAGCTTTGAGCCATTCGGGACATTCGGCAAGAGCGCCAACAAAATTTAAACTGTTTAAACATTTGAGGCGATCTGTCACGAATTGCGTAAAGCGGGGAGAGCGGGGAGTGCTTATCAAAGCGTCACAAAGCTTATCAAAGTTTTGCTCAAAGCGTAGGAAAGCTTAACAGAGTTTAACAGAGCTTGGTTCAAAGCGGTGACCCCACTTTGTACGCTCTGTCATCAACTGACACGCTTTGTTAAGATGTCTCAAGATTTGATAAGATCTGGCATCAAGACTTGACACGCTTTCTTACGCTTTCACCGAGGATTGACACGTTTTCCCACGCTTTCACCAAGGATAATTGACACGATTTTCCACGCTTTCATCAAGGATTGACACGCTTTGTCAGGCTCTTTCACGCTCTCTCACGCTCTCCCACGACACACACGCTCTGTCACCATCCCTATAAATACCGCTGGGACTCGAGTTCTTCTAATTCCAATTGTCCCAGTGAAAGAAGTTCTAAATCTGGTGAACCCTAAATCTACTATAAAGTAAAATATGGGACCCAAGAGAGGTCGAGACACAACCAGGAAGAACCAGAGAGGGGGACGCAGAGGCCATTTCGTTGAGATTCAGAGGGCTAGATCTCCAACTCCACCGCAGCCAGAAGAAGACATACTGGTGCCAGAGCAGCCACAGCCTGTCATGGAGTCTGGGGAAGATCAGCCTTTCATAGAGTCTGGGGAGGATCTCCCAGAAATCCCACCAGTTCCAGCAGCCCGCAAAAAGCGTAAGAATAAGCCATATTATTATGCCCAGCTGACAGAGGCTCAGAAGGAAGAGTTGATTGATTGGTTGAAACAGAACCCGTGCATCTACTCCAAGAGGCTGACTGAGTACAAAGACGCACCCCAAAAAGAGAAGCTATGGGAAGACAAAGCCAAAGTGATGGGTTTGGAGGTGCCAGCCCTGCAAACCTTCTACAAATCAAACAGAACCCAACTGAGCCGCCTGAAGAAGAGTGTTGGGAAATCTGGTGATGGTACAGATGTTCTAGAGGACCTGTCTGCTACTGATCGATGGATCTGGGAAAACTTCTCCTTTCTGAAGGATCACATCGAGACAGTTGAGCACAGAAACGTCGTCAGCATCCATGGCAGAACTGGGAGGGTAGCAGGCAGCACAGCACCAACATCCACAGCTACTGGGTCAGCAGCAGCAGTACCACCTACAGCAGCCTCCAACATCCAGTCAGACTCTGGGTCAGAGTCACAGTCTACAGACCCCTCCTCTCGAAGACACTACACAGAGAGTGCTGACCTCAAACAAACTCTGATGGAGTACATTTCTGGTTCCAAGAAAGTGGGTCCCTCCCCCTTTGCCAGACATATAGACGAGGGACTCGCTGAGCTTCCCAGCGACATCAGACGCACAACACAGATGAAGTTGATGGCCGTTCTCCACGAGGGGCAGAAACAGGCTGAAGAGCGCCAGGAGATGCAGCAGCAGGTGCCTAGTACACTGCAATGGAAAAACTGTTAAGGATGATGAAAAGGTTTAACAGGAAATTCATAAATATTTTGAAAAAGTGTATGTTAAGGAATGCACGAATGTTCATGTTGATAACTATTTTAAAGATTTAATTATTAGTACTCTGACCGATGAAGAGGCATCGAAGTGTGAAGGGTTGCTAAGTGAAAAGGAATGTAAAGACGCATTGCAATGTATGGGGAATAACAAAGCCCCTGGAAGTGATGGTCTTAGTGCTGAGTTCTACAAGGTTTTTTGGTTAGGAATTAAAGATTTGGTTATTGCAAGCTTAAATGAGGGGTATCACAAACAAAAATTATCTTCTTCTCAAAGGCAGGGTCTTATTACGATGTTATTTAAGAAGGGGGATTATTGGAGACCAATTTCGTTATTAAATAATGATTATAAAATTGCGGCAAGAGTACTGTCTAAAAGACTTCAACGTGTTTTATCAAGTATCATTTCAACTGATCAAAGAGGTTTTATGAAGAAAAGATCCGCAGCAGAAAACATACGATTAGTACAAGATGTAATCGACTATTTAAAGACATCCAATAGTTCGGGAATTATATTCTTTTTGGATTTTAAAAAAGCATTCGACAATGTATCTCATTTTTTCCTATTTCATGTACTACGTAAATTCAATTTTAAAGAATCTTTTATATCCTGGATAAAGACCTTTTATACTGACGCCATCGGTCGTGTAATGAATAATGGATGGATTTCAGAAAAGTTACTTATTGGAAGAGGAGTTCGCCAGGGTTGCCCATTATCGGCATTACTTTTTAACATAGTAGTGGAAATATTAGCATGCAAAATAAGACAAAATAAAAACATTAAAGGGATTAATATATGCAGTGTTGATTTAGGTATTGATAGTTTAAAAATGTCCCAATATGCAGATGACACAACATTATTTGTGGAATCTGTTAATGATATACAATATATTATGAATGAAATTAACGACTTTGGAGACTATGCAGGTCCGAAAATAAATTGGAATAAGACAGAAGTTATGAAACTGAATACTGTAGATAATTTTGTTCATGATAATGCCATTATATATACTGATCAACCTGTAAAATATCTAGGAGTATATGTAGGCGAAAATAAGAAATTGATACAAGATTTAAACTGGAATGTAAAAATAGATAACATTCGAAAAGTATTAAATATGTGGAAAATGAGAGATCTTACTTTTTATGGCAGAATAATTGTTTTGAAAATGTTAGCGGCGTCACAAATTGTATATACCGCAACTGTTGTACCAGTACCAAAACATGTTTAACAGATATTGAACAGACTATTATTTCGTTTCTTATGGAACGCCAAAAAAGATAAAATTAAACGTAATGTAATTATAAGTGATATTGAAAATGGTGGATTGAATATGATTGATATTGCTAGTAAAATATCTTCACTTCGTTTGGCATGGATATCTCGTTTTTTTAATGATAATGGCTCTTATTGGAAAAATATGTTTAAATACTGGTCCGACAAAATAGGGGGTTTGCCACTATGTTTACATTTCAATTGTAACATAAAGGGTATGAATTTATTATGCTCTAAACATAATTTGCCAGAATTTTATGTAGATATTTTTTGTACTTGGTCAGAACTAAAATTCATTGATATGTTTAAAGTAAGAAATATTCCAAATGAAATTATTTGGAAAAATAGTAACATTACCTTTCAGAACAAAATACTGTTTTATCGAGAATGGCAAGAGGCCGGTTTATTGAAAATTCATAATTTGATTACAAATGGTATTTGGAATGAGTCTACAATACTAAATACAAAAGTGAAAGCCCAACAGCTCTTATTTGATTTTAAATATACACAATTAAAGAAAGCATTTCCACAGTGTTGGTTGGAAAGATTAAGCTATGAATTTGAACAATAATGTGATATTTCGAATATGATAGAAATAGAAACAGGGGATAAAGTGAATGATTTTGTTATGAAAGTGAAAGATTACTATCGTTTGTTATTACGTAATAAGTCAAAAGAACCAAATATCATTTACTTTCGGAATTTCTTTTTAGATTTGGATAATGACTTTGTTTGGAAGGATGTATTTTTATTTAAATTAAAGCAAATTCGTAATAATCAAGTTAAACAATTTAATTTCAAGATGATTCATAGGTTTATTGCCTCAAAAGAAAAATTATATAAATGGCAAATTGTTAATAATAATTTATGCAACTCTTGTGGACAAGTTGACTCAACTTTTCATTTTATGTTATATTGCACGGATGTGACTATGTTTTGGAAAATAATATGAAATTTGATATTTAATCTATTCCAAATAGAAATAGAAATAGACCAGAAGATAATAGTTGTAGGAAAGGATATTGGAAACAAGAAATATTCACTTCTGAATATTATTTTAAATTATGCGCAATATGCAATTTATAAATGTTACGTTAAGAAGATTGTTAATGGTTCTGTTTACTACCCACATATTTTTTTTTTTTAATTCAAGTCGTTGCTAAGATTATTTTTAAGATATGAATGTGTTAGCAAAGAAAATAATACTAAGCTGAAAGAATTGTTGAATGTTCTATAATCTTTAACCTATGTTATGTTTCACTCAATTAATGAGTTATTAATGTACAAATGTATTATTATTATGGAAATAAAAACCTCGCTTGAGGATAAGAGAAAAAAAAGAAAAAAAAATCCGAGGTCTTTCTCTAAACGAAAATAACTAAAAGCAATTTTTAAATTACCTCCAGTTTCACCACTTAGTTTTCAGTACAACCTTTTTTTATTATTAACACTTACGCTGTCCTCATTATCTGCATTTAATACACACTGGTGATGTATAATTTGCTTGTCGTGCCGTTTCTATGGTAGCAAACTGTTTTCATTCATAAAAATCAGACGACAAGCAAGCGGCGGGAAGAATTGCAATCGGCGCTGCGGTGTTCGACCTGACATAGTCAATAAGAGCAGAAAATTATCCTCCAATTTTCTGGATGGATTTTACGGCGTTCGTCGTTTAAGTAAATGATCAATAAATTCTTAATATGTCAGCGTAGTAGCCTGAGACAGCCCATCCTGCTGACTTTTTTCCATTACTCCGCCAAATTACACTGGAATTAGCATTTGCAACGGATCTATAGAGAACGAATTTGTCTGGTTAATGAAATGTAAGGATACGCTCGACCTCAAAAGCTTCTCAATTAAAAAGTGCAATGTCGTCATGATTAGTCAACATGCTGTTTTATGTCGCGTTAAAATAACCAATACACATTGATCTATATGGAAGGAAGACCGGAGCATTCTAAATCATTAGTATTTTGTGTTAATGATGTAAAGGTAGACGACCACTTTAGATTATTGGTGATGGATAGAAGATGTGGGGTTGCTATGCAACAATGAAACAAACGGTGTTGCCAATGATTTTGATGAAGTAATGTTGACATAAGGTTTGATGATGGAAGGCAAACAGTAAGTTTAGTTTGTAATATAATGAATATAATCAATCATAGAATATTGGCCTTTATAATAATTCTAACATGATCTTTGCTCTCTAAGCCAAACATTGATGTACTTTACACGACTCTTGACAATGGCCGGCATGGAAGCTAAGCAGGCACTGAAAGGTAAAGGGCACACGTCAGGGGCAAGGGTGACAATGCAGGATTGCATTTTGTATTGGATTTTAGTGACAAAGCGCGAAAGCACCACAATCATAATCTGATAATGAACATACGGTTAAATTCTGTTGTGTGGAAGGTGGCAATGCTATACTTTACATTTTCATGTCTCACAGACAGTTTAACAGAAAGTTGACAATGTTGTTTGTATCTATAACGTTTCCTTTACACACACTCACACAACCTCGCACACCTGACACACGCACACACATATTTCTTTTTTCTCAATATTGACAATAACTTTACATAGTCATGATAGTAATAGCAACTTAAAAGGATAACATATCATTAGTATAACTGAATATTCAGTTACTCATTTATAGCAGGTGATAGTATGTGTATAATGACAACGTTGCTTATAAACAGGGGTGTAATTGTGAAAGTGAAAACATCCTTTCGGAAGGTATAGTAGATAAGAAAAGAAGGAAACCAGAAAAAGATAACATGTCTTGATAATTCATAGGACAAGAATCTATGTCAAGCACCTCTTGATAAAAGAGTGCATCATTTAATACTTATCTTAAGATAACTATCCAGTGAAAATGTCAATTAAGAAGAAATATGAAATTATGTGATGCTCTCAAAATTAGAAACGACACTTTTATACTAACTTCAGTTTGTTTTTATCTTAAGACATGCGTATAAAATCAAATTTGATAAAACACATAAATATCATCAACAATAAAGTTATAATAAGCAACCACAAAAAACATGCATTTTATTCGATCCATTGTACACTTTTGAGGAGAATCAGTATTCTTTTGTTTATTTGTTTGTTTTACATGACTAGGAAAGTATTGTATGCTTGTAGGTCAGCAACCAGGGGACCGACGGCTTCGAGTCCTCTTCGAGGGACTTGATAATGAGGATTTACTGCCTTACCCAAAGGCAATAGTGCACCGACTTGGTTTCGAACCCGAAACCTCCCCGTTACGTGACCACTACTCTACCACTAAGCCATCGCAACTCCTTGTATTATGATCATCTGTTTTACACCATACTTTTACATTGAAATCCGTCAGAAAGTAGTCCTCGCAATGAAAGTTTAAAGGTTGGTTAGATTAGTTTGCTTAACATCATGGCGCTTCACAACGTGTGTTTACCGGTGTTTGTTGATTGCCTCTGGTTTCCAGGAGAGAACGTGGTCCTGCATACAGTATTTAATCGAATACTTCATCCATTCCTCTCAGATTCTACTTCACATCACTCGCTCACCGCACACTAACGTCATCACTTCATCGACACATCTCTTCTCATAACATCAGTGTAAAAGCGTCAATCCAAATGAAATCGGGATGTTATTTCTGGATAAAGTTATTTATCATTGTTAAGGTTTCTTTGTTTTGTTTTGTGTCTGTGACTCGACGTTAGATATTTTTCTGTTCATGGTTATTTCCTCCGAGTCAAATTTTCAGATTATTCAATTTCATACTGATAAAATGAAATATTTGCAAATTTTATATATTGAAATAATTTCCTGCAACAGTGCTGAAGACTTGCTACTATGGTTCTGAAGAGAATTCGATCAATTAGAACAATCGTTCGACGTCGTCTGAAAAGCAAGACTCGGAAAGAAGTCTTGCATCACATGTGGAGGGATCAAGAGAGAGAAGGAGAAAACGAACAATGAGGAGGACGACGACTAACGTGACGACACCCAATTTGTGACGAAAGCAATGCGCTGCAATCGGGTAAGGAAACCACTTTAAATTTATCTCAAATGTTATTGAATATATAGCTACGATAGACATATCATACTCTATCATACATAATTGAAAAGAATGTACTTACAGAATAGGCGGTTTGTCTTCCTTTACGACCACATTGAACTATAATTTATGTAAGACTTACATAGTTCAATATATAGTGGAAGACATTTGTTTTTCGTGTTTAATATTTCTATCTTGTTATACCTTGTAGAAACTATAACGTATTGACTTAAATGATTCAGAGGGTGAATTTGTACATATAATTATGATATGTGTGACTCTTTAAAAAAAATGTTATCAGATGCATAAATATTTCGGAAGTATATATTAATCGACTCCTGAGTAAATAAAACATTGTAAAACACAAAGGCCGTGACGGTTATTGAAGGAAAAAAGCTTAACTCAATTCAAGAGGATCATCTATGTTATGTGCAGAGAGCAAAAATCCTATATTTTCTGCGGGTATAGTAGGACCAGTTTCCCATTGACATGGCATGCAAGAGGTCATGATCTTGGAGAAAGGTCAGGTGATCGAACAGACCCCAGGACCAGGCGGTAAACTAGTTTGTAAAATGTCTCCGTCAAACATCGGGCTGGGTGGTATGTGAAGGTCAATTCCAAAGCCAGAAATACTATTTCATATGGATGCAGTCGGGCTTTGGTGTAAGCGATGAACCTGTTTTCAGGTACGTGCTGTACACTGTGCTCGCGAGGCGTCCTCATATTATTGAGCAAGCAGATTGGAAGCCTTTACCTCTGTAATCCACGGGTTGCTGCAACGTGTTGGATTATTCATGAGTACTTGATCCAAATTTCAACAGGTTGTCTTAATACGATACATATTAACCACAGACGGGTAACTTTCCTTCTTTTCCATGCCCGTGCCGACGAGGGGGTGCAACGACAAACACTATACGTAGGCAATATTGAATCATCGATTTGACAAACAACCGCTTGATTTTTGAGGAATTGTTGGTCTACGTCAACTTCCAGTTCAGTCCACTTGCCCAGTCATCTTTTGTAACCTATTACTTGTCCATGGGTGAGTATGTCTTGTAATAACCACCATCTTACCTGAAAACGGGATAGGAAGAGAAAAAGAGCCGTGTACTGTTCACGAATAATACTATGTCCATGCTCTGAATATCAGTCATGGCATGATATTAGGTTTTGACGCTTATATCGTTTGTGGAAAATAATTCCAATAGATTCAAAATTTGAAGAAAAACATAAAGTTTTTTTTTCCTTTTTTGATCCTTAATATCATGTTAATTGCACGATCACGCCATGCATAATTATGTTGTGTATTTGGACTCCTGTATAGTCACAGTGGACCATATGCTGGGGCATAATTAGTCTTTACTGGATGAAAGAAATGCGATGGGGAGGAAAACAATGGGGATGGGTAGGGCCTTTGACTTGAGTATGTCGTAACATTCCTCTCGTCTCCCATCCCTGCCCCCCTACCCCTTTCTCACTCATTTCCTCGTAGGGACACGTGCCTCCCCCCCCCCCCCCACTAGAAGCTACGCCACTGGCTAGTATGACGAACGTGGGCTATTTGACTTTTGAGATGGCTGTCTCATCCTCTCCAATCATATCGTAAATCAGAACACTGAGCCAGTTAGCTGGTGCGCGGAAACTACATTAATTTGTAAACAAAACCATTTCCCTGGTAATGAAAACAGCTAACCCGCCAAGCAGCCAAAGTCCTGTTACAACGTCTTGTAATTATGACATCTGTAGTGGGCAGTGTATAAAATTAATGTCAGTTTGAGCTCATTCGATTGACGCTTGATAATCAGATGTGATAGCAAAAGGGCATGGTTTTATCTTCTTTCCCGCCAATAAGTATCTAGAGTCGTCTGCTCTTACAGGTGAACGGGTTTGTAGACCAACCGTCTTGCACACGACGGAAAGACTGAGCAACTGCAACTTTGGTTGCATTTTTTCCATGACCTTTTCTTTTGTCAATCTCCTGACGTTTTATTGGGATCAAACATCTGAGTTCGCTCTGCGGTTCAGTAAAACCAAACAAGTTAGTCCGAAAATATACACATTGATATACAGATGCGCTAATAAGGATGTATATCGTCATTCCTACTATAAATAGTCCATGATGATGATGTTTTGGCATAATGGTTGATGATTCGGTTAAATGTGTTTGTGGAAAGGTTTTGGTTAAGGAGGTGTCATTTGTTATTGGGGAGCTAGGGAGGAAGAGAAAGAGAGGGAGGGTGTGTATATGCGGGCTTGTGTGTGCGTGTGTGTTTGTGTGTGTGTGCGCTCGAGAGATAGAGGCAGACAGAAAGAAACATACATGAAGGCAAACAGAGATTGATAGGGAGGTGGGGGAGCGCAAGAAAGAACGAGAGAGAGAGAGAGAGAGAGAGAGAAAGAGGGGGGAATACGTCTCCATGGCAAACGTACAAATTATCATATACGTCATATTTTGCTTCATCAATAGACCTCCTTTTAACAGGACAGCCTTTGTTAAATTCTTCTGTTACATCTCGTCTAAAATTATTAATAAAATACCTCTCCTATACGAGTTAATTCATAATTATAATTCTATAGGTGCATTTGCGTAATTAGATAATTCATTGATTAAACCCACTAGAATCGATCAAGAATACCTCTGGTAATAAAGTAATATATCATCCTTTGATCGTGTCGCGATGGAAGTATTCCATACGTCTCCATATCTCCATCTTTCATTGTAAGTATTCAATAGAGCGAAAGAGAATAAAATCTATTCAATCGAATACCATTACGCCATGATGGAATCATTAATGTAATTACCCTGAGCGATGTTGCTGCAGCAATTGAGGTTCCCCGTTGTGAAGGGCTTTTGTTGTGTAGAAATTGCAATAAGTTTACATGTTGCATGTTTTTAGATTAATGTAACATATTTGCACATTTTGAAGACATCAATGATGGATGGTGGATGATTGAGGGACAGGTTTGTTTCTCTGAGGAGATGAGAGAATGAGAAGATGAAGGGGTTGATAGAAACACATCTCATCACATTTCCACGATGAATAATAGAAGGACTTGGTGTTATATTCCATGAATAACTAATCGACTCCCTTGACACCTTGACGGTCACTGTCCTCCATCAATTTATTAGTCTTTAAATCCATACCACTTAATATTTTAAAAAAAAGCTATATCTACCCAGCATAGTTTGACGAATCTTTCCTTATTGAGGAGTTATGCCCCATTTGCAGCCAACATCAAATTCTGTAGAACTTTGTAGGAGTTATGAATATGTCACGTATGTCCTATCTGTGAAATTTAAACGTTAGCGGTGTCCCAGTATTCAAATTATGCAAGGAAACCCGGTTACTTTCTAGACTTTACTGTCAGACACTATTGAGTGACTGACTGACTTCATTTTCCTTGGGTAATAACATACATAAATGAGCTGTATACATGAGCATTTGTCTACAACAATAACCCACTTTTTCTAATGGCCAAAACTAAACTGATTAAATGTTTACGCAGCACAAAACGTACACCATCCGGTACAAAGGTCTGAAAATCAGACTATTACTAAAAGGATTGCAATCCCTAAAATTGATTCGACAACTAACGGTCGTTACTTTTTCTCATATTTGTTTTCGAGCCCTTTCGTTTTGAGGGAAGTTCTAAATTAGTGTTATCTTTCAAATGCCGGTGGAATTTAACCTTTTCATTTTTGGGGCCTACAAATGGGTCATAGTACCTTTAATGCATGGGCAACATTTGTCAAGTGAGTTGTGAATAATGACATACATTTTATTGTCGCTTTATAATGATAAAACTATAAAGCATAGAAGGTAACATCATTTAGCACATTTCTTGCTTCTATTTGTTCTGCAAAGATAATATTTGTAAGCCGAAAATGATATAATAACTTCAATTATAATACCATGGAATGGCCAAATGAATACTCAAGACGCATTCATTAAGAAACAATCAAGAAAAATAGTATTAATACAAGTATTCGAAACTTTTAGTTCTTCAGAATGTAACTTAGGAACTTTATGGGAGAAAAGATTACGCATGCAACCACTGACCAATAAAACTGGCTATGCGAATCCACTCTTTATTTCATTATCATGTTATCATTTCCTTTTGATTTGATGATTGTTTTTACATCATGTGGTGATTGTAAACTTATAGTGCAAAGATGTTCAATAGCTGAAGTCAATTCATGATAAATAAGAGTTGCAGATGGCATCATCCAATATTTCCAGGTACGAATTTTCAGTGGGGCTTTTTTTCTCATCGTACCACTTATCTAGGTTAAAAATGTGAACTATCGTCTCCATTTTCTTTCTGACTTGTAGTTTCGTTGTCGGATTTGTATATCGGTTATCAACTGACTTGTTTTCGTAGTAATAAAATCTCACGACATCGCTGTGACAAATCACAGCTTCTCTACACCTCTGCATGTTTATGCCTTCAATTCTTATCACGAATGTGGTTGAATTGAATTGTATAACTTATAGTACAATAAATATTAACAAATTATTATGGCGCCTTGAATGACTTATTTTGTCAAAAAGTGCGATATAAAAGAATTATATTAGGTAATTATGGTATTAGAGATATTGCGTTAAATTAGTTTGAGAATTATTTTTCACAAAGGTACCAATTTACTGAATATAATGCAGTTCTACCAAATTTAGGGCCCCTTTTTTCCTTTTATATTCGAATGACAAATGCAACTCTTCTCATTCCTTGAAATGTGTACAGTTTGCTGATGACACTTCTTTGATTTTAAGCCATAATAACTTATACTCACTGATAGACCAGTTTAATGAACAAATGAAGAATGTATCTCTGTGATTAAAGGTAAATAAACTATCGCTTAATTTAGATAAAACCAAATGAATTCTTTTCAGAACAGCTCAGAGTAAGAATTGAGAATTGACAAATCAAGTTTCACCATTGTATATTGATCAAACAATTATTGAGAAGTCTTAAATATCCAATTTTTAGGTATGATGAAAACTGTCATGGAAATCTCATACTGCCATGATCTCTACAAAGATTAGTAAAACTACAGGATTCTTGTCAAAGCTGAAGTATTATTCACCAGGAAATGCATTGTTTATGATTTATAATCCACTTATTCTCTCACATTTGTCATATGGCAACATCGTATGGGCAAATACAAGTCCTTATAAGTTGAAGTCCGTATTTTTACGTGTTGTCTACGATATTGTACAAATTTTCATTATTTTGCCCACTCTAAACCCTTATTTATACAATTAAACACCCTCAATATTTATAGCCTAAATACATATAAAAATGCTGTGTTTGTATTCAAATGTATTAAATGTAAGGCACCATCATCTCTTGCCACTATGTTCTAAACTGACTCTAAAATTTATAAATATAATACTCGAAAATAGTCTAAGTTATACATCTGGAATATTGATAAAAAGTACATGCAACAATCGGTAAGATATATACAGGGCCCACAGTAACGAATATACTTCCATCTTCTGTCACACAATATGTTTACTTAAACTACCTAAAGACAAATCTTAAAATATATATTATCCATTTAGTTTGTTTTAGTGTAATACCTATTTTAAAGTCAAATATAATGTTGTAAATTACCATATGGGAGAGAAGGGAGAGGAGAGGTGGTGGGGAGGGAGGGGTAGATGAATCTATGCGCAATACTCATTAATCATTATACTGTTATTATATCTGTGTAATTATTTTGTTCATTTGGACGCCTGCATCAACAAGCCAAAAACATGCTTTATACAGGTGCTCCCTTTTCCTGCTGCTCATTATCACAGTTTGTTTAAATTAACTTAACATAATGCTCATGATTTACATATTTTGAACTGTCTGTTTATATATTTTTTTTTTAATGAAAATAAAGTCTTTTGAATTTGAATTTGAATATTATTGTACAATGTATTAAAGGAAATTGTAATTTGTACTCTAACAAAAAAATGTAAAGAAGAGAATGATTGAGAGAGGGATATATATATAGAGAGAGAGAAAGAGAGAGCGAGAGAGAGAGAGAGAGAGAGATAGAGAGAGAGAGAGAGAGAGAGAAAGAGAGAGAGAGAGAGGGGGAAGCGTTGAGCGTCAACGAAATGCTGTGCGACTCGCTGGATAGGTCTACGCTCTAACACTGAAGTCTAAAGAATTACGACACAAGTCATGTAGGACCTGTAAAGACAAACTCTCTAGTGGGGAACATAATTCTTGCGAATGGCTGATGGTGAGTCCTAGATTTTGTCATGAAATTGATCATTTGTTTGTGAGTCACCCACCAAATCGCCGACGATCCGGATTGCTTTGTCCCGCTAGAAAACCTTTCATCAAATATGAATATGATATAAGAGCATCACACTAATCTCACCGAAGCCGACTAAATGATCAATTTTGTGAGAAAATCATGGGAGGATTAGGACTAGATCCTGACAGGGATGAGTGCAACATTCAGTGTATTAAGCAGGCTTGATGCATAGTTGAGTAAAGTGTAGCTAGAAGGGTCATGTAGTCTTAACTTCAAACTATGATAACCTTTTTAGCATGTTGCTCTTAAAAGGGACTTATAGAATCATGAGACTCAAAACGGCTAACCCTCAGTGTGTTTTTGTTGGTTTGGGCACACTTTGCAAGATGCTATTACAGGAAAGCGGTCATTTAAGGAAAACACATAATAATCTTTTAAAAAAGGAAAAAAGAAAATGACCTTGGTTTTAACCCGTCATCTTCCAAACTTACAAAGTTAGAATAGTTCTACTCGCATAAAACTACCTAGTTAATAAAATCATTAACCAGTTGGCTTAAAATATATAGAAGTTCGATTGTCAAATACCTATACATATATAAGTAGTTATAACAAAACCTTATGCAAACATTATTTTCTCATTGTGCTCACAGCTATAGACTACGTAATTGAAGAGTCTGAGAGTGATGATAGCTAAGCCCTAGGATTACATTCATTATCATATCACCAATATAAAATGAACATTGAGTTTAATCGCATTAAATTGCAATAATGTTTGCGAGAATATATAGGTCGGCTGCTGGCGAAGCTTGTTGTTTGTATCATGATTAAGAGTTGAATTGTTCCATGCATGAACCGACGAGCATCACTAACCAAGCGAGCTAGGGTCTACGTACTTTTATTTTCTCTGTCTCTCTCTCTGTCTGTCTATTTTTTTGTCTTTGGTGAAGGTTTCGTCTGCTAGCTCGCTAGGTAATTACTGCATTGAACATGTTGACGACGGCCCTACGACATTGCAGATATGCATTAATGATGAGATTCGCCAGTAAAGTAAAGCAAACATTTTCCTGAACAATTGCAGTACATCCCTATACATCTAATCAATACAAAGAATATACCCTACCCCATTCTACCGGCCACTCCCCCCCCCCCCATCCCACCTCCTTAATTGTCTCGATTGATGCTGTCCGGAGTTTAGATGATTAATTGCCTGATGTATTATTAATCATCAGTTACATGTTTTCTTAAAGCTTAACTTCACCCTTGAGCCCTGTAAGCTACGTGCATGAACTCTTAATACAAAAAAGACTTACATTGAATACAAAAATTCTAGGCCTATAATGGAATGATATTTTGTCAAATTAAATCAACTATATTCCGCCGAATCATCTGTCTTTAATGAAATTACATTGCCAAATTTATATCTGAAATTTCAAGACAATAAACAGTTCATAAACAACGGGAACAGTTACAAAGTAAATCTCGATTCATTAGTTTTTTTGGCAATCTACAAAATGCATCGTTCAAAGTATTCTTGCTTTCCTCTTTGGTTCACTTTCTCTCTGTTATTATGACCATAACTTTTGAAATAATTTTCTTTTCGACAATGGACTAGAAACAATAAGGAACAAAGACATTTTGAAGCACGTCATGGTGTTAATATCAGACTGAGTGTGTGCGCGTATAATTATGTGAGTGTGTGTATGTTCGATAATCACAAGCTAACTACACGTGTTGCCACAGTGGCACTCCGAAATGGCGCCTTAATACTCGGTATTTTGTGGCATCACCTACAGCGCGTCCAGTGCATTAATTTACATGACATCAGATTGAATAAGGTGATATGACATAATTATGCATACCTTATCTTGCTGTGACAATCATTATAACACATGCTGCAAACAGTGATAACAATCAGTGTTTTCAAGATGAGAAGATCGTAAACAAAAACAAGCTAATTAATGTGTTATACGAATGCTGGTGAAGAATAATGTGATTGTATGCGAATAACCATTGGGATTCCTCTGCTCCAAGACCCCACTGGCTGTGGATAAGACCAATATTTTGTCCATCGTTGCTCAACTGGAGTGCCAGTTGCGTGTACTTCATTATCTTAACAAGTGAGCAGCCTGAATTTCTGAAAGCTTAAATCGCTTGTGGGCATTTTTCACAAGCTGTCTTTGTGTTCTACTTACGAATCATCACGCATTAATGATATGCTCCAGGGTACTGTTGGCATATAATGAGTGAGCGAACAATCCTAATAAAAGGTATACATCACTAACGGCGGGGTATATGCATGGTAACAGAAAAAAAATAACAGAATATAATTATGAAGGAGGGAAAAGTTATTATCACCAAATATAATGGGAACTTAATTAAGGAAGACAT
Organism: Strongylocentrotus droebachiensis; assembly: GCA_035222895.1. NCBI lineage: Eukaryota > Metazoa > Echinodermata > Echinoidea > Camarodonta > Strongylocentrotidae > Strongylocentrotus > Strongylocentrotus droebachiensis. The sequence continues at coordinate 672,583 of JAVYIG010000271.1, read as the reverse complement.
TTTTCACGATTTGTTTTGTTCTTTAGCAGCTGACCAACCAATATCGGATTAAATTTGCTATAAGGGGTTCTAAAAAAAAATTCAACAACCAAAAAAATAAAAATAAATAATAATATTTCGCCAATTTGAAAAATAAAATCATACATTGGCCATAAGATATATTTTAAATTCGGGTAATGTCGGGTGAAGTCTGAATCTCCACGCCCCGCATCAAGATCCAAGTATAACCGATCTAAGTTCATGACGTCAAACTGAGACTAAAGATAATAAATTATGTTAATGCTGTACCCATGATGCTCTATAATTCAATTCAATTCAATTCATTTCAATTCAATTGAATTCAATTATATTATGGTAATGCATTGAATGTCAATGTGGGAGTCTGGTTTTCAAAATATCAATCCTGAACTAGACAGACATGATCCATCCATGATAAGGCCTTTAAAAAGCTTACTTCACATCAGTTTGTTCATAACGTTCGCTAGTCGTGCGAGAAAAAGTAAAACAAAAGCGTGACCTGGAATCGAACCAAGTCCCTGGAAAGGCCTCAGCAAGATTTTGCACGAACTAGCTTCTTTTGGAATGATTGAGCTTTTCGGAATAAAAATTCAGGTTAATGTCTCTGAATTGAGGTGATGTCATGCAAGGTGTATCCATTATGAAAGTAGGACACATTAATCGGTTACCTAGCATAGTCACACAAGTTCGAATGAGGAATAGGATGAGCTAGTAGTTCCCTGTTACTCAATTTCCTTTTTTTTAAATCGCTGTCGTGTCTCATTGTCCGAGTGATCTAACTCCGTTCACTTGAATCAAGATGACGAACCAAGACTTGTGATGTTTGCTTGATTGAAGCTTCTCAGAAGAAAAAAAGGAGGAAGAATAGTGAAGGGGTAGGGGGCGACGGGACAGACAGAGGGAAAGACACGGTGAAAGGAAGGTTATTATAATGCAGGATTTTGTAAAACTCTCATAGTCATAGCACAAGATGCTCCGATATTACCTCAGGTTTCATCGACTTTGGTGGTCAATACAGCGTGCAAGATATTTCTTCCTATTCGGTTACCATTTCCTGAACCAGGGTGAAGGGTGGCAAATACTCATTACTGTCTTGCAAAATGATGCTGGTGCTGTGCTGGAGCTCGAACCCATAACTTATGACTTTCACGTTTCCCAGCAAATGTATTAACCCCCAGACTTATATACGACCCAATTACGGCTTCTTAAAGAATCAAGGAAGCGTGTAAACAGATAGTGTCGTTGCGGATTGGACTAGATGATAACTCGTTTAATTGTTTCTTTTTTGTTTAAATAAACGAATTTATTACCTCCTTTCATTGATCATGTTTTACTGCAGTTGACTTTATGTCTACTGGGAAAATGGTGAATTAAGAATATAAAGTTTTGATTATAAAAGGACAAAACTAAACTGTTTATAAAACATGACAGCTTTAAGGCTATTTGGTATAAGTTAAGAAGTTACGTATAGACAATCGTGATAGATATAGTGGGAATCGTAACAAGGATGAAAGTGTCAGAGTTTTATACATCATAGGTAAAAGAATGCCAGTGAGATCAATAATTTCTGCTCATTCCACTCTCTTAGTATAGCATTAACTTTCCCCATCTGCCATATCATAATGTTTCTCATTCGTTTATTTTCTCCCTCTCTTTATTTCTTTCTTTCACCATCCCTCTCTCTTCCCAATTTCTCTCCTTCAGACTTGTCCTTTCCCCCTCTATCCACGTGAACAATTTGATATGGTCGTGAAAATAGTTGCATTATTCTTCAAGAATTTAGCTAAGAGTCTACGAAAATGCACCCCTGAAATATTTAAGAAAAAATGAAATAGGAAGTCCTTGTTTATTTTCAATAAGATTAACAAGAATTATATATGTACCAGAATAACTCAAAAGTCTAATATGCATTTCCAGAGGAGTAATATCAAATAAATCCCAGATACCATTAATCGCTCACTCAAATGGCATTACTCCCTATCATTTTTTGGCCTACAATTTTTTCTTTCTTTCCAAAAAATGAAATGTAACCCTTAACGCTCCTTCCTGGCACACAATCCGGCTATGTATATTTGGCCAATGTTAATAACCGGAGTCTGTCGGGCCAATTTCTTCCATCATCCATCTTGTAACCAGTTCGGTTGAAGCTAAATTGGTGTTTCATGATTGCGCGCGCGTGTGAGTGTGTGCGTGAGCGTGTGTGTGTGTGCTATACACCATAAATGGCAGAATAGAGCCAAGAAAGCATCGCAAATTGAGTATGGTAGGTGTAAAATACATTAAAGAGGAAGTGACAGGAGAGAAGGAAAGAGAGAAGTGTTAAGTTCTCTCTTGTCTGCCCTGGTTGGATATTATCCTCTTGGCCAAACATTGCAGGCCTAGCTCTAACCATGAACCGAGTTCATTGCTCCTCGTCTGCTTTGAAGATTCTTTGTGTTTTACTTAATGAATACACACAAAAAACTCTAAAAAACAGAGTTTGGCCGTGAAAAGGAGAGAGAAGAGATTATGTATATATAGATAGATAGAGAGCCAGATATAGAGATACATTATGAAGGTAGAGAGGGAGATGAAGAGGGGATAGAGAAAAGGTTACAGACACATTAAAAATATTAGTCGAAAGAGGATGGAAGGAGAGAGAGAGAGAGAGGGGGGGGGGGCAGAGACAGATAAACATTATCTTCTGTGCATCAATTTCAATAGATTGAAAAAAGTCTGCCCGAGTTTATTCTTTAATGATGTCAAATAATTGCAAATGCGTCAGTAATATATAATAACGCATGGTCTTTTTGTTCCTCTCGATGAAAAATACGTCTCAAGTAAACTGAAATCTTCTCAATATTGATTTGACAAAGACGATTAAGGAGAGCGAATGGTAATCACCAACCAAGCATTAAGATTATAATAAAGAAAAAGGTACACAATGCACTTAATTATTCCCCCTTCCTCTGCCTCAACTTGTTATGATCTTATACCATGCAAAGATAAGGTTGAATAATTTCTTCGACAGATATTAACCTGACATGTTTAATATAAACACTTCATCTCAGTTCTTCAATGTATTTCGTGGCAAGTTGAAAGGGGGAAACCTTGTTTTGTCAAAATCTATTTCGACTGTGAATCCATGATTTGATTAAAGCTATCAGCAAACGTGATCTTGAGCGGCGCCACTCACTTTAGACCTCACTATTCTTCTTCATTTTGTCACCCTCCCTCTGATATGACAATTGATAGAAGGAAAGCTTCATTTCCTTTCCCAAACTCATTTCCTTTATTGCCCTTGGTACCCAACGGGCCCTTGATACGATGAAAACAAGTAGTGCTCTCATGGTAGGTGTTAATTTGTCAAAATAGATTGATCAAAAATAACACAAACAAAATATTACAGGATATACATATTTTTAGAGCATTTTATGAAGGGGACGGATGTAACAAAAAAATAAATCGGAATCTGACGAATTTTGTACTTGAACATAACTTCGATTTTCGCATGATACACGTAAACTTTAATATGGAAGCATATGCTTTTTGTATATTTTCTGATCATGAGGATTCTTGGTTAAAGATACTATGTCTCATTTGCAGGCCAAAAAATGAAAAGGTTAAATTCCAATAGCATTTGAAGTAAATACTAATTTAGAACTTTCCTAAAAAATAGGGGGCTTGAAAATGTCTTTAAGTGTGAAAAAAGACTATTAGTTGACGAATCGATTTAAGAGCTATAGAGCCAGTAAGTAATAGTCTGATTTTCAGACCATTGTACCAAATGGATGTACGTTTTATGCTGCGCAAAGATTCAATCAGTTAAATTTTAGCCATTAAAAGAAGTGGGTTATTTATGTAGACAAATGCTCATATACCCTTTACAAGTAATTCTATGTATGTTATTATATACCAAAGAAGGAAAAAAGCCAGTTTGTCACTCAATTATAGATGACGGTGAAGTCTAGCAAGTAAACGGGTTTCCTTGCATAATTTGAATATTAGGACACTGCTAACGTTTAAATTTCACAGATAGGACATACATGACATATTCATAATTCCTGCAAAGTTCTACAAAATTTGATGTTGGCTGCAAATGGGACATAGTATCTTTAAGGTCTGGGAGTGTGGTGGTGAGCAGAATAAGTGGATCGGAGGAAACCTGTGAAAAAGAGTCCCTTAAGACTCAAACTGGAATTTACCCAGTAATTCTATACTTCAACCTCATTTTCTTTATATCTATCATTTATCATCGATGAACATGCACTCCTCTTGTTCCTTATTGATTCTCTCTCTCTCTCTCTCCCTCTCTATCTAGTGACTGTTTCTCTGTCTCTTTCCTTGTATGTCTCTTCTACTCTCTGTTTTATTCCTATAACCCCTCTCTTAATACTGACGTAACTATTACTAGCTGAATGTGACTGCTTAATTCATATACATGTTTAAAAAATGAAAATAAATGATATAGTTTGCCCGATTACAGGAAAAGGGTCACAATATCTTACAAGATTCTTTGTCTTTTCTTTACTCTCTTAACTGCATGTTCTGGGAGTAAGTTTTAACCGTTGTAGGCCCCACACTGAACTCAACCCAGCAAGATAGATTATTATGCTTTCCTCCTTCCTCATGAAACAAATCTCATTTTCACTCCTGACGAAAGGTCGCTTCTGGTCACGTGACTATCCCGACGCCTTCTTAAAGCTGAAATTATTCCATTAAATCTCATATTCTTTCCTTGGCACAACCTGCTCTCCCTCCAGCGCTGTGCCTCTTTGCAAAAATCCAATTTCTGCGAGTCACCAGTAAGCATCTGCCATCCAAATGACTTGATTAAATCATACGGTTAGGTTTGTCCTGCCAAAACAGGCTTCAGGAGATGTAAAGACTCAATTACCAAGACTCCTCTACATTAAATCTCCAACAGCAGCATGCCAAAGCAGCAGCAGTATAGGCAAGTTAAGACTATACCGAGACGTTTTGTCATGTTGAGCAATGTGCAGCAATGTGAAGAGCTTTGAAGAGGTCTTTAACGTTAAAGCCCCTCTAAAGTGTTGGGAGCCCAGACATATTTTGATGGCAACATTTCACTTAAATGTTATCATAATGTAAAAGAGGATGTCATTTAAGCACATTTCTGCAAGGATTTTCAAACAAATGTTTTTGAAGTCGAATATTGATAAAAAAGAATGCAAGTTTAGATTTTTTGCGTACAACAGAAAACCCCTTTTTGTCTTTTATCAATAATTGTCTTCGAAAACTTTTTTTTTTGGGGGGGGGGTAGGGGGATCTTTGCAGAAGTGTGGCTTAAATGACATCCTCTTTCACATTATGATACAATTTAAGTGAAATTTTGCCATCATTTTGTTGGCGAATTTGGGGCTCCCATCACTTTAAATGGGCTTTAAAGATGAAGTTGAGTTCTGGTCATGCGATTGCATTGTGAAAGAAACGGTGTGGAACCGACCAGAAAAGGTTGATCATCTAGCATATAAGAATTTGTGTGTATTGCAAGGTTCTGGAATCATCAAAATGATAAGAAATTTGGCCAAGTCTTGGTAAAGTTACAAACACTGTACACAGAAAGATGTATATGGGACTACACGAACACGTGGCGTAAAAAGCCGGCCCCCCGATTTTTACGATGTTACATGCATATTTAGAATATGAAGGCATTTGAAGAGCCATGCTTTTCAGGGAACATGTCTTATCTGATGTTCTTCCACACTTTCATAATAAGAATGAGTTATGCTCGCAAATTATTTTTCACCTCTTCCCAGAACTCAACCTTCTCTTTAAAGTCACAAACAGCAAACTTGGCTCTTGACTACAACAACCTGCAGAAAATTGTATTGAGCAAACTTTAGGTATATTTTTCATGGCAAAATTCATTCTAAACATGTACACCTCTACACAAATAATCAGGAAAATACATATCTGTTACAATATTGTATAATGGAATGTTCATTTCATATATTGATTATCATTCCAACAAAACGTTTGCAAAATGAATGTATCTACATGAATGTGGTGGTAACCATGCAACCGATAATCCATCACAATGACACATTCGCAAATAAATGTGAATTTCGATGCAAATGTCAATTTATAAAAGAAAACTTATACCCCCCAAAAAGAGAGGGATGTTTGACGAAATCATCCATACAAGCCAGTGGAGAGATTGGACAAAATGTGCAAACACAGTTGAATGAATAAGGAATGTAGACACGCCAGCTAACATTTACATGAAAGAAGGAAAGGAAGAGAGATGTACTATAGACACACTGTATTTATATTGCATTAAGCGCCATCCGAATGCATCGATATTGTCAACATACAAATCATACAGAACCCGTTGCTTTACCTGAAAGTTACACAGAATTTCAAATTGAATTCTTATGGAAGGTTTGTATTTGATGTGTGAGTGTTTGTGCGTGCGTTTGTGTGTGTTTTCAATTCAATCAGTTACTTTTTTTCTTTCGATAGTCAAGGTGACATAGGCAGAAAACCTCTGCATAAAGAACAGCCGACGGGGACCAAAAAATAGCATTTTAATCCACTGTGGCCCGCAATTGCAATTTCGAATGACGTACTTTTGAGATGGTAGTATAAGGGTTAAATTGCCCGATCTTATCAGGAATAACTTCACGCTTGGTTGGACTTAACTATGCGGCAGGTGGCGTCCTAACCGTACACGTGCTGTGTTTTCATTAAAAGTGACGGAAAATCAACATTTAATTACAACCGATAATTCCTTCTCTTTCCCTGGTAATACATGTATGAAAGTATTTTGGGGAGGAAGCAGGGGGTCTGCCGTGTTTTCTCTGTGGAATCAATGAGCCGAGAATGAGTCGTCGATCTATTTCAAGCATAGACCAAAGGAAGAAAAAAATGGGGAAAAACAGTTTACAAGTTCAAGGTCATTTTTCAAGCTGGCGTAACCTACATCCAGAGATTATGTGCGGGTTATGAAACAAAATTCCACGGTGATTACCTTAAATGAAAATTAATTTATCCTGCATCCTATGAATATACGTCTAATCTCGAATAATTGTTCTCATACATACCTAGTGAAAGATATAATTGTATAATAATAAAAAGGCCTACTTTTTTATATCCCAGCATAAAAAACATCATCACCATCAATACAATCAGTGGATACCAATGGGTATTATAATGATTTCACATTGATAAAGATCAAACTTCCAAAAATTAATTAAGACTGTTTAGAAACACAAGCAAGGTGACAATATTCTTTTCATTTATGTCATCATTCAGATAGGAAAAGAAAATGGTAATTAATGAAAAGATACATCTGATTAAAAAATAACATTGAAAAAGAGACAAGAATCGATATCTTCGAATGGATTCTGTATGTATTTAAAAATCTGATAAATGCATTGTCACAGTGATGAATTCAGTGACGATCACGTAGAGAAAGGCATTTACCAACAGCGTGCCTACATTGATAATGAATTGTTATTGTTCAAAATGATCATTTAGAATTCAGCAAAAATCAATAGTATATGTACAACATGAATGCGACTATCTGCACGAGAACAGACCGTTTAGATGCACATATTAAGTAAACTGATCTCAAATTGCTGATATATATCGCATAGTCAATTAAATGTCAAGTATGTTTGATAAGTCAACTAATACTGACCTATTTCGATCTAACTGTTTGCATTTGTCATTGTGCAAATTGTGAACTACATGCGGATTGAGTTATACATGATATTGTATGCTGAAAGAATATGAGGTTAATAATATGCTTTGCTGGGATATATACTGTACTTCCCTGTACTTTCACGAAGGAATGAATAAGACTTGTTTGTTTAGATAGTGGAGTTGTTTAAAAAATAATGACATTTACTATTCCAATACTTTGAATTGTCGGTAACAATACGTCATTGCGATAAAAGCCAATTAACTCCGAATTATTTGGTTTTAGTTCCATATAGTTTCTGAGTAATGATATGAATTTGAAAACACCTGATCACTCTATATCATGGCAGGGTTTTAAAGTTTCACATTCTTTAAGATCAGATTTGCACATACAAGCCCCTCCACTCTAAAAAGAGTAGTGGTTCCCAGGAAAAATGAATTCTGAATTACTCTTGACGCCCCCCCCCCTCTCGTCTTCTCTCCCCACCTTATTATTTAAAAAAAATCAAGTGAAATGACTTCTAATTATAATAAATCGTTCACTCAATTTTACAGATCATTTAACAAAAATAATGAGGTAATATGAATGAAGTATTGAAGGTAAAACCAAACCTGATAGCAAACTGCTCTAAAAGAAAGCAGACAAATCACAATCCAGTACCAAAAATGGCCGACTTGAGATTCGCGTAGTTTAAGTGATCTCACATTTCAAACAATAGTTTTCCTATTGGTCGGATTGATTTCAAACTTCCGCCATTCAGTTTCTCTTATTTTTCCGCTTTCATACAAATACATTATTGGAAAGGTTGGACTGCCCTTTCATGTATTGTGCGATCCATGATCTGATTATATAAAGCGATATAAACACAGTAAATATGGAAAAATGATTAATGTATCGTATTAACATTTCTATTATATATCCTTTGCCATATTCGGCACATATCACGTTGGTGTTCATTGATTTCTGAAACTGAATGATACAAAGTTCGTCCCCATACAGCATGTCTAGTGCACTTACTGCGTGTCATTCGAATAGTGTTCTCTGTAAACAAGTCATGAAACGATGTAGTAGATATGTCTGATTGTTATCAGTCTGCAGGGTTCATATTTACCTGTGACCCTCATTATTGACTTGACATGAATGATATATGGTTCATTATCTATAATGAATCAATAAAATCAGCAACTTTGTTTTATGATATGATTCAGATATGAGGTTTAAATGGCACTATTTCCCCGGCCTCCCCCCGTTTCCATTTATATCTTAAGTCAAATATGTATTCTTATCTGTTCAGGGTGCAATAACCTGCATGCAAATAGCATATTCCTTTTCTATCTAATCAAGTTGTTTTTATATTAATTTTTGATATATATATATTTTTTTTTTAAGTAGAAAATTTCACAGACTTGGATGATTATAATACGTTTGTTGAACCATGTAGAAACATTGATTGTCTTTTATTCGTATCGGGGGTGATTATGAAAAATGATAGAGGTGCATCTATTACCTATTCGTCAAAATCTATATAGGTTTCCTGTAGCTATATAGATGGGTGAATATTTGATGTGGCACGTCACTGAGCAAGAATATGTCTGAAACCATAAAAGATGGAATCTAAGTGAAATTTAGTAGTCAAAAGAAAACCCTTCACACTATACTATAGAAACGATCAAAATTCAATGTAAATGAAATATGGAGTTCCCTTATACGATCTGTTGCATAATTCTTAAATGAGCGCTGTTGTAAATTCACAGAGACAGTTGTGTCGGTACCTGGTAATTTCATCGAGAATTGCTGTTTCATTGTTTTCTAGTGGAACATTTCAGCCAGGGTATATACCCTTGTTGAACCCCTAGCATAATTTACAGTGACAGGAAGCGAAGAGATCACGTCTGATTATTTTCCATCAATTTCAATTACATATATTAATCGCGGAATGGTAGTTAACATGAGCCATGATTCTTGCAGGGGGGTATCCAGTTCCTGAATTATGGAAATTGTGTACGTGGACTCGGGATTCGCATGCAAACCCCAGTATTAGATGAAAGGGTGATTAAGGAGACTTAAGTTAGTCATAATTAATCATTGTTAGAGATGATCTCCATTTCCTGCCTGTCACACGGTATACTTGATGATAAGCACGAAACACTTGGTTGATCACTCGACTTATAACAAGCCTATAAATTGCTAAATTTGGCATCCGATGGAAGAAAATGGGTATTACGTATCTTAATTGCATCTTAAGCTGGGGCCTCGAGGAAGAGCACAGAAAAGAGAGTTATTAACATCAGCAAAAATGATATATCATCAGTAATGAAAGGGTTACAGTTGTACAAAAATAGTTTCATTCTACTGTGGCTTTGCAAATTCAAAAGTGTAATTTAAAATGCAGAACTGGAAAGCCTGATTTTACAATCAAGATCTGAAATTATAACCAATATCTATAGCAAACTATGAGAGCATCTAGCTTCCTTCCCCCTTCCCCCTCCTACACCCCTCCTTCCCTTCCCTTTTTGGACTGAGCGAATTTTCGCCCCCCCCCCCTGGCGCTCAAGGGTGGGGGGTGCACCTTTTTCAAATTTTCGAGAGCCAAAAAAAAAATGTGCTCACTACCAAATAATGGTTTATATACTATTACTTGAAAAGTGTTAGTGTGCGGCAATAACATGGCTCACCTCATAAGCATCATCACACTGAGGACAAGGATGGATCATAACTATGTTTGAAATATCAATATTTGCATAATTACAATTTGCAAAAATGGAGCAGATTCCCCCACTTTTTTTTAGTTCAAGGAGGAGAAATTATTTTCTCTTTGACAGAAGAGAAAAGCTTATTCCTGTACTTCATAACTGTCGTGTCGAGTAATCTTCAAAGATTAAGGATTTTCTGAACTAGTTCAGCTGAACACGGGAGATTAACCATTTTGGGATGAGCAGGTTTTGATATTAATCTGCTGTGTGGTCTACCTCCAGACATGCGGGTTACAAGGTGTGCTGAGTTTGCTTGCAATCTTGTCTCTATACATCAGTCCTGATTTCAGTGAGAATTGGAAGAAGAAGAGAGAGAGAGGGGGAGAAAGAGATAAGAGACAGAGAGAGATGGAGAGCGGAGAGAGAGAGGGAGAGAGAGGAAGGGGAGGGAGAAAGCGATATGGAAAGAGAGAGATGGAGATGGGGAGTAGAAGAGAAGGGAAGAAAGATCAATAGCTAGATAGAGGAAGAGAGAGAGGAGTGTTTATAATTTGGAGCCAGAGAGAGAGAGAGAGACAGACATAGAAAGATAGAGAAGGAAGGTTAGCGGGACATAGAGGACAGAAAGAGAGAGAGAGAGAGAGAGAGAGAGAGAGGAGGGAGGGGTTGTGAAATTAGCTTGTTGATACATAGACTACTTTAAGAATTTCAAATATAATTTAATGGCATATTAAAAGTGCATAATGATGTACCAAAACAAAATTATTTTTTTATTTTTTTTTATTAACAGATTATCCCGTTTCCAAATGTTTACAGTTTAACGATTGGACAAGACAAACTGATGCTGAATTAGACATTGTCGTGTCCAAATTTAAATTTATAATAGGCCTACATTTAGAATATTCGAACTGTATATTTAGAGATGTTTGTAGCAGCTACACAAGATATTATAGATATTACTGTGTATTTTATTTTACATCCATTTGCTAATATAAGTTAGTACTACTTTTTAAAAGAAATATCCTAGCCGTCTTTTTAGAGCCATCTTCAATTTTCGCCGGTGAAATTAACAAACCTGGTGAATATACGATAGATGTACGTCTATATGATAGATGCATGTTTGTTTATTTTTTAATTTTGATTGAGCATATCTCGATGAAAGCTAGTTAAAGTGATGTATCCCTTTAATGTACTGGGTGGCGCCTCATAGACCAGAGACACGATCAAATGGTAAACACAGAGATAGTATGAAAGCTCCCCATAGAATCTACTTGTTTGAAAATTAATCTACCAAAAAGCTTTTGCGACATGTTATACATTATGTCTCATTATTCTTGAATGGCGGGAGGAAGGGGCTAAGGGATTGCTTCACAAATCTACGAGCCGCTCATTTTGAGCGATGTTTTATTTTTTTGTTCTAGGATTTAGTCATCTCGCATTGTGGCCTCGGTACATCGTTGCACTTTACATGATGAAGGGTGAAGTATTATTAAGATGGAGGAGAATAATGGAGCATGATAACGTCCGATAGATGTGTGAATTAAATGAGGGGTTATCCAATCACATAACAGTATTACTGACTTTGTGACATCAACAAACCTAATAATCTAGCATAATTATACGGTTCAAAAGTAGAAGTTTTGTGCCCCCTCCCCCCCCCCCCCCCCAAAAAAAAAAAAATACATATATAAAATAAAAAGGCGTTATGAAGTAGATAGCGAGGAAAAGGGCGCCGTCTAAGCTGTTATCTTTTCGTGGCATATTCTTATTGTATTTTCTGAGATTATGTCATCTTATACATTTATTCACGGTACGCACGGTACTCAAGTCTTTCTCACACATTTCTTTGTATACAGAAACCACCAGCATCTCATAGGCATGGATTAAAAAATGATAGTAATTTAAAAACACTAGAAAAATCTGAAGGCACCCTTTACCTCAAAAGCGCCCCCTCCCCCCTCCCTTAGATCAAATCCAATCCATTACAACTTTACCCTTAATGCCAATATTCTATCCCAACGGAAGCGTAACAAATCTTGACAGAAACTGGTTTAGCAATAACTCTATTCCTAAAGAGAATAAAAGAAAGAGGGATTGAATGAAATTGGAAGTGTCACGAGGCATTGGTTTTGGTCAGGGAGATCAGCTTATATGAGGATTAGTGGTCGAGAACTATCGCTTCCTTGATCTGAACTCTGAGGGCATCACTCGTGCATGCACTAAGCACAGCATATTTATACCAGTGCATTCATGACCGTATAATCATAAAAGTGCAAGAATCTAGAATATCATATTTTCTGGTCTTACTCCTTTATTTGGATTGAGAGACATTATGGTAATACATGTAGCTTAAATATACTGGCGTGGCTACAGGGGGCACAGGGGAGCACGCCCCAAAAGTAATGGTGGAAAAGGGGGAAAAGAAAATGAGAAAGTAAAAACGAGAGGGGATTAATATGGATCGTGAAGAGAAAAGGCTACATGTATATATACGACCTCCCGCCACCTTGATTTATTCACTCTTCATTCAAGAACCACGATGCTGGTGCTTCCTCAAAAGGCTCAAGAGTCACACAAGAGTACACATGCTTTGCCACTGGACTTAATTGTTGACTTTAAAATGCTACATCATTCATATTACATGGCTTTCATCGTTTCCAAGAGGAGATTTGAAGTAAAATAGCAATCTGATTCGAAATCAATTTGCAATTTTTTAATTGTTCACATCAATTTTGGAAAAGGGAAAACCTGGTTATACTTTTAGTATGTTCCGAATATGATAAATCCTAAATACACCATACAGTATTTACGTAGTTGCCCTTATTTAATTACTTTATGTTAACGAGGTTAAATATTCGTCCGCACAATAAATTTGATCCCGTTAATGACGGGGGAAATACGCTAGTACATCAGCATTGGGAATGTTTTTTGTGTCATTAATGCAACTACGAACAAGGAGTTATGCGTGACTAGTAATTCTTTGCTCTAAAGAAACAACTCTATACGGGCATCATGACTGCACGATGCGACTGAGGTCGATTGTAGGTTTGATAAGTAATCATCGGAGCGTGCTCTGTACTGAATCATGCTTGGCCGCCATGGTATGACAGAAATTAAACTTAAAATACAAAATAATATGCCGAAGCAGCCGGCATAATTTGCACCACGATCTGAGCCTTTACCACGACGCGAAGAGAGCATGTTCACTCGTATGTCCTTAATACAGTAAGCACGTCATTGAAGCGTGTTCTTTCTCAAACTCTCCCATGCGATATCAAAGAAGTCTGTTTGTGCATCTTGCTCTCAGTCACAGCATCGTGTGCGCTGATCATATTATACGACCACGGATCGTTAGAACCTCGTTGACAAACCCGACTGTGAGCTAGAGGCCGTGATATTCGCCAACAAAACGGCGTCATTCTTTTCGAAGCCCGATCAATTGAGGTGCCACTCCCCTCCTCGTAAAATTCCATCTTCTCATTTTCATCCGCTCGTTTTCTCCTCCACTCTCCTCTCTGCCAACCAGATGAAAGGTGTTTTGGCGGGAAATTCGTCACCACTGCGACCGGGTGTTCGTCTGCGCGAAGAGCACCATGGTGATTCGTTTCACACCAAATATGGCCTTACGAGGATGCTGAAAAGACAATCGAAAGCTTCAGTTTCTTCCAGTTATTACCAGTAATCGAAATGAGACGAGAATAAAGAAACGGAAGGACAAGATAACGTGCAGGTGAGATACACTCATCTTGAAATGAAATACGACTTTCCCTTTGCTTCTTTAAATCAACTATGCATATATAATCATTCATATTATCATTTCGATTTCATTTTCAGCCGTCATGAAAAGAACCAAATAGTTTTAAAACTCGATATCATTTCTCACAGACACATGAACTTATTTCTTTTCTTTATCTCGTTTGTAAATAATCCCATTCCAAAGATTATTTTAACAAGTGTGATTTTTAGAATTAAACATTTTTTTTTCATAATTTGTGCAACCCTTTATGCTCGATTACAACATTATTTTGGAGAGAGAAAAGCCATGAAATTTCACATTACTTCAAGTCAACACAGACTGAGAAATGTCAATATTTGTATTTGAAATTTCGATTGCGAAATATCATTTCTCATAACATTAGACTTTCGATTTATTCATGTCTCTCCCCCCTCCACCCCGATGGTTCCAAATGTTATTACATTCTTAAAAGAATGTTTATGCAGGCGTTGATTGGTGTGAATGCGAGCATGCAACTGTTTATCGACATCAAGTTCTTGCTACTGATTCCTTTTTAATGCTTATAGACATCATGTGACCAGTCACATGACTTAAAGGTCATCGAATAATTCGATGTCTCTGCAGTGTCTGAAGCTAACTGATTGTGAAGATATCATCAACTTATCCTCCCCAAGATGACTTATGTAATAATAGCTAACCGCCCTCCTCATTTTATATTCCTCTTAATCCCCCCCCCTCTCCGTCTATATGTGTGTGTCTGTCTATCCCTCTGTATCCTGTCCAACTCCCCCCTCTCCTTCTATCTCTGCGTGTCTCTCCATCTCTCTCCCTCTCTTTCCCCCTCCCCTCTTTCAATCTCTCCATTACTCCCTGTCATATAGCTATATTCCAATGCTAAGTGTACGATTGGGCACCGCTTAAATTTTCGCCCAGGGTTACAAATGAGATGAACATTAAAATGAAAACCATGCAGGTTAGCCGTGTAATACGTGTACAATTATTAATGCATGATCATAATAAATTGACTTGAGTTGATTTATTTCCACATCTCCTTAAACAACAAAATATATACGATAAAAATTATTCAACACATTATTGGCATAATAAACATTAGGGGGGAAATTAACAAGAACAAAGCAGAAATACGGAATAAATATAGACTACTAACAAATTAATGTCAATTTGGGGTTTTATAAAAACTGATATTGGAAAAGAAGACAAAAAGTTGAAGACAAATTCTGAATGTATTCCGTTGGGATCTAAACTAAGTACATGTGTAATACGTTCCAATATTTTACAATGCATGTAGTACATTTTCTGCATGTAAGATACATGTATTGATACCTGTATTTGTTTTCTATATTTATTCCTGTGACACATCTCCCTCATTGTAAGAATCTTCCATCATTGAAAAACGAACCCCAAGGCAAGATTAAGAATCATTTCATCAAGATTACCTCTCTTGGGTCGTGAACAGATGGATCCAGATGATCACGATGGTGGTGTTGAAGCGATGAAAAAGCAAGAAAAGAAAAGAATAGAAGGAAGAAGCGATGAGGGAATGGCACACGTACTTTTCTAGGATCTCGGTGGAGATAGTCAGAATATGACTAATGTGTATGGTGCATGCACCCCCCCCCCCCCCTGAATGTCTGCTCGCAGGTAGATGTAGACTTTCTCCACCTATCAATAAATGACATGGAAATACTTCAGAAATATTCTATTATGATGCACACGTATATCAAGATATTATCAGTGGTGGAATTTTTTCCTCACCGATGGCTGTGTCAAATGCATTACCCCTATCAAGCCTAGATATCCTTTTAAATATTATTTAATTATCTGCATCGCGGGAATTTGGCCTGAGATAGCTAAAAGCGTAAGCTAGAAATACAAAAGAACCCGCTTTATATAGAAGAACTGGTTTTTATTGGGATGCAAACCTGCGTTAATAACGTTCTATTGATTTTGTTGGTTGATATCAGTGGGTAAAATGTGTGGTTTATCTTGAATAAGAGAAACAGCGGAAGTGGTATAGAAGTGAAGAGGAGCGAGGACAAGGACTTGAACGAGAATTTCTATTTAAAGAACACTCTTTAGAATCAAGTGATTATATCCAATTTGAACAGTTATTGAATAGTATTGACAAATTATCTTATTCCTCTTGAAGCGCAACCATCAGAAATCTGGGAGCTAGTGACCATAAAATTGTTTGTATATTATCACACTTTTTTAATCATAGGTATTATATCAATGTAAGACTTTACGCTTTGAGTTTAGTAAAAGGTTAAATTTGGTTTATCTAATCTACAAGTCCATATGGTTCAATGCCTCGACAACTTAAAGAAGTGCTTTAGCAAGATGGGCGAAAGAAAAATATGAATTTTATTTCTCTACTGTCTCTAATATGCTGCAAGTCGTACATACATATTATACACGTCTTAGTAGTTAACACCGTAATACATTATTCATTATTCATACCACGGTCACGTCAGCCCCAGGCATAAAAGCAGACATCATGCATTATTTCAACTTTCACATTTCTTGTTGTTTTTAAAATCTGCCCATCTGTATGCATTCATTTCAAAATCGTTGTGAGGCAGTATAATTTCCAAGGACTCCTTTTCAAATGACAAGTGAATTTTTATGTCTACGCTAGTATTTTGAATACTAATGAGCCCTTTTCTGTAGAACAAACACCTTTTTGACCTGTTGACGAAAATGTTACCTCCCCTATCGGATGACGTGGGTGCAAATTTACTATGTAAACATGGGTTGGACAAATGAAACTATTTTATTTACTTATTTACTTGTAATGTTCATTTTGAAACATTAGTATAAACAAATTGATTCATGAAGAGGCACCAAATATGGACAAAATAATATTAAACCCATCTGTGATGAGAATTTGTGTTGGATGTAATGTAAAGTTTTACCTGACTCAATTATTTCTGTCTTAGTATTTTTCAAATGCGGTCAATATTTTTCAATTACAATTTGTTTACAATCTCCTAGTAAAATATGTGAGCTGTGTATCGAGTGCCATTAGAAACGAGGCTTCTAATTGCATATACTACTCGCGACTTTTATCGTTTTCAAGCGTATAGGCCTCTTCACTTAACATGTTAGAAATCTTATGGGCCTAAGCTTCATATTTATCATTGATGATATTACATGATATTACATGAAAATTCGTTTGCAGAGGTATATCAGGAATATACTGAAAATGAAACGAGAACTTTCTGAAAATAATATTAAAATAATTTTGTAACACCATTCTCTGACAATACAATCCCTCAGACTTTTGCTTGTCACGTGGTATTCTCATTATCTAATGCGTTAATGGCATGTCAATCAAATCATCAAAGTTGATCTCTTTGATGCTATAACCTTTCTCTCAGAAAGAACATTATTGAAGAAAATCCAGGAATTATGCTTCATTGATCTCCAATATAATGTATCACTCAATTGTTTGATGGAGATGAACGTTATTCATATAATCTTTTAACCTTTGATGTAAGCAGCAATAATGTGAATAAGTTATTAAATGCATCCCCCACCCTTCCTCCGGTTGTGATTGGCGCCAACATAGAACTATAACTTGAGAAGGCTCGCACTGTTTGATGATAGATAGATATTACTTTCATCTAAATTAGAATTTATTTAACTTTATAATTAACATTATATCTCAAAAGTGGTGTCGTAAAATAGCGGTATTTCATGTAACGAGACACAATGGAAGGCTCATCTTCGTCCCGTCTTAAATGCACCATCAAATTGTTTATGATAACTACGAGAAAAGAGAGTCGAGTCGAGCTGGTAGGAGCATGGGCCTACCATGGTAGGAGGGTCCGCACGAGCCCTTCTTACCCTAAAGGACGAAGATTAGAGCAGCGCCGCCACGGGTCATAAGTTACACCACTCATCAGCGGTTAGCATTCATTTGAAGAGGAACTGTTGCGAGAAGACGGCCAATATGACATTTCTCTCTCGTATGTTATGAAAGCACCAGCATGCAACCGTCATTAGTGTCTACATGTTGATACCCAGCAATGCCTCCTGAAATGCAACCTGTCTTCGAGAACGACCCCTGGTTATGGATAGGTAAGCTAAAAGGGTTCTAGTAGGGTTAAATCCATTAACGAGGCCATGTTAGTACCTGATTTTGTAGTTGGAAGCGCTATACTTCCATGAAGAAAAAATGTTTTCAATGGTAATGATGTTCTTCTTCATGTTTCTATAATAGCCTCGTAGTGATTTGTGTTACTTTAAACTGAGTCACCAGATGGATTGCCTGTCTGTGCATCTATTAGAAACGGTACGGGTTGAGGGGAAGCCAGGCTGCCTGATTTTTAGGAATAGCTCGTGTATCTCAAGCCAGAGACATCAATGCACGCCCACGTCTCGTTTACGAACGAGAAGATGATTCTACTTTGCTATTAAAGATAAACTCGACGCATCGTCTGTGAAACTATAGAGCCTTTTGATTTTAGATTTGTTCGACAATATTCGACTTATAATATGATAAACTAGTAGTTGATTGAATTATTGACGAACTTAAGCTAATTCGCGGCGAATACATTACGTCTGCCCGCCCCCATTCATCATAATTGACAGTGTGTGCCATACAGTAATTATCTATCTTCAACTCATACGAGTTATAATTATTTCATGCCGTATCTGATAATGAGCTATGTTGCAGCTGCCTGAAGACACGTGTACCCATTTCACAGTCGAACAAAGCCTTTCAGTAAGTACAAAGTTTAAAGTGCACAGGAAGCTAAACTTGCCTTTTTATCTCATGTGCATAATGTTTCGATCAATATTTATTCTGGACGTTTGATCTCAAATGCTCTTTTCGTTGACTGTGGCTATATTCCCACGTGCTTCAGAAGTACAGTCTAACTCACGTTCAACGCGAGATTTTCATATGGCGGGCGGGAAACAAAATTCTCAAACAAAAGAGTGAAAAACAGATGGGGAAGCGTCATGTGTCCTATATAACGAGTGCAGCTTTGTCATTCGTGAGTTCAGACTCGTAAGTCCCAAGAGTTGTTTTTATTAAGGCAAATAAGATACTGGTATAGGATCTAGATTTATTTAAAAATTCACCAAGAATGAAAATGTTCGAAACTATATAGATAAGCAAAACTTGCGTCCTCTGTAGCCTGAAGCACTTGCTGTTGGATTGGTCAATATTAAACCGGTGAGATAAAGGTTAACATGACTTACATTCATTTCTTTTCTTGAGAAGCTCGATATAACCTCGCACATTAATTGAACGGCCTAATGTAGGCCTATAATATAGCATTTAGTTATGACCCCTTACAATGCCCGCTTCTTCGACGTAATTATGGCCGATTCATCCCCATGAATAACAAGAGCTTTTCGTGAGTACTGAAAAGCACGAAGGCTATACCAACAATTAGCATTTACCCAACGCAAACTGGTCTCAAGTAATGTATAGGGATCGGAGGCCTTGCGTTGACCCAGTAAACATACCAACGGGGATACATTGTTACCCATTGACCAGGACAAAGCCCAGGATTGGCCCCCTAATCCTGATTTGAACCTTTTCACGGCTTTGGAATACGTAGAAATGCACGAGCAAACATCTTGAGCAAACTTCCACACCTGTGAGTTTCCTCCCGCCAGACGTTCCCTCTTTCCCTCCTGCCATGATTGGACCATTATTATAGACAAGATAGACATCTGTAAAGTGATGAAAAGCATATCCAATGGGCCTACAGATGCTTGGGGTGGGGGCAAAGAATGCATCATATGCTATCTGAAATATGAGATGTTTCTAAACGTATCAACACATTTGCTATTTACCAAATCTTTCAACTATTATGACTTTATATGAGACATCTCGATTTCTAGTATAATTCCAGGTACCAAGACGAGATGTGTAGCAATATTCTACGAGTAGGCGGCATTTTGATCGATAATAGTGATAGAGTAGATACTAGATATACAGATGTTAAGAAAACGGTGGATAGGACAGAAAGTTGAGGAAGTAGAGTGGGCGGGGGATGTGCTAGTAAGACGTGTATTGAAAGAAAACTGTTGAAAAGGAGGGAACGTGGAAGGTCGCTAGAAGAAAAAAAGCACGTTGTTATTTATATATTTATGTATCAGACTCTACGGTTTATTTGACTTTGAGTACATTATGTGTAGCATTGTTATGTATCTGTATCTGTATTTTTATTTGTATTTGAAATCCACCTTTGAGTTTTGGTTACAATAAAAGAACGGTGAGGCTAGTCCAATGTGTAGGCCTATCATGTACTGGTATATTGACACGCATGTCTACAGTATTCACGTCACATCAATCTAACCTATTTTTACCAATAATTGTTTACCCGTAAACAGTGTGATTGCATATTATGTCATGTAAACTCTTATCAGTTCTCCGACCAACATAATTATCTTGAATGCCTTCGTGTTTCAATAAATGTGAGTTTAGTATTATACTGCATGTATATTTGACATATCATATTCAATAAACGCTATATCTGTACTGTGTGGGTGGAAGGTAAGATTGATCTGTCGTCGGAGAGGACATTTCTCGTTCTTAATTACAGCTGCCAATTTCTAAAAACATGCACAATTGCACATTATTGACTTTCTCATGAATTACAGGGAACTATTGTGCAATGTGACTTTTTAATTACGGTTATAACGAATGTCTCCATGTGTGTAATAACAGTTAGAAACATTTGAGATCGTATACTGTATAAAGCTGGATGCGCATCCGCCATTTTTTCTTTTTTGTTGTTTGGGGGGGGGGGGTGTCAGGGGTATGTATGCCTCTAGAATGGCTGCCTATTTTTCTAATGGAGAACGTTAACTGCATTTAACCGTTTCATTTCGCATGTCATGGTCATGATGGCCTTTCTAGTGAAAGTTGTAGTACAAAATTGTTGTCAACCTGGGCATTTTTAGGAGAGGTGGGGGGGGGGGGGGGGCAAAACTTGAGTTCACAATTATAATATATTTAAAACCTTGTATACCTTCCGAAGTGTCAGCCTGATTGAAGTCAGTCCCTTGTTTTTAGTACCAATTATCCACTTCTTACTGTGAAAACTGCTTTTTCTACAAAACCGTTTTAATAATGTAGATCGACGTTCGGAGGTTTGGAGCGCGTTTCACTTTAAGTAGGCCTCTCGAATCGAAGGATAAACAAGCAGAAGAGACGAAAGTCATTCGAAGCGTGTAAACCTGAGGTGCCATGAGTTTGAACTGTTCATCACCAGAGTTGACAGGCAAGATATTGGCGCTCAATATATATAGAGAGAGAGGGACAAAATGAGAGGGGGGAGAAGGGATCTCTGTTCTATCGTGTCATGTCGCTTCGTCAACTAATCAAGATGATAGACATGTAAGGTCGTTCAGAGGCTAGCAAGAGTGGAGGAGAAGGAGAGCATGTGCTCACAAACAAGTGCGTAGTGATCTGTGTTTGTCATCAAACGGGGGATAGGATAAATTATCGGAGCTTGAAGGCAGCTGGATACCAAAATAACTGAATTAACCAAATGTATGGAGTTTACCAGCCCTGTATTGAAATTTTAACTCATTTCACAGTAGCGAACTACAACAATAACCATGATCAAACGTCTTAAATATCTTGCTTGACCCCACAAACTTGAGAGTAAAGTCTTGAAAATTTTACCGACATACTTTGTTCGCCCTAAATATATGCAAAGCACAAAATAGTTCATGAAATTCATCATAATCATGGATATTAAATGGATATTATATATCATGGATATTATATAACATGGGTATTATCATGGATATTAAATATTACAATTCCAGAAACATATCGAGTTTTTATTCATGGAACAGTGTAGTACATTCCAAACCTGTCTTTTACAACATTATGTGTTTCGAATCTGCTGTGTAACACGTTCTTCAAGAAATGGTCTGAATGAGATGGACTCTGATGGAGTATCGGATAGGTATCAGTTTGACATCAAACTCCATCACACCTCCCATGAAAATGGATATTGGTGACTCGCTTGTTATTATATCCTTGCCAGTCTCAAGAACAATTATGAGTGTGCAAGCCAACGAACGGGATTTATGTGCGCCCCTTTCCTTCAACAGAAACAATATGCGACCAATGATTAACCAGTACATGTACCTCTGCTATGCCTCTTTGATATACTGCTTACTAAATCAAGCCTTCACCTTTATAACCATGCAGTGGCGTATCCAGGCAAAATGGCGCCGCGAGGGAGCACTAACATCACATCGTCCTGCAGTCAATAATGAATATCAGCTCAGAAACCTGTCAAATTAGTCAATGTCGTAATCAAAAGTGTATATCATCTCGTTATCAGTAATTTGGTGCACTTTTTCCTTAATTAAGGACAAATTCGAACAAAATTTCCGCCTCAAAGGGAACAGAACGACCGAGTTTTCGCGATCTTTTACACATTTTCATCGGCTAGTTTTCGTTTCCTTTTGGTTATATGCATTAGACCTTGTAATTAAAAGTGCGATATTGCACACGGGGCATCACTTCGACTGTGTAATTACCTACGCTAATGAAGCCTATGTAGGTAATTAGTATATGAACCAGTCATTCACCCTAATATTTGCACTGTTCATTTTACTTTTTTTTTAACACAATATCGCTGTGGGACTTACTTCGAACCATCAGGTCATCGCGTCCTTTCGGGTGGTCGCGTTACACGACCTTTCGCGATACGAAAACTACAGATCATGCGACCTTTCGTAGATTTGTTGTAGGGTGATCACAAAAGTCGGGTAACGCGACCGTCCGACCCGACGCGATGACCCGATGGTTCGAAGTAAGCCATCTTTCTGACATGGATCTTCAAAAACCGCACCCGTCTGAGACGTAGTTAATGTATACATGTAATGTAGGTCAGGTAAGTGACGCAACGTCTGCAGTGGGCATGTGAGGGAGAATCTGTTCACATTTTAAATTCGTGGACCCTTGATAAAGGGCACTATATTAAATTAAGTCCTGAAGAACTTAGGCGGAAGACCCCAAAAAATTTCCCCTGCCTATTTTATCCCATTTCGTTCCTTTTTTTTCTTCTTCAAATGGTACTTCCCCTTACCCCTGTAGTTCGCGTCACTATTTGATTTATATTTCTAGTTATAAATTAAAGTGCTGTTTGGTTTTCACTTAGCCGACTCGGTCAGACATTAAGGCTCTTAGAGTATCAGATCAAGACATTAAAGGATGCTATGTCACATATTAGCCATAAAACTACCGAATAACGATGTTTCCAAAATTATGCACAATTCAACAGCTTGATAAATAATAGAGGTCTCTGTGTTATGCCGAACTTGAAAAGACTAAAGAGGCTGAAATACATACAATTATAAAATTGTGCAATGAAGCAAACGTGAAAGACTGTCTCTACAGAGAAAGATACAAAATCATATCATTTATTTTATTATAATGTTTTTGTTTAGGGCAGGATAGAGTTTGAAAATTAATGGTTTCGTGAAATGTTCCCTGTTTTCATGTTTTTTCGTTATCTAGCGTGCCATTGCCTATCATTTCTCTTTGTACTGATGACAGTCATGGCCGAGTTTTACCCCTATAAATCCTTTAACTTTAAATCCACCTTCACGATTTTGTCTAACGTAAATGAGCGGGAACAGTATTCCTTCCCATTTCTCCACGGGTCGCTTAAAATGTGTGCTAACCGTAGCTATGGAGATAGTCATCATTTAGAAGTCGCCTCCATTATGACGCCACTTATCGCAAGTGAGGTATTGATGAGAAGAGTGTGGTTGTTGTTGAAACTTTTAGATGCAGTCTTTTATCCTTTTGATTTCTCTTTACTTAATTTGGAGATGAAGCATTGTGCTTGCTCTTTTTGTCCTGTTGATTCCATCTTCTTCTTTTTTACGTCGTGCTATCAGGGTTAACTTCCGTTTCCTATTCTCGCAATCGATATTGTAGTCGGGTCATGTCCGCACGACGCGTGATGTTGAATATTGTTAATGGACGATCTGATTGTATTGATGTTGTATAACTTGTCTTAAAATGCCTCTCTGTTGCGGGAACTGAATAACAAAGAGAACCCTTCTCAAATTAGATAAATACCCTCTCCTTATTTTGCAATGGAGATGCAGCTCCACGGTTTAACGCGTTGTCACCGAAAGAAAAGGTAGACTGAAAGGGCGGATCCACATTTATTAGTAGGCTCTATTAATATTCATGTAGAACCTTGACCTTTGTCAGTTTATATGGTGTTAGAGGAATCCCTTTTCTCGCGTTAGTCATAAATGCATGATATTTAAGAGGAAATAAGCTGCATGTAGTGCCTGTAGTGGATGGCATTGGTATAACATTGATAATATTGAGCTGAGGTTAACTGCTGACTATGAATAAGATGTAATTCAAACTCTCTTTCTCCAGTCAACCCCAGACTTCATCTAAGTTGAAATTAAGAGGAGCGTAAGCCGCCATCGTCCATCACTGTAAGACTGTAGGGTTGAGTCAGCCTTCGGTCTTTAATCATTCGGGATGTCTGCTCGCTGAGATCATCACAAACCCCATTAATAAGATGCGTTTCTAATTAACCAACAGTGTGAGATGTCACCTTTTATGAGTGGTTGACCGACTAATGCGGTGTCATTGGGGCAGCTATTGGATGGCAAGGGTTCACACACTCCCACCTTTCCATCATTATGTTCCGACTATTCGTTAATTATTGAAGAAATGTTACTTGGCATTATGTTACAATCGTGTCAGTCGTTTCGATTCGATTTTTCATAGCTGCACTCTTCTTTATAACTGATTCTCGTACATTGACATCAACTTAGGAATGGGTTTTTGTAATACTAATTTTGCGGATTTCACTTTCAAAACATTTCCTCCAACGGAATTAAGACTTCTATGAATCTTTATAAAGTGAAACAAATTTGGTATTATTTACTAATGTTAACAACAGTTGGTATGATGTGTATAATTGGTTATTAATATTTGATATGATACGTGTTTACAATTAAGGTAGGAATGTTAGCTTAGGTATTTCATGAAACTTCGTGTGAGAGGGTGAGAGTAGGGGGAAAGGGAGAGAGAGAGAGAGAGAGAGAGAGATGGGGGGGGGGAGAAGGTATAATACATTTAAGGATAATAGATAGGAGGTGATTTATCTCGAGTATTTTGTTTCACATTTTCAAGCTTCTGTGCAGATATTGAAGAAAAAAAAAAGAATAAAAAAGCTCGGACGTGCAACGTTGTATTTCATGTTATGTTGTTCTATATACAGGGGAAAAAGCGGCAATTCTAAATATGTCTCGGTACCCATTTTTGTAAGAGCGTGTATTTCACCTGGTTTTGTCTGGAATGACAAATCTGAATGTTTGACTCCTGATTTCCCATAGGATATGAAATGGTGAAATGGTATAAATCAGATGTCATTGCACATCATCTAATTTTATCCTGATGATGGTTGGGGAGAGAGTAGGTGGAGTGCATAATAATTATAAACACTCTTTTCATCACAAAAGTAATGTCTGGCCCTCGTCACATAATTATACCGGCCACCCCTCCTCTCTCTGTATCTCTCTGTACTCTCCCTCTGTATTCTCTCCCTGTACTTTATCTCTCTTTCTCTCTCTCTCTCTCTCTCTCTCTCTAACTCTCTTATGATGACAAATTATTTTGTTTGAAAGTGCCCTTTTGTCAGTGGCCAACCCTTAACGTTTTAGGGTGAAGGGATGTTTGTGCGGAGAGGAAAAAACACTTACGTTTTATAGGATTGCATGCTGGTGCCACAAATAAACTAAATTGGAGATTTTGCTGATACACTGATCGAATAAATTGAATTTGTAAGCAATTTCCAGCGCCTCGAATGATAAATTTCTTCTTGTAATGGTAGATTTGTTGCCCTTTCATGCAAAATATAATATTACGTTCGACTTCACCGTTTCATTTGTTTACTTAATTGAATAAAATGTGAATAGGAGTAATGATTTTCTCCTTCGCTATATTATTTTTTATATCAGGTTTTCTATATTCCCGGTATAAAAACGTGGTGAATGCCCGATGGTTATAAACCGAATTAAAAAAGCAAGCACAATCGTCAGATTGAAAATGCTTTCGTACAGGCCTCACATAGGCCTACGTTGGCGAATATCTTTATTTTTCCGCCTTACGTCCTACCACCCCCCCCCCCCCTCTTCCATCTCCACTCATCTTCTTAATTTCCACCTCTTCGTATTCTTCAAGAGGCATTATACATGACCGATTCTATCCTCAAGCTTCATCCATCCATTCTTTGAGCGTCATATTTCAATCACAATAGGTCTCTTTACTCATATAAAGGTATGAAATCTTTCTAAAAGCCTCGCCATCTACTTTCATATTTGTTGGCCGAACACCGATATAGGCTCAATCCAGCGCGAAAAAAGTCGCCCCAAGCCCAAGGCTCTTTGAAATATCCGCACCACAGCGGACACGAGTAATCAACGTCACATATCTTCTCTCTCTCCCCTCCTCCGGCCCTCCCTCTTTCTCCAATCCTTCTCTTTTCTATCTCACTCCAGAGAAATTTCACCTCTCTCTCCCATTTCTGTCTCCCAGTTCTGTCTCCCCCCCATCTCTCCCATCTTTCTCTTTTCCTTAATCTCTCTCCAGAGTAATTTTTCACCACTTTTCTCTCTCTGATCGCTAATCTCTCTTTCTCCCTCTCTCTGGATCTGGTTGTCTCTCCCTCTCACTGTCTCTTCTATCTTCCTCACTCTCCCCTAACTCTTCACACAATTTTTATTTTTTTATTCGTGTACTTAATATAATGCGATTTTTTTTTTCTTCTCCCTCCTCGTTTTCCTCTCCCCATATCCGCAATGCATATTCTCTTTTCCCGACCCCACCTCACACACATCCCTCCTCTCTCTCTCTACCGCACCCTTTATCTCTCTCCCTCGCCTACTATCTCTCCTTTCGTCACCCTTTTTGTGCAACCGCGCAGAAAGATGTTTGGAACGAGACCATAATGCTGCTATCACGAAATAAAGTCGAGCTCGTAAACAATTTCCACACGAATGTCTTTACGCATTTCATTTACTCATTTTATGCACTTGTGAGGCGCAGACAAAATAAAACGCTTTAGAAAAGGCGAGAAAGGGTGAAAATTGTGCAACGGTAGCTTGTGTGAATCTGGGCGGAAGAAAAGGAGAAACGTTGGAATAGAACTATTTCAAAGAATTATTTACCATAGAAATGCATAAAAGCGCTTGATGCTTCCTGTGGCGCTTTAGAAATTAAGAGTTTTAAAATAAGAATCGACTTATTATGCTTACACGCACGAAGGCCACACTCTAGTAATTGTCGCAAGAAGTGCAGTTCTATTTAGGGTTGAACATTTTAGTAGTAATAGCTTTAAGCACTATTCATTCCTTATACCATAAGGGAGCAATACACCGTGGCCTGCTTGCGGCTCACTCTGCTTTTCTTATCAGAACAGCCGCGAGACAAGGAGAGTGGTGCTTGTAGACTGACAATATATGGAGCACAGGAAGGAGGAGACTGGCAAGGGAAATGCAAAATGGATGCATCGCTCAGAGACATATGAAGCATCAGTCAATCCCTGCGGAACATATTCCCGGAGAGGTTCTCGCGGTCTAGTAATTATTTCATCCATCCGCCACCAATTGACAGATCAGTGCGTAATAAAGGCGAGACATATTTGCTTCAAGTCTGACTTGGTTTCCCCCCTATTTGAGGCCCCAAGACTACCTGTGTGTTTCTTTGGTTCATGGGGCATTGCCCTGGTATAGTGAAAAAGAGGCTTTATATTAGGACGTCTGTCCTCGTTGTATTGAGCTATGCCTTTATCTGAAGGCTATGTTCGTTTGGTTCCTAATACTTTTACATACAATGTAAACGACTTTCAATGAGTTATTGACTCTTCTCCTACCCTACCTACAGCCGCATAATGTTTCATCCCTTGCTTTTCATATTGCCTAACGAATGAACTATTGACCTCTGGTGAAAGCAACACAGTCCCACGCGTAATGTTTAAGCGTTGGAAGAACGATAATGGTTTACTATCAGGCGTAGATAGCAGCTGCTATACAATAGTCAAATTTATCAGATAGCATTCAGGGAGGAAAGAACTGATGTGCCTTGTGGAACTTCCAAAAGCGTTAAACAACTAATTAGTTTTTTTAATATTTGGGTTGTCCATCCATTCCTTTTCTCCTCTTTCCATGCATTTAAAAAAGATTGCTAATATTCACATGTCTTTGTTGCAAGTCTTCGAGTATTGAGAACATGTCATTAAAAAAGGAGGTACATATGCTAACTCCTGTAATCCTTTGGCTTTAGGCGAGGTGATAGCCAGAAACAAAAAACGTCCTCCTCCCTTTGACTGTTCCGATTTAGTCTAGTATTGCATCTAATGGCTGGGCATCATGCATCAGTCTTGCTCCATTTACAGGTGTACACTTTGATATGAATCGATGATATCGACAGTTTGAGTTACATTTATCCCCAGAGTCAGGATCTCTGATCACGTGACATAGTCGACTTCCCTTCCTATTTGTATTTGAAAGAAGGAGACAAAATAATTCCCAAACCCCAACAGATATATATACAGTATATTTAAAATGATAATTGGAGGTAGTCTTTTTTCGCAAAGTTGGAATAACCTCTAAGAAAGTGAAATACAGGTTGACCGAAGATAAGCGAAGGTCGTGGTCCGAGCCCTTTCATGACACTAAAGTCATTTAGCAAGACATTGTAATGTACAATGTACATGCATGACACGATTTCACTTATAAAATAATTAATCCGTACTCTAGGAACGCATGTCGTCGATCAGTAGCTAGATTTTATTTCGGGTAAAGAACAGGAAGGGTTGATGAACCCAATGAGGACATCCTTCAAAATCGAACATGTAAATAGGATTATTCATTGTAATACGATAATGTTGGATCAACAGGTTAAGATAATCAGCATTTCATGAAATAAATCTGGATTTTAAAGACATTAATCAAGACATAGATGCGTTGTCATGCTTGTAGAGGGGTTCTGGTTATACGTTACTAAAGGAACTACTCCTGAATCATCTAATACCATGTTCCATTAAAAATCATTTGTCTTCCTCACAACGCTTGTAATATTAAATTCGTCTTCTTGATAGGCTGCATAGCCATTTGAAGATTACCAGAATCAGAAGAAGAGGAGGAAGAAGAAGACTAGAAATGCAATCGTGTCACAACGATGTGCGTGCAATGACGCCGTGTTTCTACGTGTCGAACGAAAGAGCTTCTCTCGGACTATCCAGAGCAATTTGTACTAAGTCTTTAGCTTCTGTAATATTGGAGACAAGTAGGGCGAAAGAAAGGCCTCAATAGTGACCTTGATGGGATGGTAGTGACTATGCCTACGATGTTTGAAAGAAATTGGGATAGGGGAAAGAACCTAGAAAGGGCTCGCAAGCACTGCGTGCAAAAAACAAATGGGATTAGTTGCATGTTCGTCATTGCAATCAAGATCGTTCTAGGGGTCAAAAGCGTGAACCCGATTTGCCCCATAGACAATGCGTGTAATGCATGGGCGGAAAACGTACAGGATCTGTATTATGACCGGAGTTAAATTGTTTTTTCTCTCTCTATTTATGTCTCTTTATGGGCCGTATATGGTATCATTGGAAAGAAAATTTCATGGTTGTTATTGTAAACTACTCTCTTTATTTCTATGATAATCCAATCGAAACATGTGATGTAAAATAGATTTAAAGGACAAAATGGCGTCTTAAATGGCCCCCTTGACTAATTCCAAAAATCCGGTCACGAGGTGCCCTGCGTATTGCATCTCGGAATGTCATTGCAAATTTTCAAGGAAAAAAAAGGATGTTTAGGGGGCGAAAAGTAGTCTGAAAAAAATGACGTCATGGCCGATAAGTGTTATAATCGGGCGGAATTCGTATAGTGACCCTTGTTCAAATGCGATTTACTCACAATTTTCTGTGTAAACATATACCATACTTGGTATCATTCGAAAGGGCACTTCATTGCGGTCAGTTTGACACTATTGTCATCTGCACGCAATGTACTGCACGCATTAAAGGCGCTATTACGTAATGCATAGCAAATTCATCATTTTTGGCGATAACTTTGCGCTGACGTTATTAAAATTTACCAAACTTGGCAGACAGTTGACACGTATATGGATACATGTGTCTGCTAAGTTTCATCGAGTTAGGTTTAAAGATCGCCATTTTAGAGCAAGTTGAAGTTATTTCGGAATTTTCGTGAAAATGGCGAATTTGGAGGGCAATTTTCTCAAATTTGGTCAGTGATAGGGTATATAATTTTGTATATGGCTGGAAAGGGCATATCCTCAAGTATCTAAATCCAAAAAAGGGTACGGGTTTGCCAAGCCATTATGGAGATACGGCCACAGAGAGAAAGCCAATTCCCAGAACTTTAGAGGGCGCTATTTATGTTGTGCAAAGCCATTGGAGCGTGAAATTTGGCATGGCTATGTGCAATTATGAGATGAAGATACTGTGAGATTTAAATACAAAACGGAATTTATATGAGAAAGTTATGGCAGTTTTAGATTATTTAGGGGTCCATTTTTCAAGAACTTGAGAGATTTTTGACGGAGTCGGTTTTAGATTTGAATTTCGAGTATGAAGATGGCATTTTGAAGGTCAAGTCATGTGTCGCAGATGAAAGAACATCTCTCAGACTATCTAGAGGAATTTGTTAGAAGTTTGTAGGATGAAGGATAGTGGAGATAGGAAGGAAGATATAAAGGCCTTAAAATGGACCAGAAACGGACAAAATGGCGCCTGGACGGTCATGCATGAGTGATTTCCAAAATCGAAGAATGTAGTGACCTTGATGAGATGTTAGAGACTATGCCTATGAAATTTGAAAGGAAAAGGACATGAGGAAAGCACCTAACTAGGAGTCACAAACACTACGTGCAAAACGAATGCGATTTCCTGACGATAAGGAGGAAAAGGAGGAAAAGGAGAATATTAATGGGGCAGAATGTGAACGAAAAAAACAAGGCAATGACGAAGGTCGTCATTGCAAAGATGGCCGATGAAGATTTATGCGTCTACTCATCATCTTGCCTTGTAAGGGGAAGCGTTCTTAGAATTCTGCCATTAAGGAAGGAATAAAAAGACTGACTATGTCACGTGATACACTTCCTTCTTTCGTGGTCAAAAGGAGGAGGAGGATAATGCATTACGATGATACAAAACCCATCTCATCTTCTACGGTTATAAATAACATCGCCGTCAGCAATAATATGCAACCATCGAACCAAACCGGAATAATCATTAATTTCAATTTTACTTAATTGCCTTCATATTGCTGTCCAGTCATTTTCGACGTAGGGAATGTGAGATATCTTGTCAGGACTTTCTGGCAATGGCCAAAGAGGGGGAATTTTTGGATTCTGCCTAAAATGTGGGATGAAGATATTTCGCGAATATTCACCCAAATTGAGAGCACGAAACATGTTTTGGAATGATTTCCTGATTGATGATCAAGAAATGAAGTCCGTGCATGTTGGACATAAGAAAAATGTCATTTTCATTCTCATTTAACGAGAATACGTAATCACATGAAAGTCATCAAAATACAATTGTCCCCAATCAACAATTCTTCCTCTTCCACTCTGTTGTGAACTCATTTACAAAATCCATTTAAGTAGTCATTCAAGGGAGATAGCTATTACTGTCATTATGAAGACACGAAGCGGAAGACATTCGGCTTACATCAAATTCAATATGTCATTACATTAGTACTCCTACATAATGGTCTCCTTCTAATACGGGGCACGAAGCTACCTTCTAAATCCAAACGTTTAATGATAAAGGTTCGTGTCACTGTTTTAGTGAATCAGAGTAATCTCTCTTAGGAAATCAAAGTTTCACTGACATAGATACTTTCACCAGTTTGATTTCTAGCGCACTCGGGCACAAATAACAAGTTTCACTACAGATATAGCTTTACATTAATGGTTGCAAATCGATCGAAGTAGATTGAAATCCCCGGATGACGCGTCATTATACATATTTGAATGAAGTCTAGCCTATGACTAGT
Source organism: Strongylocentrotus droebachiensis (assembly GCA_035222895.1). NCBI lineage: Eukaryota > Metazoa > Echinodermata > Echinoidea > Camarodonta > Strongylocentrotidae > Strongylocentrotus > Strongylocentrotus droebachiensis. The sequence goes on along the minus strand of JAVYIG010000271.1, from coordinate 640,410 downwards.
TTGCATGAATACAATTTTTTGTCCAGATTACAGTATCGAGAGAAAGAAATGTGGACCGATTGCTATTACTTTTCAAAAGATGATGAGATTTACTTTTTAATTTCGATAATAAGGTAGATTTTTTTTTGCAACAGTGACTTTTTGAAAATTTTACATCAGAAATTCTGAAAAGGAAATAAAAAGAAGAAAGAAAAAGTGTTTATGCGTGTGTGTGGGTGTGTGTGTGTGTGTTAAACTTCTGTGAGGGTAAACTATACACTAAGTGCAATCCTTTGATATCATTGGCAGGGTGGTAACCGCTTTGAAGATTTCGATTAAGGAAATTTTGAAATTAAAATAGTTCTTCACTGTAATTCGGTAACCAAGGTCATTTGATCTTGGAGCTTTCCACGCACAAGATGTAAGATCATCTACGCCATACATTATTTTCGCGAAAATTCTGTGAAGTTTCATGACAACGATTATGCCAAGTTAAAATGACAGTAACCGATACTTCTTCTTCTTTTCTTTTTCTTTTAATTCTTCTTTTTATTCTTCTTCTTTTTCTTCCTTTTCTTTTATTTTCCGTTGATTATTTTGTTACTATATAATTTTATTTATCATATACACTTTGTATGTTTACTCCAGGCTGTCTATTCATTATTTGTGCGGGTTTAGGTTAGCTGCAAATTAGTGCTGCCGGGGTATTCCCATCAATCTCGATAACCCTCATTTCATGTGGATCTAGAGTATCGTGCGCACTTACCAATTCTCAGTCCATGCACCGCTTCAATCTCATGGGAGTATCATCAAACGCTTCACCGCGACTTTCAAACGACAATTCATACCGTCTTAGCCAAGGGAAAAATGTCGAAACCATCCTATACTCCATCTTAAAATTCTATTTTTTTCTTCAAACTTTGGGCTTTATACCATGATTACTCTGAGTATGTGCGTGTGTGTGCGTGTGTGCGATGTTGTGTTTGTTTATTCATTTGTCGTTTTTTCGGGATGGGGTGTTCGTTATTCTTTTTGTTAAACTTTTTGTTCCTATTTGGCGTCAATTCAATACTTCACATGGCGATCAAGTCGTATATTGCCTTCTTCCATGCGTGGTAGAAGGTTCGGTCTGAGAGGCAGTTTATTAGGTTTATAACATTTCTGTTTATTTTCTAATATCTCGCGAATATTAAGCTGATAATCCTTTACCCTGAATGTATATTCCATGATAATGCGAGATAAATAAACAACGTGTCTCGAGATTGTCACACTTCTCATTCCTCTGATTAGTTTGTGATGTTATTGAGATGAGAATGCTGTAACATTGGATCTGGATGTGATGTTCAGTGTCTCGACCTGGTGAACTCAACATGGCTTCGATCAGATTTGCTGTACCGCAGCAACACACCCTCAACCATCTACAGTATTGACTTGTGCTGTACACTATAGTATGAAGCTGATATATAATTTTGTTTCGCTCCCAATTTCACGTCTTCACACTTGCCTTCCTCACGATCAATCACACCGCTAGCTTGCCTATCGCACTTATCATAACAAGACTTTTAGAAAGCAATCGATGCATTATTGGTTTGGTTTTGTGAGCATTCTACTCTTACAACCCGCTCTCATTATTATGTAGGAGAGATGTTAAGAAACGAGATGGTGGAATAGTAAGAAGAATGTAAATGTTAAGAATCGATTGTGCGCTGATGTTAGACGTAAATTAATTATTACTTAATTTGTAGAATGTTCGTCCCTTATGCGACCTTACGCCGTTCTTTTGTTTTTTCATTTGCATTCGAGTATGACGAGTTGATGCTAGGTTTTGTTAGTTGCTGAAAACTATTTTAATCCTTGAATATAATTAGTAGTTAGGTCTACCACTTAGGATCAAAGGGTACGCCTATATGTTTGGTATAAGATTATTACAATTCTAGTCATTTAAAAAATGTATTTTCCAAACGTTATCGTACCAGGGAAACTCTCTCTCTCGTTCTTGTTTTTAGAATTGTACAGCAAATGTGACAGGATGATGGCCTAGAAAATTACTTGTTACCTTATTCTGCTTGTCTTGCTTTCAGTGGACTTGGTAGGAGCCACAGTTATCAACTGACATTTGAACTGGATGATTGGTCATTGCTATTGAAACGGTGATGCCACACCGTTGCATCCAATGCGTCATCAGGCACTTCCCGTGGATATATGCCAGGAACTTAGAAACTGACTCGAACAAAACTTTAAAATCGAAAAAGATTTCCATTGTACATCATTGGCAGTTTGTGGCTACAAAAAAAGTCTCTGGACTTCCCTTTAACCCGAACTTTAGTCTAAAAGAAGTTGTCTCCCCATATTAACATCAACGCCCCCCTTAATCATACCAAACATTTCTATAGATAATGCAGAGGACATGACCCTCGTATGTCGTTATACATGCATTATTGCCGGACATCAAGGGTTTTAATGGAAGGCACGCAGAGACACCCGACATTGTTAAATGACTCTTCAAAGCCATCATAGGTTACACCTGATCTTGATTATACATTATATGCACCCGTGTGTTGAATGCTGAAGGCTGAAACGATCAACTAGAGTTATAATCAGAATACCCTTTATCTTTAAATATACCTTTTTTTAAATACAATTTATTGAAAGATTAAATTCATTTAAAAAAGATATTCTTATGTTCAAAAAGACAGATGCTCAAATACGAATAAGGGGGGAAACATTTTTCTATATTTTTTTTGTGTTCACAGAAAATGTTGAAAAGGAAATTGTTATCCTTGGTTGTTTTTTTTGGGGGGGGGGAGGATTGTGTAGTATGAAGATATTTCTTCGTATTTTATGTTATCATAGTGTTGATGTTCTACTGTTTCAAAATAATTTTATGTGTATGTCGTGAATCCAATATTAAGCTGTAATGAAAACGTGTTTCTGAATGTATATCCCAAGCAACGTAAGCTAATTAAGTTATGAATTATCATTAGCAGTCATGAACTTGTACAACAATAATGAAGTAGTTGTTTCGATTAGTGAACCCGTTTTGCAAATATGTGTATAATTATGATATCGTGTCAATTTCTAATTTCATCGTCATAGCTTGTGTCAAATGTGAAGTGCCTTTATAAACTTGTGTTCATTTGAATTTAGTAGTATATATTCAGGACTTAAACGTATATGTTGAAACCGTAGTGCATCAAGGCTATGAATAAACATCTTCATATCCGGTGAATCATTATGCTTGCTTGTTTATACTTGCATCACCCCCTCGGAACATTATGCCTTTAGGTTTAACAAGTATCAGTTGAATAAAATACGTAATCGAACGCGCTCAGTGAAAGTTCATATTGCACCTTTAAGGGGAATTCTTCGAAGAAAAAAAGCAATTGAATATACATGGGGATGAAGAAGCAGGCATTGCGCTGCACAAGCAGGCGTGACATTGCGGTCAACAAGATGTGCCTTCAATCCTATGATCTTCTGGCCTGCAATAGGTCACATAAGAGGGCGCGCTTCAAGTGGCTCGGGTATTTCTTCTGAGACTTTCCGAGCAGGGAAGCTCTTGAAACGAGGCACGTGCGATCACGAGGGTCGCATTACCAACCAATTAACATCCTCTAGCCGAACGATTTGCATTGGAGTGTCCACGTATTTGGGCGCGTGAGCCGAATCCATTTCGGGGTTAAAACGTTCTCGAGAACAATGTCAACATGTTGCCATGGTCCCCTGCTAAATTGGCATTCTGACAACAACAAAAATAAGAAGGGGAAAAAAGGCCAGGCTCGGAGGTAACCTGGAATTCAGATTCTTGACCGAGGACCAAAGACAGCTTTTCAGAAATCAGTCGCTTTTTATTGATAGGCATATTCTTGCCCCGTGTAACAGCTGGTGATTTAGCCATTACACACTTGACAAACATCAAACAAAGCATTTTTCTATTAAGTGTAAATTAATTTATTCTCATGGATGAAAAATCTATATTTGTGCTTGAATCACACGGGAGAGAATGATGGGGGGGGGGGGGGGGGGTACCTCGATGATTCAATCAAACTGTTGGTATAGTGACTTAGTCGACCAAGGAAAGGCAAGGGATCTTGGAGGCACCGATGTGAAAACGAACAATAGACACGTATGCGGAAGTTGATACCATCCTCATATGTCGTTCTTTATTAGTTCGTCTGTTTAGTTTGACACGTAATCCCTGTTGTCTCCTGTCTCTCATCAATATGATGAGCTCCTTTCATCAGGCGATAATTCTCTTCTTCCTCGTTTTCACCCCGTTTTCACCTCTACCTCTCTCTTTCTTTCTGCTCAGATCTCTGATTGAAGTTGGAGTAGCTCTACGCACCGGACTAGGCAACTTGTTGGTATTCTTCCATATTTGCTACAATTCACAAGGTCAGTGTGATTATGAATCTGATGCTGGAGCCTTACTGGTAATCCTATGTAGTCCTCGGATAGGATAGAAGGAGGTCGAGAGCATGAGGATGGATGAAGATGGCTAACTAAACGACAGAAGAAGGTAAATTTGACTCTGAATTTATACATTTCTATTTTACACATAAATCATGTTATCATGTTACCACTGTTGATGCTTCTAAAAGATATTGGCCCGAATTCACAAAGCAAGGTTTGAGCTCAGACCAAGGTTTGAGCTCAAACCTCCTTTTGTTTCGCCAAACCTCCTTTTGTTCTTTCCAAACCAGGTTTGTAAAAAAACGCGTAAAACGCGTCATATGACGTACGAAAAGCAAGGTTTGAGCTCAAATCTCCTTTGTGAATTCGGGCCATAGGGTCTACTGTGTACATATCGTTGCGTTTTGCCCAATATGATACAAATACAAAATTGACTGCGATAACTGCATTCTGTTTTGTTGCAATTATAACTCCATAAACCCAATAATGGATGAAGTATTCAAATGCATGCATTACATTTGCATTGTAAATTAGCTTTGGATTATACGACTGTACCATCAAGTTGGAGCTATTAATGAAGATTGATTCCTGATCGTTTTGCAATAAAAATTAATGAGCAAATCAAAGCAAAGCAAATTTAATATACTTCTGTAATTGCATTTACTTAACTGATATCTACATTTGCTGGCTGAAAAGCGTTAGCAAGGTCTCCGAGTGATTCGAAGTGATCTCTAACTGTGAATGGTTATGAGGCAATGGCACATCGTTGTCTGAAGATGCTCAGCTCCCCCCCCCCCCCTTCTCCTCCGTCTCAGTTTAATGTGAGGACATCTCCTCCTTTATTGCGTCGTTCCATCCCTAAAGAGATTTGGCCTCCCTGACTAATATAGATTCTGGAATGATCGAGCCGCTTATATAGAGCTATCAAATGGGTTTGGCCTCTCCATGCTATTGAACCGAGAGTAGAATCATCTGAATCCGAACAGTAGTAGGATCACTTATGGATAGGAGAGTAGCCCAATAATTACAACCATTAAACATAAAAAGTTACATTAACTTTCTTTCATAGTTTTAAATAGGTAATTTCTAGGAATGTAAATATAAGTTGCATACAAAGAGGTATAAATTGTTGCACGTCGTTACGACAGAGGACGTAATTCTGTTTTGTTTTTCTGTGTGTCTTTACATCAGCTATCATTTTAGACGTACCTGCAGCTTTATAGAAGCCTCTTTATCTCCCTGTCATTTCCGATAAATCGTCGTTATACACAGGATCCGACAAACCAACCCTCGGATTGTATTTGTCTCTCTTGTTTTGTTTTATTCTACACGATATCCATTAGCATCCATCATGCTGTATAATGTAAGAGGCCACCTTGTTCTGGTTTGTATGCCTCCTTCGACTGTCGCGAACCTTAGATATATACGTCCTGTAAACCGACATGGTGGCAATACGGCAACCATCGGGAAGTTTGAAAGGAGAATATACAAATGGCTAAAAAAATATGAAACTTGTATATCTACGGTAATGACCTAGTAAAGAATGAATATATCCTGTATCTATTATAAGCATTACCGTTCGATTCATCGTACAGTGAAATGGTATATACGCCTAGTGCCACATGTAATGTCGATCTCTTAAAAGCCAGATTGATAATTTACGCAGTGCAATGTGAGTACCTCCTGTTTACGTTTTATACTGCATAGACGGAGGAGACTTCCCGAAACCTGCTGCTGTGAACAGGATATCAAAGAGTATTCTATGCTATGCACTTCCAGGAAAACAGGATGTGATAGTTTGCATGATGGAGGTGATATAGCAGGTCTTGTTTAAGGGGAATATCGCTACTATTTTGTTGTTTCAAGGGAGGCAAATCGTAAAGCATATACAGTCAAACCTGCCTTAGTGGCCACCTTTCTATACAGACCACCCGTCTAAAGTGGCCATGTATTTTGTCTCCCTCGAGAAAGAAATGTGTGTTGTAGAACCTGTCGAGAAAGGCCATCTGTCTTCAGTGGCCACTTTCTCTAAAATAAAAACGTGTTGTATGGCCCTTTGGGTGCCAAAACATGGGTCAGTCGGTCGGAAAAGTTTTTTTTTAAAACATTTTGTTGTTGTTGCCCTCTTTGGGTCGATATTTTAAAGATTTTAATGTTGTTTTTTCCACTTTTATTTCCCCGCCCTCTTTTGGTCGGTCGCAAAGGGCAATGCAACAAGTTTTTATTTTAGGCCTAATAGTAACAGTACACCGTAGAATGACACAAAACTGTGAGCCAATCTCAAATCTTTAAGATTACAGTTTCTTTCTTTGTGTTCGGATCATCTGCCGCTGGTGTATACATTGCAAAAATATGAGATTATAAGACCTACTATAAGCATTGCAAAATTATATTTGAATATCAGCAGATTTGCATATTTCTTTTTAAATGGCAATTCGAGATCTTGGTTTTCCAAATATAATTTTTAGATGTTTCATGAAAACATTTGCAGGAAGAGTCTAATGATGTAGGAGGCATGTCATATTTTTAAATTTGGGTTGTTTTGAAAGGAACATTATTCGGAGTACTGTCGAGACATATTTACTGCTCGAATAGTCGAGTTGTTGTCCAAATGGTAGTGCCAAGTAACTGCTTCAAAGTAAATGTATGCAAGCAGATTAACTGCTTCGTTATCAGTAAACATCAGTCTGTCTTTATTATATTATCCAAAAAATCTGAAGTGAAAAAATGTGAATTGTAAATGACAGCATAGCTTGAAATGTACTTTTAAGTCCATTGCAAAAAATAGAAAGCAGCTTGATATCCTCTTCCAACCTAATTCCAACCTAATATCCTTACTGATTGTGTAATTTGATATATACGGATTTTCAAATTAAATTGTGTGGGCAGTCGCTGAGGAAAAGATGAAGAAGACAATTGGGAATTTAAAAACTAAATAAGTATGAATCATCCATTTAAAGAGATATATCCTTGGATCTTGAATACGATTCCAAATGGCGCCGCCGTGTTCAGGTGGTGGGTGCATACTTGGAACAGTGGCAGGTGCATTGGAAGTTTTAATAAGGTGCATCGGTGTATGGTTTGACCAGTGTTTCACTCTGAATCATTCTACCGCACTCGTAAAAGTTACCTTTGGTTTATTCAATGAACCTTGATGGACATAATCAATGCAATATCTTCAAGATATCAAGCCTGTGCCGATTAACTCCTTTGATGGTAGGGAGAGACTGATAAAACGAGAATGGACAGTTGTATATTCTTGTATGGGTAGAATTGATGTATCATGTGTGATATCTGATTGATTGATTGATTGATTTTAGCAGATGCTACAACTTAAAAGCAGTTCATTGTCCTTTTTAATAACTCATACCCCCTTTGCAGAGTTTACATGTGAGAAAGTAGCGTACAATCAGTCATCATGATACTCATCACAATAGTCAAATAATAAGGAAATACTTTTTAAAGCACAATTCCTAGTATACCACTCAGCTCGCACAATCATACTTCAAATCCTGTAGGAGGGAAAACCCATCAGCTTTTCTTTCTCTCTGGAATACCAAAGGGGTTTGTTGAACACATTAAGCTTCTTTGGAATTACCAGTTGTTCCAATTACCTTCAATTAAGAAATTCACGACCATTTATCTATGGGGATCTTGATATCCAGTTCCATCGTGGGAATAACCGTGGCGTCATTTACTTACAGTTGTCTGCTTCATACGATGAGTCTTTCTCCAAATGCATTCTATATGCCCTTCGGCTCTGGATAATGCTGGTAAAAGCAACACCAGTCACTTTGGCGGCACAACAGAAGGGTCCCCTCTTTAAGAGGAGAACAAAATCTCAAGCGTACGCTGTCGACCAGGAAATAAAATTGATGGTTTAGAGAGGGCTTGGGAAGCAGCCTCAAGTAGTCAATGTATGATCTGGGGTAAGATAGCAATTCAAAATGGCGCTAATGTCCTCTTGTTTTAGTGGAGAGAAAAAAAAATCATCCACCTTCAAGGAAGACACTGAAGAGGGTGTTTGAGTTTTGTGCAGTTAGGTAAATGAGGAATTGGTTTTCATTGTTTGTCACGTACGTATAGATGAAAATCTTGTCGAAATGTCATTTTTTCATTGGTTATTCAATAGCATAATAATGTTAATTTTGCATGTTCTATCTTTATAATTAAGGGAAAATAAGCTTTATATAGACCTTTTTTCGCAAGACATCCTTCCTATTCATTGTGCATTTTTTGAAAGAAATTTGTGTGAGGTCTTTTCAATAGATATTTTGAGAAAATGTGTTTAAAATGAATGTCGGGGAGTTCGATTTTCGAGATTGATGAGGTTGGATTTTCTTTACTTACAGGTTTTTTATATATCAATGTAGAGGACTTGTTTTCATTCTCGTTTTTTTTTTCATTGAGTCTAATAATTTGTCGAGTTTGACGGTAGGCTCTTGGGACTCCGTCATCATTCACTGATTATACTCACTTCATTGCGGTGAGTGTTGGGGAGTGTGTGAGGGAATGGTGCCCCCCTCAAGGCACCGTTTATCACCCCTTTCCCAAGAGATCCCTCCAAACACCAAGCCCTCAACGCCGCACTGTGGTGTTCGCTCGAAATACATTCACGATAGAATAGTACGATGACTTGGAGGAGCTGTTCGTTCATCGCTTCAGATCAGTATCAAGTCAGGTATCATGGCGAAGTTGTTATAAAATGAGGTTCCTCGCTTGCGGTGTCAATCTTCTCATGCAGAAAGTCGTCAAAATGGTTTGGGAATGTGTGTACCTTGCTGTATAGTGACTGCAAGGTCAGGTGTATTGTTAGTTGTAACAGAGTGCGCACCGGGAGACCCGCTGACCTTCCCTCTCATGACTGGTTCATACAGATTGAAGAGAGAAAGCAGCCGACCTTATTGTATTGATGACACACTCATTTCATTACGACAAATTGACAGCGAAAAGCGCGCGCATTTGGGAGTCGGCTCTTTACGCTTGACATGTCGTGTCGCCTATCTGATCTCTCTCATGGGTAGAAGCAGTTGTCTGCCAGGGAAAGGTCCGTGCTACGATATATCACCCAAGGCGCGTGCGTGCATGCATGGAGCAGTGTACATATATTCATTCCTCTCTCACCCCCACTCTCATCGCGTTGCCTGGATTACAAGGCAACGTGGGAACACTTAGACGCAGTCCGCCCGCAGTCCCCCGCTGTAACCTGAACAGATCGAGAACAAGTGACCCCATACACGCCGTTATTCGCACGCGTGTATCCTTTGTGTAGGCAATGCTCCACGATGCCATGCCCATCCCATACCAGCAACGATTTCTGTGCTCTGAAATTGGCGGGAGTATTGCAGCTTAAATGATGGTATGTACATTGAAGCAGTCGATTTACATCCGATTTTTTTCATCATTTACTTCATAGCTGAATAGTACTGAATATACGAAAGAGTTTGAGAAAACTGTTAATTCTCGCCAGACGTGAAACGTGGCTAGATTGTTATAGGAGCCTCGCTGCCTGTTCATGGGTCTGTCTACACAGCTCGGATGCGGCGGGAAGTATTTAACCACGCAACTCGCTGTACACCAAGTCTTCTGCTATTCTACATTGACCTATGTAGCACAAACTTTACTGTGGTCGTTGATCTACATTATTGAGATGTGAGATAAGCAGGTGGTATGGTTGGGTAGGAAAATTGTGAAGCAGAAATTTAAATGAATTGTTGAGCCCCCCAATGATCTAAAATGATGCGAGGTAAGATTTCAGTGCGAGGTTGTCTGGTGTACTAGTTCCGCTGATATTAGTGATAATTGTTAACGGTTTCGCGTGGGTGGGGGATGAAAATGAGATTTCATTGTGCTAGAATATTCTATAGTACAGTCTCCATTGTGTATAGTTTGATTCAATTTGAAGAAAGAATTCAAGTAATGTTTGTCATTTACGACTGAATAACCTCTTGTTTGTCATTCCTACATCTGATATGATTTCAAACAGTTTTTTTATTCGGCACGTTCGAGCTTCCTGGAGTTAGTTCGAGCCTCGCTCTCCTTTTCACAATCACATACGCGCAGCTGCTGAAGTTGAAAAAATGAATCTCCTTTTGTAATATAATAGAATGTTTACGTGTAAAATCTTTCATTTTCGGATCCTGATCAATTTATGAATGTTTCTTTAGGAAATGAGATCAATTATTTAACATGTGTATTACGTATAATGGCATGCATAGGGAGTATTTTGTGTGTGGGTGTGTGGAAGATCAGGTGATAAATTTGTAATTAATTTCGTATACTCTGTATGCCCAACTGCCTGCCATGATGATATGGAAATCTTTCCGTCTTCCTGGTATCTGTTTCATCTGACCACGATTATCTCCGACCTTCCCGTTTCCTGTACTTATTTCCTGTGATGTATGGAATGACTGCTTTGAATACTTCCCCAAGTTTTGTCAATCATTCACATACCTTGTTGATGTGCGATGTAAATATGCACATGGAATTTGGAAACATGTGCGATGTTATAACATCATGTTATTAATCCATACTTATATTATTAATGTATAATTATTGTAGTAATGTCGGTGTTTGTCGTAAATACTTTCCATTTGGATAACCTGGCATGTCATTGGTCATTGATGTGAATCGGCTTACTTTTAATACTCACCTCGCCAGTATTTCCTTATCCTGAATCAATGGATATGGGCAATACTGAAGGCCAGTTGTCTCAAATCCTGCTTACTACTATTCGGTATTATTTTTACCTTTCTGTTTGTCACTATGCTGTAGAGGGATGCGTATTATTTTAGATTTCAGAGAATGATTGATATAGAGACAGGTATTTTGCTTACATGAATTAAAAGCAAAATGTTAATACAATCACAACCAAAAACGGAAATTTATTCTCAGCAAAGAGATTCTGGTATGTGGATTCAAAGGGATTTAACGGTACTAAACGGTACTTCAAGTCAATACTTTATTTGCACATCTGGTGAGAGTACATTAGTCATCTTCCTAATTAGAAGTTTTATACCTAGAGAAAGAAAATAGGAGGATCATTGTTGCATTGGTGATAATGTACCTCTAAGGCCAGTGATAAAGCAGTTTAATTTATGATTCCATCAATGGAGCAATTTTCTTGTCAAAGATTTCATAATGGACTCTAGAGCTTTAATATGCACCAGCTGTGCAAATTCACACCCGATAATATTATTATGCAAATACCCACTATTGTAGTACCATATACGATGTACATGCTTTGTCAACCTCTCCCGTATATGAAGCTAAACGAATCACAATTGATATTGCCATTTTGCCATTTTCAAGGCATAAGTACCAAGAAATCGAATGCGTGTGAAACTAACTTGCTCGTTTAATAAGTGTATATTTCTCAGAAGTGCTTGGTTGTAATTTGTAAATGGGCAAATTGAGGTGGACATATGCACTGTGCATCCTATTCCTAAGTATATAATTGAATATTATTATCTGAAAGCTCTGTTGCTGGAGTAGCGTACGTATGGTTGGTTAATGTAAATAATGGAGGGGGTGGGTGTGGAGCTTTCACACTATACCTTTTATTCTGTCATTTTCAATAGAATCAAAGTACCGTTAAATCCCTTTGCACGCAGTGTTATTCCTTTTTTTTTCCTGTTATGTAATCGTAGTTGAGAACCCTCTCTTTTTATTCGTCCCGCATGTGGAAATTGGGAGGGCGTTGTCGGGTTGGAAAAGAGAAAGAACCAAGCCTGTTACAGTATTGGGAGAGGTGAGTGCTGCCAGCAGTGTAGCGTGTATGAGAGATGCATACAATCGAGCCTGCACACAATCCCTGTTAGTTATGCGTGCACGCTTTCACAAATGCAAATATTAATGCTGATTTTTTTTTTTTTAAGCTTTCATTATTTTTTCTCTCTATTTCTCTTTTCACTTCTGAGTCAGGGTCGCATACAACCTTGGGTACATATTAGGATATGCATGAATGCGATGTGCCTGGTTGGTCTATCCATGGACTATCGCGCCAGGTTATTTGCATATCAAGGCTGCTGGTACTGCAGCCATATTAGTTCCATGTACATGTGCAATGGTCCATAGGCGGAGTAAATCATCCCCCATGCATGCATGCGGGCCTGTCTTTGATGATGAAGGACTTTAATGCAGGTGATAATTTGAGCGGCATGTTGGACAAGCAAGATTGTGGACCTTCTCTGTCTAGTTGAGTACAAGGTTTATTTTCCTGGACAAATGATACCATGTTTCATTACACTGATATCCGCCTTGGCCATTCTTTATTACGTATCCTTTATTACAAAAACTGAAATTCATGTATATATTTATCATCTATACTGTACCATTGGTTTGTAATAAAAACATTACTCAATTTCAACTGTATAGGGCTATAGGCCCCAAAGTTTTTACATCGTTCGTCTAATAGTAATAGACGATGTAGTGTGAGCCCATTTTCAGTGATATATTATGTTAAATGTAATACTCAGGCTGTACATTCTACTGAATTACCATTATGTGCATTCCTGTTCATTCAAATCTCCTGTAGCAATGAAATAACTTGTCATTATTAGCCTTAACGTTTACAATTAAGCTTATTGGAATGACCTTACATTCATTTTATGAAAACTTTGACCTAAAGTTACTGGCATAGGTGGTACTACTGCATACTTAAAAGTCATTTGCTCTCTGACAATGGTGATATGTACATGCAGTTTATTGACTATAAAGCCATGGTCGTTTTTCGCGGACACTATTTAAAAAAATTAACAGCTAATAGATTTATTCATGCTAATTAAACTTTGTGTGGAACTTGGAAGGACATTTCACTTACATTGCAACTTTGCATGCCGAAATAATATCGTGGCAGTGCAAGAGACCTTAGGAAGTTGGGTGATCATGAACATCAAAACAAATTTGTGAAGAAAAAGGGAAATCCTAATATTTTAATTGCGTTTATGTGTTTGTTAGCTAATACTAATTAAACATATAATGTATCCGGAGAGTTGATTCAGGAATAGACAAGTAATCAGACATTTGACACACAGTTTCCTGGTATATCATTCAGTATTTGTACACGCCCGTTGAGTTCCATGGTACAACCATGGAGATCTCTCTTATAGCTCCACGGTACAACCAATGTTTTAAATGCACGGTTGTATGACCGTGTGTCTACTTTGGGAAAAATATAATGATTGAAAATCAATTACGCATAACAAACTCTCCTGGTCTTTCAATCATGTTGTTTGGGTCAAGAACGTGAGGAGGTCGTATCATCAGTTTACAAACCACTCCAATTTATTCGCCTTTAATTAGTACCACGTGACCTCGAGATAATAATGTCACATGACTTGGAAACAGCTGTTCTGGAAACAGAAGTCAGCCTTTTAATCAATGGTAGTCACGTGTCGTAGTATGAGCAACATCGGCCCTCATGATTGATACTACGACTACTTTCTATTTTCTGTTATTTTGATGAACGAAAATGTACAACAGATTTTGTTAAAGATAGTAGTGTACTGTGTAGTTGTTGTCTAAGATTAAACGCACGAAATTTATGCACGTTTATCTATCATGGGGGTACATTTCTAACCGATTTAATATGTATTTTTGATTTGGTGCTTGAAACATAGTAATTTCAGAACCATTAAAAAGTTTATAACGCAATTTAATGACGACAAAGTCCGTGATGTGGTATTTAACTAGTACCACACAGCGATTGTAAATTGCTGTGTCTTCGAGGTTTCGATATTCCTTAGGTCTATTTAGGTGTCACGTTATCTGGCAAACTGCAACATGATCTTACGAATCACACTAATTTGAATGAGTGGGACCATGGAGATATGGTGGGACCATGGCCTGAAGGAAAAGTCTATTGTAAAAAAGGTACCCTCTGATGTGACGGTGAACAACTCTCCTGGGACAAGATGGTTATGGACATGCTTCAACTTTGAGTATTGTAGCCCTTCAAAGATATGTCCCAGGAAGGACGCCATATTGCTCCATCCGATAGGGTACTGTCTTCCAATGTGACGTAGAGTATTCCTTCAAGGAATTTAAATAGGTTATTAACATGCCCCCATCTTCAAGTTTCGTGGAATGAGGTGACGTATCAATTCATACGCTTTTTAAGACGACATAGGGAGAAGAATAAATATTTTGGTTTAAGGGCCGTAAATTATACATTAATGCCGTATTTAATTTCATATTTCTATCTGTTCCACGCCTTCTCAAAATGTTATTTGATGCACGTCTTTCAAGAACCGGATAAGAGATACGGCCTTTCCAACCCCAAATTGTATACATTGTATTATGTTTTTTTTTATCTAGTTATGGCTATTATTTTTCTTTCACAAATTTAATTGAAATGCGATTGGTCCACCGCAACATAATATGTAATAGAAGCGTTAACATAACCAGTTAGCCATGCGCTTTTCAAATCTATTCACTGTTACCTGAGCCGCTTAAGAGACGCTATATTTAAAACATTGAACAGTATAATTAGCAAGATTTTGAATGGGATCAGTTGACTGCATCAATGCACGGAAGAGGGGAGAGATAGACTTGAATAATGTATGAAATAATATCCTGTTCTGGTCTTGTGTTAATGGATTTAGTTCTTCAGCGTTTCCTTGTTGAAATGCTCTGGGAGGAACCTAATTATCATGAACGACAATACAACACTTGTCACACTCGTCAAGCCCCAAGTACCATCTTCAAAAATTTCCGCGTTAATATTTGAGAGCTAAATGAGGCGATGTATGTATAATCACTCTGAGGCAGAAGTGAGGCATGTCAGAGGCTGTTTTCAAATCGTTTTCAAGTCACGACTGTGTTTGTATGTCACTTAAAAGGCTTGCTTGTGTACTGCATAATTCGTAAAAGCCTTGGGTACCTGCATTATTCAGAAAAGAGGAATTCTATACTCTAACATTAAGTACGTGAGTATCCTATGATATTGCCATTATAAATCTTCGTGGATTTTGTACCTTGATCAAAATAAGGATTCAGCGTAGTGTTAGTGCAATGGATAGGCGTGGAGATAAGTATGTACATGTATTGTTGTATGAAGCTCAAATGGTGTTTGATGTATCGTCTTACATGACTAAGTATTCATGTCAGGCAGGTAGAATGTGTTTAACCAGATCTGTTGTATTTGGCATATTCAACATAATGATGGTGTCGTGTTATTGTATTGTTCCGTTCTTACGATAAATAGATTTTAATTGGTCCGTTGGATGGACGCGTAAAGTTCTCACTCCAGATTTCACAACGTAGTCTTGTCTGCTATGAAAACTTCCTCTTGGTATGTTTGTATCATTCAGTTTACATGAGTTCTAAACCAATATTCATTCGAATAAAAATAACGAAATACAGCTTACAAAACAAAATGTCCTAGTCGTCGTGTCCCATCCTAGCTAGTTGGTGGGCTAAATAAGATTGGCGGCTACTGATAACATTCGTGAATAGAATCAATATAGCTTGGTCATTAATTATCTACAACACAAAAGACTCGTGGATACCACGAAAGGATCGACTGTTAACGTAGGAGGTGCCTCGCGATTAGATTAGATTGACTTATTACCTGATAAACATGTTTATCGTATGCACAATAATTAGGTTTGAAAGCAAGTTCCTTTTCTCTCGTTCAAATACCGCAAGACCAACACAATGTCGATAGGTCTGTTGATTCTGCTACCTGGCTAATTCGGTGAAGGCACTATTGCAACTGCTATAACCGTAAGGACGCCAGAGTCGCTAGGAAAAATTGAATACCAGGTGTACCTCATATATTAATTTTGGATACTTTGAATGGTGAAAACATAGTCCGTTACCATTATCATGATTTATGTTAGTGCTTGAACGAAATCCTGATAATTCTATGGATTTCAATGCATTCTTGATAAGCTGAAATATCTTCCAATTTTTTTTTCATGGAACATCTTTCTGCCAGTGACATGAATCAGCCCAAATATTCGTATTGGTATGAATTTAGGCTAGGAAGGAGAACCATGAGATATGAGCTTGATGTTGAGACAGCCTCTTCTCTAGAATATTGATCCTCTGTCCACAGGACGTCATCGGGTAGGAATCGATTGTTCGACTCCCAGAAGAACCAACCGTTTATGCTTTTATCGATTATCATATTATTCCTGTAATATCATCAGCTGTATGGAAGTCTAGAATGATCAACTCAACGTCTATTGATTGGCTTAATGGTACATGTTCTTCAAATGGCGTCGTCTCGGAAAGTTGCATCAAGTGACGGTTGAAGAGTGAAGACCATTTTTTGCGTTCGCATCTAGAAAATCTACTTCTTTTATCATGATGCATGCCGATCATCACCCGCTAATAGTTCCGGCAAACTTAATACAAAAAGAAAACTCTGTTTGGTAGTACTAGTCCCTGTATTCAAACGTACCTAATACATGGTTATATAACGTATTCCAGTCTCCTCTTCATTACAAGATGATATGGCTGTTTATGAGATTGACTTCGCTAGATACCTGAATAAAGATATAGCAAACACTTGTTTTTTCCATAATAATCATGCTTTCAACGGATTTTTGTTTGGAACGAATACCACACTTGCAGATCGGATGAACGTTAGGAGTTATTAAAAC
Source organism: Strongylocentrotus droebachiensis (assembly GCA_035222895.1). NCBI lineage: Eukaryota > Metazoa > Echinodermata > Echinoidea > Camarodonta > Strongylocentrotidae > Strongylocentrotus > Strongylocentrotus droebachiensis. The sequence continues at coordinate 623,407 of JAVYIG010000271.1, read as the reverse complement.
GACCGTAAATTGAAGCAGCCATCGCGGCATTTGAAATGAAAACCAGACAAAGAAGATGCACTCGAGGTGGCTTGGAGAGGAAGCTAACATCCCCTGTAACATAAACATATCAACCGTATGGAGAGATCAATCATGGTCATTGAAGATTGTCCTGCTCCATTTAAATCTCCCACTGCTTGGGCATATAGAGATGGACAGTAGTACTCCTAGCAAGATAGAAAATCACACCTTCAATTCATGAATCATTTTATTGTAGTGGTTTTATGAAATGTGGCTCATCTGTTTGGTTTTGAAACCATTGGTTCTTGGGAGCATTTAACCCTCTTGAGAACCCATCTGATGTGCCCATACGGTGCCAGTTAAAGTTTTTTTTAACAGATTACGAAAAAAGTAAATTATCATGCTTTCCGTTGTTTAGGGACTTCATTTGATGTTGGGGGGGGGGGGTAACTACATAAATTTCCTTTTGTTTTGCATACTAACATTCGTGTGGGAGTATGTCAAAAAATTGCTAGAAAAATTATTTACATGTATCTACATCTTGATTTCTATCATTTTAAGTTGATCCAAAGTTTGCATCCTTCGAAATCATGCTGTGATGTGTGATAGAAAATCTTTGCCTTCTTGTTAATCCGGCTAGAACGTTGGCAATGAATTCATTCTCCAACATGGAGGCTACCCTTCACAGGAAGTGCAAACTTTTTGATCCGTTGTGTTTCTGTAAAGAAGGCGTACATGTCTTTGTGCTCCAGTTACTGTACAAGAGATTCGAAGTGTTGTTCAAGACACTTCACATTTAATTTCAGATGGAGTTTTTCCTTGTCTTGATTCATTCTGCCGTTCTTCTTAACACCTATCACACCGTTTCCCCCAAACCTACTGATGTATTCTAAAAGAAGAGAAGAGACATCGCTGTCATGGCAACATGAGGAGATTGGCGCACTTCAGCTCTGAGAGGGAAACTGTGCTCAACACTTCTTGCTCAAGTGTCTTCTGTACAAGTCGTCTCGATGTCCATGCTTTTGCGTTTGTACTGCAGACTCCACTCTCGGAAGTCTCCATGAAATATTGTCATTGATTCTTTCTTTTTCATGTACATGGCCGACATGATTACACATAAATCAAGGATTGAGTGTCCCCTGTTCAGTGTTAAATGTCGTATTAGCATCCCAAAGAAATAAGGTTTGATCATTATAACAGAGAGCAATCAAATCATTTATACCGATAACATACGAAATGAAAATCTAATCTCATGAATTTGAGAATTGTACCTGTTGGCGCTAATATTTCTATCTTATGCTTTCTCTTTGAACCCCAACCCCATTATCCAGGTATGTTCTACGTCAGAATGGGATTACCAGGGTACAGTATGAATAATCACATGCGTAGCACTGATGACGCTTACGAGATAACCAACAACAATACTTTGACAAATGACATTGTGCTTTCCAGTTAGTAGATGGAAGTGATAGAAGAATCAGATTTGTACAAATACAATTTCCTCGTGCGTGCACTCAACAAGATTGACTTTCTGTTGGAATTTACATTGATATTCATCAATACCTTGTTACTGCCTGTGTGAATATTTATGAATTTCTTTAGGAGAGGCAAATGTATTGTTCAGTATCATTTGCCTGTCGTGTTTTTGTAAGAGAGGTAAGCAGCAAAATGAGAAGTTCATATTCCGTGACGGGATGAGAGGAGGAAACGAGTTATCTCGGTGATGAATCGAGTGGATCTTAACAATTGTGACTGGATACAACAGATCATGTCGGCAAATTCGTCATCAGCTCCTTCAGAGGGAAAATCATATTTGTCTTTTATCTTTCCTTATCATTCTCTTGCCCGGCCGAATACTATGTTATTGAAATTGCGCTGGACGGAGAACTGATAAGGGCTTATATAAGACACGTGGCACCGAGCACATCATCCTGACTGACACAATAGCTACATCATGGAGCACATCTCATCAGGGATACTACGTCATCACATGGAAACATTAAATTAAAATACAGTGTAAAATTACAATTAATTCTCGTTTGCTGATAAAAGAGGGGGAAAACTTTTCACTTTTGTTACTTCAGACTAGTTGTCCAATTTTGGAATAAAATATATTGATGAAATAGCCGAAATCAATTAAGTTTTTGAAAATGCTCTTTGTTGTGCGACAGCTTGAGAGAATCGTATTTTATACCCTAGCTGAGCTTAACATGTACATTTGCAGTGTTATGATCAAGCATGTGAAGATACAAATAAAACATTGTAGCACGGAAACCCAGGCAGATGCATTAGTGAGATTATTTATTAAGCCTTTGTTTGTTGCTGCTTAAACATTGGAAACTGTTAAATTATATCCTACACAGTCGTTACATAATTCAACCACCTATTGCCTCGATTTTGATTCACCGTACAATGAGGCGAGGCATGAAATGCACTTAAATGGCGAATTAAATTGGGAGGTACTGGTACTTTGAAATTCAAATATTTGCTCAGAGGATTGGCATGGTAGCTCTAATTAACTCAAAAAGCTTTTTTCAATCATCTAAACTATAATCTGACAAGACAAAAGGATGAAGTTCTCCTCTAGTGTTTGCCTGGCACTTAACGGACGCAGTATGCTGTGTAATACTCTGAATTATTCCTATCCAGGCTCAATTATCTTCATTTTTTAAATTTACTGAAAGATTTATTCTATATCAAAGATGATGATTGTACATATCCCTTCCCGCTTATTAAATACAGTGAGCACCTTAATACCATTTCAGATGGCAGTATTACCTATCGTGTACCACCTATACCTTTTTTGTTAATACACAAACACCAGCACACCTAATCTCATGCACACCCACGCCCACACACCTGCTCCCACCATATAAGACATACGTCGACGCATCATATAAAGGCTAAGTCCACTCCAAAAATAATTTGCTTTTCATAGATGCAGAAAAACAAGAGAAACAGAGCAAAACAAATTTGAGTAAAATCCGATTACTAATGAGGAAGTTATGAATTTTTGAAAAACAATGGAAATCACTACACAAATTGCCAATTTGGTTATCAGTTTGTGACATCATTGGCTCACTATTTATCAATTGCTTTATCTTTATCCCATTAATTCCCCTTTTTATCCCCGAAAACTTGATTTCCCCATGCTTGTCCCCGGGTTATATGATTTGTATCATATTGCGTGCATGACATATCACATAATCTTTTGTGAACTTTGAAGAATTGATACTATTTTCTGAATACATGAATGTTCATAATCATTGATTTTGATATAAATAAATTAGATAGTTTATCAAAATTCTCATTTTTCATGATTTAACTTTTTTTTTTTTACTCCATATAAGTGCATCCACACAAAAACATTACTTTCAATATAACTGTGATGCTGGTGTGAGTAAATACGATTCTTAGGGGGGAAATGGGAATGTTGTATTATCAATATAATGAAAAGAATTAGTGAATAGTGTGGCAATGACGTCACAGACTCATGAGTGAGTTGCCAACTTGTCTTGTGATTTGCAAAGTTTTTCATGTCATTAAAAATTCATAACTTTCTTCAAGCTATCCGGTTTTGCTAAATTTTTGGGGATTGGTTTGTCTGATTTTATGCTTCTATTGAAAGTAATTTTGTTTAAAGTGGACTTGCCCTTTAATAATTTTGTCCGTAAATTTGCTGTGTAATGTCTTTTTTAATTTCATTGTTTCCCCAACCACTAATACTAGACTTTTCGGTGCATAAGTATTCCTTACTTGACATGAGGAAGAATCTGTCCAGAATGGTATGGCTAGCAAGTCTTTTAAGAAATCTAACACCAACTAGAATATTTTCTTTCAAAACCTGTCAATTTTCGGTCCGCGTTTGCTCTGTGAGTTTCCCGAACTGTCATAAAAAGATGGTGTATGCAATATAAAGCCGTCCTACCATACATGTCAAATCCTTCGATATGGAAAGATTTCCTGATTAATTAGTGTGTATGCAGATCAATTGTCAAATTGGACTACTGAGAAATACTTTAAAAACCATCCGTAAGTTCTAAATTTCATGATACTATTTTTAGTAATGTACTAATAACTGAAATACAATGTTTTATTAGACATGAGACACGCCATTACTATTAAGAAAGCAATCAATTCGGTGGCCATTAGTTTCTAGGTTGTTATCGTACTTATAAAATGCAAAATGTTTAGAGCTGATCAGAATCTATGGTCATGTGTTTTGTTGGTGTTGTGCTATTACATTTCAAATAAAATTGAAGATTGAGTCAGTCTGATTTTCTCATTCCTATTAATGTCCATTTTTGCACGTGTTCATCTGGGTAACTAAAGTCTGAGAACCCCATCCCCCCCCCCCCCCCATTTTGAGCAACGTGATAAAATGTTGTGCTTGTCATGGGATAGGATTTGGATGGTAATTGGATGATTACCAGATTTAATCAAAACGAATCATATTCACCAAATGATTGGAAAAATATTGCATACATCACGTGTCCTGGCTATGTTCTAGAATCCTGTAGGTGGCGTTTCCGTTTCATTCACAAGACTTTCAGGAATAATTTAAGGAGCAGCCAACTTCTTTTTTATGTCGGTTCTATTCTAATATGATAATATTTCCAACAAAAGATCAATATCTTACTTAGTTCTACTTGTTCAGTACTATTTACGTCTGGTTTTCTACATGATGAAAATGTTATTCTCTTCCTTAAAATAGACAGATTCCTACGAGGTTCTTTATTAGGTACTTGATGAGGCTTAAGAGAGACGCCATCCATTTCTTTCCTGTCACATGGAGTTCTCTCTGAGATGTCTCTTCATATTGTCTATATATAGCAAGAATATTTTGTGATTAATTTGTTTTCGGAAATTCACTGCTTCATGATCATTATCACCCCGGTGTGTGTCTTTAAAAAACGGATGTTTCACATTGCGAAAAATGAATGGGTATCAAAGTCATTGTCATTAAAAAATAATGAGATTGTAAAATTGCAGAGAATAGGCAACGATGCTCCCTCGATGTGCTTGAACGAATAAAGGAAGGAATCTGTAAATAGCATTCTAAATTATTTCAAATTTTATTTTATAGAAATAATTAGCAATAGCAATATTTTCTTCTTCTTTTTAAAGGGGAGAGGAATTTGATGAAGTTGATAATTAAATAATCCACAATCCGAAATTTACTCTCAGGCCATCTCATAAATATTCACATTGCACAAAGCCTTTTCATTATAACTGCTTCTCTCTCTCTCTCTCTCTCTACTCACTCTCTCTCTCTCCCCCCTGTCACATTCCATATCTTTCTCACATCCTCTCTATAATTTTCGATGTTTTTATGTCGCTTTCGTGAAAAAGACTGAGCCATGTACTAGTTGTTTAATCTCTCATTTCATATTTTGTCATGACTTGTTAGCCGGTTGATCTTTTTTAAATTGAATCTTACAGAAGTGATACAAGTACATGTGGTCGGGAAAACAGAACATTGCCATCATGAAGTATGACATATACCATACCATCATGAGAGTTGCGACTTTCAGAACATCTGGATATGAGCTAATCTTCGATACATCGCTCACAACATAATTATATACATGTCCATGTATTATTATACGCTTACATTGTATCATTCACATTTCTTCTCACGTTCTCCGTCTATTTTTTCTCTCTCTTAATCGATATGGAACGGCGTTGTTTCAGATCGATATGATGTCCTCGCCTGACACATGTGTCACATCCCAGTCCATCTCGCTCCTTCCCTATCTCTGGTTCATCCACTTATATCAAATCACCACAGTCATACGACATTTTCTGATGGCACTGGATCGTTAGGAGTAACGTCTGGCTGCCCTTGACTTTTGAAACCCCTACGAATAAAGCGATACCCAAACTCACACGCCCTGTTTGCTTTTTGCATGAAATATTCGATATGAGGAAAAAGCTCTGTACACTCTGAAGCAACAATAAATCATTATTATGCTGATTATTCAAATTAAATTTTCATTCCATACCGTTCACTTTTTGGTCAATTTGATACTCAGTCATCATGTTTATGACGGAGATTAAGGGGGCGGATGGGCAGGATACGATACGATTCATTCAAACACCTTAAGCTCAAAGTGTTAATAATATTCAACAAAAAATACAATTACATAGCAGATGAAATGTGCAAAAACGCACTCAATCTACAACATTCAAGAATCAGTTTTATCAATTTTAGTCATGTGCCGTCATGCCCCAGATTTTAGGGACACGTTTTGTCTCTGCGTAATTCAGAAGTGCTCAAAATATGAATAGTCGTCAATTCTCATAGTCCACCTCGTCCCATTCTGTCTTGTTTTTTCATATGAGCTCACAAATCCTTATGACTTTTTCATAATAAGCTTCTTTGAGTTCACTGTCTCATTTCCACTATCGATATACTGCATACAGTACATGTACATGCACTTCAAAGGGAATAGGTAACATTGTTCGGATGAGATAAAATGGTGCTAACGTAGTGACTTAAATGCTAGATGAAGATTGAATTGAAGATTGAATTGAAGATAATCTGAAAGTTTGAGTGAAAACAGACTATATTTAATGATAAAAATTGGGAAAAACTGATCGATTTCTGAATTCTCCCAACTATATATTATTATAATTCAATTAAATTTTAGTTGAATGTTATTCGTCACAAAGCAATGAATTGGCTATATATACCATTCCAAACATGTAAGTGTTGAACGATTTTTAAAAGCCTATTTTATGTCTTATTTTCATGGAAAAGCGGTTGGGTAAATTCAAAAATTAGTTGTGAGAATTCATTGTTAGAGGGTGTTGCACAGTGACGCCTTCAAAGAAAACCATAAATATTTTTTGCATGTTGGAGGGTACGAACAGTATAGAAGGAATATAATAAGTAGCATTTCATACAAAAGTTACGCAGTTTTTCATCAACCTTTAAAGGTAAAGACCAGTATTGGAAACGCCCCAATTTCAAAAATGAAATGGAAGCTCTTATTACCAATCATGTGAAAGAATATGTTTTGAATATTACATTATGATAACAAAAATTGACGGGAAACCGCCTACTAATTGATATATTTGGTAAATTAGTGTATCTCTCGCCTGTTGAGAGATATGAAATGCACGTGTCGCGCACGTGTGTGCAGTCCCATATACATTTTTCTGTGTACAGTGCTTCTAACTTTATGAAGACGTGGCCAAATTTCTTATAATGTTGATGATTCCAGAACCTTGCAGTACATCTATGCTAGATGATCAACCTTTTCTGATCGATTTCACAAAGTTTCTTTCACAATGCAATCGCATGGCCATAACTGGTCTTTAGCTTTAACAAAGTTACCGGTTAACTCCAAAAAGTTTGGCAGATGTTACTGAGCAAGTCAAAGTCGGGCAAATTTTGTCCAATTGGGTTATTTTCTCCCAACCATTTACTATAGGAAGTTACTTAATTAAAGGTAAACAAAAGGTTGGGTAGGTGTTACTTGGCAAATCGATGTGGGCAAATATTGTCCAACAATTGGGTTATTTCTACCAACCATGTAGTTACCGAGGACATAGTGCATATTTGTATCGAATGTGAACAGAATAAGAATTTCTTTGATTATATCAAACATGTTGTGAAGTACACTTTCAATATTAATTTTGTAATGGATATCTCTTGTTTACTTAAGATTAATATTGACAGAGAGATAGACGTAACAACTATCGCATTCTGGTGTATATACAAAATATTAGTCGTCCTGAATAAGTATGGATTTAATGGAATCGTTTCAAACTAAGATACGTATTTGAAAGAGAAATCAAAAACAGAATTGTTGTAAATTAGGAGCTAAAAAAGCCAGACCAAAGGTTGTCAGAAAAACTGTTACAAGCACTTTAGATGAAAAATGGCAAAATGTTGTATAGGTGAGAAAATATGTGATTTCTATTGATAACATAGTACGCCAATCGTATTTGTTCTCACAACTTCATTTTAATGTTTGAATGTAAATAAACACCTCATTGGAGGCACCAAAAAAAATGTAGTTTCCGATGCAATAATTGGGTAATGTTATTGGGTAAATTAAAGTTGGGCCATTTTTGTCGAACAATTTGGTTATTTTTTCTCAACCCTTTACTCAATGTTTTTACCCAATTTAATGTTCTAAATAAGTTTATTTTATCCAACTTATTTGCCGAACTAGTGTCTAATCTGCTACACATTATGGTGAGAATTGGGTGAATTTCTGATTGGGTAAATTTTTGTTGGTTAAAATGTTGAGTATTTTTTTCTTTCTCCAACACTGGGTAAATCATGCAAAATCTTTGATTTACCCAATAATTGATCGGACACATAATTTCCCTCATGTTGGGTAAATATTAGGCAACTTCTTGCCCAATCTTTTTTAGAGTGTTGTACAATTTTTTCCCAAAACAGACCACCCTGATTAAAGATGCAAATTGGATGAATGAACGAATACACACAATTATTGAAAAATGGGAGTTCAACTTTCCAATATTATGACAAAATCTCATTTACCTTTAGACGCACATGATTTTCATCGTGAAATCCCAAGTGAGTGTATTCTATTGATTTTTTCAGTCATGGAATCATTTCATGTAATCATGGCTCCATCTTTAGGACGTACGCGATATCTCTTTCTGTCGCTTTTCAGTTACAGAGAATATAATTATTATATTACACATGTACATGTATACATTCAGCTAATACTCCTTGTAAGAAATAAAATGATATTTTAGGTACACAGCAACCAAGAGCCTAAGTCACCATTCTTGAATCGTCCCATTCGTTTTGTCCTAACGCTTGAAGCTTTTCGACAAAGCTGCTGTGTTCCACGTGGCATGCTTTGTGTTTACTCTTGTTTTTCTAATATTTTTATGTAGACTTTCAATGCCAGCCAAGCCTTTGTTCGTTAAGTAGTATTCAATAATGAAACAAACAGGCAATGTCATGAATACCTGAAAAACAAATAAGCTATTCATACCGCATTTTCATTCATGTACCATGAACGGTAGTTCATGTTTGATGACACTCGTATCTTATAAACGAATAATGGTATCGGGATCAAATTAGACGACAAAGAAATTCATTTTAAACCCTTTTCAGAATCTTACATACAGAATGGGAAGTGTCTACAGAGTAACAGCTAAAAAATGCTGCCTGACAGTTTACATTAGGAGAAATTACATTTACCATTCATTCATTCATCCTGAGATTCTTGGAAATGAAATATCAATTTCAATCCAATCAAGCCAATCCTTGAAATTTCTGTCCCACCTTGAAATTGGTCAGACTTAAAAAGAAATTAATGATGAATATAGTGTACATGTATTACTAGAATGTCTCAAAATCATTTTGAAACAGATTTATTATGATATCATAATAGATGGTCTCATAAAACCATGGCATATGGACATTTTACCATTTATTATTTGGTGATATATTAAAGGAATGGAAACATGTGTTTATAACAAATCAAAGAATAGTGTAAAAAAATTATTTAACAAAAATTAAGCATACCTCTGGAAATCGTAAATCGTATTTTGAGTAAACATTTTCAAAATAAAAATTGGGGTTCTATTGTTCCTTGCATAAATTTGTATTATGTTTTGTATATTTGTGTAGGCTGTTGTAAGTTCTTTGATGTTTGTTAGATGAAAAGCCTTCTAGAATATGTAGTTGGGAATTGGGGAGTCCAGGAAACAGACCCTTAATTACGAAACTGTAGAGGCGGGTATTAGAAGCTTTTATGATAATTTATATAACGAATCGTGTTATCATAATGCGGTGGATTGATTGTTTAGGGAAATTGGTACATCAGCATAAATGAAGCATCTTTGTAGTGTGTTTTTTCTATCTTTGTGTTGGTGCCATTAATTCTCTACACGTATTCCAGCCCATGTCATTTGTTCCCAGGGTATATAAACAATCAACTGATGAACTCCTAATCTAGAATGCAAAACACGGCCATTTATTTCGCTTTCAATTCCACGCTGTACTGGAGGGGATTGCTGATGCAAATGAGTGGTTTTACTCTTGCAAATCAAACATCAAGCCCAGTCCTTTCGTGGCACGTTTCCATTCCCATCTTTTAAAGAAGTCCAATCCACATTTCCATATTTCGTGAGTTCATACACGTTGAACGATGTAGGAAAAGGGTTCGGCTTTCTCGTAGCTGGCTCTGAACAACGGGCGTTGAAGTTCAGTGAGAACGTGTCGTAAAGCGTAGCGATATACAAATAAAATAGGGGCTTAGTGAAATGAAAGCAGTTAATGGTCTTTGCCACGTAATGGGCGGGTACCTGCGACTAATTTGCTAGTCACCAAGCCTCTGATGCCCCACAGGTATGGATGGGATGATGGGTATTTAAGGGAACATTGATGAAATGGAAGAGATAGCCCTCTGTTGTTCTTGTTGTGGTCGTAGCGGAATACATCCATCCATTACACAAGCTCTTAAAACACCTGATCCCTATAGTGGATATTAAGCCTATATGTTCAGGGGCGTTTCTGCAGAAAGAAAACAAAGTGTGAGCTAGCTCCGAATTGATGCCCCTACCAAGCATCTGACATTGATTTTTTTTGTTAAAGATAGCTTTAACATCATATAAACCGCTACATAATACAGTTCAGACTAAAACATCATGGTATGACATCGCGCCTCCTGTCCAGTGGCCTCGATGTCACGTGGTCTATATGCTCCGCCTTATTTAGGTGTGTGCGCTAGTGCGGTGTGTGTGGGTACGCGCGTGTCTGCGAGTGTGTGTGTGAGAGTTAACATTATTCAAGATGTATGTTAATAAAGCCTGTTTGTCAACACAAATACCCTCTTTACATGTAGGCCATGATATGAGAGATTATGATATATTGCAATTATTATGATAAAGTCACCGACCTTTAAGTAAGTAGCCTGGTATATGCAAGTTCATAATGTATAGATATCAATACCTCCGTGTTCTGTTACCGTGATTCTATATGATAAGTTCATGTCCTAATTTCCAGTAGTCGCTTTCTAAAGCAGTTTGAAACAATACGGTCGTCCTCCTTTCATGTTTTTTTTAATGAAAAACAAAATCGTCAATATCATGGTACTATATTTCAAAATGTCTCAGTGATTTTGCGTGTCCCTGCATGGAATGTTAACTCATTTTGTTTGATAAGTTTTATAAGCATAGTTTCCAACTGTCCATGCCTTCTGGTGTGTCGCGAAGGTAAACATACTCTAATATGCATTGCTCACGGACGTACACATGCATCAACATAGCCAAAATACAGGGAGGATGTAAAGGTAGATAGCAAGGTATTCATATCATAATATGAATAAATACCGGGAGAAAATAAATATTGCTTGGATTAGAATTTAATTGAAAACTAATTGAAAACTTCAGGCGAGTCCGGGCTGTGTTGTTATTATTTTTGTATTACCTCTCTATCATCTTCTTCTCATCTATTATGTCTGCTGTAATCCCACTTTTTCAACATCTTATACAAATATATATACCCACCTTGTTTTGTTTTCTTCTTCTTCTTCTTCTTCTTCCTCCTCTTCTTCTTATTCTTCTTCCTATTCCTGTTTTTCTTCTTGTTCTTCTTCTTGTTCTTCTTGCTCTTCTTCTTCTTTTTCTTCTTCATTTATTTCTCTTTCTTTTTAGTTGAATTAGTCTTCTCTCCTTCTTCGTCATCCTCTTTTGACCTCTTCATATCTTACTCATCTACTCTCTTTCCTGTTCAGTTTTTTTTTCTATCTGTGCCCCATCCATCTGCATATATTCTATGTTGATGTATGTGTCCATGTGCAATGCATGTTGAAGTCTGTTTACTTTCGATACACGCCAGGAGGCATGGAAACCAAGCTTGACCAAAAGACGAGTTAACATTTGATGCAGAGGCACGTAAGATCATTTACAAGGACATTGTCGAATACATTATGACGGTTACCCCTATGGAATCAGACAGTCTACACCTCGGAAGCCCAACATTAGTTCGCTATACAAGACACGTAGGATGAGCCCACACAGCTTCAAACATAAAGTGACAATGCCTTTTTCTTATTTATGAAATTGAAGAAACAGCAATAAAGATTCAAATTTATTTTGTATGGTCTGGTCTCTATAAATACGGTAGATTTTCGATGATGTGTTCATATCAGGTGAAGATCACTTCTGAACGTACAAAGCTTGGCGTAATTCTGCCCCTTCTAGGTCATTTCCAGAACCCCCCTCGTTCTCCCTTTCCCTCTCTCCCTCTCCCCCTCTCTCTCTCTCCCTCTCTCTCTCTCTCTCTCAATCTCTATCTCTATTTCTATATTTATATCATATATTTCATATTCATATTCATATTCAAATTTATTGTCCAATGATTGGAAATTTGTTTCATTTGCATGTCAGTACAAGATTACAGATTATAAACATCAATAAGATAAAGATGGATACAGAGTAGAACGTTTAACTTGAACATAGGTAACAACAAATGTGATAGTTCAACATGCAGACTAAAATTCGAATCATAATTCAGACTAAGTAGTTAAATTCAATTCATAGTTCGTGTTAAATGGATTCACAATTCAGATTCAGTACAATTTATAATTCAGATTATTTCAATTCAAAAGTCAGATCAAATCCATTCAAATCCCGATCACATTCAATTCGTAATTCAGATTAATATAAAATTAACAATTCAGATCAAATTCAATTTATAATTCAGACTAAGTAGTTAAATTAAATTCATATTTCGGGTTAAATTAAATTCACAATCCAGATTTAATACAATTCATTTTTCAGACCAATTCAATTCATATTTCAGAATATAATTCAACTCAAATTTCGATCACCTACAATTCATAATTCAGATTAAATTAAATTTACAATTCAGATTAAATACAATTTATAATTTAGAATAAGTCATTACATTCAATCATAATTCAGATTAAGTTAAGTTCATAGTTCAGATTAAATTCACAAAAACAGATTAAATTCAGTTTATTATAGTTATATAAATGTATTTCTTGCGCTCTTTCTCTCTTTTCAACTCTCCTCTCTTATTCTCTAAATTTCTTATCCTCTCCCTCATGCCATCATTTCCTTACCCCCTCTCCTTGGAAATGATGTTTTGCTTTCCTTTGCTTTTACAAAATACACATCCTTCTAAGGTGGATTATAAGAAACATTACACTAGTGGATTTAAGGTTTGTCAGGATATATATTTTTTTTTATTAAGCTCCCGTCAAACCTTTAAAAAGTGAATTTAAAACAAATGTCAAGTTCTTAAGAACTTCAAGATGAGCAGCACTCTATTGGCTTACCTTAGGGCCTATCCTGTCCGAATTATCATCTCGCTCCCGAATGAATATAAAAACATTATCCTTTGATTCGAGTCCAAATTTCAGAAAATACTTTTTCTCGGAACCTATTGATCCCAGCACTAGTGGGATTAATTTAAATACTTTCATATTAGTCATATTTAATCGCAATCTAAAATGTATATGGTATAACAAAAAAAAGGATCAACAAACCTGGAAAAAAAACCTCGGTGCCCCACTTTTTGGTAGAATTTTACATAAATTGTTCATAAATTTTACATAAATTGATGATGCCCATTAAGCTGCCGACAGCTCACGAAGGGACTATTCGTTAAACCAAAGCGCTTCTTTTGAACACTCGCGCTCTGCTTTCAAGAGATGATGTCGTGACGTCATCCCTGGAGAGGACGGTGAAGATAATCATTCTCTGATCTGAAGGTGTTAAATCACGTGACCTAAAGCTTGTTCTCGGCTCTCTGCGAACGTGTTGACTGATTAGGTGAATTATTGTACATCTTAAGTGTTGGAACGCTACAAAACAAAATGGTTGCCCTTTGATGTGTCCGGAACCCTTTGGAGAAGAATATGTTACCTCAGAAAGTTAATGAAGACATAAGCCCATATAATTATCGTTGCCGTTCCGAAAATCTTCGATCTACCTGAGTAAGATCATTCAGTGAGGAGAAATCTTTTTTATTCACAAGATTTCATTAAATTTGTTGGTGACCATTTTGATGGTGAAGTCGGTGTAGCGAAATTATTGCTGAATGTTCGCATTTCCTTAAAGCAGTTTTCTATAAAAAGCTCCAGTAAAAGAAACCAATCCTGTAACCATTGTAATAATAGTGATCCAGATTATCAGATGCATATTTTTTTACATTAAATAAACATCTTTTCCCTCCCCCCCCCCCCCTTCCTTACTTTCCCTCTCTCTCTCTCTCTCTCTCTCCCACTTTCTTTCCTTTACTCGCTTTACCTCTTTCTCTCCCTCTCTCTCTATCCCTCCCTCTCGATATCTTTTCGTTCTCGTCTTCCTCTCTCTCTCACTGTCTGATTCCCTGTCCTATAGCTTTTCCACATCACACCCCTCTCTCTTTCTCTCTCTCTCTCTCTCCTTTTTTCTCTGGCTCCCCCTCCCTCCCCCTCTCTGTCTCCCTCCTTTTATACATGCATTCACTTCCTGTAGGTATTCTTCTTCGTTGGTATGCTCTATTGCACCCACGCTTACTACTCTACTAAATTATTACCAGACTTCAGGAGAAAGCCTGGAGAAAAAGAAAGAGAGGGGGACGCAAATGGAAACCAAAATAGTCCGACTGATCATGGTAATAGTGATGCTCCAAAACATGGTGACATTTACCCAAAGCTAAACTCTCTCTGACCTTTCTCCTACTCGTGCATCGAATGATTATAGTGCATTTTCATGTCGCTTTTTATTTGCAGGATGGTGATGGTAATTGATTAAGGGAGATGCATGTACCTTCACAGACTGATACAACACTCTCTTCATATTGATCCTGTTGATCCCAGCCACTTTAGACCTGAAGTAAATGCTTATGATCGAAAATACTCAACTACCAAAACTGAATTGAAGACAAATGTCAGACGAAGGATTAGCATGAAATTAACGATCTTTCTATACTGAACTTTCGAAAAGGTTTCACTCCTTGATGTTTATCTATTTATTTATCTATTTATGCATGTTCACAATTTCACAATTCATTGGAGTTAACATCACAAAGTTGAGAGTCTTTCAACAAATTGTTTTTGTATAGATTATTGTTCTTGTTTTAGCGTTGGCTGTCAAATCGGTCAAATCTGCCTCTCTTTTGAGCAATGATCTTATCAAACCTTAGAATTATTATGAACGAAAGACAAATCGAGCGTACAATATTGCATTGAATAATGTTTATTTTATTAAAGAGATGATTGGTACTACAAAATCGAATCTGTAGTCGTTGCTTTCCTTGAGCTATAGATAAAAAAGTTATCGATATTTAAAAAACAATAATAATGTTAACAAAGCACTCTCCAACCAGTTCTTTCATTTCATATAACTTCTAAAGTGACTTTGTTTATGTTGGTGTGTTTAAAGTGGATTAATATCAAATTGGCGGTCATGAACAAAGTCCAAATGACTACAATGCATTTACACATAGCTTTTAATTCGCAGGGTGTGACTTAAAACTTGGCGGTCATGAACAAATCCAGAAGTTCTTGTTATCACAATGAATTTTTGTTTTCAGCCTTTCTCAAAAATTAATCCCTCGAACAAACTGATCTTGCCTGCGAATTATAATTCTAGTTGGATGAAACAACAACAACAAAAACAGGCTCTTAATTGACTATGACCATGATAACAAAATTACTCGATCACATGACCGGACGACGGTAGTGATTCCAATTTACTGCTCCATTCAAGATAACGCCATTTGTAATGAGAAGTTGTTGTGCTGGTATTTGTGGTAAGATGGTTTCAATTATTCAAGGACCCCATCCTATTCAAAAGTATATAGATATGATAAACGGAGGGCTACTTTTGAGGAATTTTGCGATGAACATGATTATTTATACTGGAGAGCATTGATACGTTCATCTGCAATCACCATCTCCATGCATGCACACAGGAGAGTGCATGATGGCTGTATTGACCAAAATATCAAAATATTGATTCACTAAATCATAACTATTACGTGCGATTTCAATCAAAAGTTATTAACCTTGACCCACAGGCAACCAAAAGAAGGAGTGTGGCAATGAATTATATATTATATATAACTCTATAAATTCTACATGGATGGAAAAACACAAGTGTAGCAGTGATTTCTATAAATTCTATAAATTCTACATGAATGGAAAACCACAATTTATTGCAACAACAGATTTTACAAGGCATACATGAGATATTCAATACATATTCTTGTGCACTCTCGGAATTAATCCGTATTGTGTGCGTTTGTCGACCCATGATAAGGACTTTGAGTACAATTATTTACCCTGCTTTGCATCAAATCTTCTTGTTCTCACAATATCAAGGATTCTACAGTAACCTGCTTGAGCAAGAGAACTTTGCGTCAATGTTTCTTACATAAAAATCAAGTATTTCACATTTTTAAACTCGGGAATTACTTTGTCATTGCACAGTAGAGATGTTTTTATGCCAATTTAAGGGACAAACTAATCATATTCAAGGTTGTTAATAACTGATATCCTACTTATTAATTAGCTGAATACCGTACGCGTTGTGAAAACCTTGACCGATCTGAAGGAACTTGAATTCATCCAAATTTATCTGGGTTACTCGGCATGAGTGAGGACATCTCTACGTGTAATATCCGATCTATTTTTATGGTTTTCGTTTAGAATCCAACAATTCTACTGCAATTATGATGACCTTGGTGGTTGTTATTCACGATATTACTTCCCATTGGACTTGAAAGTTCATTATTGAGAATGAGTGAAGAGAGAGGCGGGAATTGCTAGATCATAAATTCGATGTATCGCGTTGCATGCACGAACGTTCTCTATCGATCTTAATCCAACGATAAGGTCACATGTCTGTTAGTTTTTATATTTTTAAATGGTAATTTTTAAAGATTACCAAATAAATTCGAATTTAATTGCATACAAATTGATTTTCTCAGAATTGTTACCAGAACTGCATATTCATAGGGTGTCTATTAAAAGAGAGGAAGAAAAAATAAGGAAAAATGTAACATGAACGCTGTAGATTTTATTTAATGCCTCTAAGGTAATCCCTCTAAAAGGTGATACTATTGCAAAGTCAACAACGTGGGCAGCAACTGACAAAATAAAATGACTTAACTTTAGAGATGTAGCCAAATATTCTATAGAATTTTAATCTCCTCATAAAATAATACGAAAAACAATATTCATGAGGTAAATACACAACTTATACCATGATGTCTGTTCTCTTTCCGTTTAATGTCTTAATATGGAAATGAAAAACTCGTTTTAATCTCTACATAACCTTTCAGTGTCCCTAGATTTTGTACACGCAGATGACGCCCTCGTACACACAGAAACGATGCTGCTGATATGCTGCAGTGAAACAGGCACGTTTGACTAATATTTGTTCTTTTTGTCCATCTACAAGTTTGATTTGTGTGGTCATTTCTCATCGGTCATCCACGATTGATCGTGGTTTCATCAAGTCAGTTTATGATGAAATACTGTCGCATTAGACCATGTCAGACAAGAGTATGCGTGGTGAATCTTCTTGATATATTATTATCATGATTATGGCTAAGAGGATGGGGTGGAAGAGAGGTGCATGCAGACTGACAGAGAGAAAGGGAGAGAGAGAAATAGAGAAAGAGAGAGAGAGTGTGTGTGTGCGTGTGAGAGAGAATGAAAGAGAGCGAGAAAGGGAGAGAGAGAGAGAAAGTGAGAGGGTGTGTGTGTGTGAGAGAAAGAAAGAGTGTGTGTGTGTCTGAGAGAAAGAAAGAGAAAGAAAGGGAGAAAGAAAGAAAGAGAAAGAGAGAGAGAAAGAGAACAAGAGTATATTGGATGTGAAAGAAGAAAAAAGGTTGTGTTAGAAAAGACTAGATGTCAACAGATTCCCTCCAGATTGGACAAACCTTCTCATAATCATCCAATTAATGATGACCCATCTTCATGCGAAATGATAGCAAAATGGTGCATTGAGGCTTGAACGACTATAGATGTATTTTTTAAAAGAAAGTGTGCTTCCCCTATTTTTGTCTTCATATATTCTCCTATATTTCATTTCAGACCCCCCCCCCCCCCCCCCCCCCCATACCCCGGGTATAATCTATATCAGGCCGACACCTACATCACCGGCACTCGGTGAATTATTGACGAGCGGCCATTTTAATAATTCAAGATGGCCGGTATGGCAAAGAAAACAAGAGAAGGTTTACACCGAGGGAAATTGGGACAAGTCATCGAACTGACCCAGAAAAAACTCCTAATTAGACTAGTTAATCTTTTGTTCCACAAGATGAGCATCACCAAGATTTTCAATTACATTTTCTTTTCCTTTTTATGTCATCTTTTTCTTCTTGAAAAAAGCAATGACGGAGACATAACGTATGCCTTTAACGCTTTTTCTTCTTAAATTTGTCATTTTGTAGATGCTGCCCCAGAAATATTTCTTGGGTTGATAGATCAACATTGCTCTTTCGCTTTACGACAGACTTCACATGATCTTCAAGTTTTTTTGATTCCCTTAATTTAAAGCTCAAGCATAGTTTTGTAATTTCCGTATTTATATAGAATGTCAATAACAATTAATTATGTAGTTTATTGGGAGCTTTGTCTACAAAGCCATCATGGGTTTTTTTCTTTTGAGTTCTCCTTTTCCGTTTATATAAATTGTAAAGTGAAACATATTTTTATACATTACCGATCATATTGATTGGCTATGACTGAATGTTTATGTATATGAGATATATAAACGATTGAAGAAAAAAATATACAAACCATCAAGATGAAATATGAAGAGAAATAAATAATTGTGATCATTCTCATCCTCTTTATCCCTACATGCATGCATAAAGATGATTGAATTAAATTGAATTGAATTGAACTTTATTTGTTCCAATCACAGTAAAAATTTAAAAAAAGACATTATAGTATACATTGTTGTAACACATACATACCAAAAGACAAATATATTGAAATATATACATTAATTTTTATTTAAAAAAAAAATATTTTAAAAAAAATTATTGCAATGCCATATGCCATTAATTAATAATTTTAGAATAACAAAAAATGGGTCTTATCAATCCATGGTAGCCACATCAATAATAATTGTTGTTCCTGCGAGCCTTGCAATTAATATTACCCCATCATTGCCAGGTACCCATTTACACCTGGGTTGTGAGTGTCAAGTGTGCATTAACGTCTGACTTGCCTAAGGGCGTTAGAGCCGGGCTGGGATTCGAACCGTCAATCATTGGATTGAGAGTCAAGTGAATGAACCACTATACCACAATCCAGTGTCGAAATAGTTTACTACTTTGGACTTCTGATGCAACGCGTTTCTGTATTCACATGCTCGTTGCGTGTGATTTTCAGCAAGAGGTTTTTGCTATATGTTTATGAACCTATGTTTATGAACCTAGCACCGTTGTTCCCATCTATTGTATGATCAACCTCTCAAAATTGAATTTTAGAAATATTTTACAATGCATTTCCATCGCCTGTACTTGATGTCACATTTAGAGAGGATGGAATTATTATCTTTAAACAAATATTTTTATTTGTTTCTCATACTCTGTTCTCGATCCGCAAACACTCAGGATTGATACCTGCACGTTAAACCTCCAAATATCAGTACCTTACAACTTAAGCACCATCTGTTCATATTCTTTCAACTTCATAATAATCTTCTTTCTAAGTCTATCCCCGCTGTTACATCACTACGTGAACTCATTGCCCTTTGCCTCAACCCTGATTTCACCTAACCTATTTTAGTCATCTGATAGATGATCTTCATTCCTAATCCATAGGCCCTATCCCTGATCTTCGAAAGTTCTAGCTTAAACATCTAGGTGACGTCATGGAAATATATTTTGTCAGAACGGTGAATTTGAGCTTTCTGGCAAGTCATGTTACGCTTATGGGAATGACACCCTCATATTTAAGAGAAATACGCTTGTCGATACAACATTTCGAACCAACCTATTTGTGTGTATATAAATCATACAAGTCATGTAGTAATAAACATTGTAACGAACAAAGCAACAGATCATGTTAGTGTGTAGTTTGCTGTATTTATCATGTTAACGCCATTATCATTCATGTGCAGCTGAATCAGATTTATTATAAATCAAAATCTAACCCCTGAAAATTCACGCTTCCTTTTGAAAACATAAATGAATGCAACACGAAATTATTTTATATACACTGAAAATAAAACAAACCGGGTATCCAAGCAGCCGGATATCGCCTCAATGTCGATCGGATTTTAAAGAGCGCTACTGATAATACTCATAGGTTTGGCGCAAGTACGAATGCCAAATTATTAAATTCTCCCGTTATTATGATTATACAAAGCTTTATAGTTAATTTAAGCCAATTTATACCCTGAAGATGCCCCTCTAACCACCCGTTATACCGTCATGATTTCGGAAATGATAGTACAATTATTAAGTACAGCAATGGGACGCCCCCCCCCCCCCCCCACATCGCATACATTTTATATTTTGTTACTAGCAGAAGGTTATTAATACTGTTTCGAGTGTGGAAACCCCGTGCTTTACCGATATAGCAACAAGATTTTAATGTTAGCACTGCTATTGAACAGTTTTAAGATAACTGATATCCTGCTCATTTATCATGCTGAAGAAATGATGATGATGATGACAAAATATGAATTAAGTTATTTTCAACGAAATGGCTTGGATGTCGTTTTAACGAGCGTGGCATGAGACTAGCTTTGTTAATTTGCAATCAATGGTTGACTATGTCGCGGTTAACGTTTTTGTTCAGCGATGATGCTCGCATAAGTACTCTGTGATCATCATGAAAATCCCGATGATCTTTCTCTTTTATCCCCTTGTTGATGATGAAACTATGGTTGGCTTTGTTTGTGGGAGTTAAAGCGATTACTGAATCGGCCATGACCTTATCAGAGTATCAATCGTCAATCCGTGTGATTTATCAAAGCTATTGTATATGCATCATTCATACATATAAATAAATGACATCACGTGTCGATAGGCCCTTGTCAGGAGGTATTTCGGCTTAGTTTGTGGGATTTGGTTAGTTTATCCGGTAGTTGAGAGCAGTAGTTATTCTCCTGTATGGTGTGATTAACAGTGGATTTGTTTTAAATATACCGTTTCCTATAGAGTCGGGGAAAATGTTTTTGGTTTACCTCTTTTCATGAAGATTGTGGGAATGTGATTTATTATTGATTTAAGAGCTTATATATCTTCTCAGAGCGTTACTGATCAAGCTAAAGAGTCATAGACATTGTTCAATAATTAGAAGATATAAACTTTATCTATAATGATTAAACCCTCTTTTAACAAGCATTTCATGAAAAGAGGTAAAACAAAATGATACCACCTTTATGGGAAATAGTGTAGTATTCTTCATTTGTTGCTATCGTAAGAACCCTCTATATTACTGAAGTTCTACATTGGTTAAAGTATCTCTACCCTATATTAAATTCTCAATTTTTGCTGGTACTTGATTTGTGATCAGATATCAGTGGATTATGGAAATTATCCATAGTAAATCAGGTTAGAAAGTGCTTTAGCAAACGACAATGACACTTGATGGTTACTTTTTGGAGTCAGTAAGTCTACTCACCTCGCATTTATGATGCATCGATATTCCAAATTAAATAGAAGTCTGAAGTGCAACCCGAAAAACGCCATGCATTTATTACTTTCGAGTATTCTCATAACCTAATGACTGATTAGACAACCTATAGGAAATCGGTGTAACCGGGCTGGCCAATTATAATCTCGCATTCATATCACATTGTATCTGGGTATAAGATCATATCAAGGGGTAATACAAAATGCGGAATAATAAGCCAGTTTACAGATACAATCTGCGCATGGGCAGATGAAGGTCATTTGTACCAAAATGGTAAAACCCACAGAGATGAATACTGGATATGCGCTCATGAAAGTTATGTAACATTATTCATTTATCCACCAACGGTACATTCTAAGATACGCAGGTGGAAGTATTTTTTTCAAGAGGGCAAACAAAAGGTATTCATGAAGCACATCTAGGACTTTGGCAGTTATTATTCTAAGATGCTCAAAGTGGAACTTCTCCATGTGTAAAAGATCTGTGGATATTTGGGGTCATTTGTACCATGTGCTATCTGTAAACTCCCTTATACCTCAGTCACACCATGGTCACACCGTAGGTCTATGGTCACACCAACGAGACCGACATCAGATCGACTACAAACCGAACAGAAACTTATATTACCGCTAATGGCCAAAATCGGTAGATCTCAAGTTGTTGTGAAGTCGGTTTGGCCAGCGGTGCCAGTTGACTTCTAAGTTATTGTCGAATAGGGTAATATAAAAATACAAAAATAGGCCAATAAGTCACGACTTGGTGATAGTGTTTTATATATTTCTGTTCTTCTTGGTGGGTTATTATTAAGGCGAATGGTCATTAGCGTGCGTGCCTGTAGCGACAGGGAGTATGGGATCCCTACTGAGATTCTGACAGTGATGGAAAGAGTGTCCAAACCTCCAATATTACACCATCACTCTTGTTCTTCTCTCATTCTCTATCTCGAATTTGTCACAAAACATAGACATATAGATAGATATAGACCCATATGCAACAGTGTTGTGGTCTTGTGAGGTAAGGGTGTTGGGGTACAAGGCATTTTTTCCAGAAAATCATTGAGGTAAATATAAATAACAGTATCAGTAGTTTAACATACAAATAGAACATTATTTACCTCCTGAAACTAAGAATATATCCTAATATAAGTGTTCTTTGTCTATTGTTCTATTTTAACATTATAAATAGTTCTATAAATCCGTAGTGACAAGAATGAAGTGAAATAATAGCAAATGAAATGCTCATTCCCGGGAAATTGACTAGTTAGTATTGAAGTAACCCACGACATATTCAGATTTAGCTAAGTGCTATATGATTCACACTCCATTTAACTTGTCAAGTTTCATTCGCAATAATTCATCGCATTCAATTGAAAATTAACCAGCAACCCCTGATGAATTCCAAGCTACAAATAGTGGCATGAAACACGTTTAGCTGTGCATGGTCATAATGGCGGGGATTTGAAGGTTCTTTCAATGACTCAATGTTTGCCATAAATGAACGCTTGAAGTAGCAAGTCGTATTTTGATCGACGAAACGTCATTATTTTCTTCCAATTACGGGCCGTGTGTGATGGCAGCGAGGTTGCGATAAGTGGAGACCGCCGAGCTACGGGATCGAAATGAAGCAAGGAGAGTCATCGATCAGCTTTGAACATGAATGAATGCAATGTGCCGCCAAGTAATTCAATTAATATACTCTGTACCAGCCATCATGAATGAAGTTAATTATATTGTGCAGTACAGTGAACAGTAAGGCGCAAGCCAAGGCTAGTCCGATTAAAAACGAATAAGGCACATTATTTTTTGTTGTTGAAATATTGCTTTATGAAATCAAATTAAGATGTGGTCCATTCTGAAAGACGTTACCTACTTTTTTTCCTTCAAAATAGCTCTTTAGTTTGCTTGTGGAATAGCGGAGAAGAAAGTGGTGTATCTTGATTGTCGCTTAAATTGAAACTCCTGATAATGCCGTCTATTGAATATGATACATCGATAGATATATAGTGGTGGTTATTTTACCTGACAGCTAAGAAAGCAATAAATTGTTAGTAACCATCATTTCTGTTAGGGCTCAATATCACAACATAACCCACTTGTCTCACCGAGCTCTTTAACCATTTCAGATGATGCCACAGTGCAGTGCAAATATGTTATTATAGTCCCAATCTTATTCTAGCCATCAGTGTGTGAATAGAAAGCAGAGTAAATCATCAGATTATGCCCTGGAATATCGTTTATTTTTAGCACCAATCAAAAGTTTAATTATGATTATCTCAATGTTGCTCATAGCATTGTCAATGTTAATGTTAAAGCTTCTTAATTAAAAGTTTTGAATCGACCAAATATATCAACATTACGACAGCTTAATACAATTTTGCTTCATGGCAAGCACGTATTAATGTATCGTTGTATCCATTAAATATAATTATTCTTTTATCATACGACATACTGGCTAGGTATCGTCCTATATTGAAATGAGGTTTTTTAGTCTGTAAAGATGGAAGCGAAACAAGTACGTTGTATTTCAGATGCTTTAGATTGAACTGATCATCGTACGAATGTAACAAAAAATGACATTGAACTGTCTTTTGTCTTTTCCCCATCATCATGACTTGAGAGGTTCTTCCACTGACACTCCTAAGCCGCAACCACTCAACCAGCACGCTGCAAGTAATTGTTGCCAAAATTATCTCATTTATTTCGCCATTGAGCCAAGACAACGATATCATCTTTCATCTCGTCATCGTTTCTTCTTTCTTTCCGTTTTCATTGGGGTGATGGGTGTCCACCGAGCTCGGCGTCAAGCTTAAATCAACATCCGAAATAAACCTACCACAATCCATCAACTCGAAATGGTAATAACGGATGGACTACACTTGAACTTCATACTCAAAACTTAATCTATACTATACACACATTGCAAATGATAGTTTGAAATGGAGTACTTCATTTTTTTTTATGATTGAGAAATGAAATATGGGGCCGTTCTTGTTATGCCTGTAGATTTTCATACACACTTCATTCTACCTAAATTGTTTAATGTGTATCTATTTGATTCTCATTATAGATAGAATATCGAAGTCATAGAACAATTTTTTAAATAAATTTACCATTGTTCTAATTTCAGTTGACATAAGGTCCACTTTATTAAACAAAACTTATCAATCTAAAGTTGTTTATAGCGTTCAAGATTTTAAGTTGAATCATGTATCCATCCAGGAATTGACTTGTACATGAGGTGTCTTTTCTTTTAATACACTTTTTTTTAAAGGATACGTTCAGAATCAGAGAAGAAATGCTTCAGATAGATTTAAAAAAAAACTAACTATGATACCAGATGGATCATTCACACTATAGATGTGTGTGTATTCGAGTGTGAACGGGCCTACTTCTGTCCAAGCAGACGACACCATGGATGTGGGAGCTCAATTATGTGATCCACGGGGTTTCCCGCGCAAATATTACAGAGAGAGACCGAAGATGTGTTCTCTGGATGCCCTTCATATCACGTGTTCATTGTTGCGCATCCGTTCTCATTAAAGACACATTGCCCATCACCAGCGTGCATATATACCCCTGGAGAATCTTAAAGGTATAAAGCTTGAGTTCTGGTAACGAAAGAAACAAAATTTCACAGAATCCAACAAATCTTACACTTAATGCAGTTCAAGATTACAAATAAATGACATATGCCAAACGATTTTGGTAGAAACGTATAGGGGTTGAGTAATGAGCAGATATATAAATCAAGGTACAGTGGGGCGACACCGTGTGCTCATAACTCAGGTATTATGTGCACATGAGAGTTGTGGTTTTTATTGAAGATGAATTCCAGCAAGTTTTTGTGAGGTTGTTTTTATTTTACTGCTTCAAACAAGTTATAACAATATACTGCAGAATTATAGCCATGTTCTCTCGACATCCTATCCCCATACCAGAGCTAAAGATTAATAATGTTTTCTACCGTTCTAAAATTGTCTGTAATATCAGAAATGTTTTGTTTGGTTTCTATGTTTATTTCTTTCCAGGAAGAAGGTACTTCTATGTTTGATAATAAATGTAATCATCCTGTATTGAAGGAAATGTTACTCATGAAGAATTGACAGGAAAGGCTTTCGACGGCATTCAAGTAAATCAGTGACAGGTCTATAGCAACGCTGAGTTCTGATCGGAAAAACAGATTTAGTCTCTTAACTCCTCGACAACCTATTGTGCGTGGCTGCCATTGACGACTTTAAACCTGAGCGAATATCATACTCAGACAGGAAACGCAATTAGTCTTGCCCCAATGACGATGGAAAATTATTGTCAACATCACAGTTCATAAACGACGCGTGATTGATGTACGGCAAACCCATTCTAAAACACCAATTACTATTAATGGGACTATGAGGGAAACATGCATATACTCTGATGCTAACTCACAGCCTCGATAAGATGGTAAATATACGATAGTGACTGAGATGCAGGCCTTCGTTTCATCAATGTTTTTAAACCCCAAAAATAGCTACGGAATACACACTCTCGCTATCATTATAGTATACACATTCATAAACCATTTTTTATTTATGGGACACTAAAACGTCTATTTTTAGGAATTGGTCCATGAGTTATCCTCAGATCTGAATAATATATAAATTTTAGAGTGTCTGACGTATGTGTAGTCGAAATATTTAAAGTTATAGCCCACGTAGCTTTGATAATATGGGATCAGTATATTTTCTTTGGCGTAATTTACGCATACATACACCCACAAAAGAAGTAGAAACACAAATAAAAGATGCGATTATCTACTCTGACTAGGTAAACTCTTGATATTCATAGAGCTTATTTGTCTATGGCAGACTTATTTTTTGCATTTTCTTTTCCGCCAATTTTCTTTTGATTCTGTGAGAGAAGAGTTTTTGTCGGAGGCCGATAATTTCCCTGACCTGACACAGTTTCCCTCAAGTTGATGACACCCTTCTCCTGTTGATGACACCCCTGTCATCTGATGATAATGCTCTTCTTTTCGGATGATACCCTTCCATCAAAGGCGCAACCTTGGAGAAAGACAAAGCTGACGTTTTTACAGCTCGTTGGTATAACGCGAATGGTAATGAAAAGTGCACTCCGAGTAGATTTCTTATTTCATGGGCGTTAAGCTTGCATTTATTTTGGGCCGAGTTTCGTTCCATATGTTAATACAGCTGCGCGATGCTGTGATACTAATAATGCATAGACCTGCATTGGTGGCTAACCTTACCACAAAATGCAATAAAATCCATCGATGCCTCCTTGAAAGGCGCAATAAAGACGCTCAAATCGCTCAAATAATATGAGAAGAGATGATTCTCATCTGATGAGGTATAAGACTTCAATGTGAGCAGTGTTTATTATTGGTTAGCTGTAATAACTGACAGGAAACGGTCATCGGGTGAAGATGTGAGCAATAACACGCCCTGATCCAGGCAATCTTCCATTATTGACCAGACATTATGAAATACTCTTATATTGCACCACTGTCATCACGACTTCTATCATGATACTAACCGATGCCCTCAGTTTGTAATGTTATCTATTTCCATATTTTCCTGAATCGTTGGTTTGTCATTAGATAGCTTCATACAATTACTATTTTCAGTGTGTACTTTTGTTTGTTTTTTTTGTTTCCAGTTATCATCCTGTGGAGATGTTGGAAGCAATTTGTACATGTAAAAACAAAGTACATCATACAGAATGCTTACATCGTAAGATATTAGAAATTCAGTCTATATGCATCGGTCGATATATTACTCCATGGCGTGAGAATGAGATCGGTGTGATATACTAGAATCATTCCCCAGACCCACTGACCGGATGAGATTAGTCAAATTGACCATAAACTAGACTTAAAATATGGACAACTCAAAACCAACTATATATATTCCAGCCAGTGGTCACGAGTGGAGATCTTTACGATCTTGAAGATGTAATCCAAGATGAAAGCATGGCGCCATTAGTAATTTACCTTGATCTGAAAGGTAACTATGGTAAGGTAAAGCGATGGGATGTCATCAGGAGGAGATATGCGTTCATCAAATACAATGTGGTTTTCTGGATATAACTCTCATTTATCGCAAACCTTTATATTATTTATGCTGCAGGCTGTAGTGCTTATCTGATCTTATGAAGATGGTTTTATAGTTCATTGGTGAAGTGTTTATCAGATCTTACGAAGATGGTTGTATAGTGCTTTGGTATAGTGTTTATCAGATCTTACGAAGATGGTTGTATAGTGCATTGATGTAGTGTATATCAGATCTTATGAAGATGGTTGTATAGTACATTTTGTTTAGTGTATATCAGATCTTATGAAGATGGTTGTATAGTACATTGGTGTAGTGTATATCAGATCTTACGAAGATGGTTGTATAGTGCATTGGTGTAGTGCTTATCAGATCTTACGAAGATGGTTGTATAGTGCATTGGTGTAGTGCTTATCATATCTTATGAAGATTGTTGTATAGTACATTGATTTAGTTTATCGTAGATCTTATGAAGATGGTTTGAGATTGCATTGGTGTAGTGTCTATCAAATCTTACGAAGATGATGATGATGATGATGATGATGATGATGATTCACAGTATATTTGTATGGCGCCATATATCTGTTTCAAACATTCAAAGATGGATTTATAGTGCATTGGTGTAGTTTTACGTAGATCTAATGAATATGGTTTCATAGTACATTGGTGTAGTGTTTATCAGATCTTGAAGATGGCTTTATAGTGCACTGATTTAGTGTATCCGAGATCTTACGAAGGTGGTTTTAAAGTGCTTTGATGTATATCAGATCTTATAAAGATGGTTTTATAGTGCATTGGGGGTAGTGTCTATATATTATATCACATTATTTTCTTCCCCCCCCCCCCTCTCTCTCTCTCTCTATGTTATACTAAATATAACTGAAGCGAAGATGAACATGAAGCTACTGTCGATATTATCATGAGAGACCCTTTACCTTCCCTACTCCACTCAATGAAAACGCTATGATTAGCTCATCTAAGCTCATCACTTTACCAACCAGCCTTTCCGGCATTCCTCTCATGATAATTAGCCATAATTGTGGCGAGAAATATTGCATTTGTAACGGTGATGATCTTACCGATTCCATCTATGGTTTATAATCTTGTCCCAGTCACAGGCATCAAAGAAGATACGCTAATTTCCCCGCTCTTGTGGGAATATTACTTCACGGTACGATTTCCGCTGTATCAGCCTTATTATTTGGTGTCTGTGCAGCAATGCCGTGACGCCTTCCCAAGGTGGTGCAATTAGGCCATACTGATTTATGCACAAAAACAAAACACATTTTAGCTCTCTTATCCTGCTGATTCTCTAATGAGGGATCTCCCATGCATGAGATCAAGATGAGATTTATGAACAAGAATTCGAGAGTACTCATCAGGTTCAACCATCCATCAATTAAAGCCGGTGGATGAAGGTTATTAGGCTTTGAGGCTCAACGAAACAGGGTTAGTAGTTCTTTTAATGTGTGTTGATCATGAAAACAGTTGATTCTAAAATGGGATGCATCGAAAATTGAATAATTTTGGATCATGCAATATATGGAACACATTGTTTTATTTAGCATTTCACTGTATGATCAATATGACTGTGTGGGCTTGCTGAATAAAAAGACTTTAGTTTTCAATGGTTTTAATAAGTATAATTAAAGAGAGCTATTATTAGTTTCATTATTGATGATTTTATTGAAGATTTTGTTGTAACCTGAATGCTAAGAAAGCATGTACATGCTTGTAAGTAAACAACCAGGAGACCGACGGATTTAAGTCTTCTCCTAGGGACTTGGTAATGAGGATTAATGCCTCACCAGGGCACGAGCGCATTGACATGGTTTCGAACCTGGGACCTCTCGGTTAAGAGACCACTGCTCTGCTATACTGGGCCATCGCGCCTCCAAATATCATCATTATTATTGATTGATTATGGGTGCACGGGTTGTCTTTATTCAGACAATTACCACGAGTCTACACACTGTTAGAGAGAGAAATAGAGAGAGGGGGATAGAGAGAGAGAGAGAAAGAGAGAGAGAGAGAGAGAGAGTGAGAGAGAGAGAGAGAGGGGGTTAGAGGGAGGAGGCAGTAGACGGACGTAGGAAATGCACAAACAGTAAAATAATGGTGTGCCCAGAATATAAGAGAAGAGGTACGTTGTGAACAATAAGCAATTTCTTTTCATAGATTCTTCTCTTGTCGCCAATGCGTTATAACATCGAAGTATATATATATATGCCCAGAATAAGAGAAGAGGTACGTTGTGAACAATAAGCAATTTCTTTTCATAGATTCTGTTCTTGTCGTCAATGCGTCAACATCGAAGTATACGGCATACATATCCATATGCGATCCATCAACATTTTAACAAACACAAGTCATGTATGAATATTTAATGAACTCATGCGGTTAATGGAGCATGTAGGCAATCATCTGCCGTTAAATATATAAGATACATATGTATCAGAATTAGTAAAGACCTCGTTCGATCAAAATGCGAACAGCTTTACTCCTTTTGTTTCAAGCTTCAATGCAATCATTGTAAAAGTCTGGTTTAATTTTATTTAAAAAACATCAGATTTCAAAATGTTTGTATTTTGTGAGAGTGAAAATAAACACGATGCGGAAAATTGTTTGAAAATATCGTTTTCACACTCGCATACAGAGGAAAACACACTTACTCATTTTAAATTAGTTACATTTACAATAGACATCGCTTTCATACATTTCTGTATTACGAATAGAACACATACCGCGTCACCTGTCCACGTTTCCCGTTTACTAATTTTTTTAAATCTCAGTGACATAATAATTCCCATGAAATTACTGTGAACACGATAAATAATATTGAGAAATTATTTTCCCATCCATCCTATGAACAGTTGTAAAAGACGATTCCCTGGTTTGAATATAGATTTAAAGATTACATTTTCATTGATTGAGGTTTATAATATACTAGCTAGATTAGCAGGCCCATGTGCCCCACTTTCCCGGATCATGCACTGCATAGCACTTTGCATTTTTTAGATACGAGATATAGGCAATATTGTATGAGTTCTTTTCAATCATGACTTTCCAATCGAATATCAATTTAAATTTTTAATGTATAGAAATCGTAGTATTCTTGTAGAAAAAGGATATTACAGCCCTCACGTTCAAATCTGAAAAGAGTGAAATTGTGACTATGATTAATCCCAAAAGGAATCTAATGCATAGTGGATGAGCTTGGAAGAGAAAGAGAGAGAGTGGAAACTGCAATTTTACAAAATGAAAAACAAGGAAAGCGATTGCGAGATAGATGAAAGCAAAATGGGAGAAGAGAGGGGAGGAAGGAAATAGAGAAGTATAGAGAGAAAGAGAGTTATATATATTTAGGGAGAGAGAGAGATAGAGAGAGAAAGAGAGAGAGAGAGAGAGAGAGAGAGAGAAAGAGAGAGTCTCGCTTCCGTACACAATTTGTGATTGCCTTTACAAGTCCGATTTATTTTCTTAAAAATGTGTAAAATCCACAGGTTACACGTGTAATTAGCAACAAACTAATCCCACTTATACACTTAGTAGCATGGCGACTCTTGCTTTACTTTCAATCTGGAGCAACCATTTGATGTTAACGTGAATCAGCGGTGGATGTAGGAAAAGCGGGCAAAACGTAACCTTGTAGGTACCAAGCAATTTGAACGAACTTGTAATTTGTCTAAAAGCATTTGATGCTCGTTTG
Organism: Strongylocentrotus droebachiensis; assembly: GCA_035222895.1. Taxonomy (NCBI): domain Eukaryota; kingdom Metazoa; phylum Echinodermata; class Echinoidea; order Camarodonta; family Strongylocentrotidae; genus Strongylocentrotus; species Strongylocentrotus droebachiensis. The sequence goes on along the minus strand of JAVYIG010000271.1, from coordinate 592,029 downwards.
TTTTTAAGTTCATTGAACAGATTGAGAGAAAAAATGTCAACTGATTAGAGCAGAACCACTGATCTGTGAAAGATGGATGGTCAAGGTTGAACGTGACTTGTACAAGGTTCCATTGTTGTTTATATATATTTTTAATTATTCATTTATTATTTTTGTAGTGGGGTACTTGTTTTCTTTTTCACACCTTTTTGTATGCATCGATCTGCAGTAGCGTCATTTCACACAAGCTCTGTAATTTTACTTAATCATGATCACAATCCCATTTTAAGCTTAAGATAATTGGAAAACAATTGAATTTTCTCTTAAATCAATAAATGAGTTGTCTAAAGTTTAAAATCCGTCGCATTTATTCGTCATCATTAATTCATTTCGTGGTTCATGTGAAGTTCCTTGTCCCTTCTTTGCTTGCCTCACCGAATATCAAAAATCGCACGTTATTATTGGTGATAGTGTTTTGACATTAAAAGTACGTCAGCACTGTTGAGAGTGCTTTCATTCAATCACAACTAAAGCATATTCGATCCATGGGCAATGCACCGTCTTTTTCACAATCGACATATTATTCAAACCCATATTGCTCAGATATTACAAGCGACAGGCCGCTTCCCCTACCTCCTTTTCTACTCCATAAACTTGCTAGCGGCGTTTTGATACGTGTTGGGTGAGAAACAGCGACTTGCGCAATAAACGAACAAATTACTAACTTGTACTTTAATGGAAGTCCTGTCAAACTTAATGTCGTCATGAAAATTCATCAGGGGATTCAAAAGATAACAGCAACAAAGCGGTATGATAAAGATATACGAGCACGTGGAATAAATGGTCCTCAAGCGATATATTCGTCATTTTTGCTATATACATTGCAAGGTCTTACAGAATAATGGCGCACCAAGGGGGATACGTCATTTTTAATGAATAATGTAAATATTGTAAATCCTATTGGAGTTTGCTCTTTTTAATGCATTTCCATGAGAGCGATTTTAATGTGTCTGCGTGTTATAACCTTGAAATTATGCTCGTTTGATAAAACCATATAGTGAAGATGATTACGTTTTTATTCATGTTATTGCTTGTTGAAAAGAATTCTCCTTGTGATGTGTCTGATTCATAATTATTTTTGTACTGGTATGAGTACTTTATTGATTGTTGTTGAATTTAGATCGCTCTTGAGTTGAAAATGACAGAGTTTGGGGTGAAGGGGGGGGGGGGGAATTTGATCAATGGCCGTTGTGTAATGCCAAGAATGGTAGATAGTATTATCTATTGTGTCATCAAACATTCGAAAGTGGGATGTTTTTATTTTCTGGGATCAACATAATATACAACGCAAAGTGTCTGATGGAATCGTTGGGTCGTGCATGAAGTTTTTTTCCAGCACTTACAAAACGATAAACAAAGCGTCAATAATGATAACAATAATCAATAATACATAAGAATATGAGTAAAGTAAACAACCTTTAAAAAACGTGATGGTAACGCCTAGGTCTTGTTGTGGTTTTCTTTTATAGTTTCATAATTTGCTAGATGAACTTCACAGTCACCACGGTGCAGCGTCCTTTTAGATGATATGCCACATGATTATTAGGCGCTCTACTTACGTCTCAGTTACGTTAGTGACGTTTTCATTGCGTCCTTACAGGCTTTAATACTTGTGAGAAATCCAGCTATAGTATCCAGCTACAGTGCTTAAGAGCAAAACTTTCGCAAGTGCTCACCATAGCTCCAGATTCTTATTTCCTTTTCTGTATTAATAATTGTTGTCGAAATAAATGACCTTGAACTTGAACTTGAGGTCCTGCTGTGTCCAAGAAACTTCATACGAGTTCGGATTGCATGTCGTGTAATGATTGGCATCACTTAAAAATTAAAAATAAATGATGTCATGTACATGCATAAGGCACCGTTAGGCACGTAACACGTCCTCCTTTGGAACGCAATGCACGTCGAAGGCGCGCAGTAGTCAAATGGATTTTCTGTGGAGCTATGTAATGATTTGCATCACGCCTTTATCAAAATGATGTAATGATAATTATGCATCACGTTTTAATTAAAAGGATATCATTTACAAACAAAAGGCATATGACACACGTCATCGTTTGGAACGCAATGAGGAGGTAGAAGGGTCGCAGTAGGCAAATGGATTTTCTATGGAGTTATCAAAGAGGGTACGACTCTGCAACGGTACAGTGGTGATGTCGTGCACTTATAATTATTTCCTGGACCATTTCGAGAAAATATTCTTCTTCTCATAACGTAGAAAGCGATAGTGGCAAACTGGCAATCTACTTCTCTCTATCATGTCTACCTCATAGATCAGTTTTGATCCCTCAGGATCTCCCCATTTTCAAGCTTTCATGAGCTTAGAATATTCAATTCGGCATTTTCAGCTAGGGCTGTGATTATTCAAGGTCTTTATATTCTCTTTTGGCTTGTTTCTCTCCTCACCAGCAAGATAAGAAGTGGGATGATAGAATGACTGCCATCTCACAGGGGTATAAGCTAATGATAATCACAATGGAATGCTGCTTTTCTCAAAATTCAATCGCCGCCAAACCTTGGCGCACAATGCATAATCCATGATTACGTTTGGTTCGAATGGAGATAGAGAACGAACCAAGGAGATATTCACTAAATCGCTTCGTCCTATCATCGTAATTCTTTGAAGTGTGCGATCGCAATAAACAACTTTTTTTTCTGTTCACAGTCGTTGATCAAAACTCTCTTTCACAGTCATCTGAATTGATTTTGTAATTTCTTGAAACGTTGCAGTTTAGTTCGTCATATACAAATAACAGAAAATGCTGCCTGATTGTATTAAGGAAGCACTGATTTAAGGAAAGATTCTGAAATTGAATTCCATTGATATTTAAATATATGCAATACCGTAAAATGATTAAGGAAAAACAAAAATATGTAACGGTATAGAGTTTACATAAAAGCCTTAAAATGTTGGCCTAAACGTGGTTTTGAGTAGCTTAGCGCTCGAATATTGTATTAGAGATAGTTATTTACAATAAGAAAAGAATTGTGATTTTGCATGTAAAACGAAACTAATAGAATACCTATTCACAATGTTTGTAAGATACGCCCAGTTCTTGAATGTCGCCATACTGTCGCCGCTAAGTAACGCTATCCGATACATAATGTGACACAAAGCAAAAAAAATACTATTCAGTTGTGTTTATTCGATTCTTGTTACATAGACGCCACATTGAAGTAGTGCAAACATAATTTACTACCCTCCTATTTCTACTCAATTTTCATCACAGGGATTCCCGCGTTCATGCAGGAGCGTTGTTAAATAAACTATGCGCTGACAAAGACCATAAACTAACGGACAATACATTCATCCTTGCATGTGGGACTATACAAATGTCCACAAAAGCAAGGAATTTGATTTGAATATAACGGTGTGGAAGGGTGCAGGTTTCTTTTTGATCCATTCACGCGAGACAATATTTGTTATGAATACCTCGTATGTCACCTTGGTGAGTTTAACTTACCAATTTGTATGCAAAGATATGATGAATCTATAAAAGTGCAGTGCTCGTAGGCCACTATAATATTCAAGTTTTTAAAACCTTCGTACCAAGGTCTAAATGTTCAGAATTTTGTTCACAAAAGCGTGATCTTGAAATGATAGATATTAACATAAAGAATGTAGGAACTCTTCCTCTACCCTCCCTTCCCCGCCCCGCCCCCTTCCTTCTCTCTCTCTCTCTCTCTCTCTCTCGCTCTCTTCCATGGAAGCGTGATATCCAAGCCTTTCCTAATAATGAATTGAAATGGTATTTATGAAAATGCCTTTTTTTGTGTGTTGCTTGTCAAGGTGAGTTTATTACACACCCGATATGAATCCACACACCACAGATCTGTCTTGGCTCCAATCTTTCATCAATCTCACAACATATTTGCATCAAACTGTAGTCCATTCAATCATTTCAAGGTCAATTCTTATAAATAGATTTCTACTCGTTCGCTTCAGTAGACAGTCGATTTGGAAAGCACTGATTGATTTTGAACAACACCTTTTTACAAGATTGTCTTTTGGCTTTTTTTTAAACTTCAATTTCTTCTTTTCATTTCATCATAGATTCTACTATTCCAGTTGTATCTACAGGGTTTCACACAATGAAATTGGTGACTGGAAATGGAAGATGTCTCCGGTTTTTTAGTGTCTAGTCTGTCGACTGACTGTGTAATTTCTGTTTCATGCGTTTTAAAACATCAATATGTAAATGTGTTCCCTCAAAATACCCCCCCAAAAAAAAAAAAAAAAAAAAAAAATCCCTTGGTGACATACATCTATCCCTATCCAGGGGCGGTGATCCTGGGGGACGGGGGACACGCCCCATATTATTTGTTGTGGGGGGAGTCGTCCCCCCGGAAAAGTGCCCCCCCCCCCCCCCCCCGCTTATTCAGCGGCTGGCTGAGTCGTTGCGAAATTTTCGGCGTGATTTCAAATGTTAAACCCCCCCCCCCCCTCGAAAAAAAATCCTGGGTACGCGCCTGGTCACTTCCGTCACCTCTCGTTCACTATGCTCCTCGTCCCTCGCATTTCGCCCCCCCACCCCCCCCCCCCGTTTTAAAACATCAATATGTAAATGTGTTCCCTCAAAATACCCCCCCCCCCCCTAAAAAAAAAAAAAAAAAAAAAATCCCTTGGTGACATACATCTATCCCTGAACCTGGGGGACGGGGGACACGCCCCCTAATATTTTGTATGGGGGGGGGGGGGAGTCGTCCCCCCGGAAAATTTAAAAAAGTGCCGCCCCCCCCCCCCCCCCCCCCCCCCCCCCCCCCCCCCCCCCCCCCCCCCCACGGTCATGAAAAGAAATCGCCGCTCCGGGGCTATTCCCCTTCCACTCGGCATATTAGCATTAGCATAAGATTTTAAAGTTATCATGCCCTTCTGATCTACCAACACGGGACATTGTATTCACTTCATAATATCTTACCACAAGATGGCGCTAAATCAAATATTATTAGCGGACACATAATTATGTCTCTTTCTCGACTACACTAAAAATAAGCTCAAGATGCCTTTTTCTAAACTTTACAAGGTGACGGTTTGAACCACGTAAAATATGAACGTGCCCCTTTGAATGTTTAAAGAATGCCTTTAAATGCAAATAGTCAGAATAAGTTTTGAATATTTCAGTTATTATTTAGACCTGTACATGAAATAAAATACTGGATGATTTTCATACTCCTTCCCATTTGTTTCCTGAGCAGTTGAGCATTGAACACGATGTGGCAGTCCTCTCCTACAAAAAAGTTGAAGAAAAAAGTATTCATGTAGGAAAAGGGGACTCCTCCACATCCCCCTCCCCCCAAAAAAAAACACACACACACACAAACAAACGGATACCGCCCTCCCATTTCATTGTTGTCAGAATGATACTGAATATTTGTTTGAATTATAATAAACGAACTGTCGGCCTTTCGCGAGGGCTCAGACTGAATGGCCAAGTCAATTTACTGTTCAACCTGACAGCAATCTGCCCGACAGGTATAGCGCCATCTAGCGTTCACGTAACGAGTGTTAAATCTGAACAAATCTATTAACAGCAAAAAAATACACCCCCTCTCTCTCTCTCCCCCTCTCTCCCCCCCCCCCCCCCCTCTCTCTCTCTCTCTCTCTCTGTCGCTCTTCCGGTGAAAGTAAAGAAAGAACTTAGCAGTTATCAGTCTTACTTTCCTTTAACTTTCTCTTCTATAATTCAATAGAATAACATTCATTATAACAATCTAGATGGAGACATATGTATGTTTAGCATAATCCGATGTCATCACTTCTTCCATTTCTACCGCAGTCATTACCACTAACCCTGACAACACCCATACTATCACGACCAAATCATCATACTGACGACAGATTCGACAATTGACGTCACCACTGACACCACTATAGATTACAGTACCATGGTTGTAATTATCAAGAAATCCACCACATTCATCCTTGAAGCGGAATTATTCATCACAGCTTCCAGAACCAAAGCTGCAATAAGCATCACCATCATCATCATCATCTTCTTCACTTCCATAATTATTATCATCATACACATTAACCATCTCCATTATCATTATTATTATCATCTTCATAAGTATAATCACCACCACTACTATCTTCACTATCATACTCATCACCATCATTATCATCTTCATCACCTCCATCGTTCTTAGCATCATACTCATTACCATCAACATCATGATCTCCATCTCAATCATCATCTTCACAACTATAATCATCACCACCACTAAGTACAACTTTGTCATCATCATCATACTCACTACCATCATTATCATCATCAGCAGCGGCATCATTACCATCATCATCACCATCGTCTTCACTTACATCATTATCACCATCATACTCATTCCATTGTCATAACCATCTCCATTATCATCATAGTCACGACTATAATAATCATCACCCCATCACCTTCACCATCATCATCACCACCACCACCACCACCACCATCAGCAGCATTAATACAATGATGAAGCATTCGTACAACTTCTCTCAATCTGCATCACCAATACACCTATCAGCATTATATCTCAGCAAAGAAATCCTAACATCACCATCACTTCCATCATTAACATCACCTAAATAGCAAAGCCAATAGCATAGCAGTTTAGTTTAAATTTATTATACTTATTTTATTAAATTTCAAATAGTGAAAAAAGCACCTCACATACAAAAATTGTGCAACATATAAAATTCCATCTGATAACTTATTCATATTTCTCAAAGTACATAACATATCATTTGTTGCAAGCCTGTATTTTTATTTTTAAAAATGGCACCAAGCTTGGATTATTGTTTTTTCCCTTCACACAATTATGTACAATACCTATATTCCATGATATTATTCATAAATAGTCAGCATACATATTACCTTTCTGACTATATACATATCTCATCCATACTCATAACAATGCTAACATTTTCAATTAATATTCACTCCAAACACTAAATGAACAAATCAAGAATTAAAAAACAGCAACATTTTCTACTGTAGCTGTAACTTTATCATTTCTTTCATTTTGTTATCATGACAGTAATGACACCAGCAGAGTGAAGAGAAAATTCAAACATTTTTTAAAAACGGAATGTTGGCAAGTTACTTAAATACAACATTAAGGTTGGCAACAAAAAGTGCAGGCAAATTTATTTAATAAAGAACAGACCTTTTTACAACAATATTTTTACCCTTTTTTTTAACTGACTCTATATTTCACCTGGTAAATAATCCTTTTTGGGGTTATTGCTCATATTGCTATACGAGAGCAAAACAAAAGTCTAAAGGAAGTTACCTGGCAGAAGGATTTGAAAGATGCATAGCCATGCATTTTCCGAAACACACATTTTGAAACTTTAATGTTTATTTGGTTTTTGGTTATTAATATGGGCTTTAAAATATTAAATCTAATTCATATCCACTTAATGCAGTCCCTACTCACTTAAAACGTCAGTAAAATTGCACAAATTTGACCACTAAACCTTGAAGAAAAAAATATCCCTTTTACTTATTCGATTCTCTGGGATTCTATTTCAACTGTTTTCAAATATATTTTGATTCTGACAGAAAACCCCATAATAGAATCGCAATTTTCTTAAAAGTTTAACTGTCATTAAAAGTAGTACTGGTTGTAGTATCATAGTAAATCATTTCTTACAAATTACTTCTCAAGTATTTCCACAAAAAAATGTACAAATGTGACAGATGAGAAAGAGGGAGTGTCAGAGAAAAGGCTAGAGCACAATGAAAGAGGAAATAAGGGAAGAGATAGAGATAGACAAAAGGGGGAGGGGATACACAGTTTCAATGTCCATGACATACAGTAAGGGAAAAGGAGAGAGGATTATAGAAAACTAAAATCACAATAATATGGCAATGAAAATAACTGTTGCTGTAGTTGTAACAAAGTAATCTATGACTATTCAAAATTATTTCAACTAGATTTCAGTTTAGTTTAAAACTATACATTCACATATATATACATATCATACCTGGGCATCATCTCAAGGAACCATCATAAGTACAAGTTCACTTACGTCCCAAGAAAAGCATGTAATATAATTTACATGTATTTAAATGATGGTGAACTTTCACTTATGATGGTTTCATGAGAGACTGCCCTGATTACCATACTCTAATGGATATCAAGTACTATAAAGAGAATTAAAGACAACACATAGCGGTGCAAACACACACACCTGGGCCTCATTTCACAAAACTTATCATAAGCAACAAATGACATATTTTTGTATAAGCTAGTGAAATCTTTGCTTTCTGACTGGACATCAGGAGATTTGTCACTGATTTTTGACATTTATCATTGATAAAAGGCTTTGTGAAACGGGTCCCAAGAAAAATAATTAAATCCAAGGGATTGCTCTAAAATGTTTATTTGATTTCTTTTTGTTGTTGTTGCTGATTCTGTTTGTGTGAGAAATCAATAGAAGTGGCCTTTGATCACGGTGATATCAACTTAAAATCATGGTAGAATGATTCAGAATAATTTTCGAAATAATCTATTATCATTAAAAAAATGTTAATATAAACAGTGAAAGCAATCAGTACTATGATTCACTTCATTCCACAATAATAATTATTATTAAATTATACAACACTTTCAGACAAAATAAATTACTAAATTAATGTTCAACCTGTATGAAAATTGATATAATATTAGAGATCCTGGCCCTGTCTTACAAAGAGTTGCAATTGATTTTCAATCGCAAGCCCTCTAATCAATCGAAAGTTTCAGTCTCCTAGCTCTTATGTACATAGTTGTGATATCCATCGCAAATAAGTTGCAATATTCATCGCAAATAAGTTGCGATTGATATCCATTGCAAATAAGTTGCGATTGATATCAACTCTTTGTAAGACAAGGCCCCTGAATTAACTAAAAAAGACCAACAATTTATTTTAACATTCATCAACATTGCTAAAGTTGTGATAGATCCCTAGTCGCATTTCTTATGACAACTCAAATGAATCAAATTAGTCAAGATTTCACCAAACCCAAAGACAAAATATTTATATGAAGTACCAAGTCAGCTCCACTCCTTTTCTGGTAATGTGACTACATTTCAGGTTTTAAATGCGCTTCAATTGATTCCAGTAAGCATACTATGACATCTCAAAGTACGATGATTGGTAGTTATCAAGAATTAATGATGTAACACAGAGTCTCCAGCAGATTAATTGTACAATGAAAAAACAAGGCTTATATTCATTTCATAAACTTATGAAGCCTCATGAAATGGAAGGATATACAAACTAGAATTATCACAGTTTATACAGAATGGCAAGATGAAAGATAACCACATATTATATCTGCATTGAACACTCATGCACTGATTGTACAAGAGTTAACATATACCTGGGTCCAATTACGACTAGCTCCCTCTTGTAGTATAATTCTACACATTAATAAACTTGCATCTAGTTTGACTTGGTCCTGAGGCAATTATTCCAGTGGTCAGGTTCAGTTCCTTGTAAAAAGCTGAGAAAAATATCTTGGTAATCTTCTTTCAAGTTTCATATGAATAAATACTCAGGGAAAAGAAAGACAAGCAATTATTTTTCTCCATAACTAGGATATAACATTACTAAACGCAGCTTTCCAGTGGCTATTTATAAGCCAGTTAAACGAGAGGTAGACATTAGACATTGTGTATCATATTTTCAGTCTAGGTATCTAGAAACTTTGTTAACTCTTCCACTAACATTTTATGACACCTTTTGCAAAACGAAAAAACGTTCTGAGAGAGTCTCCTTTAGTACATGAGAGCATAATCTGTCATAGTGACACCACCACAGCAGAATCCTTTCTTGTGGTGAAGAGATGTTCATGAATCCACTGAAGAGTGCATCCTCCTGTCAAGCTCGCAGATGTCATCCTTGTAATCCCTTTTTGATGATACAAAGAAGTTTAAGAACCCTGTTTGATTGCATCGTCATTCTGATGTCTTGTCAGCAGGAGCTTGAAAGAGAAACCCCTCTGCAAAATACGAAGGAGGCTATGAAGATCCCTGGCAGAGCGCATCCTCCTACCAGGCTAGCAGATGAAAGACACATTCCTTGGAGAGCATCATCTTAGATGTTGTCATAGCGAAGTCCTGTCAGCAGCATCCTTGTAGGAGAAGCCTCTCTGGATGATACTAAGAAGGCGTTTGAGAACCCTGACAGAGTGCATCCTCCTACCAGGCTGGCCTTCAAAGACACACTCGTAGAGCAGTTCAGAAAGCACAGAATCTACTTCATAGGGAGCATCATGAAGCATACCACCTGCAAGATAAGATAAAGAAAGAAAGATGGCATCATTAAATGGATGGCTCCACCCTGTGTATATTCAATACTAGACTAGACAATGGATTGTTGACATCAAAAAAGGGGAAATTTATCTCCTCTGTGTAAACAAGATAAACTTCTCACATCGCATCTTTGAAGTCTGCTTACACTGTTGCTACTTGATGGGTATGTCATTCGCTTCATAATGACCAAGTCAAGAATAATTTACTTTTCCTTCTGGTTTTCAAATAAATGGAGGCCTTCTGTACTTGTTATAAAATGGAATGCCGGACAGACAAGGTGCCCCTTTGGCCTTTTATGTCTTTCTGATTTTTGGAGAAGATAACAATATTATTCTCTATTTTTCAGGCAAAGCATGTTTTTGTCTGATCTTTGATACTAAGCATCTTGACATTCTGTTCCCCCAAGATGTGTTATGGAAACAAATTTATAGACTTACACATTATCCACTTACATTGAGGTAATTTAATAAATTACTTCAAATTATGGAAACTTTCTGCGATACAAACATTTCTTTGATCAATGGAGCAAGCACTATCTTTTAAACTCATTAAGAATTTATGGAAAAGCCATTTGAGGATGTGGTTTATGAACAGGGAATACTACGGCCAAGAATGAAAAAGAGAGAAAAAAAGGGGGAGCATGAGAGAGAGCGAGCAGGGGAGATGGGGGATAGATAAATAGAGAGTGGGGGATAGATAAATAGAGAGTGGGAGAGAGAGAAAGACAGAGGGACAGAAAGACTAATACTATAGACATGAGTGGAAAAGAGAAAGGGGGGGGGGGGTTGCCGGAAATGAAAATATATGGGAGTATGACTATGAGTTTTTTTTTTTTTTAACTACACATCTAAGACAGAAATATGGACAGTACCTTCCTAACATACCGGTAGACCAATACAAAAACTGGACAAAGACAGGAGGGATTTAATACCCTAAAATATAAGTCTAAAATATCTTCATCGCAACATGTGCACGATGAGTGAACCTGAACATAATAGAATGTTGGGGAAACAGGAATCGGAAGGATTTAAGGAAAATTGAGTTGGTTTTGGAGGAAATCTCATTCTTGTCAAAATAAGTCAGCATTATTCCTAAATCAGTGAATACTTCCTCTTCTAGTTCAAGGTTAGAGTCGATGTTTAGATCCCAGTGGTGTTGTGAAACTCAGCTCTTAAACATGGCATCAATCATCTTATCCTCAGATGAGGAGGATGCAGCAACCAGATAGATTGTTACAGGTGGGGTAGGGTGGGATGGGAGAACAGCAACCAAGAGAGATTGTGAGAGGTTGAAGTGGGATGAGAGACAGACAGACAGAGAATTAGATAGATTGTCAGGGGTAGGGAGGGATAAGGGGGGGGGGGTGTAAGAATCTGATTGATTGTTAGGGGTGGGGTGGGGATGAGAGAGGACATGAGAATTAGATAGATTGTCAGGGGTAGGGAGGGATGAGGGGGGTGTTACATCGTTTTTTAGGGATGGGATGGGATGAGACCATAAAGGAACCAGGAAGATAGGGGTGGGGTGGGAGGATAAAGCATCCAGGTAGACTATTAGGGGTGGAGTGGGATGGAAAGATATAACTATGGACTAGATAGAATGTTGCAGGTGGGGTTGGAGGGGAGGATATGGCAACCAGATAAGAGAGACTTTATTTCGTGGATGGGGCATGATCAGTATTATCATCATCCAGGGTTGATTTACATATCACTCATCTCTAAGTACCAGATGGAACGGAAATGTTCTCCTCTTGAGAAAACACCAAGGGTTGGTCCAGAGAATGAAAATGGTGTCTCAGGATGAAGGAATAGGTTCACCAAGATATGATGATCAAAGAGATTTATTGTTTGAGAATACATACCTTGAAATATTTATGAAATGCGTTCTTTTCTTTGAGGAGAATATAGAAACTTTATCGTCATGAAGGTTTTACATTCTATCAAAATATATTTTGATGAAAAAAATAACTTTCTTTCTCTAGCACTTTAAAAGCCTCACTCTTTTTCTAACATTTTCACTATAATCCCTTTATGTCTAAAAAAATATATCAAATTTGAAGTCATCGAAGTGGACAATTAATCAATCTTTGATGGAAGTATATACCGGAATACACAGCCTATCATCCTTGACCATGAAACATCTGGTCAGAACGTGCTTAAATTCACTGGTCCTTATTTACACACCGTCAACTCTTAATAGTTTGAGGTCAGATTGATTCAACTATTGGCAGGGGACCGGCTAAGGGAGATGTCTCAACTATCACAATGTTTGTGGATTAAAAAGAAATTAAAGTGGCCCTCGTTGAGCCAGTATTAGCTAGTAGGTAGGGGGTATCTCACTGAGCGGCAAATGCTTGGGAATGTAGCAAATTTGGGTTTCGCCAGGGTTTGTAAAAGGTTGCAAAAGCTTTGTAAAGGGTAAACAGTTTTCATTGTCGCAAACAGTTTTTCTTGTCACGTTTAAACACGTTCAAAATTTCTTTGCCAATTAATTTATACAGTCGTAAGCCTTTGCAAACGGTTGTAAGACGTTGTCGCTGAAGTTCTTTTTGATTCACCAATGCTAGCGACCACGTTACCATATGGGTCTATATAAATCGACCTATTGAGTACCAGGAGTTAGCAAAAGGTCTCAAACATTCACAAATAGTACCAAAGGATTGGCAAATAGTTGCTAATTGTTCGTAAAACCTGTCGCTAACATTTGCTTACAGTGGCTAATAGTCACCAACTGCCTTTCGTAAACACTTTCGAAAAGAAACATTCGCTCAAATGTTGCTAATTGTTGCTAAACATCCCTAAAAGTCAAACCCTGATTTTTGCAAAACATTCGTCAGAAAAGTTGGCAAATCCAAATTCGCCACGTTTGTAAGCATTCCCCGCTCAGTGAGACACCCCCTTTAAAAATGAATTATAAAAGTCATCATATATAGAACAGACAAATAGATGCTCTATTCAGTCATACAGATTTTAACTGTCATCTCATCTATTTTTAGAAATGACACAACATTCTTTCATTTCTATGCATCTTCCTCATCTCTTATGTTGATTGTTAATTTCCGCACATTTTGCCGATGATATTTGGTGCTTCTGCCAATGATATATGGTACTGTAGCATCTCTAAAAAATATCCTCTGTTCTCCTTTGTTAAATCTTGTCTACATATTTTTGCTGCTGATTGGATTGTAAAGCTGCTACTTTCAATTGTAAGAACCAAACCAAACCCTCTAAGCCTAGCCTTCATCCACATTACTCAACACAATTACAAGTGCAGCTTCTGCTACTTCTACCCTTCCCTACTTCCTTTGTCCCATGTAACATTTCATGTACAATCTAAGGAGTGATCCACAATTTTGACCAAATATCAAGTTCTCCATCCTGGATTATGAGATGTTGATCCTCAGCTGTGTCTGAGATGATGGAAGAGGAAAATGGAAGCAGATTTTCACTTGTTTTCTTATCATTATGGTAGGATCAGAGCACAGCAGTCTGGATACTAGTCTGAAATTCTTCCCTAACAATCTTCAACATTTAGACTATTGTGATTGTAATTTGATACATGAAAAATCAATTTTTCATTTTTGATGGAATTTTATATTTATCCACAATTTTTGTTTTCTTTGGGATGATCCTCAAGCCTTTAGTCTTTATTTATTCATATATCTTGAATAAATTGCCAAAGTTTTGTTTATATTTCTCTCATGATTAACACAGTGTTAAGATTCTGACAAACATAAACTAATAAAAGGTCTAAAACAATCAAATTAAAATGTACCTCTAACATGGATTAAGTTGTTTTCATCTACGCAAACAATTGAATAACTGATATATTCAGTATCTTTTGAACTAATGATATTACGTGCAGCAAAGAATAAACATTGCATGGAATTCTAAAATGTGCATGGCTTATCTGCAACAACACGGAGGTTCTAAAAGCTTGCGAATGATAAAGAAGGTCTGAGGCCAATGTGCTGTTCACCTTATCAACTGTCAACGATTCACATACTCTAGTAAAGACTAAGAATATATGGATTTACGACATGACAAATGAAGAGAACTTTCACACCCAGCTGGCATTGACGTGACAAATAGCTGTCTAAATGGGGAGGAATATATCTCAATGGTATAAATCAATTGGCGTCAATGTCTGTAACCAGCCTTTCCTCTATGATACTCTGGGGTAGACAGCCTGATGCTGATGGAAGAGTTGCCACGGAAACAAAATATGTATTCACACCCCAGCACAGAAACAAGATAACCTCAGAGTGTACATATCACCAAAACATGTTTTGCTCTTGATGTTAAATGTTGCCTATACTGTATTCAAAATATGAGCTTCCAAATTACTCCTACAGGAATGAGACAGAGAAATTCCCCAAAAGGAGGAAGATAAATGGGGGTCTGCGGGCAATGGCACTGGCGCGGGCTAAGGAAACTTTAGAATATATTTACGTTGCATTTAAATGCTAAATTTGAGAAACATTATTACCCCAACTTGCTTAAAGGGACTCAATAACATTGTTCAGATGAGAACTTTTATATTTTTATAATATTTTATTTTTTAATTTGCGTTTTTCTTCCTAACCCATCCGTCTTAAAATCTCGAAACCGGCAGAAATCCGCTGATCGTCAGAGATATTGCAGTTGGAACATACTTTCAATATAGGGTAAAGTGACTTTGTATTTTATTGCATTTATTCAATCAGGGTAAAAACTTTCAAAACGGACTGTGTGTTGAGTAGACTAGAGTTGATACCGGCACACTTGAATATTGATATGATGAGGGAAATACTGCACATGAAAACAGACTTCAATTTGGCTTTGAGGAAATGTAGCTCCATAAAAAAAATAACCCATGAAATCATTCTTGTTTCATTCCATCCGTGAGAACCAGAAAGACATTAATTTGTTTCATTTTAGATGTATAGCCAAAGTCCTCATGCCTCTTAGCAGACAATATGAAATTTATGGTGCCTTGCCTCAGGGCTATAAACCCCAAAGTCCATCCCTTCTTGATGGGATATTTGCTTCAAGAAATATGACGAACAAACAAAAATCTTTATCGCGCAAACACTTAAATATTTGCTACAGGAAATAGAAACTGTTCTTTAGAACAAGAGGCAAAGATTAAATCTTGATTTCCTTGCAAATAGTGATTCATAAAGACCTCTTCCACTTTCAATATCCATGTTTGATTTCCCCCAAAAGGTATTGCTGTGCATAATTGAAAGCCACTTTGGAATCACAGAAGAACAAACATGATATCCCCTATTGTTATAACACTAACAACAGTGATTCAACACTTGGAAAAGAAGAAAGACCAGCACTGGTACTACACTGAAAGTAGGAGATGGAGAACTATATAGAAGGAGCAGCCACAGAAATTGAAGCAGTCAGTTTGACCGAAAATCACAATGCAAAATTTGTGTAACAATAGTGAAATAGCATTATTTGTAGCCATAGTTGAAACAAGTCTTAATAATAAAAAAATATATATATGCCTATACCCCCCTTTTGATCATAATTTCTATTCTCCACACAGAATTGCGGTTAGATTTAGTACAAGGAGTGAAAGCAAACAAATATAAAAACAAGCAAACATCCCCTTCCCTTAACCCTTTGTATTTGTGTATCCTAATACTCTTTCAGAATATATTTATCCACACATCACCCACTTTCATTTCTATTTGAAAACGAAGAATAGAAGCTTCAGAAATACCTGAAAGGGAAAGAGTCCTATTTAATTATATTGGGTCAAAATCTTTCACTACAATAGAGTAATGTTTGCATGGCACACTTTGTACAATAGTTGGCATGGTAACAAGCGATTCCATTGGAGTGATTTATGATACAATTTCAGCAGTTTGAAAGAAAAAGAGGGGAAAGTTACAGACAAAAGGGAAACATTAAAAATGAAGACTGTGCCCTAAAACCACAGACGATTTCGGAAAGGAAAAGGGACTTATTCTACCACAAAGCTGAATTTCTTGACATAGTGACAGATGGCATTTAAAAGTATTACCATGGCAACATGCGGTTAGACACACTTTAAAAGTCACTTCGCTCCGGGTTATTAAATTCTTTCAAGGAATAAAGCTGACTAGAATCAGGTCAAAGATGTAAGATTATCTTGAGTCTCTAAAAACATGTGCTAAAATGTTCTAGAAAATGCTTGTCAACAGAAGGATTATTCTCCTATTCCAATATCTCTGACACCGTAGGGTAAATAACCTACAAAACTCTATGCTGGGGTCTCTTTCACTTTGAATTACATTTAATTCAAAGCTATGACGAGAATAATATGCACAAGAAAAATACATGCTTCTTCTTTCTTATTTTATTATACCTCTTTGATCATAAATTTCATATTTCGTCCCTCTCCTTTTTCCCCGGCCATCTCTCTCTGTTTTTCTCTATATCTCACCATTTCATTATAATAAATTCCCTGTGGGTTTCGTATGTGTATTCAATTTATGCATTGGGTTAGACTGTGCAACTTGGGAATTGTAAATTTAAGATATGTCATGTTCTAGAATGTCACAAATTGGGCTAACTGGTGTGAAATGCTTATTATTGGGTGTGAAATTTCGCCAGCTCCACTTTCTAGCGATTCAAGCGAGTTTGAATCACTAGAGAAGCATGCTTGGTGTTTCTGATAAAATTTAGTAGGGCAGTATCTTACTGAAAAAGATTACTCCAATTAAGTTTGTTTCATAAGCTTGGGGAAGAAACTTTATTTGCCTAATTTGGAGGAAGCAAATAAGCTAAATATAAACTATACGCCTATTTGTTTGACTCTGACTTTGAATCACGTTTTGAACTTTCTACCGATCAAAAGCATGTTCATCAGATTGAATCCTCTTGCATACCTGATCGTTCCCTCAGGTCTTACCCAAATCCCATACACAGTTCACATTTTCCATCTTTAATGCTATCTTTTCACACATTTCCTTGTCTCCCCTTGTCCTACTCAACCTGTGTGGGTGTCCTTTTTATCCAAACCATCCCCTGTAGAACCAAGGAATGACTGGTTTACAAGTTAATACCCTACAAAAATCTTATTTTTGAGAACCAAAAGTGCATGTGCCATTTTTGATAATGCCACATGCTTTGTTTGAAGGGGAATGAAAACCAGATGACCTATTGTGTTTATGACAACCGGCTATTACTGCATTAGGATGTTCTGAAATAGAAAGGAAAAGGAAATGAGAACCCAGATTTTCACTCCGCACTGCATTTTTGTGCCATTGAGCTTAGCTCTACTTTGACTCTGTCAGTCCATATAATCTGTTTGATGAAAGAAGTTGGATGTTGCATCCCACAAACCACTAAAGTTAAAGGCGAACTGTAGCAATGTTTTGGGGGTATATTTTATGTTCAAAGAAGTTATTGTTGTTCCAATCATTCAAAGCAATGTTTATTTCAGACACCAATCTGAGATGAAACAATTACATATACCGGTAGAGCATATTTGCAATAGAAAGAACATTCTTTGTTTTGAACCTTTGTACTATTGCGCTATTTTATCAGAGAAATTAATTGCTAGCAAAAATTGTATTAATTTTGTCATTTGTTACCATTTTGTTGGAAACTAATATATTTCAAAATGGACGTTTTCAATGATCCCAGCAGATTTTAACAGACCTGTGAGTAGTGTTTCTATGTCAAAGAAGGTTATCAGAAGAGGAACAAAGAAGTTTAAAGCAGGACTGCACTACTTGTAGCTACTTGCGCCCTCTATATAGTAAACAAGGCCTAAGCGGTATACCCGTTGGTCCCCCGAGATCAGATTTTTCTCATGTTAAGTGTGAGCTGATTTGATGAGATAACCAAAAGTGTCAGTGACCATGCAGGGAGGTCTAATGCCTCCTGGCCAAACTAGTGTAGAGGGGCTTTAAGAAAGATGAAGTCACAAACCTGGATGATGTTTTCTGGGAGTGTCCAGAGGCTGGAAGAATCGTTCATATTTGGTTGTCATGAGGTCAGAGAGTAGAGAATGGCAAGCCATCATATACATGAGCTCAACATGTCTTGGGACTTCTCTGCAGTGCGTATCCGGTTCCGTCTGCAGCTGCTTCACAAATGTGTTCAGGCAATCTTCGTTACAAAGCTCTGTGCGGTTGTTTAGATGCGGGTTCATGTCAGGTGCTGAAAAGAGAAAAAATATCTGGAAAATCAGTACCGGTAAACATATACAAGACACAAGATTTGATAGATTTTGCCACTTTTTGATGACTTCCTTGGGACATATTTCTGGCTGTTTGTCTTATCTTAGGTGTTTGGGCAGAAAAGGTGATGGGTCAAATGGATAATATCATTATCATAAAGGAAAGGAATTTTGCTGACTTGAAAACTGAAGCAACCAGTATTTGAGCCTAGCTGCTACCTTTCCCCTGATTTCATACAGAACCAATAATTTATGTGAAAACTGAATAACTTGTTCATAGTTTTATTTTAAAGTTATAGGCTGTACCTATTTGCATAATTCATGCAATATATAATATCATAAAACCTGAATGTTCTGAAGTTTATTATTTTTAAAAAAAGGCCAATCTAATAAAGTTTAGATAAGTTTTGTGCACTTAGCTTAAACTTTAGTGACATCTCAATATATTTATATAAACTTTTATTAAGTTGTCTATGTGACCATTTTATAACATAGGGTACGTTATGCTCAATTTTTGAAGGCAGAATGAGCGATTTGAAACGCTCATCGTAAACGCTCATCGTAATCGCAGTTCCACGGTGTACTGTTTATGCTCACTTCTCTGGCTCCTCCAGGCATGATTCTGGCTCAGAGCCAGAATCATGCCTGGAGGAGCCAGAGAAGTGCAGTGCAAACCTGCACTGAGCATGCTACATTGACCCCATTTAAACGCGTTTACAAATGATTATGCTTCCCCAGAATCGCCGATCCAAAATGCACCTTTTTGTGAGTTTAAGATCAGCGATTATGATCGCCGTTTTTCTGTAATTCTACAAAAATGAGAAAGGACACAACCATGTTTTGAACTAAACGCGTAACAAATGTCCCATTCTGGCCAGGAAAAGTTGAGCTGAGAAAAGATGAAGCTGATCAGCCTGATGGGAGTGCAAAAGATATATGGGTTCAGGTAAATCCAACCCACATTAAGAACTACTTATCTGTATACTGGTACACCTACATGTATAGTGGAGCAACGACCCATCATTACCTCATTATCCAGCTTAAAGGGATCGTTTAACAATGTTAAATCTGAGATACATGGCCCTACGTGTTATCAGTGTCTGTGATATGGTGTAATATAGAAGCCCTAAAAAAATTGCGCTTCAAAATGAACAAGAAATGCCTCAAAAAAGTAAAAATCTTTGAGTGACCGGTTTTACCACACTCGTTTTCCCCAATAGACTATAGTGTTATGAAAACCGTCAGGCGAACGGTTTTCAAAATTTGTAATTCCAATCATAAATATCTTGATAATTAGACAGGCGATCGGCTTGTAAAAGTCATGGGGTTCCTGACTGACCCAAAGGTTTATAATTATCATTGCATCATGAGCTAAATCCAGAATTTTGTTTCAGAATCTGAGACAAAGTTACCGGATCCCTTTAACAAACGTTCAGTAATACATCATCTACCAGTAACTCTTTAGTCTGTCATTACTACTGACACGGTGATTAATATATGTCCTTGCCACCAGATTAAATTCACATCACATCATATAGAACTATATTTTACCCCTATCAACATCTTACATTTAATCTCTTCATCTTTCTTAAAACCCAGAGCAAGCCCCTTGCTTCATATTCTTCTTCTTTTTTTTCTTTTGAAACTATGCTATATAACCTGTGACTGAAAATTCAATGAGAAAACAAAGTGGCTAGTCAAGGCAATGTGGACTGTCTGTAGAGAAACTGACAGGCACCCATATACAATATTAATTTTTGCCTGAATTATATATTTATTAATTTCAATAGAGAGAATAAACCCACAAAATCAATGATATATTGATATTTATGAAATTACATTGATGACAAACTAGAATTTTAGAGAAGTTAAAATGCTTGTAATATTCCATGATATCTTGTCAGAGAGAGGCCCAGGAGAGAGTAACAGGGGAAGGGAAAAAGAAGAGAGTTGGAGACAGACAAACAGACAGATAAAGAGAGAGACAGAAAGAGAGACAGACAGAGACAGACAGATTAACAGAGAGAGAGAGGGATAGACAGACAGATAAACAGAGAGAGGGATACACAGACATATAAACAGAGAGAGGGAGACAGACAGACAGACAGAGAGTGGGAGAGATAGAAACAGAGAAACAAAACGAAGATCAAGAGGAAAATATGAAAGAAGTATAGTAGAAGGAAATGATCTAGATGCTACCGTGATTAATCTTCGATAAGATTCTACTCTCATGCACCTCATCAATTGTTTTTTTCTTTCTCTCAAGGACCTTTAATTCTTGCCTGGGAAAGATTGATGTCTAGTTTTGATCATTCTGATTAAGATTTTGAACAAAATCTAAACTAAAAACCACAACAAAACTGTGTCTGAGGACTCTGAGTGCAGATTGATGAATGTATTTTCCAGCCTTGACAGACCTGTAATATTAAACCATGCAGCCCACTCATAAGTTAACATTCATTGCCATAGTGATCAGCTTTTGATTCAAAGTCTATTAATTTCCTTCCTGGAGTTCAAGTACAGCAAAGACATTTGGCCTCACCATCAAGAGAAATGTGATAGGTGACGGTAATGTTATAGACAAAATGCATTACATTCATGGACAGAAATATGGAGAGGGAAACATGTCCCAATTCACAGAGAGAGAGAGAGAGAGAGAGAGTTAGACAAAATATATATTACATTCATGGACAAAAAAATGGAGAGTAAAACAAGTCCAGATTCAAGAAGAAAAAGAGAGAGAGTGGGGGGGGGGGGGGGTTCAACGTGTTGACATAGAACACATAGAATAGGATTGGAAATGAGAGAAGAAGTGAAAGAAACAGATTAAAACATCATGAGTGACTTGTATCGGATCCAAACAGCAACATGAGTCAGTCACAGAGTTTGGATGAAAATAAGATTAACTTTTCTGGCTCATATTATCCATGCAGGATTGACTGCAACCAGATTTACAATATTGATGATGATTTGGCATAATTCACAAATCTAACACTCATTTTTGTGTAATAATTAATTTAAATCTCTGCACAGGGGAGAACTACATCATTCTGAGTAATTAAATCAAACAGAGAGAGAGAGAGAGATATCTATAAAGTCTAAAACTTTCAGGCATTGCTGTTAAAAAGAGGGATGACACATTTTGAAGTCTGCTCTTTGAGAGCGTAAGCTTGTACCATCATATGAAACACTTCTTTGAACATGAACTGCTAAAGATTGATTTAAAGTAAGAAAGTGTGTCTTTTGAATCAGCACGCTGATAAAGTAATTAAAGTCTGGCAGTTCCGTGAGCTCAATGACTTCCCTTGTGCGAGGTTGTGCCTGTAAGCAGAGTCCTCCACCTTATTATAGTTGAATCTTCATATGCACAAATTTAGCTCAAATCATACTGGTATCCTAGATATTTCAGCTTCAGTCGGGAAAACATCTTGCGAGAAGATTTCCCTCGTGAGAGAGAAGTAATCACTAAATAGCCTGCATTATAGCATGCATGAGAACGACAGGAAATGCATCATGAAAGAGTGGGCCTCGCTGGATAAAAAACTTTAAATCTTTCTCTGCAAAATAATTGATTTGTTCTCTTTACACTAAGCCCTCTTCTAATCAATATCGAACATCAGCCATAGGAGGCTTTAAAAAGTTCCTGCATGTTAGATATTCATGCAGACAGACAGGAAACATCCATATACGTGACTTTACCATCAGTTACACTGAGGTATATTGATAAATTCATTCGTATTCTGCCTGTACATTATCGTGTACTTTTAATTGAGATTTAGCCTCAGTGCCATGCATAAACAGCGTGAGTTGAATATGATTCATGACCTAGCTGTAGCACATGATTTGACTTCTTTCTAAATTATCAGTGACGAAAGCTTATCATTCAATCTCCTCTCCTCGCTTCCAAAAATACTTCACCTAGGGCCAAAGCGGTGAGAAATGAAGACCATTTTCGTAATGTAATCAAATTTAATGCGATGCTATTTCCAGAGAATTCCCCTCCCCCCTTTCTGCATCCCCACCCCATACCCCTTCAATACTATCTCGATTAACGATTAACTTAACTTGTAATTTAATAGTCAGAATGCGAATTGCATACATTAATTGTTGCTAGGTAGGACAAACATGGCTTTTCCTACCCAACAACACGGCATACATGCAATTTGCATTCTGACTACTGCAATACAATTATTCCTAAAAGGTGAATGAAATCATTGTAACGGGGCACTTAACAAAGATTTGTGATTTACATTTGATTACATTATGAAAATGGCCTATTGCTTTCGATCACTTCATTTAAACTGAAAACCTCTAAACCTCTACTTGTGTTGTTATACTCCATAAAATGGGGAAAGTGGGACATTAGATCCAGCAACTATCTATAATTTCAATACTGTTAAAAAAAGTATTCAACTCTTTCCATGCAAATGACAGGAAGTTTATGGAGCCCATGTTCTGAATGACATTAGGATGGTTTGTTTTTAGCCTAGATCTAGTAGGTCTATGTGTCCTTAGATCAAAACAGACAGCTTTGTTTAGTCTGATATCAAGTCATGTCGCTGACCAAATGGACAGGTTGCTATGACCCAATTTCCTACAGGAAATGAGCTCTCCTTATTAAGCCTGTCCTCATCAGCTCAAGTTTGCCAAATAACCCACCATTTTAACTATCCGATCGCAAATTATCCAGCTAATTTGCGTCTTCATCAGCCCGCAGTTGCAATTAGCGGGATATTTGGTAGAGAAATATCCCAAGAAATTTTGGTCTTGTTTCCAAAATATCACGCTATTTGGGAAATAGCGGGCTAATTTGCGCCGGTCCAAGCTAGTTTGTGATGGGCGTATCAGTCCAGTGAAATCACAATTTGGAGCTTTGGGATAATATCCCAAGTCTGAAAGTAGCGGGTTATTTGGCAAACTCGAGCTGATGAGGACAGGCCTATTGGGGCTGTCATAGCGAGGAAGACACCATTCTAGCAATGAAATACTCACAACAGTGATTAGTAAGATGATAACCTATTTAATTCAAGTTTCTTCTCTTTTTTTACAGTTATAATGAAGCTGTCCCGGAATGTTCAGCACTGCACTATCTGATGCTAATATTGTTAATATAATTATGAATCACATCTTTCATTTGCCAACAGATTTTTGTCTACAAATAAGAGCTTAAACAACAAATAATAGCTCAAACAAAACATAGAGACAATTGTATTGAGAAAAACATAATATATGAAAGCCACACCCATACTGCCCAAACCCCCAAAAGAACCCACAGAAACTTTTGATATTAATATTACCTTAATAAGTTATACGAGCAAAATTGTAATAAGGCACAAGTGTTTACTTTTAAAATTTTACCTGTGAGTTTTACAGGTCAAGTAGTTGTGTTCCTAGCTGAGCGCTCGTTTGCACTTGATACCCCTATAAACCAGTCAAGTCCAATAGCACTATCCATGAGTCTCCAATTATAAACAGGCAGACTCAAAGCAGCTGGGGTAGGTAACACCTAACCAACCCTGAAGATAGATCACTAGCTGTGGATTCAATCTCAGGGTGATACTTTGCCAGGATTTACAATCGAATATATTCCCTCTTCTAACTTCATTTCCTGTACCTCTCACTATAGGATCGGCATCATCATTTGACTAAAATGTGCCTACATTAAAACTTTAAGTGAAGTTTCATGGATTATTCCATAACACCACTTCATTGATCTCTTCTCTCTCCAAATATCTCTTTTCTTTTTACTAAACAGTCTTCTTTAAAAGACATTTTAAAGTGAGACAAAAAATACGACCTGTTGTACTGTATACTCAGCTTTTTCAGATGCAGGCAATAACTACATCAAATTTAGGAATATTCTAGGCCATTTAGATGAAGAAAATACAACATGAAATGCTGATTGGGCTGCATTTATACAGCAATCTTGTTGCAACTACATTGTTCACAAGAACAAAGCCACACTGATAAGAAATCAAACAAACCCTTCTATACTTTGGTATCATTTCAGAACATAACAGTGACTGCTGATCGCTTCACTGGTTATACTGACAAAAATATAAACTGCATGATTCCGGAAGAAAATATATCCAACCCTCAGATCATACAACAACAAACAAAAAAGTGAAAAATAAAGTCATTTGTCAGTACACATGTAACAAACACCTCTATCAATACAGTTCATCTGTAAGCTTGAGCTATTACTAACAGATGACGGGCAGAGATTACATTTGTTAAAACCATTCTTTTTGTGTGAGACTGAAGCGTTGAAAACATGTTTTGATTTTATTTCTGCTACTACTAGCCTAAAGAACTACCGGTAGATGTTTTCCAGATATTAAACTCCTTTATGTTCTATACAAAAAATTCCCTAGGGCCAGTGTTAGATTATGATTTGAACCATAGCCAGAATAGCTACTGAAGTGCCCCAGAAGAATTAGAATTGGGCTTATTTGAAGGGGTGAAATAAAGGTGACCTACAGAATGTGATAGTGATAAGAACTGCTTAGTAGTTTGTGTAATCCCATTTTCAAAGACTGCTAGATTTATTTTAAAAAACGTTTCAAATATCTTCACTGAATGTTCATAGCTGCATTTCAACAATAAAATGTGCTCAGTAAAGTAAGAATGGTAAAGGAAAACCAAACAGCGAGCCTACGAGAGACAAAAACAAGACCCAAAAACATATACATGTACATGTAGATGCAAAATGAGTAGAACTACAGTGATGCTATCTCCGGGGAGTACCCCCCCCCCCCCCCCCCCCCCCCCGCTCCTCCATCTCCACCCCACCCCCTGCAATGCTGTCTTGAATTAGCAGGTGACAAGTTATCAAGGAGTTTTCAGAAAGTTCCAATACCTGTAAAGTTTGAAAAACAAACACAAAGGCCATGGTTGCATACTGACTAAATTTGTTTGTGACCTTTTATTTATCCCATCTGCCCTTGTGTCCATGTTACAAATTACTTACAGCATAAACACTTCATTAGATACAGCTGCTTAGCCTTCAATCAAGACCTTGCTTTAAATCTCAAACTTCAATTGGTCCCTTGGATCCCATCAAGGCTTGGGATTGTACTTGTATTTCCGGCTACCTTAGAAATATGGTTACCACATGTCAACTTCAACCATTTACACATTTAGAGGAAAGGCACTGAAGAGATTTGTTATTGACTGCTTCAAGTGTTTGGGTAAGAAAGATAGTGTGGGGGGAAGTGATAAAACATTTAACTTATAGGCTGATAGACAAATGTTACAAAAGTGTTAGATTTACTACAGACTTTCAAAATACTTGAGTGACAAAGGGAGAGAAAGAGAGAGTTATGTTTGAATGAATGGCAATACATGTATATTTAAGCTTGTGAGAGAGGCTCTCAAAATTAAAAACCTTAAATATAGGCCATGACCACTACAACAACAAAAAAATCAAAAATAAGAAGAAGAAGAAAAAGAAAAAGAAAAACGTTTCTCATTAATCATTCAGTTACATGTTACATATTTAGTTCAGTTACATGTTTCAGTTACATATCTAATCAAGGAGTTACCAGCAACTCCTTGATCTAGTAAATCCTACTTTGAAGTGCAAACAGGATAATGTTTTCTTCAAAGTGTTAACTTATTACATCTGGGCTTATGAGTTATGACACACAGAGGAATATGGACAAATATGAAACATGATGGAACACTGTTAGTCCGTTCCCACGGGAATCTGAGTCAGAGATTGAAGGTGTGTCCTTCTCTGAATCCTATCCAGGTGTATCCAAGCCTTAATGCCAAGAGACAGGGTCAAAACAAGATGACTTAGAACTTAGTCTAGGCCTGTTTTCATCAGCTCGAGATTGCCAAATATCCCGCTATTTGAACTACCCCGATCGCAAATTATCCAGTTAATTTGCGTCTTCATCAGCCTAAAGTTGTAATTAGCCGGATATTTGGTTGAGAAATATTAATCATCCCAAGATATCTTGGGCTAGTTTGCAAAATATCCCGCTATTTGTCCGGTGAACCTTCACCCGCCCGAAGACTCGCACTATGCACGAACGCTGAGCAAAATATCTTGAGCTAATCTCTCGATCTTGAGTTTCAAGTTTCGAGGTCAATCTCGAGCTGATGAAGACGCGATTTGTAACTTCGGGATTATTTCCCAAATCAGAAATAGCGGGCTATTCAGCAATCTCGAGCTGATGAAAACAGGCCTTCTGTGACACATTACAAGGGTCCCAAGCCCAAGAACACTTGTCACAGGATTTATAGAATAGAGGTGTTACTCCCTTGTGTTCTTAAGTTGTGTCAGAAATCTTTAAGCATCATAAAGTACCTCGCCTTGGCTTTCGTATACCTGGAACCCTTAATCAATGCCGGGGAGTAAATCCAGTTTGTTCTTGGGGAGTGGTAACATGTTAAACTACATACATATGACCTCTCATGTAATTGTAAAGACAACCATATTTGTTTGATGGAATTGCGAAAACATATTACATTGCTCTCAATGTCAAAACTGAAATATATATTTGAAAAGATTTATGAAATGGATTCCACTTACTTAAAGACTTCCAAAACCATTTTACAAACCCATGATGACTGACCATGATATATTTGTTTCTGTCTATCAGTTTTTTTTTATGGGAGGAGGGGAGGGGAACTTGATATCTAACTAATTAATGAATGTGTCTAGAAGAAACTCCTGATGATATTTTTCTGTCTAGTAATGTCTCCTTGCTAATTTGTTTGTGTTCAGAGCGCTAATGGATCTGAAATAAACATTGTAGTGATAAGATCCACTCCAAACTTCTCCAGCCAGACGGAAAATGTCCTTCACTGGTATGAGATCTAAAAACCAGCTTGCCAAATCATTTCATTTTGAAATGTATCATGACTATGAATTTAGAGTGACTGAGAAATTGGTACCTTAACCTGATGTTCTTTGTTTTCTTGATTCCTCCTGAACAAAAACCTTGAAAATGTGAATTCCATTTTCCGAAAGTATAATAGACTAATTAAGCTTACTTGTGAAAAAGCTATTAGACCTTGACTGTGTTTTAAATTAGACTACCCCCCCCCCCCCCGATTCTGTTCAGAAGAATTTGCCTACAAGTGATTTCAATATCTGTCCTGCATTGTTTTCAAGTATTTTAACCATTTTATGAGTAGTTTTTTTCTTTCGAACAAAATGGACATCTCAAAGACATCACTGTATTTAGAACAGTTCACTGTCTCAAATTTAAATTGACTCTTTGAGAAGCAGGACTGTCCACTAATCAAGGATTTGAAGGGATCATTGACATCTTATCAGACAAACTAAACAAGATCATCTTGTCTCCATCCCAATCCTGGAGTGCTATCATGCTAATGAAACCAATCCTGGTCCATTCTTTCAATATTAGCTGAGCTGTTGTTATCTTGCTATAAAGTAAACGATGAGTATACTGTGTTCATGGTCTAAGCAAAATGTTGGCCTTCTTCTTCCTCTGTGTTTCAGAAGTAAACAAAGATTTTATCACTTCTGATTGAAGATGGTTGATTATTAACTGGGTGCCTTACTTATCGATGTTAAATGTACACAGTGTATAACATGATTTAGAAATGGAGTATACTAGAAGACTGGTTTGGTAAAGATATTAATTCTAGGTTGTAGCTGTGACTTACATTGTTTTTTTAAATTCACATCAATTATATATAGCCTACAAGCCAAATCATTTTCAAATTTCAATATGTTTAACGATATAAGGCCTGAAATAGCCTGCAGGAAGAGATGCATAAAATGGTATGGAAATAAAAACAAATTGTCATTTCAAAGAGTTATTTTTGGTGGGTTTTTCCATTGTATATGATTTACTAATTATGTGGTATTTTATAATGAAGTTAAGCTGTCAATATCATAGATGGCTCGGCCAGGTTAGTTTCCCAGTAGTGTTAACATGATATCTCCCACTGGCATTAAACCTTTGCTAACAAAAGGAAAATCTGACTCACTTGTGGAGGTCTGATCCTTATCGACGATCACCATACCACCAAGGTTCACGACCTTCAGCTGCCCTTCGGAGGTCATGACAAAGTTTTCGTAACCAAAGTCTAGGAGCAAGACAAGCCACTTGTCACTGGAGTCATGAAAGTCTTCGATCATTTGGAGGATCTTGAGAGAGATGTCAACCCTGTCTTTCCATGATGCTTTGAGGTAGCTGCTGAGGGGTTTGCCGCTGGGTTCAGTCAAGATGACACGGCCACATTCTCCTAGGTACTCGGTGAAGTAAGGTTGGAGGGATGGGATGTTTCTGAAAAACTGTGCAAAGTGAAGGAAAAAAAAGCGAAAATATCTTTACATCTACTGAAGATAAATCATAATTTCAAATAGATTTTCTAAAACCGTTGTGCCTAAAAATCTCACCTGCCAAAGAGAAAAAATAATGAATGACATCAAGTCATTGGTGTATAACAATTGTTACTTAAGGTACTTCAACAATTTGGTCCCCCATGAAACACCTGTCTCTGTCTCTGTCTGTCTCTGTCTGTCTGTCTGTCTCTCTCTCTCTCTCTATCTCTCTCTCTCCTTCCTTTTATTTCTTCTTTATACATCTCTCCCTTCCTGCTAGAACATTCTCAATGACATTTGACTGGTGTTTAAGGCCAGAAATCGCTGTGTTAAATTCATTTACAAAGCAAGATCTGTATAAAATTTCTTGTGCCATCCTGCGTTTGCAGGCATTTCTGACTCTGTCTCACGTCCACTGTATCATCATCATCATCATCATCATCATCATCATCATCATCACCATCACCACCACCACCACCACCACCACCAACACCACCACCACCACCACCACCACCATCGTCATCATACCTTAAGTAAAGCTGGTTCTGGATTGAGAGCCATGGTTGTAGCAAGAATGGCCATCTCTGTTGATGCGATCCCTGTTCCCCATCTACTCACTCTATACAGCTGCTTCAACTCCTCAAAGAAATCTGGACTTGCACAAGTAGTTGCACTGTAAAAATACAAAAAATAAAAACATTAATAATGGATATGAAGCCAAATTGAGAGGATCTTTCTTATCTCTAGAGTATATGGTCAAGCATTTTTTCTTCTTCAAAAGCAAAGAGTATTTTCCTTATAAGTGTCTACCTAGAGCCGGAAGGGTACATGTAAACAGGAAATTACTTCATTTTTTATTTTAAATATGGGAATATAGGCCTACAACAAATTAGAATGACTTACAGTGCCCATATATACCATCATTCTTAGATGTCCATATTATAGAAACTGAAATAACTTATAGTACGGTACACTGTCTAGTCATCATCAGTTCTAGATCACTCAAAAGGAAAATGAAAAAGAAAGAAATAATGGAAGAAAGAAAGAGTAAAAAAGAAGAAGAAGAAACTAAAATGCAACAGATCAAATGTATTCACGAGAGCATGATTGTGGCACCTACCAATGACATGTGAATAATCAGGAGGTATTGAAAGATACTAGAGGGGAAAAAAACTTCAAAAGAAATCTTTATTCAAACTTCAAAGCACACACACCAAAACAAAATGAGTTTTCTATAGGATAGCCTTTAGATATCTCGCTGACCTCTAAACAGTGACAATGTACACAGCAATACCACCTCTTATTTAGACTACCATGTTTGGTCCCTTTTTCAATGAGAAAGCCTATGGGAAATATGGAGCAATACACTTATCAAATATTGACAGGTACTGAAAGAGTTCATAAGTTCAACTTTCCCAACCCTCTACAAACTTAGGCAGAGACCTAATTATATCTTTGTGTTTGATCTTACAAAATAACCGTGGCCACTCGAAGAACGAAGGACAATTCACATGCACAGAGTAGATTAATTGCTCCTTTAAGCCAAAATTGCCACCATTTTCATCTTTGTCTATTCAAAATCAAACTAAAGCTACAACGTACTTCATGGATGTAGTGTAATAGGGGCTCGTCTGTTGCCAAACAACATGCATCATGTACTCTTTACCACAATTTCATTTACAGGGAGACGGAACATGATACACGAACTCATTTTCACAAGCTTTCTGCATCCTTTTGGCAACAAAAGGATATTGACGTGACTAGGGAGAGAAGTGAACTTGAGCCATGAAAAGAAATCTGACCTACAAACTTAGCAAACTAAACATTCACAAACCTTGAACAGACCTCGAAAATAAGGGGTGGGACCAAGCTTACCGATTCATCAAATGCACAATAGCCTAGTCAGAATACTGATAGAATCAAATCTTATGCTAGAACGCTCTACCAAAAGGTCTCTTTCAACCTTTAGATGTGTTGTCAAATTTCTTCTTTTGTGTGCTCTTTTTTTTTAAAGTCAGTAAAAAAAAAAGTTTGTTTGATGGAAAGTAAAGGGTGTCCAAGTGCATGAAACTTGTATTATTAGAGCAGTGTCACAGTTCCACCAAGCAAACACCATAGAAGAAAATACTTCCCAAATCCAAGGCTGAAAATTGGCATCAGTCTTTGAAGTCACCTATCTGTTATTCATTCATTGATTTTTCTTTGTTAATGTCAATGTTAAGCTACTTCACTTCTCATTTCTTACCTTCAATCTATCTACAATCTTTGTAGGATTATGAATAATGTCTCAACTATTGTGGCATGACAAAATAAAAACAAGAAGTGATCATTGCCAGGTAAAAACTAGAAAAACAAAATCCAAGGTTTCATATTAACTGAGCCTTTGTTGAATGATGAATCCATTTCACCAATTCAATCTATCAACAATCTTTGTAAGATTCTTTGTAAGATTATGAAGAATGTCTCCAAAATATTATAGCATGAAAAATGAAAACAAGAAGTGATCATTGCCAGGTAAAAACTAAAAGACAAATTCCAAAGTTTTATGTTAACTGCATGAGCCTATATTGAATGATGAATCCATTTCACCAATTCTCCCTTGATTGATGTACCTTTGGGGGTAACCAAAATAATTACAAGCCTAATATGTCTATTTGTTGCAACTGTTTACATCATTCAATTTTGTCCGGGGAACTTTTCCTCTGCCAAATAAAATATGATACACTGTCTCATCCTACTCATGCAGTGGATATCACCTGCTCAATAATGACAGCAGGTCTTATTTCATGGCAGCACTCCAAACTTTCTGAAAATGTCTTAAACATTTCAAAGTTTCAGTAGTATGTGGTATGTACTTTTTTTTATTCAAAACCAATTGTCTTCAAACTTGGTGAATAGTGTGCTCTGTTGCCTCCTCTCTGTCTTTCCTAAATTTCAAAATTTTAACAGTTGCATCTCTGACACAATTGCAGAATTCTGAAACTATAGATTTGGTATTACTAAGAGCTCTCTACATTCTTTAAGGTGGGTGTTTGATGGATAATTTATTTGTATTTGGTAGAAGATTCTTGTACAGCTTGCATGTTATATTGCATGAAACCATGGACCTAGGTCCATGATGAAACACAGTTGGTTTCTTTTTGTGCTTGGAACTTCCTTAGGGTATAGCCCCTGGTCGGAACAGCAAATACGCATTTGGCACATCACTGAATCAGGAACCAATTTCAGGTCATCTACGACCCATCAACATCTTCTCATTTCAAACCCTGCTGAATCCGCTTCACGGTTTCCGAACTCAGGGCAATGTCCAGAGGTGCAACAAACTTCTTCCTCAGTAACTTTGTTCTACTTTGTCAAATCACTTATAAAACCAAGGAGAAATCCTACAGAACCTCCTTGGTAAAACTACCTTTTCATGTTGTGTGTAAGTCCTACAGTGTGAAGAAATAGGGGAGGGGTGGTGGTTACTTTATATGAATGATGATGACAAACTCCATACAAGGGGCAACAGAAATAATTTTCCATGTCTGAATGAGCCAACGAAAATATTGCTCATAGTCCGCAAGGTTTTATGTTATCCTTTATTTTCTTCATACTCTATATACCTATAGAGCCAGGGGAAGTCTTTTTACTGGTAGGTTAATTTTATACATTTTACCTATAAACAATTTATTTTTCAGGTGATTGGTACACTTAAACGTGATTTGGACTTGTTGAGCATCAGAATGAGTGTTTACAATTGAGCACAATTGTAGCATGGTGTAAGGATGAGACAGGCCGGATTCCTCATTAAAATGAATAAATTGTATTTGTTTTACAAATTCAGCAAGATATAAGTGTCCTTATTACACATCTATCACTCATCAATCCTAGCTAGATGTCAGCTATTAGACTCTATAATGACTCAATGATAGCATTTAAATTACTAAATGCCCACACCTGTATCGGACGAACCTGGTCCCTGAACGGATATTCAATCTGTCTTTACCTGGCGCAGAACAGAACTAGTTATTTTCATATCTAATACAAGTTTTGTATTCCGTCCTAACATATAAACAGTCTGACCTTAATAGGGGCTGATGAGTAAGGGGTATTACAGGTTAAGAATTGTTATTGGAATGGATTGAGTAATGACCTAGAAATTACTGACAGGACCCTATTTATGATGGACAGAATGCTATTTTTGTCTGACAAAACGCTATTTTAGCTCATTTTTTGGTAGACTGAAATGATAACTCATTTAAAAAAGCTATTTTCATCGAATATATAGTTGATGAAAGAAGAATATGTATTTTTTAAATCATAACATAAAAATATTTTGTCAAAGAGCGGATTCCTAGTTAGTGCCAAATTGTAAAATAGCAGCATCAGATTGAAAACAAGAAATGAGCCGAGACAGGGGATGGAGGAATTTGACTGACTTCAATGCAATGAGACAATGAACTATTTTTGCAGGAAGTTCAGAACCGATGGGGTAATTATTAAAGGAAGAGGGGATAGAGGAGGGGGAATGTGAACATCACTAGAGTTGTTTTGTACAATGGATAATTCATTAACTGGAAAAGAATTGGAGATTACCCCATACTTGTCATCGGCAAATCAAATTGTACATCCTCGTAATTCAAGACATCTTTCATACTCATAGAAGCCTGGATGATAATTATGGCTTTCCTTGTAGCTGATAAATGATGGATGCAGTAGAAGAGGATATTAACATCACTTTCAGAGAAAGTAAAGACTGTGGCATTGGAAAAGGGTCACTGATTGGACATCAAAATGACCAGACTTTTCACGATAGAAGAAAAACAAGTTGGTCACTCCTGTCCTTCTTCATTATTTTGTATACCATCTCTATGTCCCTGGGATCCAGTATATAACAGAAAAGGGGGTATTTTGATAATCACCCATGGGAATCACTAAATGGCATGCTAATCCATTTATTTCTCTACTGTGTCACATCAATCGGAGTGTTCAGAGGATTACTGAGGGCAATTATTTTCACATTAGAAAACCTGATGATATTTGTGATCATGAAAGGAAGGCCAGACACTAAAATGACACTATATGACATTTTAAATGCACACACACTGTATCTGTTTCTTTAAAGGTAAAGACCAGTATTGGAAACGCCCCAATTTCAAAAAATGAAATGGAAGCTCTCATTACCAATCATGTGAAAGAATATGTTTTGACTAATACATGATGATAACCGCCTACTAATTCATATATTTGGTAAATTTGTTTCTCTCATGGTCTGTGAGAGATATAGGGTAGTCCCATATACATCTTTCTGTGTATAGTGCTTGTAACTTTACGAAGAATGGGCCAAATTTCTTAACATTTTGATGATTCCAGAACCTGGCAGATGCTAGATGCTAGATGATCAACCTTTTCTGATCGATTCCACAACGTTTCTTTCACAATGCAATCGCATGACCATAACTGATCTTTACCTTTAAAGTATTATTTCAGGTAGTATACCAGTAAAAATTTGTTATAATGATCATTGAGGGCAATTATTTTCACATTAGAATTCCTAACATAATTATTCTGTGTAATCATGAAAGAAAGGCCAGACACTAAAAAGATACTATATGACATTTTAAATGCATTTTTGCAATACACACTGTATCTGTTTCTTTCAGGTATTATTTCAGGTAGTATACCAGTAAAAATTTGTTTAAAAAATAAATAAATTGGATATCTGAATGTTTCTGTCAACACAGTCAGTGACCTGATCATGGTATGATAGGATACAGTCCAAGATAACATTCCCATGAGGTACCATGCATGGGGTAAGGAGGGGGATCGATACAAGAAAGTGATGGGGATAGAGGGGGAGCAAGACAGTGAGGTGGGGAGGATGGGAATAGCTCTCAGCAGAGAGAGAGAGAGAGAGAAAGAGAGAGAGAAAGAAAGAGAGAGAGAAAGAAAGAGAGAGAGAAAGAAAGAGAGAGAGAAAGAAAGAGAGAGAGAAAGAAAGAGAGAGAGAGAGAGGAAGAGGGAGGGAGAGATCGAGAGAGAAAGAGAGAGAGAGGGGGGAGAGAGAAAGAGAGAGGGGGAATAAAAAATAGAATACAAATAAAACAAGGCAAAAGGATAGAGAAAGCGATCAAGAAAAATAAATAGTGTTGCTAATCCCAGCCAGGACATCATCTCTAGAATAATACTACCGGTAATGCCAACAAAGACTAATGTAAGGGACTTAGGGGAAAAAAAAATATTTTAACAAAAGTAAAGAAAGGAGTGATCATATTGAAAAGACAGATTAAATGCATTATTCCATGGCCCGAACCCTGTGAAGTAAAGGTGTAAGACTTCCTTAGTACAGCATCCATTTCCCCTTAGGAGGAAACAGCAAGCATGACTATTTCCTTGAGGTGGAGAAAGCGTTTTGTCTTGGGGATTCCAAGCAAATCCTATCCTTGGTAAACTCTGAACCCTTAGGAAGAGAACATTCACTGGTTTCTCTTCTATTCATAATGTACTCAGAACGTGTGTCACACAATCGTGTTTGAAAAGCCTACACGAATATACAAAGAGTCCTAATCTGCTAAACTAAAGTGGGAGTTTTACTTAGTGCCCATCGGACATCAAGTTATTAGCCTACTTCTGACAGCTTATCTCTGTTCTAGATCTTATGCAAAGCAATGAGTAAAACATGGAATTTATAACGCAGGAACGTCTGGAGTAGCCATATTGCCTTTCAATATCAAGACAAGTCGGGGAAATGCTACTTGACATAGGGATACCCAGTAGAGTTAGGTTTAGTTTGGTTGAATATCTAGCACAGATGATTTCAGAGAATATAAGAATACTATATGACTAATATATGCCCCATGCATATCACAATCTCAGCTGGGATTCACCAATACTTCTGAAGACTTGAAATTGAATGACATTGCAAGGGTTTAAGCTTCCAGCCCTTGCATGAAAGTTAGGTTCATTTTTGCCTCTGTCCACCCAGGTGCAGGATGGATACTTGGTAGGATACCAACGTAACTGTGAAAAGAATACCATGTGCCTGCATGACTAATGGTATCTGGTTGGAATATTCCCCAGTGGAATGGAGAGTGATCAAGGTTTAGTAAAGAATCATCATTTCATCCATTGAGTGGAGTAATTACAACCCTGTAAGAGTGGTAATGTAAAGCATTTTTATCAGTTACTCCTAATGGGAACAGCTCTACATAATGGTCTACATAATGGTCTCTTATACTAACCAAAAACTTATTTAAAGTCTATACCGCATTTGAAGAAAACCTTTATTATCAATTTGAAACATTCATGGGTATATATATCTGCAATTCTGCATGGTATAGTAGTTGTAGCACTTTTCAAACTCACACCAATGGATCATACAAATACCCTGATTACAGAGTACATTATGCAGAATTTAAAAAGTAAATCAAAAGGCTATATCCATAATAGCAAAAGCCCCTTCCCCTTGTTCCCCTTCCCATGTTCAGTTGCCAAGGCAACACAACCTGACTGCACTCTTGTGACAAAGTATTATAGCTTGCCCAAGCCTCCTGTGAATTTATTTAAGAACTCCTCAACAACTTTGCTGATTGCTTGCAGACCAATCCTAACAATGAGTCACTAAAGATCAGCTAAGAGTCTACAGAGATTATATGAAGAAGCCTTTGAAGGGATGTTAGAGAAATGACCAGCTGTTGTTACTTTGAAAAAGGAATATGAGAAGTTGAGAACACAAACTCCATGATGTGCATATATTACCATAAATTACATCAAACCCCTGTTTACTTTCAATAAACTAATCAGATCTCCACGTTCAATCCAGCACCTACCCAACCCCTAAGATCCATCAGCACTTCTCATACAATACTCATTTTTTATTGCTTGCTCTTTTCTTGCTCTTTCCACAAGAAAACAGGAAACAGCGGAAATGATTCTGCAGATCACGTTTCACGATTGGACAATTACATGGATAATGTTGCTGATTGCAGATGAAAGATGCTTCTCTTTTTACTTGAGAAGGTGAGGATTTTGTTTCCATCTTTTCCTTTCTTGAGCTCTGCTGATGGTAACTGATGTCATGAAAACCATATCAAAGATTTAGTTGTGTTTTCATGACTTGCACTCTAGGGGAAATGGTATCAATCTTCTTTCAAATCTAATATATATTTACAGAAAATACAATTATATTGTATCGTAAATTGACTGGGGCTAATGTCACAGTACAAGGAAACTTTTACCTCAATTTTTGTTTTCTCCAAAGATTTTAGTTTACTGTTTACCAAACCTAAGGATCTCAGGAGTTGATTACATGATCACTGATCATTGTTATGCATTTTTTAATATTTACTCTCCTGTAATGAAATAAAAAATAACTGGAATGGAGTCATGTAAGGTATCAATATACCAATGAACACAGTATAATTTAAACTACACACAACAGGGGAAAAATACACAGGAGCTCAGGGCGAAATGCCCAAAAGAGCCCCCGAAAGTCATAAAAGAGCCCCCAAAAAATTTGCATAGAGTTCAATGCAAAACAAATTAAAGAGTGTTATTTTCATGCAAGCAAGCTTGAAAAGTAGCCCCCAAATTTGTTTTAATAATTTATTCCCTGGCACACAACTGAGGTAGGATGGGCATTGGCCATTGGATGATACTTACAGTGTACATGGTGCAACAGGCCTGTAAAAGTGTTTTTCTTGTCAGCACTAGTTAGTCATCCTAATTTTCATAAAAAAATCATAATTGAATTTCCCATAAGAGTTCCAAGAAGCCAAAGGGATTGTTTAACAGTTCGCTAAAATTAGAGATTCACAAACACAATTCTAAGGTCAATTCATTCTCTAAGTTTCCTTTTCTCTGGAAATTTAATCTACTTTTTAAAACATCTACTGTGAGTGATATTTCAGATCTGTGATACATCCCTTATAATACAATCCTTCTAACTAATTTGTATTTACATTTGTCTTTCCAAAAGAACGTACACCCAGCCTGCAATCCTTTTTTGTGTGTTTTGTGTTCTAAAACATCTACTGTGAGTGATATTTCAGATCTGTGATACATCCCTTATAATACAATCCTTCTAACTAATTTGTATTTACATTTGTCTTTCCAAAAGAACGTACACCCAGCCTGCAATCCTTTTTTGTGTGTTTTGTGTTCGAATGTATCAAAACGAAAAGAGAGCATCTCAAAAATTCAATGCAATTTTCTCTGATTTTTTTAAATTCCATTGAAAATAATGAAAATTGAGCAACAATGCAACATAAAACTGCATCTGACCTTCAATATTTTAGTATATTTTCCAATTGATTACATGAGATATTTTTATCAGAGTTCTCTAGCTAGAAGTCTTCCTAAAATGCAACCCTACCAAGTACCATTTCCTGTCAATTAATAACATATAAATGTTATTGATGTTAGAGCAATAATGTAATCATTCAAGAGGCTTTTCTGAAATACCTAACCTTGTGGCAAGCTTACAAAATACTTAGAATTTGACCATCATCTGGTTATCGTTCTCAATTTCTCAAATTGGCAACCATGAAACATGAAAGGAGAAAAAAATCACACATGCTTTCTATTTAATCAGTCTTGATTGAACATGGAGGACATTCATAAAGATTTTGGTAGCAAATCTAGGCAACCATTATAGAATTAAAGAGTTTAAACGTCCTCATTTCCTCCTTAAAGAATAGAGGGTAACATTTTCTGAAGATTCCAAGAGAATAAAGACAAAATGAAATCGGAAGGGACAGCTTATTAACGATTAACTGCTCATATTGTGTTATTTTTATCCTTTGATCTGATTAGCCAGCTTTGAATAAAATAAGTTGAGTGGTGTGGAAGGACACTTCTAATAAGGATGCTAGGTTTAAATGAAACTGTAGACAAAACAATTGTCATGATAATCTGAACATCTTAAACGAAGTATATTCTGTCAGTATGGATTAACCGGGTTTTAAACAACTAATAGTGCGGGACAAGGATTACAATTCTGTGGAGGAAAAAATAAAGATTTTAATCTACGGTAAGAATCTAACAAAAGATACACAAAAGATACTGTAGTTTATGGGACAATGTCCTTCACATTTTTAAAGGAAATCTTCTGCTACTCTTGCAGAGAGTCAAAGGAACGACAACAGAAATAGATTTTAAATTAATTTGCTGTATTTCTGTCATAATAGCATATTTTCTGAATAGTACAACTTCAAAGGTTTACCCATTGTATTTCATCCTAGATTCATCAAAAAACCTACAAGTTGATTTTAAACTGATTAATTCTAGGCATAAAATACATTTAACTTTTGGTTAAACCAATTATTTCATTTACAAAACAACAACTGCAAGTTTTTTCAACGATTGTAACTTTATGAATTGGACCCCGAAACAATTCAGAATAATTATTACCTAATAGGAAATCAAATTTTGCTGAAAAATCTAACACTTGAAATATAATAAGCAAAGATACGGTAGGCAAAACTTCCCCATAAGCTTGAATGTACAAAGGGCCTTATACTTGTTGTACACCTCTCAAAAACTGATGTTAAAAAAATATTAATATGCAGGTGTGCCTTTTCAGCACTTTGTGGGTGTTAATCCTTTTAAGGGTTGCATTGAAAATAACGATGAAAAGAAAGGTATCAATCACAGTTGACAGTTTGTAATACAGTCATTATGGTTTTCATTCATAAGGCGTTACCTAAAAGAATGAATTGCATTCCGCTGCATTTGTTAACTATGTGTTACATTTTTTTAATCAAGTTTCTGTAAGAGCTCGAAGCCAGAGATACATATTTTCATATCACTGTAGATCAAATGAAAGGTTTTCATAATACCATCAAAGAGAAAGAGAGAGAGAAAGAGAGAGAGAGACAGAACAAAAGCTTAATGGTCATCACTGGATTGATGGGAACCCCAATCCAGACAAATTCTTGATTTTTCAAAGGACTCACCAATTTGTGAATTATGATTTTTCCATCAAGTTCTTTACATTTCGCCGCCAAAGATACAGATTTTAATCCTGTCATAATAACTAGCATTTATTCAACAAAACCATGGCAAGGCCAAAGGAAATCTGTTCCTGTCTATGAATGTAATTTGTGTCTGATTTCAGAGATGACTCAAAAGAACATAAACAACTCAATTGTGCATATAGAGAGAGTCACAGATTATCAAAACTGTAAGAATACTAGGCAGAGCTAGAGGAAAGTTCCATGGAATAATTTGAATAGTACTTGGTGCTTCCTTTGGCCAGGCCAACCCAATTACATTATTCTATCACAATTTTTAGATCATAAGGGGTTTCTAAACTCTGTAAAGCTACAAATTAGCTGTATCTTGCTTTAATCCTGTGGCTTTCATTCAAAAGTATTACATACAAGTGCCCTCAATTCATGAATATCAACTAAATACTGTGGGGGAGCATACCGTCTGTTAAGCCAATGAGGAAGAATAACATATGAATGGTTTATTGAATTCAATAAGCAACTAACCACTAAACTAATTTATAAAAATGAGAATTAAGGCAAGCATTATATTTTTAAAAAATTGGTCAACCCATATATGATAAAGATAATGGATTGTGGTCATGACAGCTAATTGGGCATCAAATTGTGTGAATATGATATCATGATGAACCAGCTTTGGACGCCTGTTTTCCAACATCAAGTCGTGACAAACTTGTGGGAATAATTAAGGTTTAGAAACATAATAGAATAGAACAAAAAGGACATATCACTAAGCTAAACCGGAAGATAAATCACTCATATTCAGATCTCATTTCATAAAAGGGGAGGAGTAGAATTTTTCTTTCTTTTTAACTGTATGAAATGCAATTTTGTGTTACATGAAGGCTTTGCAAGAACATGACTCACGTTCAGCATATCTGATCCAGAACAGCATGGGTCATTGCCCTGGCAGACACATTACCTAGGGATACAAACAGAGCAATCCGGGCCGCAACAACAAGCCTTTCAAATGGGCCGGCACTCCAAAAGGATCTTCGTTATTTGCTAATCACAAATCTTGTTCACACACTCTCCACAATCACGCCTCTTTACGATTCGTCTGACTCTTGATTACTCATGGAGACTTTATGCTTGCTCGAGGAAAAAAACATTTGCAGAATTATGTCAATATTAGAGCAGCACTAGCTGAGTTCAAATGTGCTCAAGGATAAAAGCTATTTAAGTCTTTCTTTTCTGTCTGTGTCATACAATCATTCAATATTTATTTTACATGTTAGCATGCACACATCTGGAAAATGTACATGAAGGACTATATATAGGCCCTATAAAAGATCCTAAACATATATACTGAACATGGATATACCAACAATTTACTGAATTTAAAAAAAAATCATTACCATTCTAACTTACAAAATGACGAACTTAGCAACCTGGTAAGATATTTCAGTCACAAGCTTTCTGTTTGTGTTGTTTTGACTTTTGAAACAAATATACAGCGAAAATTATATTTTGGCAAATTAGATAGGGGCCTACATGTATGTAGTTCATTTGGTTACATACTGTGTACTAACTCTTTGATTGTAATGTTTTAAAGAAACGTTCTTGATCCCTACCCTAATTAGAGATAAGGTAAGTGTTTGCTATACGAATCATAAAGGCATTATATAGCCATTAGGGAACTGAGTGAACAATAAAAACAGATCAGCTATGGATAGGGAGGACAACAACAAGTTTAATGCATGTATGGGCTAATAAGTGCTTTAATAGCTGTGGCCCAAACTTGGTGCCTTGGGAAGTCTCCGGGCTGTGTGAACTTGTCCATTGTGCAGAAATCATTTACATGTATTTGGATATGGGGATTGATCTCCACATATGATGCCAAAGGGGGCATTAACACGACTCCTCTACAGACGCATTCAGTCAACAATCTCATTCACGAATGAAGATCAATTCTCATACATACTTTTGGGGAGTGGTATATTCCCAGCTAGATATATTGGATGTGCTCATGGTTGAATAATTCAGTCTCGATGATAAGCCAGTCAATTAATCAAGCATTTAACCAACATTGTTGTCAGATGCTGTGTAATATCAATGATATTGAATTGAATTCTTTCCATTCAGTCATTGCTAAGGTCAGAATCCCTTAAGGATATAGGGCATCAATTTATAGACTGCATTGATTTTTCGACAATAAGTTCAGGGTGGATGAAAATTCACCAATTTTCTTGTTTGTGTGGTTTTTTGTCCATTTTCATCGCTGTCAAATTGGCATCAAAGTCTGAAATGGATCACCTGAAAGCTTGCAGTAATTTCTAAGATTAAAGTGAAAGACATCCAAAGGCATTGTATCTAAAATGATTGATAATGCCAACTGACTGGAGTTTCTACTTCGAGTCAATGACCATGACGCTTGAAGAATAGATTGAAATTACTCTTCTTAAAAATTCTGAAAAGAAAAAAAGTAGAAAATGAATGGTTGTAGTGAAATATTAAAATTACCTTGACCTTCACACTAGATTTGAGCTCTTAATCATTGATTTCAAGTTTACCAGTCTCTGTAACAGATACACAGAGATAGCATGAGATCCCATGTAATGTAGACCTCCTGTTTCTTTTTATCTACAGAGCAAACACATTTCATACAATTCAGTTTATGGTTGTGAACCATTCTCCATCACTGACACAGAGTATGCATTGGGGAAGTCGATCATGCCTCCTTCAGCCAATGCATGTCATAGAGAAAAATCAGAAGAAAAGAGGAAAACAAAATTGGGGGGGGGGGGAGGCTGCAAAAGATGTTTTGTATACAGTAGGCTAACTTCCACCCACTCCTTTCCCTCCCTCCCCTCCCTTATAACCCTGTCTATAAGATTTTACTTCACCTAATATAAAATCAGAGACATCAGACTCGCCATATATAAGCCTTGCTCACCACAGGTTGCTCCCTATTTAATTCTTTTTTTTTTTTGTCCTAAAATCCAAGTTGAAGCCATTAATCATGCAGCTAGAAAGTGCGAGCTCTTTGGAACTCTCCTGACACAATGTGAATGTAAAGTCAATGTCCCAATGCAGCTAGATCGTCTCTCATGAGACTATGCTGATGAGTGAATTTATGGGGCAGCAAATCACAGGAAACACTGTGAAATTGAGACTGGCTTTGCGGTAAACAATGACCTAGATCTAGAGTCTTCAAGACCAAGGTCTCAGAAGGTAGAGACTTTTCCTTACAGTTTCACTAAATTTCATTTTCATAAAAGTTCTAAAAATGAATTATAGTACCACTGATTATTCTATTTGCCTTTGCCTTTCCCTGGGTAGAATCTGCTAATCAAAGAGTTCAAATCAAACAGATACATCACAGGGGAATGTACCAACTTTAAGTAGGACTTAACTATGGCAGGCTGTTCATGCCACTGGTTGCTCTCACCATTGGTCTCTCAATTATGATTTTTAGATGATATTTTTTCCTTCAATAATGAACTATAAAAAAAGTAAATTATGTAGATTTGTGACCATGATTTGTACGTCCCTTGAGAAACCAATGCCAGGCATGGTTAGAGGAACTAGTGGCATGAAATTAGGCCTGCCAAAGTTAAGTTCAAGTTCAAGTCGATCTTAGTCTTTGTGAAACACTCCCCAGTACTAGCAATGGGTATTCCAATTGTATCCTCTGCAACCTGAAGAGGTAGATGACCCAAAAATGAGGAAACACTCCTCCAACAAGGCGGAGATCATTTCTGATTCAAGAGGACATCGTTTCCCCTCATCGAAACCTGAGATAAACCATAGTAACTTTGCAAAAAGGCTTTACCTGTCATGACTTCACTTCTCACCAGTCATAGACCACAAAACCACACAAAAATGAAAATGAGCAAACCCAGATGGACCGAGGTCTAGGGAGTATGAGGACATCTACATCCAGGCAAGTGATTTACCCCTCCCCCTCCTCCTTTCATCCAAAATGTTCTAAAATACATCTATCCATGTCCATGATGCACTATACTCCTCTCTGTGAATCAATGCCAACTTAAGTAATTGCTTCCCAGAAGTTATAACGCACTGTGCTCATCCTGCCATTATGAATAAATCAAAAACTTTGCCAAATAAATATGATGTGTCATTGTCAAAAATGAGCGATATTGGATAAATATGTCTTCCTCTTTTCCAGGGAGCTGCATGTAAAATGGCTCAATGACTCTTCAAATCCTGAACAAAGAACTTTGAAGCGAGTGCATGTTAAATTATGGCTACAAGAGAGTGCATGCCAAACACATTGCCAAAACTTAAATGCTAGGGAGGGTTTTGCCACTGATTCAGTCTATCATTTTGTAATACATATAACTGGAGGTTATCTCAGCAGCACTTTGTTCACTCAATTAAATTTTGTTCGACTAGACATCATAAGTCAAAAATATGTATGTTAAATAGAAAGTTTAGGTTAATATCACATGAACTCTCCAGATGTGCATGAATATCTCCTGTAATAATGATCACCATGCACTGTCAATACATTGTACCTCTCAAGTAATTCCAGACTACCCATTTTCAACAACAAGGACAAACTATAGCTTTAAGATGAACATTGCTAGGTTTTCTACATTTATAATCTTATCCTTAACACACACATGTCCAGGAAACTTTTAAATAAAACTAGGTTCAAGTGATCTGGATCATAACAAACTTGGCATGCGATTCTGCAATAAAA
Organism: Strongylocentrotus droebachiensis; assembly: GCA_035222895.1. Classification (NCBI taxonomy): domain Eukaryota; kingdom Metazoa; phylum Echinodermata; class Echinoidea; order Camarodonta; family Strongylocentrotidae; genus Strongylocentrotus; species Strongylocentrotus droebachiensis. Next base: position 547,558 of record JAVYIG010000271.1, on the reverse strand, counting down.
AGATCCAAACTAGACAATGTGACTGAGCAAACTTCCTTCCCTTCAATGTGAATCCTCATTAATGTTTCCTTCTTTGCAGTTCATCCTTGTTCTTTTCTATTTTGCTGCTACCTACATGTACATGTACCAGCTGATCAAGTCATACCACATTTTGACCAAAAAAAATCTTTTTCACAGACATGTTTTTTCTGTTTTTGCAATAACAGTACAGACAATAACATCATATCAATCAATGTGGTATCATTCATCAGTCTATTTATAAAACTTTATCATAATCCTTCAGGGCATAGAGTTTTTACAATATACAGAAACCAACCAATGTGTGTGTGGGGGGGGGGGGCTAAATGTTTGTCACACCAGCCTTGTATATATCATAAATATATTTTATCAAACTCATATCTTTCTCTTAAACCCCTTTCTATGCCAATGTAAATAATGAATTTTGATCTGCTGAGAAAGAATGTGTTTTTGTGTTGCCAATAAACTTTCAAGTGGCATCCTTTATCTCTCCCTGAATGGTTTCAAGATAGCCGAAAGTGCACAATAAAAGTCCAAATGATGCAATGAAAATTGAGGCATCTGACATTGAAATGTTGATATACCAAATACATGTGACCTTGTGATGTTCACCCAGACAGTCATTATACATGAACCCCGATCGATCATTATAATGATAGGTCTATACTGCATCCTCGTTGCCCATCTGATTATCATCCCTGTGAATGGGTCATCAATAGATTACATTCAAGTACTAGCCGGCATCATGGGTGGCAATGCTTGCAACGATTTTGATTTCTGCATATTTTACTTGGAAAGTTGCACTGCATGGGATGATTTATGATATCAACAAATGATTTAAGGTCAAGATAAGAACGTTCCATACCCAGGGAGATGGAATACAAAGCACTTTCAAACTTCTCACGAACTACTACTATAATACAAGGTGTCTTGAGTATGGATCGGGTTCGAAGTAAGAAATATTCTAGTGTCAGTTAAGTATCAAATTCTCAGATTCTCCAGATCAGGATTTGAGATACAGTACACAATAAACGGCTACTTTGATGGCAACAAATTCTTGACAATTACTCATTTCATATAATAGGTATTGCTTGCATTAGCTGAATGCATAGATGCAAAGAATGAAGCAACATCTGTCCTCCATTTTATCTTCTCATTGTCTCCCTAAAACTTCAAAAGCAGTCCTATCCCAAACGTGTTTACATGTCTCCTTCAATTATGTTATTATCTGTCATTATCTTTTGCCTCCACAGGTATTTAGGTTCTCAGAAATTACTCAAAAGGGGCTACCCGTCTGGAATATTTAACTCTCAATGGTTAAGGTACTAAATCGTCCTTGTTTTCACGAAGTGACGGTAGTGAGGAAAATCGTAACGCAAAGTGAATGCAATTTTTTTTTCACTACCGTCACTTCGTGAAAACAGCGACGAAATGAGTTGTTGAAGCAAGGAGATACATGTAGTTCTCTTTGGTTGAAGGGATAATGTGTGACTTTACAGGTACAGTTGTATGATGTACAGAGAGAGAGAGAGAGAGAGAGAGAGAGAGAGAGAGAGAGAGAGAGAGAAAGTCAGACAAAAAGACAGAGAGAGAGAGAGAGAGAGAGAGAAAGAGAGGAGGTAAAAGAAGATACAGATACACGTAGTACATGTTAATGGGCCTATCCAGAGCTAAGGGCTGGAAAAAGTAGACATAATTATACAGGGTGTTAAAAGACACACAAAAATGGATATAGAGCCAAGAGAGCTAAATTGAGGGATGCTACATCATGAGCTGTTAAAATAAAATAATTGTAGACATACTTTTATAAAGGGAAATCCAATATTGATAGCAAACAACTAAAAAGGAAAGCAGAAAAGTAAAAGAGGCAGACTGGGGATTTATTTCAAACTTTCTCCGTTCTGTTCGTCTTTTCTTTTATTCAAATGAACTTATTGACAAGGATTGGATTGCCCTTTAATTAGTTTATGTTGCATTAGACAGCTGTTCCCACAAACAATATCTACATGTATCTTTGGGGATGTCTTTCCCCTAAATAAAAATAAATGGTGCATGAAATAGGACACAAATCGTCAATAATCCCTTAGAGTTTCTTTCTTTTAGAAAGCTTCTTAACACCTTTCTTTTAACTCCAATCCGCTTAAATTGGAAACAGACCTATTCCTTGGGCCTACTGCACCAAAATTTCCATTTTTTTATACATGAATGACAGGTCCTAATTGGCCGACAATAACCCGGGTGGTTTAACCCATCCAAATTGGGGTCAACGGGCCTATTGAAGGGGGACTTGGACCACTTAAAGGAGGGCCCCGTGGGAAAGGGTCCAACTTAGGTAAACAGGACCTGGCAGCGGCTTTCTAAGATGGTACTTTTTAACAGTAGTACATGTACTATGTTCTTGTAGACATTATAGTACAAGAATATTGATTTACAGTAAGAAAAAAAAAGACATACCGGTACTGTTACAAACATTTCAGTAAAATGTAGACCTTTGCAAGTATGACATTAAAAAAAATATCTGTGATGCTCAGATGCAGAACTTTAATTTGGGGAATAAAGTTTGTTTGTCCCATGTCTATCCACTTTCCCTGACTTTTGATGTTGTTTCAAAACTTGATGCATTCTGAGGTTTGCCTCTATGCATTCCAGAGTGTTATCTAAAACTGAAATTTAAACATTTGATGTTTAATTCTTGAACCATGAGATAATGGTCTAAATAAAGAAGGTATGATCTAATCATAATTGGTTGCAGGACCTGTATTCCGTAGACAGCAATATGGTTTTCAAGGGATTGAGTAGTATGGCAAAGAAAGTATTGAACATCTGCTCGACAATTTGTGATTTTCTTTTGGGCATTTTCAACTAAGAAATCATCTCTATTTGTTACATGTAGGACCTACATGGAAATTGGCATCTTCACAGTCCAACATAACCTATAGCCCATTGGTGATATGCAAGTAGAAATCACTGATGCTTTGCACACTTATCTTCATCATTTTCATTTTAAAAATTTGCAGTAATTCATACAAAAATATACAAAGATACGTGGACCGTTGAATTTTCATCCATGGGCCCTCTTTTTCTGACTAAAAATCCTCTATTTAGAATGACATAAACCCATATGACCTCAACACAGATGGTAACCATGCCTGCCCACACTGAACTTAACCTTTAGATACAAGACAATGGCTGTTCATTTATGAAGGATATTTTGTCAACAAATTCTGACACTTTACAGATGGGTCTTTCTATGATATACAATAGGAGTATTTCATTTGCTCAATTCTGATTGTATCGATGAAATGATTTTGAAAGGGATTGCTAAGCATGGGTCCCATTGAAGTATGGTGAAACCACAAACAAGTCTATATTAAGCCTAGTATGTACATGATCAGAAACAAGAAATAGCCGACCTCATATTAAAAGTGGCTCCTGAAACGGGCTACAACACAAGAATAGCATTTAAGTGGAACTCAAATATACTTAAGAAGTTAAGTTAATGCAACTGGTCCCTTTTATGAAACATTTTCAAGCTTCTAACTTCAGTAATGGTTCGGCTAACTGAGCATTAAATTTCATTTCTCAAAATGTACATCTATGGTACATGTAGTTTGATATTTGAGCTCAGACTCTGTTTACATTTTAGCCTGGAAAATGGCATAGCGGTAACTATACATCATTGCTGATATATACTTTATGACAGTACTCACTGCACACACTTTTGTTGCTTGCAATTATACATACTTACATGTATACGTCTACATACATGTACTTAATTTAGTCCACATTTGCTATGTTCCAGATGAGTAGGTACACCTGTACATATGTTTTATAGTGGGGGCGTGAAAACAGAATCATTATGAATCATACTGCTCATTTAGTGTAATTCCGACTGAATTGTAAGATTTCTTTGCTTGCTGTAAATCATCGAGAGAGACAGAGTGACGTATTATACTGCCAGAGGCTAAATAATGAACTGCCATGATTATATGTATTCAGTCCATCTTGTGAAACAAGTCCCTGAGTTCTTCTCATAAACAGTTCTCGATGATGATCAACGATGTGATGAGATGGAAAATAACAACTTGCTTCCATGTCGAAAAAAGACAATATGATGACGGAAATCTAATGAAATGGATCATTAATTATAATCAAAGCCCATCTTCAGTATCAACACAAAATATCATACCGGTACTTTTTTTAATGGAAATGTTACTCTACCATAACTGCATGCCCCATAATAGTACAATAGCTTGCCGAGTTCAATCAAAATACAAATTCCTATCCCTGTCTATATCAACAGAATTTAAAGTGGAAATTCAAAGAGGAAGATTCATACATTTTGAACAAAGCCATTTCTGGAAAACTTTCCATCTTTTTGTAGGTCTTGAGTCTCAAACCCATATATTTGAGGATGCACAACTGAAATATTCAGTAGGTCAAGAGAACTTTCTGGTGCAGATCTCTGCACACTGGTACTGCAAAATGGCACACTGACAATTTTCCTCTTCTTAGATACTAATTTCTATTTTGGGGCAGTTGTTGTTCATTAAGATGATTACTAAAAAGATATACCAACCTGATTGCAATAAGCTGACTTTCATAAACCTCTTGATGAAGTTTGTGTACCCTGCTAAGAGCAGAACTCTTGGACATCCAGCTGTTGGTAGCTGCAGCATTGACCTCACACGACCTCTTCGGATCCACCTGAGACTGGTTACATATGATCTTCTCCAATCTCTCAAACACCTCTCTGGAGACGAGCCTCTTGCCCACAATCCTCCGATCTCCCCAGGTTCCTCTGATCGCGTGAGGCTCACTCAGATTCACGCTTCCGACATGGAAGGAGATGTTTCCAGCGTAGATCTGGTCACAATTTGTGGTCCCGTAGCACAACGGACACCTCTCCTCTTCCAGCAGTGATGGAAACAGATTCTCAAATTGGAGTCTTGTTGTCATGACAACTGTTGCATTCTTCATCCCTTGCACTCCATCCTGATTCAGAGCAGTCTCATCCCCTGCCTGTATCCTCGGATGTCCTTTGATTTCATCTGCTGTTCTTATATCTTGTAAGGTTCTTCGAGTGTCTTTGCTATCGAATCCAAGCTCTTCCTTCCCCTGCTTCCCTGCATGGAGCAAGTTTCTTTTACGGTCTCCCTTGCTGGGTACAAAAGTTCTGAAGTTTCCGTTAGTACTGGGCAAGGCATTGTTCTCATCATCCCTCAGACTGTTCAAACCTGTTAACTGGACGGTGAATATAGTGAAGAGTATGGAGCTCCCCAGGATGAGTATCTTCTTGCGTATTCTCGGACCCATCTTGAATTGTGGTTTTCCTCAAATCAAAGCCCTGTCATCACCGCTTCATCTCCGGGTTGAATATGTTGTCCATCCACGATCTTGCTCAAATGGAATCTGGAGAAAATGAAATCATGGGAAAGAGGGAGTGGGTAAATACCATGCATTATCAATTAAACTTCAAGCATGACTGTAGCACACTTTGTTGACAACAGAAGCAAAAAGAAAAAATTCTCAAGAACTTCATTTCTGATAGAAATAGAGAGCAAATAAGCTGCCCTGCGATATCCTATTCTTTCATAATATCCCCTCTTGATAATCAAATATTGATTTTACCTTGTCGAACACCAAATGATCAAAACATCTTTGTATGAACTTAATGCCGGAAGTATGTCATGTACACACAACCTTTTCAGAATCAATTCACCCATGCAATGACTTTAACAATATGTTTCTTCAAAGAAAATTGTAATCAAAGTTCATTAAAATTCAAGGTGGAACCTCTTAACACTTGTAGGACCAGGAATTGTAGGAATAATTGCAGTTTTAGGATCATGCAAGTTCAGGTGAATAGAATAGGCAAATTATACACAGCCTCTCCAAGAAAACTTTTTTCAAAGCCTGCAGTGTATATTCAAGAAAAGAAAGAAAGAGAATTTGTAGAGTAGATGTGTATTCTTTCCAAACTCTTGATGTTACTACCAAATCAATACTACTGCAATTGTACACAAGTTCTACAGTGTGTTCCTATGTAAACTTCCCAAGCTCAAGTCCAATGTCATCGCCATTGCCAAGGTATGAACGCATGGTTATAGTTTCCCAGATATTCAGCCTGGCCATGCAACGATTCTGTCAACACCATACTGTAAGTTCATCTGAAGAAATAAATAAGACATTTCAAACTTCCCAAACTCAGTGAGCTAGGAAGCTAGAAGATGCTCCGCCCTAGACAGACAGAGATGAAGGGATTCAACATGGACTTTCAATCAGCGGACATGATGTGCTCCACTTAAAATACCAGACGTAGCAGAGGGGTATTGGGTTGGAAGCAAGGGATGAAGGAAGGGTGAGATGATTTGATGACTGAGAGATAACTAAGGAGTAACACGAGATGCAGAAAGAGATGTGGTTATTCCTCAATACAACTCTCTCTCTTTACTAGCCCTTAGGTTCTAATGGTAAACATGTACATTTGAAATAATTTTGCATTTGGTCCTGAATGAAAATTGACCATCAAATTTCGAAATGACAATTTCCCCCAAAACCTTGTTCACAGTTTCTTTTTCTTCCTTTATGTGAACAGAGAAGGCTGTATTTCTCTCCGTCTCTCTCAATGTCTGTCTCCCAATATTTGTCACTATGATGTTACAAAAGCATATATGACTTAGAGAAACTTACAAATACACCATTGAATTAAACATGTAGGTCTTCAAATGCACTCTACCATCCAATTGGAATACCGGTAATGAGACAAAATTCATCATCGTTGGGGGCAGAAAGCAATAGGAGAAGCACTCCATCGTAGACATTTCAGGAGCGGAACACGTACATAAAGACTGGAAAATGAATGTCATATATGCCCTTTCTCCAGTTCATATTCCATTCTACTTCATAAAGCTGCAGATCAACCTCGATCGGTCCAACGGTGACTCACTGTGGTGTTTTTTGGAAAGCTGAGCCAAGGAAAAGCATCACAAAGAACCATGTCTACAATAAGGAGACACTTGAGGATATACCCAAGCTGATTATCTCACCTAAGTTTCATCCGCTCCTTTGAAGTTTGAGGAAGGGTTAAGTATGTGCCAAAGGGTTTACTCTCTCTCTATTCTTCCCAAGGAGATACCAGCGATTCTTCAGACCTCAGTAAGAAGGCGTACAGTGAACAGGTTTCTTTTGTCAAGCCTTTTTTCTTTCATTCTGTTACTGACCCTCCCTTCCTCTAGGCATGAAGTATTAGGTTCATGCTCTAGGGCTCCTAACCACAAAGTACAAGTAACCTTCATGTTTAGCACTGTCTTATTAAAAGAATCGAAACTTAAACAGTAGCCAAAGCTCGGAAGGGGTTGGCACAAGTAACAGTATTTCATGATTTGGGCTGTGCCAATTGTTGTGTGTGTTTTGTCCTACAATGCTTGAATAATCATAAAACACAAATTTCAAAAGCATTGGTTTATCCAAGGGGGATATTACAAAGTATCTCTTTGGTTTATCAAATGGTGTCTTGGAAAATATGAGACAAGTTAAGACAATTAAGGATATTGGATGAATACAATGTCCTGTTAAATCACACCTCCTCAGACAAACAGGTAACACCACAAAAATAGATTCATTTCCTTGCAGCTTGTCAATAATACTTTGATGATCTGTCATCAAGCTCTGTATATAAGGTTACACCTAAAAAAGCCATAATCTAACCAAATGAAGGCCTACATTCAGTCAATGAATAGAGACAAACCAAAAACATGGACCAATTTGTGTATTACCACATCCTGTCAAATAAAACAGGTTGTCATCACAATTTACGTCCATTTGTTTGTTAGAAGGAAGAGGAACAAGACAATATCTAAACAAAGTTGACCAAAGCAATCAGACAGACGGCAATGCTCATCTACAAATTGTCATTAATTTTCCTAGAATTCAGTGAAATGGTAAATATATGTATGTAATCAACATCCTTCCATATATATCTAAATTACAGATATTTTCATTTTGAGACACTTTGTTTTTATTGCCTACCTTGCCTTTTAAAAAGATCAGTCTTCCCACATTAATCACCATATCTGACTGATGCATCTCTGTAATAATCAAGTGACACACACAATTAGTGAAACAAAATGGAAAGAACTTGACATGAACTTGACTTGATGAAAAAAAGCACAACAGACTAATTTAGCACCAGCAAGTCCAATTTCACTAGGCAAATATAATTAATCAAAAGTCCAACAAGCACAGAGGGGAAATTCAATCCCCTGTGTACTCTCCGCTGTAAAAAGCCATCATAAAACACTTCAAAGGAGATTGTGAAAAGCCGTTCATTTATACATAGATTTAGAGCTTAGCGAACTGAGATAAACAGCATTATCTTTATACTTATTTAAAGTCTGAAGGGAGAAAGATACTAAGTTGGATTATCCCTTCTTTTTAAAGGCTCTGTTTGATGGAAATTGATCCTAAGCCCCCCTCACTCCACTCCTTATAATTGACTCTTCTTAATTGACTAAACTTTCTAAGATCAAAAAGATAATGCATTACCCCTGGTAATTCAAATTAAGTACAGACTAGATCAAATCTTATAATTTTCCATGAACAAAGTGTTATACTTGATTTTCATATATCAATTTGAAATGTTACCAGGTCTATTATAAATAGACTGATAAGAAATGATCAATCCATACAATCTGCTTTCCATGCACTTGTTATTCTGGGAGTAACTCAGTCATAACAGAGTACACACAAACAAACGAGTGAACAAACACAGTTGATGACTTCTTTCAGGTGTAATGATCCAACTCATGTTGTGAAATATCTTCTTTTATTCATACTTATTACATTCAATATACACCTGTAGTAGACAAATAAATGCATGATTAGTCAAGTAGTTCAACCTGCTAGACCTTCTCATAAACAAATATTATGCTCTGATTTTTGTAAAGAAAACCAAAAAAAGAAGAATATATTTGTGCAGTACAGATGAAATTGGGAGGCCTTGTGCGCATAAACATGAAGTCCGTGCGCATTGATGGTAAACCCTGCATTCGGCGGCAGGCATAGTATTTCAGGGATCTCGCAATATCTTTGGCTTGCAGCAAGTAGTAGGGAAGATCAAATTTAATACGTTGGTGGAAGAAAAAAAAAATTAAGAAATGTAACTCGTAGCCTTTACAAATTTAATACATGTGAACAAAACCCATTTTAAGTTTCTTAATCGGTCCGTCTGATTTTAATAGTTTCATCTATTCATGAGTGAGTCAGTCTCTCTCTCTCTCTCTCTCTCATTTCCCTACTCATTCTCATGCTTTAATATAATCCCTTCTCCCAGCCTCACTATATTCTTTGCTTACATGTCGTTTCATTTCCAGAGCCATACAGTGATGTCTGAGTATTTGAATGAGTAAATAAAGCTGATTTTCCAAATGATTCCTCACTGCTGCACAGACTTCCTGAAAGTATTATCTCTCACAAAAGAACACAATCCTCCAATATAAAGGCCATTACAAAAGCTATATTTGATCAAACTGGCCGACACAAAAACTACTGGTAGCTAACTAATGATACAGAATTAATCCTTTCATTGAACTGGTAAATCAACTGGAAGACTGGTAGAGACTGAAAAACATGGATTATAGGGATATCTTTTTCAAAAACAAGCCAGACATCCGTTCCGTTTCTTTGTTGTTTGCTTTCTACCTGGAAACGAAGGTATGTCACAGTTCAGTTGTGACAGGGATTGTATTTTATGGATGACGAGCTCAGTTATGGATCATTATCTAATATTTGTGGATCGCAACGTCTTATCAAAATTTCAATCATATAAACATGACAACTAATGTAGTTTTATATCAAGTTCACAAATATTTGTCAACTGTTCATCCAATGGATGCTCTAATAAACAACCAATGTGCCACAAGGAATTTGATTAAGAAATTGTTATAAGTTGCTGCCATTCACCTGCCACCATTCTACATCAATTCTTAATCTTATTATCAGAGTTATGATCTATAGTGGTCAAAGAAGAGTTAGAAGACAAATTAAATTTCTGCATTTATTTGTCCATACATCATTCATTATTGCTCAACATTCCCCAAATCAAGGAGAACTAAACCCAGCCCAAACCATCAAAAATTATGGCAACCGACAAAATCAGCTTAAAGTAATTGGCAGTGTATAATTTTACTTTTAGCCAAGGACAATACAAATTTCTGGTATATTTTAACAATCCTTCTTAGTACCATATATATATAATAACTGTGAATCTTAAAATAAAATAATTTTTTTTAATAAATCTGTATTTTACCCTTCCTGAACACTCCTTCCTTTCTATAATTTGGTGACATTTTAACTAGTTCAATGGTAAATCTTGTTATTTGATATAAAATAATCATTGTGATTGTCATTGTTATAATTAGGTACAATCATTAATTAGAATAACAGTCAAAATAGGCCTATTTTTACTTGTTCAAATTTAGAGTGACTGTGTTGATGTGATCAACTTTAAGATTACAAGTTAAAGACAAACTTGAAAATTATATAAATTGTATAATTAAAACTTATTAATATAAAAAAAATATCTTTAACTTTCTCTAAGAAGTGCTTGAAGTTATGAAATACCTGATGATTCAGCACTCTTCCTTTGAAGAAAGATGTATATATCAAAAGTTGGCCAAACTGAAGGAGAAAAAAGACAGGTAGAATCCCAAGATTATTTCCACAAAGTCCAGTGTGATTATTTATCCTGGCTCAAACTGTCTGTAACAGACCACACCAACCGAGTGCCAAGTGACAGACATCTACACAAATAGATGGCTTCCAAGCATCAAACCCTCCACTGCACACACTCATACAGCACCATACTACACAGGCGGCAGGTGCATGCAGTGCACACTTAAATGCACACTGAATGCAGCTTTCCTATTGGTTGCAGGTCACATACTCCATGAGTATATTTGACCAATCAGGGTGAGCTTGTGAGTGTTGTGGGTTTTCTGTAGAGTGGGGAAGTGTGTTTCTTCAATGATTTAGCTGGACTGGGAAAGTGACAAAGCTTCCCTGGTATAACCATGGACCTAGTAGGGTCCATGGTATAACTATATCATTTCTGGCTGGGTTCATCTTCAGTTCTAAACAATTTCCTACTTCGAAAATAATATCGCTAGTGATATTCGTTGCGAGACAAACGAATATCACTAGCGATATTATTTTCGATACTATATCCGCAATGAGTAATATATTTAGCAATTTCCTACTTATTTCACATAATATTCAAAGTAAAATAACATATTTCAATGCATATGAAGAGTATGATATGTAATGATACATGGAAATATCTTGGTATCCTCACATACCATGAAATATAACCAAAATAACTACATTTTGTTTTTGTTGCAACTATCTTTATTCTGAGAAAAATCAATCAGTCTTGTCTTTCCTGGGCTGGTAAGGCATAACAAAGGGAAGGTCCTGTGGAGTGTACCGGTATCTAAGCAATAAGGTCCTTGACTTGAGCTAAAAGGTGACTTACAATCAACAAATGAAAGGTGTAAACTAATCCATCTATAGCTGTAAATCATCTTTTGTCTGACCTCTAGTCAGGGTCAGCTGTAATGAAGCTTTATGTGCAAATTGGACTACCAGTAGATCTTTTTTTTTTGTCATTGAAGGTATAGTTTAACTTTCTTAAAATCTGTATTTTTTAGCAATATGTGTTGGGCTTTTTTGTGTGCACTTTACGAATGACCAATGCACAATTCACCTTAATCAAATTCTTATCAAACTAGCAAATTACATATTTATACACATCGTCCTTGTTTTCACGAAGTGACGGTAGTGAGGAAAATCGTAACGCAAAGTGAATGCAATTTTTTTTCACTACCGTCACTTCGTGAAAACAGCGACGACATGGAAAACAGGAGGGATTAAGAAGATGGAATAGGAAATTAATTTATTATTTTATAACCACACATTTTAACATATATTTAGTATGGGACAAATATACTGAAGGCTTCAAGATTATTGTTTTGTGCACAATTGCTCATGTGGCAAACGAGCAACAGTGCAGAGATGCAAAGAAAACAACCAAAGTGTTAAATCAGGCCTTCTCAACTAGTTCATTAGAAGTGCCAAAACGAAAAGAATTTGTAGTTGAAGTGCCACCCTGTATGGTTGACTGTGCTGTGAGGGAGCGTAGCAACCGAGCCGAAAATGGGTGGGGTCCAGGGGCCAGGCCCCCTGAAGCTGGTGGATTTAGGGCTTTCTAAATGCACAAATGGGGCATTTTTAGCACCATTTCAATCCATAATATAATCAATCATAATTTCATATTGATGTGAAAAAATTAGTACAATTCCTGGGTACAATTACACTAGAGGTATATTTATATGTAGTTTTTTGTGTGCAATAAACATGGGAAATGTCAAAATAAAGGGAAAATCAAACAAACAAAAACAAGATGTTTCCAGAGATTGGCAATGTTAAAATTGGTATCCCATCGTAAGCTAATATTTGTTGTTCAGACCTTAGGTTTAGATTCGTATAAAATGGTAAAGATTGATAAATTCCCCTTTCTTCCTGTTTGTTAAGCAGGCAAATTTGAATGCAATTTCTTGATTTAGCCAAGTATTTAATTCTAAAATATGTATTTTCTTTCTTTCTGTTTTTTTGTTTGTTGTTGCAACAGTCGCACGCCACTCCGACTGACCGCAAGTGCCACAAGTGGCGTGCGCGCCACCAGATGAAAAGGCCTGTGTTAAAGGTATAGACTAGTTTTGGAAACGCCCCCCTCTCAAAAAATGAAATGGAAGCTCTTATTAGCAATCATGTGAAAGAATATGTTTTGACTAATAGGTGATGATACAAATTTTGCCAGGAAACCGCCTACTAATTGATATATTTGGTAAATTATCATATATATCCAGCCTGGATAGATATCGTGTAGTCCCATATACATTTTTCTGTATACAAACTTTACCAAGACTGGGCCAAATTCCTATCATTTTGATGATTCCAGAACCTTGCAGTACACACCAATACTTATATGCTAGATGATAAACCTTTTCTGATCGATTCCACAACGTTTCTTTCACAAAGAAATCTCATGACCAGAACTGGTCTTTACCTTTAATTAAGGTGAAAATATGAATGAAAAGGTTTATATTAAATTATGAAGATACAGGATGAGAGAGAAGTATTAACTAATTCCACATTGGCTTTGAATTCTGTCACAATGACTCTGTGGAAATTGTTGTATCCTAGCAATGATATTGAAGTCCCCTTCAAATAGTTCTCCAAGACAGGTATTATAAGTGTGTATCTATTCCCTATACCATATTGTAAAAGTCAGTTAATTTACCTTTAGTATTGAAAATTAATACAAATTGTATAAATAATAATAATAATAATGATAGTTCAGTTCTTGTAGTGAGTTTCCTTTTCACTCATATGTACATGAGGTTTTTCACCATATTTTGTGAGATTACTGCAGAAAGATCTAATGCATGCTAACTCTAGCTATGACATTTGGAGCTGTTTGAACTGCACCGATATGAAGAATCTACATATAAGAAGTATCATAAACATTAAATGCAGGTAACTGGAACAGAATATTGAATGCTTGTTATCGATGGGGGAGTATCATTACATATTTATTGACATAAATCATCATTTCTACTCAGATAATGAAACAGAATTGAATGACCCCGCTATGTCAAAAAGCAATAGTAAAGCCGTTGACTCGGTTCATAAAATATCACAGCTAATTCATCTGCATGCAATAAAAGGTCCCAATTCTGTCAGAAAATAAGCCTAGACAAATTCCTTAGGATTATTCGATTAGATATGATGAATAATGGCTGAAGGCATTCAAATGTTCACAAAGGAATATATTCACAAAAGCACAATGATATCTGAAAAATCATTTTCTTTGCCTTCAAAACATGTTATTTCACAGACTTCTTGATAACAAATGATGACAAATACTAACAAAATAATCAAGATTTACTGCCTAAACTCGGCCTTTGTAAGGGGGCTGGTTCATGGTCATAAATTTCAGAGTTCTGGTGTCAGATTGTCGCACAGATTAGAGAGGATGATCTAGGAATGAAATCTGTGAATTGATTTTATATCCTCTCCTTGACTTTAATATCTGGTGATAATATTATTGTAGCCATTAATTTTGTTCGGTTTGTTACTATATGGTTCTAATTTGTTTAAAGGGTATATGGTTTGTAGTAGTGTTAGGACTGTGCTGTAACAGGTGACTACCGGTATAGCTGCATTTACACTGCAAGCAAAGGCTGTTGGTTTTTCTCACATTTCTGAGTTTTGTTTGAAGTTGCTAGGCACTTACCCATAAGCACAACAACAAAAAACACATCTCTGGAGTGTTTTTTAAAACACCAGCCCAAACTTCACCATTTTGGGGGTGTAAAAAACACCAATGATCTTTTCCAGTTTTTCTTCTTGTGACCCTCCTCTTTTTCCTAAATTAACACATGCAGAGCACCAACAAGTAGGGCATATGCACAACTCGCCCCCCCCCCCCCCCCCCACAAACAGAAAAGGTAAAACAAGCTTTTTAATGGGTTTTTCCAGTAGTGTAAATGGTAGTTAAAAAAACAATCGGATTGGTTTTTCTGCAAGGTAAGTGGGCCTTATGATGTACCATTTAAAACAATATAACTGTAAGCTATTTACAGATATACTATACAAGTCCATAGGAGGCAGGCAGGTATTATTTTGATATTACTAATACAAGGGTAACAACCATCTCACATTCAGAAAGAACGTTGCTCTATTTGAGAAATTTTACATCTTCAATGATAACATTTCAATGATAACATTGCTATGATAACATTGCTTGCTTGCAAAATCTAGTTACAGGCGTTGATATTTGGGAGTATACCATTGACACCATCAAAGTGACAATATGAAAACAAATAGGAACTACTGCTTTAAAGATAAACACTTCATTCCATTATTTGTCAAAATGTCTATCCAACTGCATCTGAAGAAAGCTACATGTACAATATTTACAAGAATGAAGGTTACCAGGGAACTAATAAATGGTATTCATGATCATCTTCATGTGTTTGAGAAAGAGAGTAGACACGTAGAGAGTGACAGATCATAAACTACTGATGGATGACTCTATCAACCTAATACATCCTCTTTCTCTGAACTCCAGTGAACTGTTTGAGAGGAGTCCCGGAGCAATACACATCATTCCTTCCTAGACCTCAGCATCATGCACGAAACCATCTCGGCTGGATGGATGCATGGACAGACTTGTGAAAATAGTCACGTCACGGGTCTATGGTTACATGGTTTGCAAGTATCCAGGGGAAAATCATCAAAACTTGAACTTTTCGTGGGTGGTCTCAGAAAAATGAGAATGGTTTTGAGATGGTTTTAAGAAAACATCTCTGGCTGTCATGTACATTTTTGCATGCATGGCACTAGTCCAGCCTCTGTACCGTTTTCGTTTAGCGCACCCAATCAGCTGATAAAATAACACACCCTCAACGTTGAAAGTAGACCTAGCCATTCCTCTAAATCTGGGTCCTGAAGTTTGTATGGACGGAAATTTGGGGATTGCGCGATCAGTGGAGAGACCGCGATGTGTGTGGGGGATAAAAAGAATGAACGGACTGAATCTGGACTAGCATGGCACATATGTACAAGCTATATTGCAACTAGATGTATCTGCATAATGGAGGCACATGAAGTGGGAACAAATGAATGACTAGTGTTTGAACCCTTGTTGAACTTTCACACCTACTTATTCATTCTAATATTTCACACCCACTTATTCATTTTAATAAATGCTTTCGTGATACAACAAATGAAACATAAAACGGGGGAAAAACACCTTTAGACCATGGGGCTTCTAAAACACAGTTTGTGAAATACTCTTCACCCAAAAAGCAGAAAGACATAACAAGTAAAAAAGCAAGACAAAGTAGAATGATGAAAAAAGAGGGGGGAGAGAGAGGGGGAAAGAGAGGGGAGAGAGAGAGAGGGGGGGGGAAAGAGAGGGGAGAGAGAGAGAGAGGGGGAAGAGGGGGTGGGAGGGGGGGAGAGGGGGAGAAAGGGGAGACAGACAGTTTGGAAGGTTTATTTTAGGGCATTGTAAATAATATTGGTCAAAGAGCATCAAATTCTGTGATTTCTGCACAATGTGTTGATATCTGCTACCTATATATGATATGAATAATGAAAGAATGTTTAAATCAGTTCATTTTATAGGAGAGGAAATTCTACTGCAAATGCAAGATGGAATAAAGAAAGCCATAAAATGAGTTTGCCAGGCAATATATGCATAGTGTCTAAAGAAGATTGATAGTAAGTACATAAGTAATAGCAGTCAATTGCTATTGGAACCGAGGAAAGGACACATTAAACAGTTCAAATTGTATATCTTAGTGTGTGGGCCTGAAGGTTCAAGTTTTGTTTTTGTTTTTTCATTCAAACTATTTAAACAGTTAAGTTCGGAAGATCCAGTTAATCCCTAGTAAAATCCGGGAATAAACCTCAGCTTTTGTATAACAAATAGATGAATAGAATCAGGCAGGACTATAAGGGACTTGGTGCTAATTGCAGTACTTCATCAGTCAGCTCAGGATAGTTAACTCTTATTCATCTTACCACATCTTCTCCCTCCCAACCTAATTGATGCTATTCATCAATGAAAAAAATAAACACCTTTAGTCCTTTAACCATCTCCACGAAATATAGCTCCAACTTAATCTCCAGTCAGTCTATCTAAAGACCAAAAATGCAATACTAATTATGGTCTTACTTTTGAGCAGTCATTCCCCATTCTGTTTTAAAAATCATTCTTTTTCATGCGGTATATCTAGCTTGCCACTTGACCGAGATATTGGGAATGGCTTAAAGCCCAAGTCATTTCCAAAAATAACTTACTTTCAATAGAACCAAAAAAATCAGACAAACCAATCAAAAAAGGTTTGAGCAAAATCGGATAACTAATTAGAAAGTTATGAATGTTTAATGACATAAAATACTTTGAAAATCACTACACAAATTGGCAACTCACTCATGAGTCTGTGACGTATGGTCCTCACTATCCACTAATTATTTTCTTTATATTGATAATATAAATTTCCTATTTTCACCCTAAGAATCTTATTTCTTCACACCAGCATCTAAGTTAGATTGTTAGTCATGTGTTTTTGTGTGGATGCACAAATAAAGAGTAATTTTTGTCCAGTTAAATCATGAAAAATTGAATTTTTATAAACTATTTATATAAAAATCAATAATTATGAATAAACAATATTTAGAAAATAGTATCAATTCTTCAAAATTCATAAAAAAAATTGGGAAATGTCATGCATGCAATACGATGTAAGTCATATAACCTGGGCAAAGGCATGGGGAAATCAAGTTTTGGGGGATAAAAAGGGAAATTAATGTGATTAAACTATATAAAGCAATTGATAAGTTGTGAGGACATGACGTCACAAACTGATAACCATCTTGGCAATTTGTGTTGTGAATCTCATTGTTCCATAGTTTTACATACTTTTTCAAAAATTCATAACTTTCTTATAAGTTATCCGATTTAGCTCAAACCTTTTCTGATCGGTTTGTCTGATTTGTCTGCTTTTATTGAAAGTAAGTTATTTTTCGAGTGGACTTGTCCTTTAAAGTCAGAAGGCTGATGACTTATCCTCTCCTATTCATTTACTTGTTTGTTAGATTAATACCTTAAAATTATGTTTCTTTGCTCTAAGATGTATGTAAGACAAGTGTAAGTATAAATTAATTATATTTAAAGTATATTGGTATTTGGCTCAAACTCTTTATCATGCATATAAAGCCTTGTATTAGTGTTAGTGTTGTATGTGCATGAATATCATTTAAAACTGAAAAATGGAAGTTTTACCACATAGCCTAAAATACATGTACGCCTCCTCCTCATCCATACACAAGGAAAAGTTCAACCAGAGAGGCTTCTGGCTAACGTCTTGGTAAGACAGACCACAAGAAAGGACTGCTAGAAAGAGAATGACAAAAGATGTAATTCACAGTGGCATTTTGATCAATGAGGCTGAAAAGGGGCTTAAATGTTCTGATCCGTGGAGAATGTCAAATTTACTCCAACTTGAGTTACCCTGGCCAGCAGAATAGCCCTGTCTTAATCCCTGAACACAACCCCTTTAATCCATTCTCACATCCCTTTCCTATAATCCCCTGCCCTCTGCAAATCTTCTTTGATGATCCAAGGGGGGGGGGGCAGCAGGCCCTCCTTTCAAATCTATTGCCAAGACCACTTTCAAAACCCAATTCCTGGGAGCCAAATAAAACAGCTTATATTCCTTAAACTGCGGGCCAAGACCAACAACTTGTAATGGAGAGAGGACAATACAGTAGCAGGGCACTTCAAAGAAGCCCCTGCTATTGTGGCAATCCCCTATTTGCTGGAATAGCTGAGAGCCATTAATTTGAAAAGGCCTTAATAGCTAAATCAGGAGCACTTGTAAACAGTTAATACAGATCAAAACAAAGTTCAATTATAAATCATGAATAGAGTGAAGAGTGTTATACATGGACATATAAACCACAACATTTTTTCAACAAAGACCATTTTTAGCTTACATAATATCATTAAATAAAATGAAGCTAGTTCCTAGGCTAAATGACCAACTAAACTGCAATGAAAGTAGACACATACCACCATTCACATGCCTGTATTATTCCTACATGTATATCTTTGCTGACTACAATACTTTGCTGTATCTGTTTCAATCAAATTACTACCAAAATTAAAATATTCATTTTCAGTAGTACTCAATGAATGCATTAAAACTTCTTTAACAGACGGAAAGAATAAGTGGCACATAATAACAGACAACAATCAACTTATCAAAGGCTGAGTGAATGATGTTGCAAGGATGAGGGTCAATTTCAAAACTTTGAATACCAGGTAACCATAATGATTTCAATGGACTGTATTTAACCATGGACCTACTTCTGTCCAATCAAACTGCATTCCCAGGTAAGTTGGTCCACAGCAGTTCAAATAGAGTGTATTCTGGAGCTTATACTGTTTGCTTCAGATAAAATGGATTTTCCACTTGGTTTCCTAACTATCAATCTAGAGCATGGTTGATGGTCCACAAATCCCGGTTATTTCATGGGTTTGACAACGAACAAAAGATTGTACATCTGCCTACATGTCAGATTTAATGTCATCTTTGCAAATACTACAAACCACAAATTATGCACGGACGACTGTGGCTTGGGAATTATCAGACTACACAGAAGTTGGTGATTTCCACATTGTTCAATCATAGGACCTACTGCCCTGTGAATGAATGACATTTCTTAGAGTGTGTTTATACTCTTTTCTAGCCTATAATCAGAAAGTTGATAGATGCAAGCACGTTTTCATAGGTGTTTGGAAATGCCATTTTGATACACGTTTGAGCCAGAATCACGTTTCTGAGAGATGATAAGCGCAAAGCTGAATTGAAAAGTGTATTTATTTTGAACCTTCCCATGCAAAATTTCTGGTTCAGAGAAAATTTAATACTTCATTGTTTACGCCAGGATGCACACATTACGTCAAGGGCCGGGCAACTAGTATAGAAACGCTGTTTCTGATTAGCAAAAGTTGATAAACGCACCCTAATTAGCAGGCCCATGCTTCTAGATAATCAAACCCTTCACTGAATGCTAGACCCCTTTCCTTCCACTCTTTTGCTTTTTCTCTTCTTCCATTTAGGTACTATGTACAGTACAATTCGGCAAGGTGGTATTAGATACATAATCCCCTCCCTCGTATCTTTTATACATGACCCAATTTTACTGAATGTTCTTAAATAAACATTGAGCTAGTGAATTGTGCATGGCCTGAATCTGTCAAACCAACTGTTAAAGGGATCGTTTAACAATGTTAAATCTGAGATACACGGCCCTACGTGTTATCAGTGTCTGTGATATGGTGTAATATTGAAGCCCTAAAAAAATTGCGCTTCAAAATGATCAAGAAGTGCCTCAAAAAAGTAAAAATCTTTGAGTGACCGGTTTTACCATACTCGTTTTCCCCAATAGACTGTAGTGTTATGAAAACCGTCAGGCGAACGGTTTTCAAAATTTGTAATTCCAATCATAAATATCTTGATAATCAGACAGGCGATCGGCTTGTAAAAGTCAAGGGGTTCCTGACTGACCTAAAGGTTTATAATTATTATTGCATCATGAGCTAAATCCAGAATTTTATATCAGAATCTGAGACAAAGTTACCGGATCCCTTTAATGCCATAGAGAATGCTTAATGTTAGAATCTATAGAATTCATTATTCATTCTGCTGAGAACAAGAAGGGCAAATTAACTTAAGTCGTTCTACACAGAGCTAATAGCCTTCTGGCCCTCGATCAGCAGCTGATCTGCTACATTTTAAACTCCCTCTTTATTATTGATAAAAAGAAATCATCCTATCGAATATACGAAATCAAATTTCACATTTGTTCAGCATTATTTTTGTCTGCAAAACAGTCAAAATGAAATTCACTACCACTTTTTACACATTATCATTGCTCACTCTTACAATATTTCAGCTAAATATTAGTTGAAAAAACCTCGCACTTGGACACATACCAAATAACGAACAAAGATTTGTTCATTTTGAAAAGATATATACATAATGGTGGGTTCTAGTTTTTCCTTTAATCATAGACCAATACAGATAGTACCTACACTACAAACATGTCATTTCATTTACAGTTGTCTCTCTAATTCATCCAGGATTTGTACACCAGTCCCTAGGATTAAATTGAATGTTTTCAGAATAAGCAGCTCAGTCAACCAAAAGGGTATAAGTATGAAGCTCGATCCTCTCAATAAAACTTTCTATACTGGCGGTCCAATACAAAGCCTATTATTTAGGCTGGGAGATAGAGAATTGTCCTTTCATGCCTACCGTAGTTTTATCATCAGATAAGAAAAGGATTTGCTTTTTTCTTTCGGAAGCCAAATCTGACTTATCTTTATGACCACTATTAATAGGCTTGGTTCTGAACTGAAACTAATCTGTAGGGATGTATATATAAGCATCATTTTATATTCCTTAGTGTCAGCAACAAAACTCCAGCACAAAAAAAAGTTGGATCAACTGTCAACACGATCAAGTATGGAAAGGCATTATAAACAGACCTTAGAGTACTCCTAGGGTGTCTTCAATACAAAAAGTGATTTACATGCAATGTAAATGATGTCTCCATCTTGACAGACTCTGGGTGTGTTTATTGACCAAATTTTTGACTAGAATCAGGTTTCTCAAACGTCTTTCAGGCAAATTTTGAAGGTGATAAACGCAAAGCCTTTTTTAAACGTCTTTAGATATGGGCATATCTAAAGACGCAAAAAAGGTGTGTTTTTAATGTGACATACAGCCAGAATCGGACCTTCCCCGGCTAATTTCCGGTTCAGCAAAATAGTACGCACCATGTGCTATGCCCTAGTTGACCTACGAGCAACTCTCTGCTTCCCGGGTCAAACGGCGCAAAGCAGCTGCGCAGAGACAAGGCCTTTATTTTTAATCGTGAAGAGACGATAAACGCGACATCCCGAATATGACATTCATATAGTGGGGTTCGATAGTGGGGTTCGATATGTACATATCTAGTGGCAAGACCCGATAAACGCACCCTCTGATAAAAGCTGATGTCCACCAAGAAGAAACCGAGACTAATCAGGGTGACTGGTTTGTCCAGGCTAGTTTCGGTCCAATGTTATGTCCTGTTGTTTTGCTCTGACAAAATTATGACCACTAAGAGATACAGAACAGATTGTTTTTTCTATAGTCATCCATAGTAGAGGTAAGAAAATGATTGAGAACGGTATGCATCACTCAGAGAAAAAAAAAAATCTTCTTGTAGTTGTTTCGCACTGTATGATTATATCCCAATCAGAAGTGGGAATAACAATTCACAAAGGACTTGAAGCTTCTTGAATATGATATTCTAAAAATTAAATTAAAGCCCCCATTTGCATGAAAATCATCCCAATATTGTTCATGATAGACCTCTACATGCCCCCCTCCCCCTCCCAACTGAATTTAAATGGAGTGATGATGACAATCCAAGCTAGTGTTACAAACCCGTCACAACTGTTACCAAACATGTACCTGAACACATGACTGCTTATCCGTTTAATGGCATATCTGGCTTCTCTGTACTTTACAAACTAGTACCGGTAACCTTGCAAGTGAATTATCTCTTCTTCATTTATATATACATGTAACAATTAGTGACATGGAGAATTAAGGAAACTTCTACTCCAATGGATTTAAGTTAACATACTAAATCCATTTATCTCTTTGGTGATGCCTTTTCAGTCTGATTGTTGTCATACTAGGGAATGTAAACCTTCAAAATTGTTAAAAAGAGCATCAAATAATATGACACATTTCACAGTTAGACCCATGCCACTTTTGTAAGTTTTATAAACCCTTTATACATCTGAAAGTTCAATTTTAGCATTTTGTTATCATTCAATATAAAAACAATGGATTTTTCTGTCATTTGATTAGGATGTCTCCCAAGAGGATACCGGCAAAACATGATAAATATATCTTCTTCTTCCATTTGAGTACATCCCTCTTTACAGACTATTGTCATACTATACCGGGGTGTGCAGGTGGACCACTACACCGGGGTTTCCCCCTACTCTTATACGAATAGAGCAGTGGGTTCTTAACTTCTTAACGTGCAAAGGTAGCGACTCTTCTCTACACGGGACCTCCATTTAACGTCCTATACGAGGGTCAGAGTGTTTTCCATTTAACATAGCCTGTGTCTATGAAACAAGGGGAGGGGCGTGTTAACACACAATGCGGGCTTCAGTCATCTGCCTAGGTGGGATAACCAAACAACAAAAATATCTTTAAAGAAATTTGATGTTGTTATACTGCTCCAATTCATTCCTTTTGGCACTTGGCAGAGTTCTCTTTTCACCAAGATACCAGAGCAAGATAGAAACATGTTAAAGGTTTTAATAGAATGGGCTAGAGGCGACACACATCTCAATCTTTGAAAACCAGGCTGGCCCAGTCCGTAATAGAAGTATTCTCTTGAGTATAATAATTAGGAGGATCTAATTTCCTCTTCAAAGAAGACACAACTCACTGTTTGTAAGGAGTTTGTGATAGAAAGGAAACACAGCACAGCGTTGATCAACATTGCATACCAACTAAACATCACAAGCAATAATAGGCTGGTTGTATATGACGATAATAGGCTGGTTTTGTAGGGATAGAAGTTTGTTTAAATTAGTTTGTAAGAAAGAGAGTTAGATAGGCATTCTATGCTATTGTGTATGGATGTCATGCTGAATCTACAAAATTGCTAAAATTACTAATTCCAACAAAATTGCAATACCACAGATAGAAAATTTCCTCATGTGATGCATATAGTTACATGTCCAGTTTAGCTGGTTTTGAAACTGCTACGATGCCACCATCATACATGTACATGTATGAACATTAATTTTATACAAATTTACATCGAGTCTAGTTTGATTTTAAAGTGGGAAACAAGATTTGCAGGGAGATCATTGGAGCACTGAATTTAAGCACAAGAGCATTCTGAAATCCACTTTTAACCAGTTGACAACTAAATTCCCTCATTTCCATAGGTTTAGTACAAGAGCCACCCAGTTCCCATAGCAAGTGGGTTAATTCTCCCGAAAACATCCTTGGTCATACTGATCGATAGAGCAAGGAGGATAAACATTTAGTTAGTTACCCATCAGAGACACACTCACAACATCACAAATGCTAGTTATATCATGGACCTGACACATTATCAAGGATAGAACAAAGCCACAGAAAACAAGCACATCTTCTTTAGCAACCACCTAACTATAAGAACATATTTTGTTTCCCTTGAGAGCAATGTTTCTTATGGAAACATGTATCAAATGAACCTGTACATGAAGACCACCTGCCTTTAAAGACCCCATTTCAGGGGGGTGTTTCACAAAAATCCTAAGTTGAACTTATCTCTAAGTTGCACTTAAGTTATGGAAAGCCATTAGCATCTTTATACAAAATTTATAAAGCTATTTCAATTCTTTCATATTTTCTATTATCAAGGAGATGTCATGTTCTTAATGTGGAATTAATGAAAAGTCTAAAATACTTGAATTTTTGCTTTTGAATATATTTTATTTTAAGGCTACGAATGGCTCTCCATAATGTTTAAAGGTAAAGACCAGTTATGGTCATGCGATTGTATTGTGAAAGAAACGTTGTGGAATCGATCAGAAAAGGTTGATCATCTAGCATCTGCAAGGTTCTGGAATCATCAAAATGATAAGAAATTTGGCCCATTCTTCGTAAAGTTACAAGCACTATACACAGAAAGATGTATATGGGACTACCCTATATCTCTCACAGACCATGAGAGAAACAAATTTACCAAATATATGAATTAGTAGGCAGTTTCCCGGCAATTTTTTTATCATCATGTATTAGTCAAAACATATTCTTTCACATGATTGGTAATGAGAGCTTCCATTTCATTTTTTGAAATTGGGGCGTTTCCAATACTGGTCTTTACCTTTAAGTCCAACTTAGGATCTTTGTGAAACACCCCCCTGGTCTCCTGAGAGTGGTCTTACAAGTGTTGCAGCTTCCAGAAACAAATATCTGAGAATGACTGTGCCTGTATGATGGCGCCATGCAAAGAAGCCTGATGGATCAGGGAGATTGATTGTTTCTAAGTCACTTGAAACAGATCAATAATACAATAATGTAACAAGAAGACTGGAACAAATCTTATTGACGGTTTAATCATCTTACGCCCAGCCTTAATTCAAACCACAAGAATCGGATAATGGATTATCAATCAATACAAGGGGTAGGGAAGAACAATCCATTATCCTTCAACAAGATCTTGCAAAAAACCGAAAGTGCCAGAATGGAGTATTACAACTCGGGAACACCTGAAAATGATCATATAGGCTTATCGATTTAGGAGTACTTATGCAGAATAAGAAGTGATATCATAGGAATTACGTTAGGATAAGCAATCTGATAGAATTAAAAGTTTATCCTGCAAAATCTCCAAGAAAGTGTAACTCTAAAAAATAAATTGCTCAAACAGATGGGGAAAAAGGCATACCTACATGTAGTTACTGCTGGAATTAATCTCCTCTTGAAATTTAACAGAAATTCCCCTTTTGATAGATATTGTCAATCAACCTTGAAAGTTTGATACTTAATAACATATGACTGTGATTTAGTATCTCTAGGCCTGCAGTCATCAGCTTGAGATTGCCAAATAACCCGCTATTTTAATTATACCGAGCGCAAATTATCCAGCTAATTTACGTCTTCATCAGCCTGCAGTTACAATCAGCAGGATATTTGGTCGAGATAATCAGATAAATCTTGGGACTAGTTTGCAAAATATCCCGCTATCTGTCCGGTGCGTCTTCACAAGCCCAAAGACTCGCACTATGCACGAAAGGCTGAGCAAAATATCTCAAGCTAATTTTTCAAGGCCGAGTCTCGAGCTGATGAAGACGTGATTTGTAACTTCGGGCTCTTTTACAAATCAGAAATAGCGGGCTATTTGGCAATCTCGAGCTGATGAGGACACACTTAATTATATCTTTATCACACCACTGCTTACTTGTCCCTGCATATTGATATATGTTTTGTTAAACTCACCTGACCTGTGAAGTCCCGATGGTCACTACTCCTTCTGTATACTCCTGTTTCAGCCTAACATATGATGTGATTCTCACAATCTGATGAGTTCCATCTAGATACAGAAAAGTTACTGTCCTTTTTCTGCTGCAGGCATTAAGAACATTAATCCTGTCACAATCCCTCAGAACATTCAATGTAACTTCCGTCTTACCATAATCACAAAGAGAGCTTTAACTGTTTTCTCCTCAATGTTCCACTCCTGTTTACAAAGAAAGAATGGTGTAAGTGTAATGTTTAGAGTTTGGTCTGGGCCAGTCTGTTACTCTTCACCACCCATGGTGGCTGTATTGTCATCTGAAGAATGGAGTACACAATAGGGCTGTTAACACCCTCACAATGGACTAGAGCTGTTCTTCCACTCCAGTCTATTATTCCTACTCCACCACCAAGGCTTCCTTTCTTTCTCAG
Source organism: Strongylocentrotus droebachiensis (assembly GCA_035222895.1). Classification (NCBI taxonomy): domain Eukaryota; kingdom Metazoa; phylum Echinodermata; class Echinoidea; order Camarodonta; family Strongylocentrotidae; genus Strongylocentrotus; species Strongylocentrotus droebachiensis. The sequence continues at coordinate 521,378 of JAVYIG010000271.1, read as the reverse complement.
TGATCACCGAGTTAAAGTCATAGAAGTATTTCTGAGGACTCAGAAGCTCTAGATGATACAAGAGTTGGTATAGACAGAGCAGGACTGTTTGGAAATGGGAAGAGCTATACCCATTGTCCTTGCATCCTTATTTGTGTGGTATTGAACAATTCCTTGTAATTGCTGCATAGCAGATCTCTATACTAAAATGTACAATGCAATTTGAAGTCCCACTTTCATTGAATGAAGAATGAGTTATTCACTTATAATAATTGAATGCCCACTGTATTAGGGAGTGGAATATTGTGTAAGGCTAGCATTGCAGTTCAATCTTAGGACCATTAATGTACACACAAAACCCCAAAAGGCTTTAAATCAGAACATTGTGTAAATGGAAAAATCATCATAATACTATTAAAATGTTTGGTTCATGTAAATCACATATCACATTATGAAACAACATCTCTATGTGATTCCACAGGACTATGGTTAAACTTCAGCAACATGCAGAACTTGAAGCTACTTAAATAACAGGTATCAATATCTACACTGAGGTATCATTGCCCTGACAGATATTTTTTTTGTAAATTCTAAAAATTGGAATAGAATAAAACGTGGGACACTTGAGTTAAGGCCCCAGGGGAAACAAATGACATCTTATCATGAATATAAATCAGATACATCAGTTTAAAGCCCCACTGTACTACCTGTAGCTACTTGCGCCCTCTATATAACAAACATTGCCTAACTGGTGCATGCTGGTCCCCCATGATCCCCTTTTTCTTATGTTAATTGAGTGCTGATTTGATGAGATACCGACCTGTCAGTGACCTTGCAGGGAGGTCTAATCCCCCCTGTCCAAACTAGTACAGACAGGCTTTAAAAAAAATGGAATCTCAGTCATGTGCTGTCATAACCCTTCTTTTCACCCATCTTTGTGTACATCATAATCTCTCAAATGTCCATGTTTTCTAAGCTGATTTCATATGCCTTCTAAGATAACTGAACAGTCTAATCCTTGGATCGCTGTCATCACACAAAAGCCTCATGATGATCTCATGATGATACCCCGAGCAGACAGACTGGTAAACAGGTTTTCGCTAGACATCAAAGATCACTGGTGATTGGCGCCTTTCTCTATGGATATGCAACCTTCACGCTCTCATGTGAGATCATAAAAAGACTTTGGAGAGGGTCTAGCTGAAGTCAATACACATGTTACCGGATTAAGAGTGTCTACAAACACCCAGGTGTAAATAGGCTCTCAGATATAACTCAGAAAAAGCAGGCTGGTGTTATATATTTGATTGCTGTTAGTTACTGATAGTTTGAGAAGGCAAGATCTAGAAATGTGAGGAGAGCATAATGGAGTTTAGAATGAAAGAAAACAAGTAACTGGAAAAACCTATTTGGATCAATATAATTATGCCAAATTTGCAAATTGTGCCGGTAGTGATTTTCTAAGTTGCATAGTAGTTTTTCATGCTTTAACAAAATTCATAACTTCCTATTATTAGTTATCCGATTTTACTCAAATTTGTTTGTTATCTATTAAAAGCAAATTATTTTTGCCACAGCCTTTAACACATTCACTGTTGAAATTCAACTCTTACAAGAGACTCATTATCATTCTTCGTTCTACTTCTAAGTGTAAATTAAATCAGATTTCATCTGAAGAAATAAATAAAGAAACAGCAGAGCAGACTTATTTTCTGCCTAAATGCACAAGGCATGACAAATTGGTGTTTTTCACAGCAACAATTGTGGATTCTCACATCGAGCAACCCAATTAAACCCTCTTGCTTTGATGAAAGTGACCAGCGCTGTCATAAGAAGCCTGCATAGGAGATTACTCCACAACACATTACCTTCAAGTAATCATAATAGAACTGGGCATACAAAGACTTACATTTGATGAATGCTGGGGTATTTGTACAAACAAGGCCTTTTGAAACAGATACCGTAATTACGGTCATAAAATGGCATTCTCCACAATCTTATTAGAAGTCAACATCTAAAAAAAAGACTAACCAACTTCAGAAAGGGGCCCCCAGAGAAAGTCATTCTACATTCTCCTTGAGATGCCAACTCATTCACTGTTTCTGACATCTGTGCAGAAACAGATCAGAACTGGCTAAAAAGATATATGTAGCATGTTCCACAGCAGATTCATCACTATTTCAGGCACATTATATTGACAGCAGTATGGATGCCAGTTAGATTTGATCAGAGGGCCTGAAAATCACCTCAAATGAGCTATTTTGTACACAAAAAAGCGTAAACTCTGGTCTGAAAATAACTTGTCAGGGCCTGAATTCAGGTTATTGCCTAAAAATTGGTCTCCTGATATTTACAAAATAACTTTGCTACATACATGTAAGTTTTAACTTAACAATATCTTCAAATTCAATGAACCCTGAACATTTCTAGGAATCTATAAAAAAAAAATAAGTAGTTGTACTTATTTGGTGGTCTTTGATCCTCTTTGTCTATTCCATTATCAACAGTAATTTCAACAAGTAATTTTGGGTTTTAGGGTCCAGCATACAAATTACGAATGATCTGGACAAGGGTTTTAGACGGTTCAGTTTCTGCTTTTCTTTCACGATAAAAAGTCAAACCTATCATTATCGTGATTATAGATTACATCACCACCTCACTTCACTATATCAATCAGGATTAACAGCTTCCCTACAATAGTTATCCATCTAACTTACGTGATTATACTGTCTAATCCCCCGTGAAAGGAAATAATTTATCCTTGCTAACAGAACCTCCTAGCATTGGTTCCTAGTCCTTGTGATAAAACTGGAATGATACCTCATTTGTTGAATTAAACAAAAATATTTGTCACTCAGTTGAATATGACAAGTCGCCAAAACTGATTTAAAATCTAATAATCTATTGTTTCAGTTACCCTCAGAAGCCAATATTCAAACAGAGAATAAAAACTGTAATGTCTGCGGTGGGGACCAAAGGGGGGTGAATACAAAATATTTGTATCCAAGGGTCACCACGTCAGCCAAATATGTTTTGTCAGAAGCTTAAAAAGTTACAATTTTCCTCAATATTCAATAATTTGTTGCCTAAGGGCCATCAGAATTATAGCTGCGTGAAGCTGTCTGTACCAATCATAGAGAAGAACCTTGGGTGAAATATATCCCTCTTAATCCGGTGTTATATCAATGGTTGAACACAAATACAGACCCAGGGGCTGGGCTTACCCCCCTTTGCTTGTGGCAGACGGAAAAAGTTTTGATGTGGGTTGTTGGTGACCCCTGGGAGGGGGTTGCGGTCGGTCCCAGGGAGATGCAGGATGGTAGCAAGAATGGAAGAAAGGACTAGAATGACCTTTTTACATCCATGGATATTAGTAAGAGAACAACTTAATTCTTGAAAAAATAACATGAAAAAAGTACAACAGAATGTTAACAATGGATCAACAAGACTTATTTACCCCTCTTCAGTTCTGTCTCCGGACTGCTTATGTACTCTCAAACACTTACTCTACCCCTCTCTCCTATTCCTATTCTCCAATGTCTCTGCTATTTGAGACATACAAGCTAACCCAGCATTTCATTACATTTACAAATATTAAAGTATGTCATATGATTATTCTTTCATAATGCAACTACATAAACATCTGCTCCCTGTTTACAGATTATGATTGACTTTTAGATACGGAGATTGTTAATATCTGCATGGTTCGCGCAGTAAGGAGAAGGAGGAGAAGGAGGAGGGGGTAGAGATCGAGGCATATAAAGGGGTGATGCCTAGGGCACATCACTGCCAATGACCCTCGTCACGGGGTGAGATAGGGGGCAATGACTCCAGAGAATTGCATGGTGCAATGTATCACTCTGACAGATTACAAACATTAAGGAGGAAAATTCTTTTAATCTTGGGGATTTACTCGACTAAGCAGGGTTTGCTTTATCATCGACTGCTTTTATAGAATTTTAAATAGTATGGTTGAATACAGATCATAAATAGAAAATTGCGCATTTTCATTTCGTTCTTCTTGACAAGGGTATGTGCATTCTAGTACCTGTCAGAAAAATGTGAGGGAAGTAACCTTTCTGCAAGTTTATGACAAATATCATCCATTATCATATTTGAATGCTTTGGGAGGTACAGCGACATTTGTGGCGGTATAAATGTTAATGGTAAAGACCAGTAATGGTCATGCGATTGCATTGTGAAAGAAACGTTGTGGAATCGATCAGAAAAGGTTGATCATCTAGCATCTAGCATCTGCAAGGTTCTGGAATCATCAAAATGATAAGAAATTTGGCCCATTCTTCGTAAAGTTACAAGCACTATACACAGAAAGATGTATATGGGACTACCCTATATCTCTCACACGACCATGAGAGAAACAAATTTACCAAATATACGAGTTAGTAAGCGGTTTCCCGGCAAATTTTTTATCATCATGTATTAGTCAAAACATATTCTTTCACATGATTGGTAATGAGAGCTTCCATTTCATTTTTTGAAATTGGGGCGTTTCCAATACTGGTCTTTACTTTTAAAGAAATAAATAGATGGCAAGCAACTAAAGGAGATTCCATGAGCCATAAAATGATTTCAATATACACCATCTGAGGTGTACAAAAAATAAATTCAATATTAAGAATTGAAGATCAGTATTGTCAATTCAACCCTTTCCAAATAAAACCTCTCTGAAATATTTGTTTAACTTCCTTCACTGAAATATTAGTAATGTACAATCAGTGATGAGTGTGCATTCATTTTTAGATGAGGAATGAGGACACAATCTGATTTTCAAATAATGGTTCAAATTCAAACTAAATGATCATAGGTGAAAACAAATTGTTCATCTATTTTAATTTAATCATACCTCATACTCTCTTTCATCATTCTTCATTACATCAGTGAATAAGTTGTGTGTTCTCATGATCACTAGAAATTGACATAAGCTAACTTCCACCCCCGCTCCATATGATAACACTCCAGTATTTTTAAAGGTATATACCAGTTTTGGAAACGCCCCCCCCCCCCTCTCAAAAAATGAAATGGAAGCTCTTATTACCAATCATGTGAAAGAAATGTTTTGACTAATATGTGATGATACAAATTTTGCTGGGAAATTGCCTACTAATTGATATATTTGGTAAATTATCATATCGATCCGGCCTGGAGAGATATTGTGAATGTACCTTAACATTGAACATTTGAGCATATATTTCCTTTTTTTTTTGCAAATTTAGGTTAAAGTGTTGCCATCTAAACTTCTAAAGGCAATATTTAAACAATATTGAATGGATATTTTGTACCCAAAACCCTTGAACCGCAATTTTATCACTACCGGTCTTTCCTTTAAGTCCTGTGAAAAAATGGCAGAAATTAGATCTCTGGCATTGCTTCCAGACAAAGCCAAGCAAGCAAGAAAGGAATATCACTGAAAATATTTACACTAACCCTTGCCTTGGCATATATTTCACACACCTTAGAATAGAAGGGAATATCACTTTTGAGGATATTGTATCAAAGAGCGATGAAGCGTGACCCAAGCAACATCAAAACATATCATATTCACTGAAAACAGATGACCCATCTCCGTATGTCGCTTTGGTCTAGAATTTCAAGACATGTGACAGTGTAACCTCTTTTTCATACTCTTCATCTTTTTTTTTGTAGTTGCTTCCAGCTCTGTTTGAAAAGACAAAAAGAATGAACATTTGGAATTGGATAGGAGCCTATTACTGATGATTTTTCAGTAGGGTCACAAGAGTTCATAAAAGCTCTTACAAGGAGTCTCTCTTACCCCCTCTTCTTTCTCTTCCTCTTTATCTCTCTAACTTTTCTAGCTATTTCTTTCAAACTTCCTCTTTCTCACTCTCTCTCTCTCTCTTTATCCCTTTTCCCTTTTTTTCTTAGGCTTATCTTTAATTTTTTCTTACACTCAACAAAGAGTTCAGTTTAAAAGCAATCAATAAATAAACTCTCAAAATGACAAGAGAATAATTAAGTATGACTAAACAAATGTGATAACAAGTGTAGGGGAACTTTAAGGGAAGCACAAACCCACTAGAAAAAACTAACACGTCTTTTATTTCCAATACCAATGAGGCGTCTATCTTCTTCTGAAATTACTACAAAGAGGGTAATTGTAGACCAATAGCAATCTCTCGATTAGTTGAGTGGCTATAATTCAAGCGAGCGTAGTTGTATCCACCTTCTCCATTTATAGTGTTTTCCTTGTCAACATTGACACATGTGCTTATGCATTCCTGTGCAAGACCAGACTTTTGATGTTAGCCGTTCTCAGTAAGTTATGTTTGCAAAAGAAGTCCGAACAACAGTCATTGGCTCCAGATGAATGAATGTTGTTTTGGTCATTTAAGTTTTAAAGGTACTGTTTAACCCATTTTTTCAGTACGAAAATGAAAGTTTTTAGTGGTTTCTGCATTGAATCTATCTACATGTATGTGGAAAATTTCAGGCCAAAATATCACTGTTTAGTTTTTTAGAAATGAATTGTGTTGCTCTTGTACCACTTTCATTCATAAATACATTTTGTAAATCATTTTTAATGAAAATGACAAATCTACTATTATGATACCATTTTGGGGAAAAAAACTTTTTCCTTTTATCATCCCCCCCCCCCCCAACAAAAATAGTACCTTTCTTTGAATTGCATTAATGAATTATCTACAGTAGCTAAAGAATAAAAATGATAATATCTATCTTCATTTCCTCAGCTCCAGGTCATTATAAATACCCATATCATGTTGATAGTGACGTGTCTATGATTTGCAAAATGTATACATGTTAGGTGATTAGCATAAATTGAAATGACTGAATATGTGAGACTCTGCTCTGGGATGCAGGCCTAACCAACATCATTGTATTGCTCTCTGCTGATCCTCCCAACTGAATGGAAGGGGTTTACTTTTCAGAAGTTCAAAGTAAAAGCGTGGACCCTATGAAAGTTTCAGTCTGCCTATGGGGTTTGACCACCAAGTCTAGCCGGCCTTGTCTGAAGAACTAGGTGGCAAACCAAACACACTGTAGATACTCCTAACTAGGTCAACAGAGGAGAAGAAAAAAACAATACCAATCTCATGTTTGGAGGAACCACATTAATAGCAGAGTGTTGATATAAGTTGCATGGGTAAAAAAAAGTTGTCATACATTTCCATTTTAAGTAAAGTTTGGGCTCGAATGCCTCCAAAGAAATCACATGCTGATTATTAGTTCCAGGGGTAAGCTAGCACTAATAAAATATATTGTGTTTCTGCTCATGCACAGATTCAGTTCAATTCAAGTTGATGAGTTCTTAGAATAACTAAGGAGGTAGGATTGTCTTGAAAAGCTCCTCGGAATAACAAAAGACTTTGTAATTCCAACAGGAAATGGTGTATTGAAGGAGGAAAACAGATCCTTCATGCTACACAGATAATCCCATCCCATTACAGCTTCTACTCTAGAATCTGATCAAAGCGAAGGGACTTTAATAATCAGCTTAGTCTTGCCTCATGAGACTAACTAAATGTGCCAGAAAAAGATTATTTCCCCTGAACTATGGCTTTGACCAATCCTCCAACTTAAAGGCCAGAGTCACAAAGGAGGTTTAAATTTAATAAATAGTGGGTTAAACTTAAAGTAGACACACAAAGAATCAAAAGTGTTTTGAATTGATGCAAAACTCATATCATTGCGAAGGGGAAGCCTCATGCAAGCAGGGCTCCCACTTAGCCGAGTTGGAACCTCGAGTTGTGTCGAGCTGGCGCGATCTTATGGCAAGCCGTTTTATTATTAATTGATATCAAGAAATCAATTCTTGTTATCAAGAAATAATTTTACGGTGTAAAGCAATGGTAATTCTGGATATCAAGAATTTGATTTCGTGATATCAGGAATTTGATTTTGTGATATCGAGAATTGAATTCTTTATATCAAGAAATATGTTTTAATGATAAAACTATACTTGCCATAAGATCGCGCCAGTTTGCCACAACTCAAGGTTCCAACTCGGCTAAGTGGGAGCCTTGCTTTACTGATCAAGTACAACAACTCTCCTCTTCAAAAAATGTTAGTTTTGAGATCTAGATTTTCTGCCTTCAGCGGTCCTTTGAAGAGCGTCAATATTTGTGACGTCACACATGGGACACGACTGGCTAGCTGCAGACTAATACATGCGTGACTTCGGTACTGAGCTGTTTGTCCAGTGTGTGACGTGACTATTCAGAGCTCGCTACGCTCGTGTGTTTGGCTTACGTTCAGGGACGTTCGGGGGGGTCTAAGAAGGGTCTTGAAAAATTGCATTTTACGCCTTACCATGATATCTATATGTTTTCTCAGCAAATTATTTGTGTTTTTCAAGAGAAAATCTTTCCATCCATATGTAATTTGTTCTAATTATCAGTTGTAGTGAATTTTTTTTTGTGTAGCTCCTTTAAACTTCCTTTGTGAATTTGGGCCAAAGTGATCATGCAGACTTTGAAAATAGGAAAGGAGCTACCGGTACACTGAATTTAAAAAAAACTTTTCTTCAGGAATAATCTCACTTGAACAAAAGATTCATAAATAATACAGCTATAATAGCTACAGTGTATGCAAAAATACAGAACCATTATCTTTATACACTCATCCCAGGGACCTACTAACCTGATGACATTAGGACAAACATCTTTATCATGGAAGACTGCATAATCTCTTTTTAAATTTCACTCTCTTCCTTTTGTGTTTTTTCACGATGTAGGCTTTTCATGATTATTACAGGAAACAAGAACATTAGGTCCATTTACACAACCCAATTTTGTTTAACCATTGCTTTTTATTACTGCCACTTATACTACCGGAAAAACCCATAAGAGTGTTTGATAATTTTTTTTTAGGTGGGGGCGGGGGGGGGGGGGTTGGGGGGGGGGAGGGGGGGAGGGGGGGGGGGGGAGGGGGGAAAGTTGTGCATATATGCGCCACCTATCACTGCCCTGCATGCATTAGCATGGAAGCAAGGAGATTCATGTGACCAAAATACCAGAATGATTCTCCATTTTTTTTAGAGCGAGCATTTACATGGCAAAAGACCTGAGAAGTTTCTCATAATTTCAGAAAAACACTCCAGAGGTATTTTTTGATATGGGTTGTTGTGTTTTGGGGTAGTTACTGAGCAACTTCCGACAAAACACCAGAATGTGAGAGAATGTGGTTTTCCTTGCAGTGTAAAAGCAGCTGTAGAAAGGTATCACAACAGGACCTAACCAATACCAGGTTGACCATACTATTGAGTTTATCTGACCAGCCATTCCATGCCTTACCCAATAGTGATCAACAGGGGGCAGCAGCACACCTGTGGTGTTACTACAAGGTTATGTCAAAGAAGATTTAGTTATTCCTCTTAGATATTTTAATATCCTTTCTGTTACATTCAAAAGGTCTTTAATATCCCTTTTGTCCAATGGAATTGACCTTGCAAGCTTGCTGAATAGGTTTCCTGGGCTTTTTGTTCAACCAAGTTTATACACATTGATTCCCAAACACAGAAAACCCTTTTAATCATGGAATGTTATGAATGACTTAATAATAGACAGGAACAATGGCCAATAAAACACATTATCAACAAATTATAAATTTCAGCCTTTTTCATCAATTTTCACCTTTATCCTAAATGTCATAAATGCTCTTAAACACAAAGGAAAGTGTGTGGAAAGTTTCTTTTAGCTCCCCCCCCCCCCCCAAAAAAAAAAAAAAAAATGTGTTTGAAGTTTTCAGCAAAGACTACATAAATTGCACTTGGAAATTCTTGATAGTAAAATAATAACATGAAATAAAAATATAATGCATTATATACCTCACTTAAGTAATCCAGCCATCTGATTGGTCGAAATTGCATTCATAAACTTCAACTGTTCCTGTAAAATTCCCGGTAACCATGCTTAAAACATTTAATATTTTTAATAACCATGGTTATTAAAAAAATAGGTCAGTCTCCATGGTTACCCCATAGGTTTACATGTTAAAAAATGGTTTGAGCGATGGAGGATACCGTATGTGTGCGAACAATTGGTCGGTAATTTCAATACAATTGAATCTCGATCGATCTTACCGACACTTTTATCTTGCATTGTTGACATGAAGACGAAAATAAACTTCCAAAAATAAAAAAACAACATCTGCCAATAGATCTTGATCTAAGTTCGTGCCAAAATGCATTGCAAAAGTAAAAGAAGAGTCCGTATATGGAGCTTTTGCGAAGCATTCATCACACGCGAAGCCGGTTTCAATCCATTTTAATGTATATATCGTACAAAACTGCCAAGCATGTTAATAGCGCGCCATGGCCGAGAGGTCTAAGGTGCTGACTTTAGATATATCACCTTTTGTACGCAAGAGTTCGAATCTCATCTTCGACCAAAAAAAAAAGTATTTTTTATTTTTTATTTTTTAGTCTATTTTTTTTCGGCATATAAAAGTATTAATGACTGCTTTAATATTCGAGAAATAGTTGTTTTTATACGCTCTCGGGAAGGTTACAATTGGGCTATTCCCCTCGGCACGCCTCGGGTAATAGCACAATTCTAACCTTCCCTTGAGCGTATAAAAACAACTATTTCTCTCAAAGCAGTCATTAATACTATATTATATTCCACATACTAAGAATCTTGCTCTACGATTGGTCAAAAGTAAATCACGTGATGAAAGATAGATCGCCCATTATTGATGGGAGAAACAAAAGTAGTACTACTATCTACAAAGGGCAACGCACTTTCACCGAAGATAGAGGTACTATCTACAAAGGGCAACGCACTTTCACTGAAGATTATCCAAAAGCGCACTAAAACAGGCGTAATTAAGCGCGCATTACCAATGAGCGCAATTAAAACAAACACATGCGCGCACCGTCCCCTCAAGAGGTTGGGTTAAACTACTGTTTCACTTTTTTGGTGTGAATTTGGGCATGGTGTCTTTTATGTAGATGCATACACGTCATTTTCTTTTTGTAGTTAAATTGTTTTAGATGTGGAATATAAAGCAAATAATCACCTTTTGGTTTCAGGCGATGGCAAACTATCACTTCCTCGTCGATCAGAATGTATACGCTATCTTTCCTCAGCTTCGCTTCGGAAAGATAGCTACATCCAGATCGCCTCGGACGTGATAGTTCGTCCCATCACCTTCACCAACGGTAGTTATTTGCTTATTATTCCACATATTAATCTGAAATATGACTCGAAGTGGCACCCGTCGTAGTGTGGTAAAAATCATTACAGATACAATTTGTCTTCTTCAAACTTTAAAAGCATTTTTTTCCATTAGGGAATAAAAACTCATGAGTAGGCAAACACAATAAGAGAAAATGAAAAATGAAATATACTATATGTGATTTAGGGAGAGCGATGATGCTTCCATGTTGAGTTGAGATGGATCGTCAACCTCCAGGGATAGGCAGATCAATCAGCAATCCGTATGCTTCATAATAACCAGGATTGTCGGCAATTTGTGAAGTAAAGGGAGTCAGCTGTTCTTGATCACATCAATAAAGGAATAACAGTGAACATTGAATAATGTCTCCTGGGGAAATAGTTAGGATGCTAGCCCTAGGGATAAAATTTACTCAACACTTTACAAAGCTAGAGAAACAATGTCGCAGAGTATCGGTAGTTCATCCTTTGTACAGAGTATGCAATTTTCCTTGATCAAGGATAAAATTCTCAAGAATTGTAGCAAGCACAGGTGAATATATATAACAGAGTAGATGCATATTTGCTGAAATTTATTTCTTGAATTGGAAATTTTTCTTGTATTAGAGATGAAAGCGATGGGTGTATGACCCCCAGTTGAACTTAAATGACAAAAGTTTATTGAAAGGTACAAGGCTGAGTGATTAAGTGAATCAATGTACATTTCATGCCCAATTACCAACACCAATCCCAAACAGAGCTTGGTTAAATGATCAGTATAAACCTCTTTGATTTTTACTGAAAAGACTGGCTTCATTGCAATGGATTGCATTCAAACTCACTCATTGTGAAATGAATATATTTTTTTTCCACAAATGCTGTTGTGAAATAAGATATAGAGCAGTGATTCATGGAACGGCTAAACCTCAACTTAGCACATTACATACTTTGGTGAAAGGGCAAGGTCATAGATTTTCAGAGGCCTATAAGGAGTTATTTCAGATAATTTGCTTTCAAAACAATGACAATCAAATTCACCCATTGTGAAATAATTATTTTCTTACATGACATTCAATGGCTAAGAATTAGTTGTGATTCAAATAAATGGATGCACCTTAAAGTTAAACACAGTAATTGCTCACATGTAAACCTTAATTAGAGGCTGCATATAAGCGCCTGCAAGAAGGTACAGAAGCAAATTTCTTTAAGTTTTAAACAATGAGGATGTGAATGTAGCTGCATAAAAATGTTCAGATGTTTGTACAGATTGTTTTGTCTTTTAAGTACTAAGTAAATCAAATGATAGAGATGATAAATACATGTATATGCAGATGGTTAATAATTAATACTGCCTCAATGTACTCCAAAGTAGAATGTGCTAAAATCCTTGTTTTACAATCTAGTTCTCTTCTTATTCTTTTTTTGTTTTTTGGTGTGCATTATTTGTATGTAGAGGGAGAAGGGAGCAAGAGCAGGAGTGAGGAAGGGTGATGAAAGAGAAAGAGAGAGAGAGAGAGAGGGGGAAGAGAAGAAGAAAGATAGATGAAGGGAAAGAGAGAGAGAGAGAGAGAGAGAGAGAGAGAGAGAGAGAGAATAAAGTATGTAGATAATAAGAATTCATGGTGGTATGGTCATAATTGATAAAGATCCACTGTTTGAATGTGGGCACCTGTAATGGTATAGTGCTCACTAAAAACATTCATTCTCCAAATCCCCAGGTACATGTAAGTGAGGCATGCAAGAGGGTGTGTGTGTGTCTCCTTTTCAAAGCAACAATATCTAGTGATCATCACACTACAGACTAAACAAACGTATTTGTCAAGAAGCCAAATTATGGAAAATAAAAGATTTGATGAGTGCCTCGAGACCACCCACTTGTGGTTGAATAGCTCTGAAAGCTAAGCTTCAACAAACCTTTTGTCCGTGAATGATGAAAGAAGCCGGATCAGTAGCACACAACCACATATTTTCATGTTCTTAACAGGTAATGCTTCTTACATAATATCAACAACAAATTAATGGAGTCGTTATTAGACCTCACATGGCTTTTGAGGTAAGTAAGCCTTCAATCAAACATAAATATTTGGTATTCCATGAGGGGTTATTGAAGCAATTGAGACAACAAAATAATGTTGGCAAAAATGTGTCCACATCAAAATGGTTCAGGGCCTGATAAATCTAATAAACATTTTGAAATATGGGTTAGACAGAATTTGTTTAAATTTGTTTAGACCTTGTAATTAATCTTTTGAAAGGGAGAGATCAGTTCTATCATCGAGCCAGTGAAATATATCTCATTCAATCTCTTGCCTGATGAGGATCAGATTTAAGAGGAAGAGCACAAGATATGCCCCCTCCCCTCCCTGCCGATTTCAATATCTTCCCCTTGTTGTCAGTGATATATATATATATATATATATTTCAGATCTGTGTGAGCATTCAGAGACATTAAACTCTTTATTAATCATACCTGGCCATATCTAACATGTCTTCAGATTCAGTTGCCCACCACTTTTGCCATTTTATTCAAAACAGAATTAAACAAATATTACAAATTTAGTACCCTGCAAAGATTATTTTGGCAGGCTGGTGATGGCACCGACACTGCGTGCTGTTAATTATGGTTATGCACTGTACTAAAAAAATAAGGGGGAGAAACTGAACTTCAAGTGAAAACCAACAAGGGAGTGAAAAAGGGGGAAATTGAATCGAGATGGATGATGTTATTCAATTTAGTGTGTTTAGTTTTGGAGTCGATAATTCAATATTCAAAGGTCAAAGGATACAATTCACAAATTGCCCCTCATGCCCCCACCCCCCCCCCCCCTCGCACCATATGTATCATCTATTGAAAACATTGATTGACTTTTAAGATATTTTAAGACATCACCTTTTTACTCATGATGCTACTTACCGAACTTATGTTCACCGCGGCGGCGGCGACCAAAAAGTTGACTTCTTCCCCCCGAAAATCAGGACTTGCGACAATTAAGCGTATACGTGTTCCTCAACGAGTGGGTCTACACATGCAGACTGATGACAGTACGGCGCTGTGAATTAACTGGAGTTTCGCATCTTTGATGGGTCTAATATTCTCTCTTATTAAATTTATAATCACCCATGTAACGTCCAAACCAAAGAATCAGGCTCAGGGGCAATATTTCTCAGACCTGACAATGATTAACGAGAACCTTTGTTTAAACTGCTGCTTTTGCCAGGCCCAGGGTGCCGCTAGCTGCCTATCAGAAAGGGTGTGGTGGGTGTGCCCGCCAGAGTCAAGGTAACCAAGTTGAACTTCTAAAGCATCGGCAAGAGGAAGCATCAGACGCACGACTTGTGCTTGGGATTCGATATTATACCAACACATTAATATTAGAGTTCTTCCAAGACACACAAGTGTATTTCAAGGAGGTTTACTTTTAACGCAGGTCAAAACTATAAACTAAATAAAGATTAGGAGAAAAAGATAAAAACACTGGGCATTTCGATTCCAAGTGGTATCAATGAATTGGCCTGCATCTTTAAAAAAAAAATAATACCTGTATTTGAATCCCGGGATTTGAATTGTTCACATCTTACCCTAGCTTATTCATAAGCATTTTGCCTTTTCTCTTTGTATAATCAAGGAGATTGAATGGAGGTGAGCCCCTCCAATCTCCTTGGTATTATCTATTATCTGATTTAGGGGATTATTACATCTCATGATGTTTCCATTCATTTTCTGAATGCATCAGAATTTAGTTCGAAGACTGGTCCAAATATGAATCCAAAGTAATACTTAATTATAGTTGAAAGGTTCTTCTGTGTTTTTGCTTTCATGTTATATTGATCAATTATTGATCATTACTTAGGGATGGGTGTCAGTAAAGGTTGGATAATAGGTGAGGTATATGTCAGCAAAGCTCCTGGTAAAGGTAGGAAGTAAAGATGGGATGGTAACAGAGGCAAGGACTACTAGGATAGTCAAAGCAGTGGAGGTTGAGCTCAGAGTTAGCAGAGAAAGATTTGTAACTGAAGGGATAGAAGTATCCCCTTTTCATAAATGCCCCCCTTTTACCTATTACAAGTGCCCCTATCAACATTTGATGGGTGCCCCATTTCCGTCAACAAATTCCCATTTGCCATTCTCATGCCTGTTTCATCCTTGGGGAGTGCCTCTATTCAGGTGTAAGTGCCCCCATTTTCACCTCTGATAATATTATTACCCTTTGTACTTTGACACTTGCTCCTTTTCGTTTTTAATAGGTGTCCTATCCCTTTCGATAAGTGTCCCCTTTTCCTTTGCCCCTAATTTAAAAAGACTAAGAGCAATTTTCCCCAAAGCTCGCTCGCGCTCGCTACACTCACTCAGATGATATAATGTTACTTATCAAAGGTCTTTTCAGTCTTCCGTTATGAGAATGTGCATATAACCCCATCAGGTTTGGGGTTTTTCCTGTCTATAAGATGTAATATTTCGCACTGCGACCTTACAAATCTTAACATTTTTCCTCGCACGCAAATGAATATTCAGACCATCACAGCCTACTTCAAACTTTCATGCCTAGGCAATATCTTGTATGATGTATAAAGAGAAACAAATATTGAAAGAATCCCAGGATAATGTAATCACAATGTAGGGTATAATATCAATGTCTACAAAATTGTATATTTTCGCTCTGAGATTTCCTTTTATATTCGCCCTTTCCCCCGGGAAGTGCCCCTTTTTTGCCCCCCCCCCCCCCTCCCCACTTAGAAGTCGCTCCACCGCCGTTGTATACAGGGGAGGGGCACCGCGTTGTCTCATCAACGTTTGGTTTACAAGACCCATGTATTGTATGTACACTCTCCTAAAAATATACAGTGGATGCAAGTGAGGGCGCTATACCAATCATTTATTCAATAAGCATAAAGTTTGACAAAATAATACATTGTGAGGTCTATGTCACCATAATAAAATTTAAAAAACATTTGATAAAAATTTCACATTCACAATGTAATTTTGGTACCTGCAGTTTAAATCTATTTTTTTTTTAAATAAACATGATGAAGGTTTGACTAGTTTATTCAATTTAATTGGCAAATTACAATCATGTACTGTTACAGAAAGAACAACGAAGTTGTTAAAAGTGAGGGAAGCAGTACTGCTTTCGAAATGCTCTTACTGCAAAGTAAAGCTAGGGTAAACCCATTGAATTATCAAATTCCCCATAAATTTAATACAGGAACCGCCCGATTGAAGTAGAGACCATCGGTATTATCAACACTTGTTGGCTGGCTGCACCACACACCCGTTTTTGTTCTTTTGTTTTGTTTTTTGTTTTATAATTATGTAACAAATGTATTATGTAAAGGGAACCTTAATTACAAGCATAATGCTTCCAAAGTTTCCTCCTCATTACTGCAGATAATTGTTAGCACCATATGTATTTAATGACTTGCCATTACATCGTTTTTATTACTGTTGTATCAATCGAATATTATGTACATGTTTTGTTACCTTGTATATGCCTTATACTTTGTAAATTCTTTTCATATGCAGTTAATGTGGAAATAAAACTTTTTTTTTTTTTTTTTTAAAGTAGGTAATGAGTTAAAAGATTGAATACATCCACAGAGTGTAGCTACAATTCTGAAAGTCTCCTATCTCTCAAGTGCTACGTGTTTACTTTAAATAAGTACACTCGTGCTAATTAAGTAAAATGCCAATTGGGAGGCCTTTTTTGTTCACTCCTCGTCTTAGTACTGAGAGCTCTTGAACCTGCCAACAGGGATTTGGGATCTACTTAAAAACTATATCAGAAAATGAACTTTCCTAATAAATGTATGGCTTACTATAAGATACTTTAATTTCAATAAACTATAAACTTAATGTTATGGAAGTACAAATATCACAAATAAATCTAATTTGCAAACATCCCTTTTCTAAATTTACATGCATTTATGACTAAACATTTTTCATCGATTGCATATTTAGATATGAGTATTGAAAGTTATGACACTGTTTGATAAAAAGGATTTATCCGTTTGGTTTAAACATTCAATATTCATAATTATTGTTACCACATAATCACAATGGAAACAACATCATGGATCGAGTCCATTATACAACATTAACAAAAATAATACCAACATAAGTATGCCAGTCAGAGTGTCGCAGTTTAAAACAGGGGGGGGGCGGGGGGGGGGGGAGATATAAAGGGACACTACGCTAGTTTGAGAAAGAGCGCCCCCTGTGGTTGGCTGTTGTAAAGCTTTGACAAACTTCGAAGTCAAACTCTGAAAACATGGCTCAAAAAACTTCTTTGGGTAATATATCACCTGAAACAGCAGCCCTGTTCGTGTGTGACATGCAAGAGAGATTTAAACCGGCCATTAAATACTTTGATGATATAGCAGTTGTGGCTAAACGACTCGTAAGTGTGACGATCAACATTTACAGTTTATGATTCCAAACGTAAAGTTAGGCATATGGGGCTGGGTTTAATAGAGCCTCTGAAAAGCCGAAAGTTTCGGGAACAGTTCCTGGTGCTGGTGGCTGTGCCGCGGTGAATTTCTTTAGAAATTAGAGTAGGAAACTGCAGTTGGGAGACAGGCTTGGGAGTTTGATCTTACTGCAACTTTGATCATGGCTCTAACTTGGGTGCTAGTGTACTATTGCACTGCCTAAATGTGATTGTGTTATTAATTCTGTTAAATATAGATCTAGACCTAGATCCACTCCAGCAAAGCATAGAGAGTCAATGCTAATGCGTATTGACCTCTAGCACTGCATACACGCTGTGAGGCAGGGACCTAGAAGTCTATACACAAATATACACACCACACAATATCTCATAGACTGTACACAATCATGTCAATGCAGCTGTAAGCAAAGTTTGACACTACTAGCACTAGACTTACAATTTGAATTTTTAAATTATTCTTTTTAACATCAGTAAGTTGAAAAAAATCTATTTTACTGCTATTTAGGTGTCATCAATTGTCACTAAAGTATCGATTTTGAGTGAAATCAGTTGAGTTTTGTACAGCAGTGGTGTTTGAAATGTTGAGAATCAAAAGCACAGCCTTTACTACACAGCCAGGATAGTGATGCTCCTATGTTAGACCGAAAGCTTCAGTCTCTATAATCGTCGGTTGTTCCACTGAGACTACGTCTGGCTCCACTAGACCTCCGGTTATAGAGACTGAACGACTGCCTATGCCAGCCTGTGTTGAAGATATTCGGCTAGATTTTAGCCGCTAGGCCCCTCCCACAAACATGACAAACTTGCCACGGCCGTATTGTTATGCCCCCAAAATCCCCCGAAATGTCATTTTACCTCGTGTATATCCAATTTTGAATTGGGCCTAGGCTATAATACATCGGTTCCACTTACTAACTTAATTGATATAATCCGTTTAATGGTCCCTTTTAAGGAAATTATGGGTCAAAATCGACATCCATGTTGAAAATCTTACAAGCCGTGTTAAACTCTCGCTGCCGTCAATCTCATCCCTTCTAGTCTACGCCGAAGGCAAAATGATTATGAAGGAAAAACTGTGCGCCATCTACACGTTCGTAATGGCGTTATCACAGTTTTTCCTTCATAATCATTTTGCCTTCGGCGTAGACTAGAAGGGATGAGATTGACGGCAGATTGACGGCAAAATAGAACAGCATGCAGCATTGCATTGACCGCCACTGCACTGGCCACTTAGTAGATCTAGATGGATCCGGGCTAACTCGATAGTGATGCTCCTATGTGTGCCTAGATCTAGATCTAAATAATGACTTTTTTAAAATAGAACAGCATGCAGCATTACATTGACCGCCACTGCACTGGCCACTTAGTAGATCTAGATGGATCCGGGCTAACTCGGACCAGGGGACAACTCGGCCCAGCTGCAAAAACTGTCATTTTTTGTCATTTTACCCTAACTCTAACTCTAACCCTAACCCTACCCCTTACCCTAACCCTAACCCTAACCCTAAACCAAACCCTAAACCTAAACATGCAAAAAATGACCGTTTTTACAGCTGGGTCGAGTTGTCCCCTGGTCCGAGTTGGCCCGACTCCATCTAGATCTATAGCCACTCAATCAAAGTCAAGGTTAGTCACTAGGCACTAGATCTATGTATGTATGATTAGGTGACCAAACTTTGCAGGGATTTTTGAAATTATTAGAAAATGTGATATTTGATGCATGATTTCTCATATGCTATCTACACAAATTTAGGTCTATTTGTTTCAATCGATTTTTGTGATCAACGTGTGCACTGCATCTAAAAAAAGTCATATAAACAACAAGGTTTTGCTTCGCGTATGGGGGTTTACAGCCGTTTTAGTAAAAAAAAATGCCATCCATCAAAAATAAGGTAATTTCATAATTCATTAGTGCTGTAACATCACGGATATCTCCAATTCCGTTTAACCGCCAGTCAAAACCGGACGGTTTTCGGTTAAACGATTAAAAAAAAAAAAAAAAAAAAAATTTTTTTTCTTTTTACCGACTCTGTCGGCAGCAAGCCAGGTCCGTGTGAAAAAGCGGGAAGGACTTTCATTTAACTGCGAGGTGCATTTGAAGGCGCCGATTTGTGCTTGTGAACTTGTCACAAATAATAGTAACAGTGTCGTTTTTAGAAGAATGTGTAAGATCATTAATGTAAATTAAAAACAGAAGGGTACCTAGGGTAGAACCTTGTGGTACACCATTTGTTATAGAAAACAAATTGAGGAATTATTATTATAAACTACATATTGAGATCTATTACAAAGATTACTTTCAAACCAAGATGACAGACAAATTGGAGTGTTGTTCTAGTTCGGAGTGGTGAGTCAACACACAGATTACTGAGCTGGGAGGCATTGCCAGGCATAGTGCCAGGTGGAGGGGCATACATCGAAACTTAAAAAAAAAAAAAAAAAAAAAAAATATATATATATATATTAAAAAAATATATATATATTAAAAAAAAAAAAAAACGGGAAAACGAAACCGTCCAATTGAAAACGGAATCCGCCATGGGTGGTCGGATACCGGACGGTTAAACGTTTGATTACAGCACTATAATTCATACAATCATTAGGCCTACAATTTTGAGGATATCTGCTCTCAAAATTAAGATTTTCAGACCCAATATGGCCTTATCGGTAAGTAAATCATTTTTTGGAACAGACGCAAATGTCTGCAAAATTGGCCGATCTTTTCCGAAGAAAATTCCCTCTTTGGGTAACTTCATGTTCCTCTTTCTATTGGTGATATCAGATTTTTTGAGTTGGCGAACTTATATGTATTATGTAGGTCATGTGCGAACGATGGTCGCACCACCATAGTAAGTGTTGCTGGTGTGGAAAAGAGGAAAAATGTTTTATCAAGACCAAGAAAAGAATAGATCTAGAATACCACAAATTTTTGTTGTTGATAGCTAGAAACCCCCCCCCCCCCCAAAAAAAAAAGGAGGCGGCAGGCAAGACAAGAAATTAAGGAAATTTAGGAACCATTTGTACTTGGCCTAATGTATGCCTGATATATATTTTCTCCAGAATCACGATTTTCACAGAAAAAAGATATCATGTTTTAGGTGACTGGTGTGAAAGTGCATTAGTGCCCTAATTTGTATGTTTTCAACTGTCACTGTCATAAATGAGAATGCTTAGCATTAACCATTGGTTTGCCATCCTTGAATAATCAATAATCAAATATATGACTTTGCAAGTTTGTATTTCATCTAAATCATGAACTGAACTAACTCCCTCTCCACCCCAACATCTGTTGCGATTTAGTTCATGTCCATGTACATGTCTGTCCTTTCTGTATTTTGTATATGTTCTGTTTTGAGCTGGATTCTAGGAGTATTCAAACCCTGTTCTTTTTCTTTCTTTTTCTTACTTTTTCATGCAGATTGAAGGAGCCAACATCTTGGAAATACCAGTCATTGTAACAGAGCAGGTAAGAAATGAAAGATACCGTTAAATTAATTAGACTGTGATAGCATTATTTTTTAGCCTGATATAAACATAGTATACCTGTTTGTAGAAATGTTACTGTAAATTGACAAGTGCTTTGTCCACACACCATTCCAGCAACTCATGACACTCCTTGTAGTTACTCGCCTCACCTACCATCCCAGTTTAGCTTCCTGAGTGAGCTGCCAAAGGGATTACCCAACCAAGTACCAAGTACCAAGTTTGATTTGGATATGATAACAGTAAAAAGAAGATTTAATATTGCTTGTAATTGGTTCTTTTTCAAACGTTGACATTTAACCATTTTAATTTGTTGACATAATGTCCTTATAAATTCAAGTTATGTAAAATGAGAGGTGAAGGTGGCCTTAGTGGCCAACTCCATTTTGTTTTACCCTGGCTACCCAACTGATGATATAACTTTGATATTGTATAACTTCTTATTCATGCAAGCTGATATTTTGTTACTAGTACCCATTTTCATTCTGTGATTTGTTTCACCACTGTTGTAATGCATTGTTTAATGTTTATATTGACCTCTTTACATAGTACCCCAAGGGACTTGGACACACTGTAGAGGAGCTGGATATCAGTAAAGCTATTGGTGTTTATCCAAAGACCAAATTTTCTATGGTCATTCCAGAGGTTGAAGCACAGCTCAAAAGTCTGACCAATGTGAAAACAATCATTCTTCTTGGAATCGAGGTGAGGAAGAGGGTCATGAAATATTTATTTACTGAAAGCCCCACTGCACTGCTTATAGCTACTTGCGCCCTCTATATAGCAAACAATGCCTAATCGGTGCATGTTGGTCCCCCATGATTCTCTTTTTCTTATGTTAATTGAGAGCTGATTTGATGAGATAATCACCTGTCAGTGACCTTGCAGGGAGGTCTAATTCCCCTGGCCAGACTAGTACAGACAGGCTTTAAAGAAGGATATCATGTTATTTGAACATAGAATTTTAATAGAATTGGACTGGAATTCAGTGTCAGTAGCTCCAAATCAGCTTCATGATCATTTACAAAATGATTACAAGATTTAAATGAGGAGAACCAATTAAATCACAGTTTGAAACATCAGCCACAAATTTTCACCTGTAATCATGTAGGAGGCACTTACAGGCCATCTGTACTAGTTTGGCTAGTACGGATTAGACCACCCATGAAGGTCACTAACATGTAGCTATCTCATCAACTCAGCTCTCAATTAAAATAAGAAAAAGAGGATCATGGGGGACCAATGGTCACTGCTTAGGCATCAATTTCTATATTGAGGGAGCAAGTAGCAACAAGCAGTCAGTGTACAAAGTTCTGATGTACTAGTCATACCAATGATACCAAAAACAAAAAACAAACAAATAAAACAAAACAGAAATGCATTTATTCCTCTTCTTTCCCCAAAAGAAACAGTAAGGAAGCTTTGGTTTCATTTTTTCACCACTTAGCCTTAGATCTATGATTAGCCAACAAGTATGATAAACATTGATAATGTAGTAGAATGTGATTGTATCGCTTTTTACGGATCAGTGTCTATAAAATGATAGGGTTTGGTTTGATTTGACTTACAGGCCCATGTGTGTATCCAGCAGACCACTTTAGATCTCTTAGCCAGAGGGTATGAGGTTCATGTGGTAGCTGATGCAGTCTCATCAAGGAGTATGATGGACAGACAATTTGCCTATGAGGTCAGTTTTTTCTTCTTCTTTTTTCTTCTTCTTATTATCTGTTTTTTTTTACTGAGATTCCTAAGTTAATCAGGTTTTCATTCTTTTTTCATTACCAAAATATTTGTCCATCTGTTTACTTTTGCGTCGATTGTAATTGTATATTAATTTCATTTTTTTTAATACGAAATTAGATATTTAGGAGTCGGGAGTCAGGAATGACTATTTTTAGCATAAATACACTTTTCCAAATGCCAATAAACCCTGTAACTCATATTTTGGTAGCATATTAAAATCAAGCTTATTAAGGGATGTAAAGTTTTTATCGAATTTCTTTGTTGCTTTTGGTATCATATACAAAATATTTATCTATACAAAAAATTATTAACAAAATTTATTTTTAAAAAAAATCCCTTTTAATCCAACAATATAAATGAAGATTGATTCTGTACATGGTCAGGTTTTGGTTATGTTTTTGTTTTTTGTTTTTTCCCCCCTCTATTTAGGCATTAGTTGCTTCTTTTTTTTAATCATCTTTTTAAACAACGTTGTTTACTGTATCACTGTTTTGGTGGCAGCACCAATAAAGCCTTTGGCTTTCCTAGCTCTCTCCACATTCATGTGACATTTTTGTTATTGTTGTATTCTATTGTAAATGGTTTTTTTAACTTGTACACTATGTTTTGTATTTAAAATGTTTTATGATGTTTTTATGATGAATGAAATAAAGATCAATTACAATTACTCTTATAAAGTAAGAGCCATTTGCATCTATATCACATTGCAATAGATTTTTACTATAATTACACGATTTAGTCATTTAAAGGGACTTGGTAACATTGTTCAGATGAGAGATAGTGGTAATGACTTCAATGCTAGATGTACAATTAAAGATTATCTGAAAAATTGAGTGAAAACGGACCATTATTCATGGTACAAATTGTGAAAAACTGATCTGATCGATTCCTTAATTCTCCC
Organism: Strongylocentrotus droebachiensis; assembly: GCA_035222895.1. Classification (NCBI taxonomy): domain Eukaryota; kingdom Metazoa; phylum Echinodermata; class Echinoidea; order Camarodonta; family Strongylocentrotidae; genus Strongylocentrotus; species Strongylocentrotus droebachiensis. The sequence goes on along the minus strand of JAVYIG010000271.1, from coordinate 497,673 downwards.
AACTATATTATTACAATTTAATTACATTTTAGGTGAATGGAAATCTCACAAAGCAATAAAATGGCTCTACATTCCATTCCAGACATTTAAGTGTTGACAGATTTTTTAGCCCGTTTTATGTCTTTTTTTCATGGAAAAAAGGTTGGGAAAATTCAAAAATGGTTGGGAGAATTTACTGGTAATCACTGTTAGAGGGTGTCATACATCAACGCCTTCAAAGAAAACCAGAGATATATTTGTGGTTTGAGAATTTTTTCAGGATTTTTCGCATGTCAGAGGGTTAGTACAGTAGAAGGAATATAGTCAGTAACATTTTTTACAAAAATTAAGCAATTTTTGTCATCAACCGTCAACAATGTTACCAAGTCACTTTAAATGCTATAATGAATCATCTTGATTTTGCATCACAGAGGTTACGTCAGTTTGGAGCCATCATCACGACCAGTGAATCGGTACTCTTCCAGTTGCTAGGAGACAAAGACCATCCAAAGTTCAAGCAGATTCAAGGTTTAGTCAAGACAAGTGCTCCGGTCTCTGGACTTGCATCAAATATGTAATATGAATAAGTTACCCATCTTGCTTCAAGTACCATGCACTGATGTCGTCATTGTATCATTCTGTGGCTTGATGGACGATGTTGTTGGATAATTTAATCTAGTCCTTGAAAAGATGTGACATACTGTCTAAAAGGCAAAGAATATAATTATGTTTTGAACAATTTGAGGGAAACGTGGGAAATTATAATGAGTGTCACTACTCTATTTTGAATTTTGGTTGTTTGACCAAATTTCCCAGTAAGTTCATTAATATTTCCATCAATCAAATGTCTCAGGAATACAAATTTGCAGACAGAACATTTGGGGAGTTGTTACCTCCCTTCTAGTGATGGCCTTGTCTACATTACAATGATTATATTTTGCGTTAATTTCTCATATGATTGTATTAAAGGATCATGATATTAAGCGATGCAGTAATAAGAAATGTAAACATGGAGCTCTACACTCTTTTCTATGATTCATCTCATACAAAAATTATGACTGTTACTTCAGTAAGCTAGCTAATTCATATCTGATTGTGAGAATCTGAATGTAGATCAGATTTGTTTAATGTATGTAATAATATATACTGCGCCTAGAAACAAAGTATTAGGCGTGTGATACATGTGATCTAGTATGTTTTTAATTTATTTGAATATATGAGGACTTTGTGATATTGTCAGACATGTAATATGTAAAATGCTGTATGAAAATATTTGTTTAATAGTAGCACTTTAATAGAAACTGCCTGCAATGGTGCCAGCCTTTAATATCAATAACATCTCATAAGTAGTGTCTCAATTAAAGCTTGAAGAGGTATAGTCTACATGTCCACCCATTAAAAAATGAGGAGAGGCTACTTTGCGAGAAAAAATAAAAATTCAGTGACAGAGAAGTAGTCCATGTATTGCCTATTAGAGGTTCTCCAAATGTCTAAATTCATCTCAACTCAAGAGCATTTACATTTTGCCAGGGAAGGAAAGCTAATATGTTGATATATATGACTAAGATAGATCAGACCCTACAGGGCCTGTTATACAAAAACCAAGTTATTGTATCGCGTAATAGAAACTGGTGTATTTTTATATTTGGATTTGCTTTTTATAAAAATGGAAGTCAGTAATTGAAAGATTACCGAGATAGTTTAAAGCTACACAGGGTCTACCCAATTATGTATACCGGTACTGCGTCAGTAGTTATTTTTGGTTTGTTTATGTTTGATACTTGGAACTATTGAAATAAAAAGAGCAATATTTTTGTAATTATGTGGTTTTTGTCTCGCCTGCGTAGCAAAAAAGCGAGACATAGGCGCCGCTTTTCCGGTGACGGCGACGGCGACGGTGGCGTCAACATCAAAAACTTAACCTAAGGTTAAGTTTTTGAATTTTTGATATAATTTTGAAAGTATAAGTTCTTAGTCAATGAAACTTTGACTATAGGGTAATCAAGTATCCCCAATCATGTGAGTAGAATTTCAGATCACAAAGTCAAGGCCAAAGGTCATTTCAGGTCAACAGACTTGGACTATGTTGTAGCATCATCATTGAAAACTTAACCTAAGGTTAAGTTTTTGAATTTTTGATATAATTTTGAAAGTATAAGTTCTTAGTCAATGAAACTTGGACTATAGGGTTATCAAGTCTCCCCAATCATGTTAGTAGAATTTCAGGTCACAAAGTTAAGGTCAAAGGTCATTTAAGGTCAACAAACTTAGACTTTGTTGTGGCATCAACATCAAGATTTTCAAAATGCTTCTTCTTCGTTATTTTTCAACCGATTTTGATTCTGATTGTTTCATATGATAGGGCTAGGAGGGGGATTTAAAATTCTACACAGAATCGTGAAATTCATTATCTATGCTAATTTATTCAAATTTATTCGAAATCACAAAAAAGGCTTCTTCTCCTTCATTTCTAGACCGATTTTGATTTGGTTTGCTTTATATTGTAGAACTAACTTTGGTACACTAAACATCTACACAGAATTTTGAAATTGTTCTCCATTAATTAATTATGGTAATTTATGCAAAATTTATTCCAAAAATAACAAAAATTGTTTCTTTTCCCTCATTTCTTGACCGATTTTGATTTGGTTTGCCTTATCTGGTAGAGCTAAATTTGGAACACTAAACTTCTACACAGAATTGTGAGATTTTGCTCCATTGATTATTTATGGTACTTTATGCAAATGAAATGAAATTATGTACCTTCCAGGGCATCAAATTTTTATTTTTTGACCAGTTCAAAAGTGTACCACATAAAATTTACGATATTTGTTGTTGCGAGATGCAGATGAGCGCTACGTCATTGACGTTCTGGTTTATCATATTGAATTGCGTTATGCAGGCGAGACCGCCGAGAGCGTTTCCCTTGTTCTATTTCCCTATGTGATATGGAAAACGAATAAATGAATTGAAAATCAGATTTTTGTTGTTGTTGTTAATTGTAATAACTGTTAATAGCATAATAATTGTTGATAGTTGGTAACACCACCAGTCCCTGGAAATAAAGTCCCAAAATAGGCCGATACAAAATTAATAAAACACTTATTTCATCCCATTTCTTGATTGTGTTCTCATATTATTTGATCATGGAAGGCATTTTTTTCCCTTCATTTTTCAAAGTAATATGTAACTCCTTGCAGAGACTATGTCGCATATGTAGATAAAGGTATTTAAGGAAAGCAAATAATGGGGAAAGATTTATAATGGGAACCACAACAGAGATGGGAGTAATAATAGAAATGTGCTTGGTAGTGTGTAAAATAGTACCACTCCCAAACAGATATGAGAGTGAGCAGCGAGCATGGTTTAATGAGTGTGAACAAGAAGTTCAAACGGAATAGGTTACAGAGTTTTGTAGAGAAAAGTGTTTGTGTGTGTGAGAGAGAGAGAGTGTGAGAGAGAAAACAGGGAACGAGAGTTTTGTAGAGAAAAGTGTTTGTGTGTGTGTGAGAGAGAAAGACAGGGAACGAGAGTTTAAAAAAAAGGGGGTGTAGAAATACCACAAAACACCACAAAACATACCAATAGGTCACATTCTATTTAAGTGTAAGATATATTTATTTTGGAATATATTTTATTTAATGATATTTTAAAGCACTTCTGTATAAATTTCAAGACTGGTAAGGCGCATTTCATCAAAGGCACATATATGGTTAACAATGTTCAACACTGCATACATTTGAAATTATTCACAATATTTCTCTGTCCAGGTCATAACCTCAGTCACACTGCTAACCCTACTCCACAATGATCCCAAACCGACTGATTTGTTACTATTCGGTGTAATGTATCTTTAGTTCAGTCTGGAGTCGGTGTCATTGGTGTGACTGGGGTATAACGTATTCAAGTTTCTTCATTAGAATAATCGGAGCAATGGGAATATCGATTTCAAATTCCCAAAGCTAAAAAAAGGCACATTCATTCATTTATCTACATAAATATATGGATGACATAAGGCCTCTCTTTAAACGTAAGATGATACATGTATATAGTTCACTCACAGAGTTACAGTGAAGCAATATGATAGTTAACATGACATATTAATCTTCATTTTACATTCATCATTTAAAGAATTGTATACATTTACATTTTGGGGCAAAGAACACGAAGATTCACCAACATGCAAATTCATTACCCTCAAATCCTTAACAAAATAAAGAAAAGCATTTTAATATTGTCTGTCTTGAGCCAGAAGGGATGATTAACTCTGTGTTAAGGTATACAAGTTAATGCCCTTCTGGCTCCAAACAGATGATATCACAGCAAAATCAATGAAATAAGCTTTCAGATGTACATACATGTATATGTATACCATGAAAAGTGAAGTTGCATACGGTACCTAAATTGACAAAGCCCTTATCCAAAAGATGCATGCATGTTTTCTTGCTGGTAGGTAATCCTATGCATAGCTGATTCTGTTTGCATCAACTAATTCATCATATTTACACCTTATTCGCCTGACAGGTTGTTTGGCCCAATTGCATGATTAGGCATACCACATAAACTCAGATAACAATAGTATTTACATCTTTAATATATACATGTAGATGTACATATATTACTGCTTCTTTATGCATAATCTCACATATGTACCATATTTTATGTGCACTGTTCACATATGTACATATACACTGTATAGATTGTAGTTTGTACATGGCAACCAATGGCCAATACGGTTTATGAGGAAAATATTCCCCTTAGTAGGCATCACAAATTGCATACATGCATATAGATTTACATTGGTAGTTCGGTTTATTTTAACCGACTCTGATCATCACACTCATTATCTCAATAGTCACTACTCACTACATTGATTACATTCTCCTCTTATCAACAGCACATACAAAGTAGACAGACTTGTAGATTAAAATGGTCATACATGTCTCAGAATTGTAATGCACATTTTTGGCAAAAGTCATAGTCACAAAATTTGCATAACATGTGATACACCTACAATGTATAATGGTTGATTTTTACCCTGCAAAGGCTTTATCTGGAACACCTGAATAGTTTGATAAATTACATGATGAAATGTTGTCTTTTATCAAGGCTGATCAAACTGAAGTAGAGTTTAAAAGAAAAAAGAACAAAAAATTCAATTCAATACCAACCGAGTACATAAAAAAAGACTATTGTATTTTATAATAACATCCAATTAGTCCAGGAAGTCCAATAAGTCTAGGGTGACCAGATTTTTGGCATTGGACGTACAGACTTGATGTACATTGTACACCTGTATGATCTAAAAGTAGAACTTTACCCTGTACATTATGGTTGTACATGTATATGTACAGTATCTGTGTTTTCTGATGGTGGGCAATCTTTCTTTTCAACAATTTGCAAATCAAAAACCAATACCACAAATAGGATTTCCTGGAAGACACAAAACCTAAAATATGCAGTATGTACATTACACAGTGGACAATCCATGCTACTGTTTCTTTCAATAATTAAAAAAAAGTCACTTGTTAAAGAAAAAAAAATGTTGGTTGTATTTCCTATATGATCTCTGGAATATAATGAATCAAAATGAAACAAAAGTAATTGGTAAAATATACAAATTCAACAGGAAATGAAACTAAATCCTCATAGAGACCAGCACAAGTTGATGAATTTCCAGGATGTTAACTCAGAAATTGATGCATGTTTCAAACATTCAACAACAAGTGTGAATTTCCCCACATCAATTAGTAATCATATCAAAGATTTTGTTATTACTGCGATATACATGTATTTGTCAAACCTTTACTTCTCTGTTCATACAGTGTATGGAAGAAAGAATATCTTTACAAAATAGAATCAAAAGTCTACAATTACTCCTTTATAATGTAAATATGAAAGGAAAAAATAGATATGTGTACTAGAAGTACTAGAAAGAAAAAATATGTCTATGAAGAACAAGTGTTATACGCTACAGAATGAAAACAAGATCATCTCAACAAAATGAAATAGAGTCTACAATTTGTCCTTTATAATTTTAACTGAATATGAAAAGGATAAAATTGATTAAAAATGAAAAGCAAGGCACTACCTGGACTGGAAAAGCAACAGTTTTGATGGAAGACTAAAATATCAAGAATTGAGATCGGTGAAAGACACATTTCTGAAGGCATTCAATAATGTTGGATAATTACTAGAAAGATGTATTTACTCAAAATCTCAAATTGTGGATGGAATCCAGTACAATCTCGCAGAGAACAGATACTTAGAGAAGAGACACCATATCAAGAATACATTGAATAGGTCTGGAAGACCCTTGTGAAGCAATGAGAAACCTAGATTGACAATGTTGACATCTATGCAATCTTCACTTTGTATAATCACTTTTGTGTCAGGTTTTTTGTTTGTCCATCATACATCGGCAAATCAGCATTTTTCAATAGTCCTGACAGTTTCATTTCAAAATGAGAATCAGTTCTCCTGAGAAGAAGCAAGGCAAGTGTTTGATGGTATAGTCATTCATAAAGTAAGAAGAAATTGAACACCCTATAAAATGAGAATGGCCAGTGAAAATCATAAAACAATTTCCATTAAATTGGCATAAAAAGGCATAACATGATGACGTAACATCAACATGGCTTCCATAAATCATCACATTTTATATTAAGCCACAGTAATGCGAACATATGTGAACATACATGTGAAAAAAATCTTGTAATGGTAAACAAAAATTCATCGCGCTGATTCAAATACATAACTTTACCAGTGGAATAACCACTGCGTGCCCACAGAGACTTTTGATAGTGAATCTTCATCTCTAATTTTGCACAATCATAACAGAAGTTACCCATCTCCAATGAAGATCAATCACTGTGGCATGCATCATCTTTGTCCCAGGCCGATAGAAGCTGCCAAAATGAAGCCATTCTCCATCTTAACATATACAGAATATGCATCATGATCTTAGAATGAAGCTACTACATGTACATCACTCCATAGATACTCATTCAACACACATCCTGCCAATTTAGGTCACCTGATGTACTACAAGGCTTTGAGAAGAGATCACATGACTGCACACTTGTCATCTTTCTTATCCTGTGACGAGGATGAAGACCCGCTCCTTGTTAAAGAAGAATCGTCTTTCGAGGGTTCTTTCACGGAAGGGGCTGGTTTCCCATGGCTCGTCACTAGTTGCTGGTCGTGCTTGTTCTGCTTCAGTCCATATTTTTCTCTGATTTTGTTACGGTTTACCGCCCTCTCTGCTTGTTTCTTACCCTGTGCATCCTTTCGACGTTGTCTGGAGGAAAGGGGGAAGAGAAATAATAAATATTATTATCTATATAAGGCTTCCAAGTGGTACAATAAATCAGTGTATTCAACATCTTTAGCGCAGTACCGGGAAGACTGATCAATATTGTATTAGTAAAGCTCAGTCATCCGGGAACTTCAACTATCGATATCGATATCACACGAAAACAAAGCCATATTTACCGAGACAAATCAAATGTTGCAATTGCGCTGGTCAGCCTGATAGATAATAGTAATATATGGCTTTGTTTTTGTGTGATACAAGAATATATTTCTCTCGCTATGACAATATTGGACTCGTCTCCGAATCGTTCAATATTGTCATAGCTCGAGCAATATATTCTTTTATTACACTCAAAGCCATCCAATATTATATAAGGATTTATTTGAAAAACATTTTAGCGAAGATTAAATGATTACATCCTAATATGGCAATGTGCATTATTGGTCTCATGATAAGTTTTCTACTACATGTATAATCATTTCTGTAATAACCCTACAGCTCATGCGAGTAAAAGTTATCATACTTTTAACCTAATCCAAATTCTACCCAAAACACAATCTATTAACCTCAGATCAATGATGCAAACAATGTATAAATTGTTTATAATATATTAATTTTCCAGTATGGGTTGATTTATTTTTCTCTGGGCTAAATATGAATCTACTTAGTACATAGCAGGGTATTTCATTAATTCTCAGCTCATCCTCAACACCAAACTCCATGACCCACGTCACAATGAATTGAAATCCATGGCAAGTGATCAAATTGATTCTTACAATTACTGGATGGACTTATAAATGTAGAATAAACTTTAGGCAGTAATTATCAAAATATCACTCATAACTGTTACTTTTTAAAGTAGTATTTTAGTCAGATACGGTATGTATATTTAGAATATGATGAGATAATGTCATACATGTACTTTCACTGAATCTTTTAGAATTTTAATGAATTACAGTATTCTTCAAGTTCAAATTCACATGTTTTAAAACAGAGATTCCAGTAAATGTGCCTGGATACATAATTCAGTTCATTTTATTCAATTAAATTTATTTATTTTTCACTTTAGAACAAAAAGAATACTCTTAATGAGTTAATGACAAACGCATATATTGAAAGAGAAAATAAGAAGTATACTGAACTGTGCCATATCATACATATCAATCATGAAGCATGACCCACCTTTGTTCTGCTAGCTGTTCTTCTTCCTCTGCTTCTTTCCGAGGGTCATAGTTACTCGTCTTCTCCTCCTCATCTCCTTTCAATCCAAAGTCTTCTTTGAATTTACCAACTTGGTGAGAGAACATAGCCTTCCCCATCATATCCATCTTGATTTCAATCTGCAAGATGCAAGAGATTAAATTATAGCGAGAGTTGTTTTTCAGCAACTACTTCAGACTTATTCTGTAATCTGAGGACTCATCCAAATTAAGTTTCGTACCCTCCTGTTTATTTTTCGCAATAGTCTTAAAGTGTTTTGCAATAAGCTGAACTCGATTCTCCTTCCCTCACCTCGCGGTACACTTTGTGGATACTGCTCTGCATGGAAACTTGTTGTGAAATCGGAGCACCCAGGGGCCAGCTTCTAGAAACCATCATGAGTCTAAGTTCATAGACATCCCATAGAAAAAAAAGTTCAATGGGATGTCTAAAAAGTTAGACTTATGACGGTTTCGAGAAACGGCCCCCAGCAGAGTGGTTCAGCCTTCCATTTCTCACCTTTCTCCAGTGAATTTCTGTGACAAACAATCTTTATGGGGAGAATTTGACTTTGCCATGATTTCCAACTCTTACAACATCAGTAGACTATATCAGATACAGATGACAGAATACAGTGAATATTTATTGGAAGTAGATCTAGGCCTAGGCCTATACTGTACTCTTTTGGGGGTTTGGTTTCAAGTCAGACCCTACTCTCATCTTGGAATAATAGTAAAAAATCAAAAGCATGATTAAAAATACTGATGCTGATGATGATATAACAATATTAATAATAATAATTAAAAATCATAAAAGCAACAATAATAATAAATGATAATAATTCTTTAAACATAGTCTAGTAGACTCTTGACCTATTAAAACTTATTTAGTTATTGTGTATGTAAAGATGAGAAGAAAACCCTGACAATGATGCAACAATAAACCAGTTTACCTAAAAAGAAACATTCTGTATAATTCTGTTCACACTATTTTTTTTGTCATCAAACATTAATTTATTGTTAGACTAGATCTAGATCTAACTTAGGGGTCTAGTCTACTCAGCTCTGACTAGATTGTTAGGTGGAGCCTTTCATAAGTTTCATTCAGTTTAACAATATATCTAGAGTCATAAACAGAAAATATTGTCATAATCAAGAATACCGTGCTATAGACTTCTACTAATGAAGGCTAAGCCATGTCATTTAAAATACTTCAAACAAGTTCACACAGTGTCAGACTTGTACTAATCGTCACTTGTAACTTGTATCAATTCAGTGACTTCGTGCTGCCCGAAATCCGGGCGGAATTCTACCAGCAGTCGCCATGCCCGAGGCCTCGAGTAGCACTCAAAGTCAAAGCCAAACAAGACTCCATCGCTATGTCGTACATGTTTCTTAGACTTTAATAAGTCAACATATTTTAGACTAACTATTACTTATTATGCCACAGACCAATCTATACAAACAAAATCAAGTGGAATCTTACTTGTATACGCAACCCTCTGTCAAGAAATGCCAAGGAAGTTAGAAAAACAACTACCACACACACAACAAGGTATACATGTTTCTAGACAATTCAATCCATGATACAACTCACTGTACTATTTTGTCGCCCTTATTACCGACCGATTGTTCAAGGGACACTGGTAGATGATGGATTGGTGGGGACCATGGGGTGCCTACACGACAAAGAAGACAAAAAGAGTTGCCCCAGTATTGTGTTTCTATATCATTTTAAATTTCAGATCCGAAAGGAACATATCCGCCGAAGTTTAAACCCCAATGGAAAAATGACGTGCCCCCCTTTTTTTCCTTATCCGACTCGATCGATCTGGAGTAGATTCTCACCTATATAGTAATCATGTGGCACAGGCATATAGGCCTGAATATAATTATGCAGTGTTGTGATCCCATTGTGATCCTACTTTTAAGCAGGATTAGTTTTAATTTGTTTGACCAGAAAAATCAAGCCAGTTCTTCCTAAAATACGACGCTCATTTATTGCAAGAACTCAATATAATTAGGAGGATTAATCTCAAACTTGCTTAACGCTGTCGGAGATCAGTCTCGGGAGAATGGGGAAGTTTAAAATCTCTAAAAAGATGATATCACTTTTTAATTCAATTCAATTCAGTTTATTTATGTTTCCTCTTTTTCAATAAATCTAATATCTCAACCCTTCAACCAGCCGCTGTGAAAAGTTCGGGTAGCTTCCAGTTACGGGAAGCTATAAGCGTAATATAGTTCCCTCGGATATTTGGGTATTAAACCACCACTTCGAATTTGGGGTGAAGGCCATATTTGGGCAGTTATGTGGTTATGGGGGGAGGGTGGGGTCATAGTCGGTCACTAAACTTAGCTGTTTATGTACGCATATCGGTCAAAGCCTCGGTCGTTTGATATAAATTAAAAGCCCATATTGGAGACGGAACTTCCAAGTTCCAACACTGACTTGAAAGTTCAAAGCTCTTTACTTGGTGCCAGGATTATAGGGTCACTTTTTACTCCTAATAATCTGACGAACAAGCACGTAGAAATAAATATCAGAATAAAAGTGGAGAAAGGTTTTAAAAAACTGAGAAAAAAGGGTCACCATAATTATAGTGGGTTGCATCATCACTGGGCTCAAAACCACTATCTCGGCGCAATTGCACAAAATCATGTAGCACGTGTTTTTACTGTACTTACTAATAAAATAAACATATAATTATCAAGCCTTATGACGTTCTATTTAATATATGAGGCTCATTCTTGAAAATAACAGTTATTCCACTGACCATGTCCTGCCAAATAATGAGAAATTAGCAAATACATGTGATGTAACAGTGAAAAACCACGTGTCGCAAGTCATATATTTCATATAATTTCCATTATTTTGTTGCAAAAAAATGGTAACTGGCCACGGCCCAGAAACTCAATTAATTTTAATATAACTGATAGCTCCGCCAAATTCAAGTAAATTTTTTGGTATGAACTTCTTTTTTTTTCTTGTGAGAATGAAATGAAATGTGTCGTCAAATCCATTGAAAAATACGTTACCTTATTTCAGATCAAGAATTAATATATTTCCAACATCATGATTTTCCTCAGGCGCGGATCTACGGGGGGGTTTAGGGGGTTTAAACCCCCCCTTGGGCGGCCAAAAAAAAAAAAAAAAAAAAAAAAAAAAGGGAAAAAAAAATAAAAAAAGAAAGAAAAAAAGAAAGAAAAAAGAACGCACGCTGGAGAGAAACCCTTTCAAGTGCAAATATTGTGAGAAGATATTCAACTCATCTGGTAACTTAACCAAACACATGATAACTCTGTGTATTAAACTGTTACTTGATTTAAAAAGACGTTATCATGCACTGCTTTTTATGGTCTCCATTGTGTTAATAGATGCCAGGAAAACATCACTTACGGGGTTCAAATAAACACCCCAAAAAAAAATCGATTAGAGTAATATGTACAAACCAGTGTTGCTGAAATGCATCCTCTAAGTTAGCGGCGGTAAAATGGAAGTCAGATAGTCCTTGAAATCACACTTACAAAGATTAACTTTTGGTCGGTAGCCATATATTATCCCCATCCAGGGGCGTCGCCAAAGGGGGGGGGGGTGTGGGGGGGGGGGGGGTGCGACAACCCCCACCTGTCAGGATTTTGTCGGTAAAATAGCGCTGCCGTCGGGAAAAAAGAGAAAAGGGGGAGGGAAAAAAAGAGAGGGAAAGAGAAAAAAAGGAAAAAAGAAAAAGAAAAGAAAGAAAGGAAAAGAAAGGAAAGAAAGGAAAAGAAAGGAAAGAAAGAAAAAGAAAGGAAAGAAAGGAAAAGAAAGGAAAGAAAAGAGAAGAAAGAGAGAGAGGGAGGAGAGGAAAGAAAGGAAAAGAAAGAAAAAAAAGAAGAAAAAAAAGTAAAAGGGAAACAAAAGAAACGGGGGATGAAAGAGAGGAGAGAGAGGGGAGGTAAGAGCCTGAGAGAAGAGGAGTGGGAGTAAAAGAGAGAAGAGGGTTGTTGGGTGGAGTCGTCTCGTCGAGGGAGCAAGAAATACATGGTCAAATATGTTGCTGTGTCGGGTCAGCTGTGTCGGTATTCTTGCTCGATCCTCGTGTACTAATATCAATGCAGAAGTTTGAAGTCGGTGAGATGTATATTGTCGGTCGGCCAACAAGTTTTTTTCCTTACGAACTGTGACTTTTTATCCGCTGTGACGACTTCGAGGGTGACTACAACTACAATACTTGTATGTTCTCGAAATATCACTTTCCTATAATATCAGCTAAAGAAATAAGAGGTTTAACATTTTCGGGGAAACTAGATTCAAACAAGGTTCAAGAGTCAACAACGGTACGACAAATCGTTTTCCTTTCTCTATAATTTATTGTGATGAAACGCCAAAGATTCCGCGCTTTGCGCGGAAGGGGAAAAATTAATTTAGACGAGTCGAAAACGGTACAACGAATCGTCTTCTTTCTCTAATAATTTAAGGAAACGTCAAAGCTTCCGGGCTTCGCGCGAAAGGGGGAACTGAATGCAGACAAATAGGGCTTATTAAGAGTCGAAAACGGTACAACGAATCGTCTTCTTTCTCTAATAATTTAAGGAAACGTCAAAGCTTCCGCGCTTCGCGCGAGAGGGGGAAACTGAATTCAGACAAATATGGCTTATTAAGAGTCGAAAACAGTACGACAAATCGTCTTCCTTTCTCTATATTGTGATGAAACGCCAAAACTTCCGCGCTTCGCGCGGGATGGGGAAGCTTCATTCAGACAAGGATTAAGAGTCGAGCACGGTTCAACGAATCGTCTACTTTCTCTAATACTTTAAGGAAACGTCAAAGCTTCCGCGTTTCGCGCGAGAGGGGGAAACTGAATTCAGACAAATAGGGCTTATTAAGAGTCGAAAACGGTACGAAAAATCGTCTTCCTTTCTCTATATTGTGATGAAACGCCAACTTCATTTAGACGAGTGGAGAACGGTACAACGAATCGTCTTATTTTTCTAATAATTTAAGGAAACGTCAAAACTTCCGCGCTCCGCGCGGGAGGGGGAGAACTGAATTCAGAATCGAGAACAGTACACCGAATCGTCTGCTTTTTTCTCATAATTTAATGAAACGTCAAAGGTTCCGCGCTTCGCGCGGGAGAGGGAAAAACTGAATTCAGACAAGGATTAAGAGTCGAGCTCGGTTCAACGAATTGTCTACTTTCTCTAATAATTTAATGAAACGCCAAAACTTCCGCGCTTCGCGCGAGAGGCGGGGGGAACTTCATTCAGACAAGGATTAACAGTCGAGAACTGTACAATAAATCGTCTTCTTTTCCTAATAATTTAAGCTAACGTTTAAGCTTCGCGTGGGAGGCCTATCACCCCCCCCCCCTAATGAGCGCGCTCTTTAAGTGATTCGCTTGCTTTCTACTGCCCCTCCCTAAAATAAGATCCTAGCTCCGCGCCTGAATTAAAATATAGCTATGATGCTGACTAAGTTGACGAAATAATTCATATATTTATGTCGTCGAGGAAAATGACCATTTGCGCATACGCAAGTACTATAGATAGTCCATAGGAAAAATAATTTAGCCTTCGGCCCCGGGTTTATAGGGTTAAATTTGTAGTTATTGGATATTTAATTTTGTCGGTAATTGGTGGCTAGTTTTGTCGGTATTCGTTGGCCTCTACACCCCCCCCCCCACTGTAAAAGGTCTAGCGACGCCCCTGCCCCCATCATGTAACATACGTGATGAAACATACGTTACTACTTGTGTAGGCCTGAACCTTTCAAAAGAGAGTTCAAAAGATATGTTCTTAATTACAACGGGTGTGAGCCATCTATACGGACATTAACAAAAAGCCTAATAACCACTTTCTATGACGTTAATGGCGGGATAGCCCTACCTTCATCTTTGGTTGCATTGGAAGCTGACCAGTATATCTAATTTCATTCAAAATTTGTAGGGGTTTTACTCGACTGAATATTTGAGTGTATTCTAGGTGCATCAATGAGCCAGGGCTTCTTAAGAAGTGCTAGAAAACCAAGCAATAGTTTTAACCACTGTTACATCGATTTATTATGCCCTAAAAGTTACTACTAAGAGTAAATGACAACGTAACGTATGTTTCAATAGTAGTAGCGTAGGTTTCAAAAGGGAGGTTGTTCCATAGAATGATGATACATGGCAGATTTATTTTGCAAATTGTAGATTGATGTTTATTATAAGCTAGTAACCGAGTTCCTTTCCTTATTAGAGGTGTAATTTTGTTAATAATTAGCTGTATAAATGTAGATCTGTAGATCAAACTATTAATCACTTCAGGTAATATTTATGAATATTTCATAGGATTTTCTTTAAATCCTATATGAGATAGGAAAGCCCTTGTAAGGGTTGTATATTTTGTGAAAACTATACCGTTTTTTCACATTAAAGCACTCCAGTAGTACTAACAATCTGATTGAATTGTAATTGATTGAATTTAGTTTATCACAAAATTCATAGGCTAATAAATATACACGTATGTCATTGTAACGTAAGTTTCAAATGACAGTAACGTAGGTTTCAGGATTCATTACCGAGTTTTGAATACCGGATAGTGATTTTACCCCCAGCCAATTAACCTTTTGTGTTTTCAAGATTTATGCGGGATGTGTGTCTGTTTATTAAATATATTTATTTTGTTTTTCTTTCATGCTTATCTTTACAAACTTTACTACATCTTATTGTTGACAGTTTTAACACTGGATTATTGAATGCCAACATTTCAAACGCAATTAAGATCTAAATTTATCGACTTAAAAATCACCTAGTGTTACTATTAAGGGTTTTTCTATTTCATTGAATCATTTTGAGAATGCATTTTACTCTTTCAATTTTTTCCATGCATACGATAGTACATGTAGACCATGTATGCATTCTTCTCATAATAAAATGATATGTTTTGAGCAAAGTTTATTTTTTTGGTATTCTGACTTTCTAATTGCGCCGATATAGTGGTTTTGAGTGACCACACCCAAGCAGTAAGCACCCGATCCAGTGCACCTCACCACACCCAATCCTAATTCAATGAACACAGTGGAATATTTGTCGACCTGACAAAAAAGGTGAATGATTAACTCAGATTAAGGCTTTTTATGGTCGGGCAGGTTACAGCACTCAGCAGGGATCTGGAAAAGTCACAGCTCCCTGGTTAAAAGGTTTTAGGACTGACCTGCCGACATCGACAACTCGTTCCCTAGGAGCGAGACGGTGAATTGAGAATGGGACGATCATTCAACTAGGTTCTAGACAACGTTAATGATTTGTCCAAAACTTTCGGGATCTCGCGTGTAATCTTTCGGAGCTTGGAAGCTGTCTCGTTTTAAAGATATTATTGAAGATCAACAAACTCAAGCAATCCGAATCGGGGATGCAGTGCTTATACGATATTTTCATGTGATTGCTGTCTTGTAGTTTATGGAGTTTTTGGTGAAACAAAATAACAGACTTCTCCGCAGTGTTACAGTTTCTACATATCGGTCCCACTAATATAATATTTTGTTGGAAAAAGTGAATAGAGGATTTTGACAATCAAACGTCACTCGGAGCACTGTTTGGAAGTCAAACTTTAAAAATGGCACTGTCTAAGAGAGATTTAGAAGAGCTGCGGCCAGTCGTGCAGTCATCAGTTTTAAAAGTGCTTGGAATCAATGAACCAAGTGTGGTTATTGCTGCTGTTAATTGCATTGGCCAGAGAATGTCCAAGACAAAAACTGTTGGTAAGGACATGAAGGAAGACCTCCATTTTGTAAAATATATGTGATGAAGTCTGGATGACTAGACCTAACTCACCTAACGCTAAGTTTTAATCATTTCAATAGTACTTGGGCCTTTGGCATTGTTAGGATCGACTCTGTAAAGAGGGATGTAGATCTACTCAAAATATGGAACAAGAAGAAGAAACATTAGGGATTCTAATTTCTATTAATTATCATGCAGATATAGAATCTAGTCTATGTGTAAATTTATGTTTACAGGATTGCTGGATGGGCATGAATATAATGGGTTTTGATAATTATTTTGTTATTGAAACAGTAACAGTGAGTGTAGCTTAATCTAGAAAGTAGATAGATCTGAGTTGGATCTATCAAACCAACCGAGAATGGCAAGATATAGATCCCCTCCCCCCAAAGTTCGATATGATTATGATTATATGTAATTAATAGGCCCCCTAATAATGAATAAGTTTTCTCATTTCTTGTTTGTTGACTTTAGATATGTTAAAACCCTTGCTGGAAGATTCTGCCGAGAGGTTTGTGGAGACTCTTTTTGTTGATGTAGCAGGTTTTCAAGTGGGAAATAGAGCTTCCAAGAGAACCACCAAAGAGGATGATGGTTACGAGGGACACAAGAAACGATCCAAACTCTCTCACTTCCCAGGTGAAGAGGAAAATGGAGTCAAGGTAAAAGGCTGTAGGAAAAAAGGAAAGACAGTGATTTCACCATAGACTAATTACTATTTCACTGTTTATTACAGTTAATGAAACATTGGAAAAAATACACAAAACAGAGATCGCCCATAGCTAGAGAGCCCTTAAAGAGAGGGATAAAAGCACACATTGCTTATGATAAGATATAATTGATCCTCAAGCCAAATTGGAACAGCTGCCAATCAATGTGCAATGACTAAAATAACTTCGCACCGGAGCTGAATGATTTGAGTAATAAAACAGTGAGAATTAGAAAGCATAAAAGTTGATACTAAATCAAGTGCAGCTGAATTCCTAAGATTGTCTGAGATTACAGATGTAATGATACGGGTGATAGCATGAGCTATTGAAGACAATTATATTGAGATCAGAATTTGATGCCAATAGAATCGTACTCTGAATCGTAAGTTGAGTCTCCAAACTTACCTTATTTAGCCTCCATAGTTTAAGGCGTCGGATTGCAACAGATGCACATTTATATGGGCTTTGTAATTGTAAATGTATGTTTGTGTGTAGGCCCCACGGCAGCATTTCACAAAAATGTATTACCGTAAGTTTACTGACATCCCATTGATTGAAACTTGTTTATTTAAGCACGTGTTTTAATGGGTCATCAGTGATCTTAGACTTATTACTGTTTTGAGAAACTGGCCCCAAATGCCTAGGAGAACATAATTTTGGGGGAGTAAAGCTTATATTTTGTTGCTACAAAGCACTCGCAATTTATAATTAGCTGGTGAACTTATCAGTCCCCCTAAATGTATCCTTATCAGTACAAATTGACTGAACTATTTCTCCCTCTGTGACCCCAGTTTGCCAAGAGTCAGCCAGAGGCCCTGAGGAATGATGCCCTGGAGAAGGCCAAGAAAGCAGCAGAGATTCAAGCCCGCATACAGGCCACCATGATGAGTGCTGGGTTAGGAGGTCTGAAGCTACCACCCATGCCTGGTATCCCCCAAGCACCTGCGATGCCTAAAGTACCAGCTACTAAGGAGGATATCAGCGATATGAAATCACCCCCTTCTGTTCTTACAAAGTGAGAAAACATTCTACTATTCATCAGTCAAGTCTTTTATCTTCTAAATGTAACTCTATTTTTTGTGTACCATATTTGCTATTGTTAGTGTTGTTGTTACCGTTGTTGTTTATCATTCCTTTAAAGCTTATGAATGATCGATTAGTCCAGTGGAATAAAACGGTTTCTTAATCCTTTGAAAGAACTTCACGTAAGTGAAAGGTTTTTATGTGAAGCCTTATATTTTATTAATCTCTTTTTGCCCCAGACCAGCACCTTTGATTCTGGATGACCAAGGAAGAACAATTGATAAATCAGGACGCGTTATCATACTGCCTCAACACAGACCAACAATTAAGGTAAAGATGCTGTAGTGACTTTGCATTTTATCTTTGATATGTTTCACTGAAATATAAGATCAAATTAATATTGATAATATTGAAAAATATGCACACAGGGAATAAGAGCAAGATGTATTTTATGAAGATGTATACAAAAGAGAAGATGTTGTGTTTAGGAAAATATGTGTGATTCACTGCAATTCTCCATGATGCTTGATGCCGGTAGTTAATTCCGGTTTGCTTCTGGAATGGGTCATTGATAATTCATAGATAGTGACTTTAGAGACATAATGTACCTGCAAGAGCTTATGTTGTGTGTTTTAACAATTTTTTATGCCATAGTTGTACTCTGAAAAAAAGAAAAATGAAGGCTACAGATGCTGATGTATTCTTTTCAAGCCCTATGCCTATAGATGATGGTAAACAAATGATCTAAATCACTGCAGTACTTAAGGATTCCTGCCAAACTATTCTAACCTGTCAGTAAGTTTGCAATGATCAATATCTCGTAGACTACAAAAATGATTATAAATGGATATTTTCATGTGTTTTTAGATATTCACTTTCTGATACTTTTCATGTGTCATTTTCCTTCTCCAATCTGTTTTTAGGCTAACATCCGAGCTAAACGGAGAGAAGAATTCAAGGTCAATCAGCAGGAAAAACCACAGGACCTCTCTTCAGATTCTAACAAGTTCTTTGACCCACGGGTAGTACCTGTAGTCGGTAGAGGGAACAGAAAGTCTTTCAAGTTTCATGACCAGGGAAAATTTGAACAGGTTGCGCAGAGGATAAGGGCAAAGGTGGGTTTGTCTCAATTTTCGTACTTAAGGCCCTGGCAGTTTATTTATAGGCCATAAGTTTAGGTTTTTAGTGTACATAATAGCTCATTCTAGGTGATTTTCAGGCCCTCTGATCAATTCTAACCGGCATCTCTGTTTCGTAGAGTCTGTATGTACTAGATTCTGATTGGGTCAATATCAGGTGGAAGTCTCCAGGAAGTGAAAGGTATGAAATGCTAAATTGATTCTTGAAATGAAGCTGTGAAATGAGAGGGGAAAATGGACAAGACAGCTGGAGAAATTATTTTGATTAAAAAACATATGGATTAACACATGCTGGCGTACCATGTATCGTCACAGTTTGCGAACGACGGCAAAACAGGGGCGAACGCGTTCAAGAATTCTGCTACGAACGATGAGCTCGTCGATGCGCATGCGCACTGCTTCAAAAGTGACCGCATACGTCGCAGTCCACTAGTGAACGGGCAAATCGAAAAGTCCCTAATGTCTTCTTCTTTACGTGCCATGTCCTGAGACGTTGGCGACCATGGAATGCCACAACTTTCTGTCCCATATTTTATGAAGTAATTCATTCTCCCCGAGATCAATTCCACTTTCAGAAATCCCACTCTTTAAGCTACTTATCCACAGAATCATCCTTCTACCCCTACTCCTCCTCCCCTCGATTCTTCCAGTCAGTGCAAGATTTTCCAAACCGTTCTTTCAAATAACATGACCCAAGAAGAAGCTCAGCTGTCGACCTCTTATATTATATAGAAGCTTTTGTCTTGTTCCTGCCATGGCAAATACCTCATTATTAGAAACTCTTTCTGTCCATGAAATTTTTAGCATCCTTCTCAGAAACCAAGCTTCACAACTTTCCAGTTGCTTAAATGTACATTTGGTAAACTCAATTGTATACCTTACTTAGCCCCAGCACTGGTTGTAAATTTAAATAGAATATGAGCTACATTATTTTTCAAATATGGCATTTCTAGTGTGCACACCTATTGACTCATGGTATTTCCCTTTGCAATCTTTTCCAGTCACAACTAGAGAAGCTTCAGAATGAGATCTCTCAGGCAGCTAAAAAGACTGGAATCACATCAGCAACCAAACTAGCCTTGATCACACCCAAGAGAGAACTGGTAAGAACAATTTAAAAAAAAATCAGATCTGTAGCTATGAAGGCTGTGCATAACTGTGTAATAGTGCCAGGTAGAGGAGAAAAAATCAGCAAAAAAAAACAAAAAAATGGCGCCCGTGTATGAGTACGAGAAATCGTACTCGAGTAGTTGTCAACAGTGTACTTGTCGCAGCTTTAGTAGCCATATCAAACAACTCTCAACTCTAAAGAGTTGAAGATGCAGAAAATATTACAAGGTCTTCCTTTGAATGTTTTGAATCATTACCAGGCACAGACTGATGTTTTCGCACTGCCCCTGCAATTGAAGTTATATACCTAAAAAAAAAGAATATTAACTTGTGTTCATTTAATGAATCTGTTTAAAATTAAGTTATTGTTTCCTTGCTGTATTTGTAGGTAGACTGTATATACCTGTACAATTTCGGACCAATTTCGGACATGGCGTGTCAATCCAGACTGCCCAGAAGGCTCTGGTTCTTTTTTTTTTTTTTCTTTTTTTTTAGTGCGACGATTTCCCTTAAATCAGATTTAAATCTAACATTAGTCTCATTTTCTTCAGAATTAAAAGTCTCATTACTGTAAGTTTTAGGAGTAGATTTTCTGAGTCTGAAACAATATTTTGAATCGTGTCCGGCTTTCCAGCAATTAATAGCATTTTATTCTACTTTTTCGACGTAATAATTTTTGTGCAAATGGCATCCTTTTTTATCAAAACTTTTAGCTTTTATGGAAATCATTTCTGGACCATAAAGGAAGAACTTTGAGAACCCTTTGTTTAAATTATTTCCTAGTTTGTTGCTCTACTGTATTACTTGCTAATTCTTTAATATGATAGTTGCCTGTCCTTAAAAATCCTTAAAAAATACATTCTCTGTTTATCTCCTCCTCCCTCCATTTAGAAAGAGAATGAAATACCGGGTGTT
Organism: Strongylocentrotus droebachiensis; assembly: GCA_035222895.1. Classification (NCBI taxonomy): domain Eukaryota; kingdom Metazoa; phylum Echinodermata; class Echinoidea; order Camarodonta; family Strongylocentrotidae; genus Strongylocentrotus; species Strongylocentrotus droebachiensis. The sequence goes on along the minus strand of JAVYIG010000271.1, from coordinate 476,538 downwards.
GAATGGTGGGATAGTTTCATCCTTCCTACAGAGACATATGCAGATGTGAGCAAAGGTACCCCTCAGGCCAGTGGAAAAGATAAATTAGTAGGCATCACTAATTTGGTAGAGCATCCCATACAAATCGAACCTCCAGGTAAAATAGCGTCACTTGTTTTAGTCTCATTCTAGTACCTGCAAAATAACAAATTTGGAGAGATACCACCTAGTCTGTTGTTAAAGAAATATACATGAGTGTTTTGTTTTTATTGAACTCCAAGCTATATAAGGTAACATTGAATGGAATACACGTATATCCCATGAATTGATGGGCATATACCAAGAGTCGGCATGACAAGTGAAATATTTTCATAGCAAATGCAATGTAGCTTTTATATCAATTAAGGAAACCCATTCAGTATTAATATCAACAATTATATACAAATCTAGTACCTCAACCCATGTGTTTTTGTATCAACTTCAACATTAAAAAAAGGGAGCAAAACATATTTTGCCCTTACCCAAGCATCTGGTAATGGCTGTGCGCATACATCCACTGTCCTAGCCTAGGCGCGTTTAGAAAATGCGTTCGCACACCCCAAACCATGAGATATGGAAAAAAAATTGGATGGTCATCCGGGTACTTTTGCACAAAGTCTAAGATACTCTGAAAGTACTGGTTGCCAATACAAATAATAATACAAAATCCTATGTAAAATAATTCATGTGATCTATTGTAGCTTTGTTGAGTTGAGATAAATATATATATGACATTAATAATTGCAGATCTCAAAATAAAAATCAATCTTTACCATGTTATTAAAGTAGCTCCATGTAGGTCACTTTTAAGATGATACTAGAAGTGACTAAACAAGATAAAATGCTGTGCAATAACCTTCAGTGAAACTCTAATGACAATTTCAGGTGTACCTTCGTTTATCCACCAATATAAGGAAAAATGTTCCATTACCACACAGAAAGGTGATGATTTAGTTAAGAACTGGGAAGAAAACGACTTGTAAACCTATAGCTATCAAGCAAATATTAAACTTCATGTTTGTTTCACCAATGTACAGCTGAGAAGAAAGACGTGGAGCTTCCTATTTATCTGACAAAGAAGGAGATGAAGAAACTGAGGAGACAAAGGAGAAGAGAAGCATTAAAAGAAACGACAGAAAAGATCAGAATGGGCCTTGAACCACCACCAGAACCAAAAGGTAATACTTCAATTCAATTCAATTCAATTTTATTCAATTCCAATAAAATATACAGAAGGGAATACAATCATGACAGAATAACAGTATAAATTCATCAAGAGTACAAAATAAGGAAAAAATGATAAAACAATAAAGCAGTATAACAGATAACAACACAAGATGGAGCATTATCACATACTTGATTTTGTTTGTCACCATTACATTGTGGTTGTTCTTTTGTTGTTGCTAGATGAGTATGATATCTACAGTTGACATACAATTTGTCTTTTTGTAGATACAATCTACATGTAAACAGATAAGGGAAATTCCCTATAGGTCAACAAGATGATTAGACAATTGCTTATCCTTCATCATTCTTAGAAATAATTATCAAATAAAGTTTGCAAAGTTTTTCTTCACTGTCAATAAGTGAGTACTAAGTACCCCTACAAGGAGGGTAAAAGTTTACAAAAATAACTCTGTTCCGTTGGACGTCAATTTTTGTTCTTTCTGGCATTCTTTTAAATTGTGTATTTGTGTATTTGTCTTGTAACTCTAGAGATATCTTTCTTTTAATCTTGCACAGTACGCATGGCAAACCTGATGAGAGTATTGGGTACAGAGGCTGTCCAGGATCCTACTAAAGTAGAAGCACATGTCAGGGCACAGATGGAGAAAAGACAAAGGTATGGATTTGATTCATTCATCGGATAGTCACATTCAAAACTGTTACTTTAAAGGGGGTGTAGCATGGCAAATACTGGTTAACGCCATCTACGACTTCTTTTGAACAACTGCACGTAAACGAATGGACATGACTAATGGTCAACGTGTGCTAGCGTTTGGAAGACAGACCGAGATTCTCCTCACGCTTCGGTTTCGGGTATGTTGCACACATGTGAAGGCCACAGGAAAGACACGTAGTGTCGTCATGCTACACCCCCTTTAAGACTTGGGTTCAATGGTCCTAGTAAAGCAATCCACAAGATGGAAATAGTCTCATGCAAAATCTGACTGAAATTGATTTTGGCATGATAGATGAAATTTGTTTTAAAACTACATTCCTTGTAATGCACTTGGGTATGGCCGCTGCTATTGTTGATAACCTTCATGTCTCCTCTGTTCCATAGGACCCATGAAGAAACAAATGCAGCAAGGAAGCTGACTACGGAGCAGCGGAAGGAGAAGAAGGAACGCAAGATGAAGGAGGACACCTCGACGGGTGTCAACGTGAACGTGTACCGGGTCTTGAACCTGAACAACCCAGCCAAGCGCTTCAAGGTCGAAGCCAACGCCAAGCAGCTTCAGATGACGGGCATAGCTGTGGTGCACAAAGATATGAATTGTGTGGTAGTAGAAGGGGGTAAGTATTCATCCAAATCTGAAGAGTATTTGAATGAGAGAAAGATGGGAGGACCAGTTTTTGAATGAAGGATTTGTTGACAAGTGAGGATTGAGGAAAAAATGTTATTCTTGTATTGCACAAAAGCTCAAATTTAACCAAGTTAAGTAGAATTTTAAAAATTGTTAATTTTTTTTTTTTTTAAAACTTGTTTTTGTTATTGAAACCCTAATATTCATATCAGCCTCGTGCTTATAGGGAATTTCGCCTCCTTCCTACATAACAATGTAAATATATATTTCATGATATGTTCATTTTGTTTTTGTAAAGGAAGAAAATGTGTATTGAATTGAATTGAATATCTATCAGATCTCATTCATTTTGCTGAGGTTGGAGACTTTCTTTAATCTGACCGCACATGACATTGTCAATATTTCTTCTAACTATGTACGGTTTTCTATTTTTCAGGACCAAAACAGCAGAAAAAATTCCAGCGGTTGATGTTGCACAGGATCAAATGGGGGGAGGATAAAAGGAGCAAACATGATGGTGAGTTTGAGAAGCACATTCAAGTATATCTGCCCCCATCCTTCCCTTCCGTTAAGCAATGGGAGATGTTTTGATTTAGTAACTGATATGCTAAAAGTCTAAATAGTCTAAAAGATATAGTTCTTTAGAGATTATTACTTGTCAGTATTTAACTCCTTTTGTGGTGTGGGTGGCAAATTTAAAGAAATAGTAATAGTGTGATGTATAATCTTTGCAAGATATTTGATGCTAAAATTTGTTTACGACTGTTGTCTACAAAATTGATGGCTCAGAAGGAGTTAGCACTATCAAGGATAGCCAAGTTTCACACAGTCTTTGACAATAATTGTAATTATGAAGTATGTCAAATCCAAATGAAAAGATGTTTTTTAACACCAGTTAGGCTGGACTTGGGCTAATTTAATTGTAGTATTGCTTCAGAGGTAGTGGTAATGAACTATTAGTGTTGTAATGATAGAATATACATGAGAGTTTCTATGATTATAAACACAACGATATAATATTTCATATATATATTACATATTTTTATGCCTCCGTTACGAAGTAGCCAGAGGCATTATGTTTTTGGGTTGTCCATACGTACATCCGTCCGTCCTTACGTCCCGTTCTCGTGATCGCATTATCTCAAGAACAAATTGATGGATTCTTGCCAAAATTAGGTCATGTATGTATCTTGCAGAGTCGATGAATTGATTAGATTTTGGGGTCACGAGGTCAAAGGTCACAGTGCTCATTAGGTATGCAAAAATAGCTTGTGATAGCGTAATCCCAAGAACCGATCGATGGATTCCTGCCAACCTTATAATATGTATGTATCTTGCAGAGCCGATGAATTGATTAGATTTTGGGGTCACAAGGTCAAAGGTCAAAGTGCTCATTAGGTATGCAAAAACAGCTTGTGATCGCGTTATCCCAAGAACCGATTGATCGATTCCTGCTGTATCTTGCAGAGCCGATGAATTGATTAGATTTTGGGGTCACCAGGTCAAAGGTCACAGTGCTCATTAGGTATGCAAAAATAGCTTGTGATCACATCATTAGAACAGATGGACAGATTACCATCAAACGCAGGACATGTATGTATCTTGCTGAGCCAATGAACTGATCAGATTTCGGGGGTCATGAGGTCAAAGATAAAAGGGTCATATGTATATGAAAAAAAGCTTGTTATCACGATATTCTGAAAACCTGTAGTGTTAATGGATTACAATTAAACTTGAAATCGAAAAAATGCCTCTGTTTTGGTTTGTGAAATCGCTCTATGGCAGAGGCATCATTTTCGACTGCACGCAGTCGAAGTTCCATCTAGTTTAAATGTGTGACCAAAACATATTTTCATATATTCTTGTGAATTTGGATGAATAAAAAGAATTGAATTGAATCGAAATGAATTGAATTGAATTGAATTGAATTGAAATTTTTGTCTCTTATCCAGATTATGACTCTGGAGATGAAGGGGTCAAGTCCAACCACTGTCAGCTGATGTGGTCAGGAATGATCAAACGACGCAACTTCAGTGACCTTCACTTCAAGCTGTGCCCTACCGAAGCGATGGCCAGAGAACAGTTCAAGAAGCACAACGTGGAACACTACTGGGGCCTTGTTCACAGTCAAAGCGTCCTGGATTCCACCGACACATGATGGATGAACAACAGTTTGGAGACATCAGTCATCAAAGCAAAATGTCGGTACTTTTGTCTCTTTTTTCAAATGTGAATGTTTTTTTGAAGTTTTTGATTGTTTTATGAAGCCTCTTTTTGCTCTAAAGCTATAAGTTTGAAAAAAGTAAACTTGTAAAAAGAGCGAGCATTAATATTTTCATACATGATAGGACTGAGAGCAATTTCTTGATCATTTACTCAATAGCAAGTACATCCCTACTAGATAATGGCAGATCAATATAAATTAACTCTTTGATTGCTATGTAACTGAACATTTCATTTTGGTCAGTTTCATATATCACATGCTATTGGAAACTGATTTTATCGGCAAAGGCAAAATGGTAAAATGAATCATTGCAAGTATTATGTAGTCAAGCAAGGGAATACATAAAAAAAAACTAGATAAAAAGTTAAGATGGTATGCTTTTACAATCAGCTTAGGAACACACAATTTCAAAATGTAAGATCACATAAACTTCTCACCAATACCGTAAGCCCGGTTATTGGTACTGGTAAGATGATTTTATATAATGGTGAAAGCCATAGAATTTCTTTATTATCAGTACAATATACTTTCTCTTTTGACCCTCATCAATTGGAAGGTCACAAAAGAAAACCACCAAATTTCTTTATAATCAGTGCATTAAACTTTTACCTTTGACCCTCATAAATTGTTAGGTCATGAAAAGGAATTTTGGATGAAAATTGGATTGTCTGAACAATTTCTTGTTTTGTTCCACTCTAAAAAATCCAAAAGTTGAAGTAGTGTTTTATGAGAGGATGAAAGTTATCCATAGACGATGTGATCCCATTTTGAGATTGTGTTTCATTGTATCTTAGAGCAAAGGTACTTTCATGCTTTATTGCTGTTTCTGTTTCTATCTCTCAAGCCAATGGAGATTTATGAATCTACGGCAGTTGAGGCAGGCAGGCCACGGGATAAAGCCAACACTCCTCTGGTAACGAGTCTTATCTGCTATTAAGTCAAGCCTAAGTATGTTATCCATGTTAATTTTTTTGGATATTTGACATGTCTCCATCAATGAAGGTGGTGCTGTAGTAAAGCATGTTTGTGGTCGTTTGGTTTCAAGGCGTAATCTTTCAAACTTTTTAGAAATCTTGATAAGATTAAAAAGACAGGGCAAGCTGATATAAACTGCGAAAAAGAAAAAGTTGGAAGAGTGACTAAGCTTATAATTTTGGTGTACTGTTATTGGTTAGAATCTTACTGACTCGCAAACAAATGTAAAAGTTAATGAAAAGGTAGAAAACCTTTTTGTGTTAAAAAAAACGAAGTGGTTTTTACAGAAAACATATTCCTTATTTCTTTTATGTTATCATCAGGCTCTTCCTTTTGATTGAAGTTTTGTATTTGAAGGGAAGAGCATACTAGTAATGATCAGACTTGTCTGGTAAATATCCATGTGATATTTTGTTAATAGTTTTTTGTACTTCTTTTCCTGGAATGAATGATGCAAATTTTTAAAAAAAGTACTTAAGCTTACTAAAATATCAGTTGACGATGATAGTAATTCCTTTCCCCCTGTCTCTCTAAGTGCTTTTAATACAACCATGATTATTCAAAATGTTTTTTGTTTTTTGGGATTATATACATACATGTATATATATTATATGTATATATTTATATATACATTATCTGAAACGACAACATGCACAGTTAATAAGATATTGTTATCTTCTTTTTTTTTTTTTTTTTTTTTTTGGGGGGGGGGGGGAGGGGGGTGAAACGTGTAAACGCCCTTATCAACTCCAGTGTATAGGGAAACTAGTTCATCAATTAACTCGAGCAATTGATGTCACTAATGGGGGTAGGTGTCAAGATGCATGAGATCAAAATTTAAAAATGGAGGAGTACCGGTACTCTCTTTTACATACAACTGTAAAACATTTAGTGCAAGATGTGATTGTACATTACTTTGAAATTGTGGCAAGATTACACCAAAATGGAGAATCCCTAAAAAGAGGATTTTGTTTGATTAATGTCTCAAAGACATGCATGTCATAATAGGTTTAAGAACTGTAGCAAGCTTGTGGATCATACAAATATTTATCCTCAAATTTATGCTGATAGGTTCATAGTTTATCTCTGAACCAATTCAAGCGTACAAGCATACGACCAAAAAATGATGTGAAGCAGTAAAAGCAGTTTTTATTGATTTTTCAAGTCAAGGTTTAAAAGGCTTTCCTGGAAATGGGCTTTGCTTTGATAAACATGGTCTTGCTCCTAATATGGTATTTTTGACAAGTCTAGTACCATGTGCTCCATCATTTGTTTAGAAATCAAAATCCTTTATGGAGTAAGAAAACTGGAAATTCAAGATGCTTTGAAATATATACCCAGGTGCTTGCCACGATTCTTGTAGCAATGTACATTACATAAAGAAATCAGGTATGCTTTGAAGTTTTTTTGTTTTGATCTTGTTTCTCCAGTTGGAATCGAATGATCCATCTCTCCCAACTCAACCCACCAATACAACGTGTAAGGTAGGTATCATCACTGTGATGATGTAGAAAAAAATGTGTATGCCGATTACAAATGTTGTATTTATGATATAGAACCAGGATGATGCATGTATTATCTTCTGTTTCATCATTTCATTGCTCTTTTGATTGTTTATTGGTTGGGGCAACATGTAGGAAACAAAGATAGCATGCTTCCTTCCATCTTGTTGCCCACTAATTTGTGGTATACTTATGGATCTATACAGCGGTGTAGTTCTGTAGGCATTTCCCACCCTGGACCAGCACCTGTATAAAGAGCCCTATTTAAATGCAATGGAGCCTCTTATTTTGTCAGATTATAAATAATCTGACAAAATGTTAGATTTGTTGTCTCTTGATTTTTTTCTTGCATGATATGTGAAGAAAAGGGTAGTAAATCTAACATATCACTCTTTCACGTTCTTTTGAACAGATTGTTATAACATTGCAAATGTTCAATTGTATTTGTATTTAGACCATTCCAAGAACTAAATTGATTAATCTAGGACATGTGTTCAGTTCTATTCAGTGTAATAACAACAAAAAAACACTACAATTTCAAGCAGCATACCTTATCCTCCGTACATAAGTTGCATATTTTATGTCCCATTTGATGATCAAGTGTATGCAAAGATTAAAGTTTTTACTTTTTATTGTGACGATTGTACGGATCATTGGAGGAATCTTTGTCATGAAGAACACAACTCTAACATTTGCTAGAGTTTCTTTCTGTTTGGATATAATATACATATATTGTAATTTTGCTTTGATATGTTTGTATGCAAGGTTCCAAAATATCTCTTATGTGAAAGGAGGATCAAAATAAAACTTGTAAATAACATCTGAAATAACAAATTGTGAGATCATTATTTTATTGCTTTCCTCTCAAAAGTATATCTGGCTTATTTCTCGTTATGCTCAGAGTACGTGTATATATCTTTATGCTCCTGTCTCTTACTCCTCCCCCCCCCCCTTGATTTTGTCTCCTTCTTCTTCAGCCATATTATGTCACCTTCTGTATCTATATTTCCATCTCTTTATCGTTTCCTTTTGTCCTTGAGTCTCAGTCAATCTCTTCGTCTTTGCATGAATCTTTCATGTCTTGTCTCTCTCATTGTTTTTTTCAAAATAAATAAATAACATACATGTACCCTTCCTCCGTCGCTCTCTCTCCCTCCCTCTCCCCCTCTCACTCTTGTGTTCTCATTCTTGTTTTTCATATGTTTATCATGTACTCATAGATTAGAAAATGTATACAATCATTATTCTTTCTTTATCAAAACAAGTTTAATAGATTATTTCAGCACTTTCAGCACAAAAATATAAGTAACATTTGAGTAACATTATGTGCATTCTTGATCACTGTTCAATACTATTCATCATCTTGAGGCATGAATTTTCATATATTACCATTTTTACATGTAGCACAATTTTCTTACACCTGTGCCCAAATACACGATGAACACATACATTCTTGAATGCCCTTCTTTTTCAAATGATATTCATTCATTAAAAATCAAGATATTGGATATTTTGGTGTTTAACAGGCATTTGAAATGCACTCTAAATTGCAAAGGAAAAAAAATTGATGGCGATCTTACAAAGTTATTGATATCATTTTTTTTTTTGAGAGAGAGGACGTTTCATTTATGCCGTTTTTCTGCAGTTATTCAGATCAACTACGTGTCTTCAATACTTCAAGAATTTACAAATGTCTTGATATTTCTCCCCCCCCCCCCAACAACAAAAATAATAATAATACAAAATAAATAAATAAATAAAAATACAAAAATACAAAAAAGAAGGAAAGTTTGATCCATTTTTCTTATTTTCTGCCATTTTCCTAAGCATCTAGATGTCAAGGTTTCCCTTAAATAATCATTTGTTCCTTAGCTTCTGACACATACAACACATACTTGCCTTTATCCTGTGGTTTTTCTATTAGACATTTTCGAAGATGCATTTAGTCGCTTTAGAAGTATTAAATCTCAATATTTAAAATCAACTTGCATGAATTTATCTTAAAGCCTTAATTTAGTGTCTTTATCCAATAATAATAATATGTCTTGTTTACTCAGGGTTATCAGTATTAATACTATTTTTCCTGAGGGCCCTGCAATCATATACCCCGGCTTTAGCCCAGCTACCATGAGAAGGTGCTCGAGCATTCAGGGAATTTCTTACCAATTCTACCCATTTACCTCACCTGGGTAGAGTGTGGCAAACGTTGATTAATATCTTGCCAAAAGACGTTAGTGCCACCGTACTCAAACTGTGAACCATGTGATCCACAGTCCAGTGATTTATCCACTAGACAATGACACCAATATGCCATTGTAATATGTTACATTAGTTTTGCATCAATCTTAATACCTGAATGCAAGGCAAATGCAAACAGAAGTCCCTCCTAGAGGTAAACCTGTTGGAACCTACGCATCGGCTGAACATATAAGTACTGGTTATAGATAACCAATTAGAGCATCTTCAGGCCAAGTTGGTGTTCTCAGGACCATTGTTATATCACTTTTGCCAGCAGATCACTGACAGGAATATAGTGGAGCTCATATACCTCAAACAGTTACAGAAGCCAGATTGAAATATTCAGCACACCTCTAAAATACTTCCTTTAAATATATTGCAAATATGAGTTCAGTTCAGTCCAAATGTCCCATGGTCATTTAATACTGTTATTGATGTACTGGACAAACATGTTTGCAAGCATGGAGATATCTTCTATCGCATGTAGCTTGGTGTAGGTAATGAACTGCCTTCTTATCCTCTGTAACTCGGCATTGTTGATAGATCTTGCTAGATGAACGTATACATACCATGGTTAAGGATGATAAACTAAAAATACAGTCAATATACCGGTACTAAAATTTGGACAGATTAAAGGGAGAGGGTAGTCATTATGTGCAGACGATTTCAATTCGCTAAAACACCAGACTTGGTGGAAATACCATTAGGCCTAAAAAAAAAAGATGTTGTATTGCCCTTTGCGACCGACCCAAAAATCTTGAAATCTACGGTCGGCTTTAAAAAATAAAAAAAAATTAACCATTTTTTAGAGAAAAAAATGTATTAAAGCATTCAAAACTGAGAAATATCAGCCCAAAGAGGGAGTAAAAAAAGAAAAAGAAAAGGATTTCCAACCGACCGACCCATGTTTTGGAACCTAAAGGGCAATACAACATCTTTTTTTTTAGGCCTTAATGTGTGTACAAGTCTCGCACACAGCAAATTACCTGTTGTCCCATCAAGATACACCCCCCTAGTCTCTTGGAGTCTTTGGGCGGCGGCGAGGGAAATGTAAAATATTGACTTTTCCATATGGGGTAATTGGTGGAAAATGCAAAGCATTACATAAGGCCTGTTGGTCATAAAACTGAAGGCTAATCCTGATAAGTGACAACACCTGTTATTTCGTAAACGCCCGAAAGTTGGCAAATTCCCCATGAGAGCCCACTATGATGCGTCTTTAAACCAACAAGAGATACATTTCATCCCTCTACAATAGAACAAAAGTGAGCTGAATGTGAAAGTGCATTTTATTTGATAAGTCCTTAGATAAGACAATAGTGACAAAGAGTACTGGTATATACCTGTAACTACTCTAGGAATTCAGGTCGATCTGGGATTTAAATAATGAATAAAGAATAGTAATCAGCATCTTAACATGAGGTCATTTCATCAATAGTCCTGCATACATTTCAAAAAGGATATTTTGTCCTTAGCTCCTGGTATTGAAATATCATCCCCTGGTATGCTGGTCTTCTGTGCACTCATCAGAGTCTGTTGATGAAAATAACGGCAGAAAATATATCATTTACATTTCTGTGTCATCCAGTGCAATATCATAGAAATACATAATACAATTATTACAATATAACATACAAATCCCTTATCCCTGAATGGACATTAGGACATATTTTTTGTTTTTGATCGATAACATTTCTGTTAATCAACATTCTGCAATCGATATTATGACAATATTTAAAACTCACTCTTCAGATAAACAGCAATATACAAACAATGTTTATTCTTTGCTGAAGAACTTTTTCAAATTAGGAGTAGAAGGTGTCGATTTTAAGGATAGGTTCTACAAACATAGTATTCAAGAACTGTATGTAAGTACGGTAAGGCAAGAAATCAATTGAATTGTTTCCATGGTTTCTCGGGATAAAACTGTCATAAATTTGGACCACTTTGTGCACACACAAGATTCTAATCTTACAGTACAGTCTTTCTGTGGTATGCATGAATGAACCAAACATATCGGCAATACAATAACATAAGGTAACATACTCAAGAAACAACGTAATCTTTTTAGCCTCTTCATTTTTTATTACTTTCACAAAATCCAGGCATTTCCTAAAAATCTTCCTTACATTATCAGTAACATGGCTGAGTGTCAATGCTTGGCATAATCGCATTCGATTCCATGAGCTTTTATGTGTCTCAAAGACATATCCATTCAGGCTCTGGCATGTCATTTTCAGGCACTTCTTTAATAAGATTTTCAATGACATTGGGCTTAAACTTTACGTGCTTTAATTTAAACCAAAAATTGAATTATTCAAATAATGTATATTAATATATGATATGAATGGACTGAAATATATTTATCCTTAACTTAAGAAAAAGTATGAATACGCATTGAAAAAAAAAATCATAACGATTTATGATATAAGATATTAAATCTAGTATTGAAGGAAACAAAATGATACAAAAAATTGAGGATTGAGCTCTTGAACGTTCACTTATAACTCTTAACAAATCAAGTAGCATTAGAGGGTTCAGTTGAGAGTCATTACCGTCACTGCTTCCTGTGTTCTCTTGTCCAGTTCATATAGAAAATTAGTTGCTGACAGAGGTTGCTAAAAAAGAACGAAAAGAAATAAAGATCATTAACAAATATGGTTTATTCATTTCATTCATTGCGCTTATTTTCATTTCCAAACATAAACAAATAATAATTATGGTACACGATGACATGTGCAGGGCATGGTTATCACAAAGAACTAAACAAACTTCAAATATATAAATCTACAACATGACTTGGATCCAACAATTAGGTACATTTTACCATAATGTTCAAGAGATTGCATGGTTCTATATTTTGTCTATTACCAAACACCTGAACAAAACAAGACGAGAAAAAAAGAAGAGATGTTTAGAAATGCAGAGGCCAAGATGGAAGCCAAAGGCTTGTACATTAAGGCCACTGGGAAAAGCACAAACTCACACGCACACACATCCACATGATCTAACTGTGGTATTATAATGCATGCAGTGTGAAAAATCCAAAGTGTTGGAAATTCAAACCATTTTCCAGTAATTAGAAGCTCCAAAAGTTTTGTTCATAAAATAAGAGTACAGGTAAAATTATCAGCTGCTCGCCATGAGACCAACATCCTATAAGGCCTACAGCCTACAAGACCAAAGTGCATAGCCATAGGGCTTCTCTTGTGACATCTATTTCATGATTCTGTCTTTCCTTCAATCAACTGCCTGCCACAATGACATGTAATGCTATCACTTACAGACACTGTTGATAAGTTAGGTGGAGGAGCTTTCCTGAGGAATAGAGCATCATATATTTCCTGACATGGCAGTTCATCTGAAGGAGCTATGGAGAACAGAGGAGAATCCCATCTATTCTTGGAGACGGGAGCCTCGAATCTCATCACCAAACCATCAAATCTAAAAACAAATAGAATAACACAAGGAATAATAATAATAATAATAATCTTTTAAAGTCCACTCCAAATTTTATTAAGTTAAACCGAAAATGGAAATTCCTTTCGCCCAATTGATCATGAGCCCGGCAGCCACTGAGCAGCGCCTTTGAGATCGACTTTGCTCTATCCCTTATTGTTGAACGCCAAACAAGGTAGCAGCAATTCCTGTTTTTTAACGTCTTTTGGTATGGCGCGGCCGGGGTTCGAACCCACGACCTCCCGGTTGTGAGGCGGACGCTCTACTGACTGAGCCAACCATAACCATAACAAGAGTTCCCATTTCTTTCACCAGGGCTAGACACCATCACCGATCACGTGCCTGTTACACATGGTCAACTAACAGCCGACTACAGATCCTAACATTTTATTACCATGGGGCCACTGCATACAGATCCTAACATGGCAATGCAGATCCCTGTGAAATAGTATCAAGCAACTAGAGCTTTGCTTTAATGCAATGAAGCTTTCTGTAACATAACTCGGGATAAAACGCCAGTATGTCGGTCATTGACAAAGTTTAAGATCACCTGGAATTTTGATATTTCTTCGAGACACTGGTCCTGAACGAAACGTCTCACTGAATAATGACATAATCTGTATTTTACAGTGGTCCCTATCATCCTTTTTTTTATTGCAAACAGGCGTGACTTGTATGATATTATTTTTGTTATGCAGCATGGGGAAAAAGCCAGGTTAAAAGGAACCCTGAAAAGGACCCTCCGTTATAAAGCTTCTTTTTTTTTTAAGTCTGTAGGCCTATGTTTATTGGCTAAAATAGGGTGCAGCAAAAAATGACTTATTTGCTAACAATAAAATGTGTGGTAACCCAACAAAGCAATGTTTCATAAGTTTAGATTTTCAAGTTTGCATTTTGCAGGGGTGATCATAAATTGTGAATTACTGTTCACCAAGAAAAACTTATTCTTTCAAGCCCTTCCTATGTTTATATGAATGTCAAAAAGGGCATTCCATTATATCTAAAGATTAGTGGAACCAAGAGTAAGATCAATTGGATATGAGCTAATTAAAAACAAAATTACATTTCTTAAAGTACCACATACGTTTACCAACTCCACATACTGGTTGAATGATTAGAATGATATAACAAACTACAGTAGAAAATAGTGTTTATGAATAACCTCAAATGAATGGGAACTGGAAACTCAATATTTTCTTTATGGAACTACAAGTTTATCAAGTAAAATTGTAATTTTCGAGGACCAGTAGGTCAAATAAACCATACATGAAAGCGTTTTATAACCAAAAGATAAACCAACTGATTCCATGTTCATAAGGAACAAGTTGTCATTTGTGTTTTTAAATGAAAATATCCCAGTGGTTTTCACTAATCCAATGCCAAAGTCCATGATGATTAAAAGTCTGTTGCAAAAGAGAAAGAATACCTTCACTCATCCATATTAAATTGAAAAATAATGTTTGCTAAATTTTACATTATGAGCTGGAATAATTGATGGATTATTCTACTGATTTCAAAATGCTTATAAATAATAAAATTTAAAATCTTACATTTCCTTTGTATATTTTTCCTGATCCTCTCTTTCTGAATTCCATGTTGTTGCTACCTCAACAGGAGTATCGCAGAAAATCTTTTCCAGAGAGATAGAGGTAGAAATAAGTAATAAAACATGAAAACTTTACAATATAGTCTCTTAGTTTATTGAACAGCCATAAGAATCCTAATCAAAGCAGCTAGACTGCTAGACCAGGGGGGTGTTTCACAAAGACTAAGATCGACTTTAAGTTGGACTTAATTATGGCAGGCGGTTCTTGCCACTGTTTGCTCTCACCATTATGATCTTTAGATAATATTTTTTCCTTCGTTAAAGACTTATCAACAAATGTAAATTCTGTAGATTTGTGACCATGATTTGTACTAACTTTGAGAGACTAATGCCAATAAATGGTGAAAGCAAACAGTGGCATGAATGGCCCTACATATTTAAGTCCAACTTAAAGTTGATCTTAGTCTTTGTGAAACACTCCCAAGAATATAGATTTAATTTGTTAACAATCTCCACCATCATAACGCGATCTTCCTCGACTTGCTGCATACCAATCAATTTGCGCGATCCCAGGAATTCTTCGCCTGGCCAAAAAAAAGTGTTTAGGCTGGGCATACCGCCGATGCCTACGGATTTGTGGATCATGCCATCTTCGGCTTGCAGCAGGTGGGGATGGGAGAGATCATGAAATCAAATAACACCGTCCAGATTCGGACAGCTAGTTATATGTCGTATTATTTTCACTATTATAAGTTTGTCATCTGATTTAAAAAAAATAAAAAGTGCATGCTAAATCAACATGATTGTTAATGTTAAACTCGACAAGCACACTGACCGGTGGAAGGAAATGGGATTCTGCTCGCTATTTATAAGGACCGCTATTCATAAAGGATCGATATTCATTTTGATACGCGTTATGGATAGCGGTCCTTATGAATAATGATCCTTATGGATATAGCTCAGTCGGTAGAGCAGTGGTCTTGTAATCTGGTGACCCGAGTTTGAAACCAAGTCGATGCGCTAGTGCCCTTTGGTAAGGCATTAATCCTCATTACCAGTTCCCTCGGAGAGGACCCAAAGCCGTCGGCCGTCTGTTTGCTTACTAACAAGCATTTATGCTTTCTTAGCAGTCAGGTAAAATAACCACTACCACCCTAATGGATAGCTAACTTGACCCAGGAAATGTATAGTGGCTGATCGAAACAACAAATACATTATAAAAACATGACATAAATTCATCACTTTGAGCTGTATATAAAGAGATTAATATTCATTTGACATATGAAACATACTATCATATCTTAAGTAACATTAATCCACATATCTAAAACCGATAAAACAATACATTTTAATAAATGTTGCTCTTGGTTTGTGCATTAAATAAATCATCCAACTCTTCATTAAAATCCAAAGTTAACATGCGATGAACTCAGAGCAATGTTAATACTCACCACACAATGAGGAGTCTGAGATGATTTAACAGCACAGTACAGCTCATACCTGAAACCTAGCCAGAAACAAGAGAATATTATATCATGTGAAATGTCTTCAATTACATCAACAAGATAAACAACATCAGCAACAACAACAACAGCAACAACTACTACAATAGTAATGGGGTCTAATGATTATTATAGTAATAGTAGTAGAGGTAATGTCTCTCATGACCTGCACCAAATCTCCAGTATTATTACCCTGTATATAGCTGAGTGGCCAAATATGAAGTGCCCAAGCAATACTATGTACCCATTTCACATACATGTACGTTTAAAGTGGCAAACTTAGATTGATGTCGTGCTAAACAACGCCGGTGGAACTTAGTGCCGGGTTGGAAATCGTATACTCCATCTCTCAACTGGAACTCATGTGAATGAACCACTATACCATGATCTCTCTCCATCAATGGGCATCAACAATTCTTTTGTTTGAAATCCTGATTCTGTTTGACTGACGTCCTTCATAGTATATGACATCAGATATGTATTTGGGGGGGTTTTAATCTGAGATGCATGGTCCTACGTGTTATCAGTGTCTGTGAAATGGTGTAACATTGTAGCAAAAAAAAAAATTGCGCTTCAAAATGATCATGAAGTGCCTCAAAAAAGTAAAAAATCTTTGAGTGACTGGTTTTACCATACTCATTTTCCCCTGTAGTGTTATAAAAACTGTTAGGAAAACGAAAAATTTGATTTCGATTTCCAATCATAAATATCTTGATAATCAGACAGGTGATCGGCTTATAAAAGTCATGGGGTTCCTGATTGAAAATCCAGGATTTTGTTTCAGAATCTGAGACAAAGTTACCCAATCCCTTTAATAAAACAATAACATCTAAATTTACAATGGTAGACAACTAGACAACAAAGAAAAACATACAAAATACAAAACTGAATATCATCAAACATTAAATATGAAACCCTAAACGTCTCACAGAATGAAACAAAAGGAAATTCTGCAAAGGGAAAGTAAATAGATAGCATGTTTATATGCTCATTTCAATGAAAAAGAATTTAAACGAAATTAAGAAATGAAAAAAACAGAAAAGAATCTGGTGTGATTTTGGTATATCAAGGAGTGAAATTTGGGAATGGTGTTGCTCAGATAATTTGAATATCACTTTTTTTTAGTTTCAATTTTTTTCATTTCAGTCCTGCGTCGGATAGAAGCCGTTGGGAAAATTAAGCATGATTACTCTTTTCTTTCTGTCAAAATTCAATCCTATCTCTCAATCCAAACTATATTACAGTTATACTCCTGAAAGGAATCAACTCATAAACTCAAGTAAAGATACTATGCACAGCATTGTGAATGAACAATATACATTTCCTCCACATACATGTACAAGGAAATTAAATCTATAAAGGTACTCTGAAGATTTAAGCTTCTTTTTAAAATGACGTCTTCATTGGATATCCTAACTTATTCATTAGTCCTGTTAATCTCCAGCCATGCTCACCCAGCATGTCTGCTTGTTATCATAGACTCACAGGATTACAATAATAAAATGACCTTTTCCACACAAATCTAGACTAATACATCTTAGGTCTTGTGATGAATAACTTTCCATTATGGGGGGTCGCCACTAAAGAATGTAAATTTGGTCCAGAGGGAAATTAGTAAAAGCTAGTATCTACATCCTCAACCACTATGTCATGACAGTAAGGATCATGAACCTCCCTCGTGAGAGATTCAAACACACATTTCCACCCAAAAATTGTGGGAATAATAACAAAGTACAGGTTTTTTAGGAAAAAAAAGGTTTGAATCAGTGTCACAATACAGTGCCAATTTTTTTCTTGCTTTCGTGAATAAATTAGCTAATAATTATTCACTCCCTTCTTTAAGTTTGCGCAAATTGCCATTAACCTATGACCGATGCGTGATACTTTTGTTTTGCCTGACTGAACATTGAACTTTGTTTACAGTTTAATAATTGTAATGTAATCCTAGGTTTCCGTGACAATCAGGAATAGAATACATTAAGCTAAACATTGACCCCCCCCCCCCCCCCCCCCCCTCCAAAACAAGACAAAAATGCCGATTACAATGCTCAATTTTCTTTTCGATTCATCTGTAATCAGACAGGCTTCCTTGTAATCACATGATTCTCTCTACTCCAGGACTGGGCCAGTTTGGGCTGTGTGACAAACAAGTATCTGAATCTTAATGAGAAAAGAACACAAACTTGAAAATGTTTAAACCTAGGGAAATTCTCTTTAGAAAGCAATCTGAAAGAAATCATCTCTCACTCGTCTCAGGCTTACCTTTAATGTAATTCAGGGAGTCCAAAATGACAAGATCATCTTTAGAAAGCAATCTGAAAGAAATCAACATTGTCATATATATAATCTGAGTAACCATGTGTTGAAGAAGCAAGATCCCAGAGTTCAAGTTCAAGTTTTATTTCAATTCAAATCCATAAAAAACATATAAGATACAGATTATATACAATATAGAAAACACAAAACACACACAAAATGGAAACATGTCTACAAATATATCGGAATTATAC
The DNA here is from genome assembly GCA_035222895.1 of Strongylocentrotus droebachiensis. Classification (NCBI taxonomy): domain Eukaryota; kingdom Metazoa; phylum Echinodermata; class Echinoidea; order Camarodonta; family Strongylocentrotidae; genus Strongylocentrotus; species Strongylocentrotus droebachiensis. Next base: position 458,033 of record JAVYIG010000271.1, on the reverse strand, counting down.
AAAGTTAATAAGCAATAGAAATGAATTGGGGAAACTGCAAATAAAACCATAAGGGTCTGTCGAGGCAGTCCCTGTTATTAAATGATACATATACAAGTTCCAACAATTGGCTATAAAAATATAACAATATAACATGTATCTCCTCGCCATTTGGCCCTATTTCATATTTCATAAACAACATTTAAAAGTAGGTGAATGTTGCTACATGTGCTTCCAAGAATATTCTACAAATTGCCAATAACTTCCAATGTCAAAGTATTGGCTCATTTTGGCAATGAACAAAGCTGGGGTGATGATATGATTGAAGGGCCCTCAGGGAGAAAGATGGAATACTGATGATACCTGAGTGAACAAGACATATTATTATTATGATGATGGTGATGTTGTTGATGATGATGATGATGGTGATGGTGATGGTGATGATGATGATGATGATGATGATGATGATGATGATGTTGTTGATGATGACGATGATGATTATTATAATAATAATTATTATTATTATTAATCATCATTTTAATCTTCATTAATATTATTATAATTATTATTGTTATCGTTATTATTATTGAAAAATTAATATCTCTGAAAAGTAGGATTCTTCTGGGTAGCCTATGCCTAAAGTTGTTCTTTTGACATTTTAATCAGTATTTACTTTATACATTCAAGACTGTAAGTATAGTTTAAGGGGAAGTCCACCTTGATATTAGGTTGGTTTTAATAAAAGCAGGAAAATGAGAGAAGCAAATTGCTGAAAGTTTGAGCAATATTGAAAATAAGAAAGTTACACATTTTTGAAGTTGTCATCAGTAAAACACAAATTCAAGATTCAAGATTCAAGATTCAAGATTATTTTATTGGTCCATGCATGCAAACATTACATAGAAATTTTGCTTCCAATGGCTTTTTTACAGTGAAAATACAAATGATAGAAAATACAATATAACATTTAACAGTAGGAAACTATGTACATAAATATGGATAATTATTTATAGTGTGCATGTGCCCCTCAATTTCTTATTGCCTACATTTAACATGCGTCATAAAATAAAATGTCTCAAAATATAATATAGTATTTCTCGTCAGCTTCCCCCCCCCCCCCCTCCGCTAGCTCCCGGTCCAAAGATGGTTTTGGATTTGCAAAACCATTTGCAAAAATTGGCAACACTATGACTTATTTTGCAAGCTCCTCTCCAATTTCCCCCGTACTGAAAATCTCATAAACTTGTTTTCTTAGTGTTGATGAGGAAATAGATTTCTGTCGTACAGGGGTTGTATAGGAACATATTTGAAACAATCATATTAAGGTGAATGTATGATTACAATTTTGGTAGGGGAAACTATACATTTTTGAAGTTCTTTAAAACAGGGTAAATGGGAGGGGAGCTTGCAAAATACCTCACAGAGTTGCCAATTTAAAAAAACAAGTGCAATAAAAACAAATGTATCATAAAGACAACAATATGAAGCTCACAGAGACATGGAGTGAGACAATTTGGCAGTGTCTTTATAACACCAAATATATTTGTTATAAGCGGTATTTTTTCTTGCACATTTTACGTAAAACATCATTAACCACAAATTGTCTTTTCTGGGACACCAAAAAGGCTTATAAGGTTTTGAACTTTTTGAAAACATTCATCATATAGAGACTTAAATTGATTTTTTTTTCAAATCATAGATAATATTTGGATTTCCATTTTAAATTGCCAAATACAGCTTTAACCTTTTCGATGAATATTTGAATATTATTTTCACAATCACGTTTCACAATGGGTGAATGTTCTTTGTTATTGATTATTCTATCATGAATGCAATACACTGGGAGATGATCGCTTATATCAGCAAATATAATACCACTTTTGATAGTTTCTATGTTATTAGTTAATATATTGTCATCCTGAGGTAAGTGAGAGAGTCAAATATATACCTGCGCATCACATGTGAGTTTCAAGCTAGATACATGTATACATGTATGTAAAATTTCTCACAGCAATTCGATTTACTGTGGTCTATTTTCCATTTTAACCTCTTGATTGTATAAGGTTATACTAAATTCATTGTACCTGTACAGGTGTTATCGTACTGTCTGCATTTTCTTAAAATAATGAATTTGTAAAATATTGGATAAATCAGCCACCTGACTGTCAAGATATGTTATAAGCCTGAATCAAATTGGATTAAATCACTATTTGCCACATATTGCTGTGAACGCTGCGTAAGGCTTGCCTACATTTATAACTGAGCTTTACCTTTGAGTTGATGACTTGAGCTTTCCTCTGGCATCTTTTTCTTTCTTGGAATCTATGCAAGTAATGAAAAATAAAGAAAATTACTTTAATTTTTTTTTTTTTGGGGGGGGGGGGGATGAAATTTGTTAGTTTACTGCTGGAAATAGTCCACATAACACATTGTACCTGTTCTAAAATTAAAAAAGAAAACAAGCACACAATCATAACAAAAAGTCAAATGAGCCAGAGACCAAGGCAAGGGGGCAGTTTCTCAAAACTGTCATAAATAAGTCTAACTCTAAGTTCACAGATATGTCCCTGAAAAACACATGTTACTTATGACGGTGTCAAGAAACGGGCGACAGGATTAGACCATTGAATCATTTGTATGTTGAATTGAATTGAATTTATTTGAATTCACATTTAATTCATTCTCGATTAAGAATGACATTGATACAAAAGATACACAATTATTCATGAACAAATTTAGAAATGAAATGGGGAACTACATAAATAAGGCCCTTCGGCCTTGTACAAGCATAGTTCGCAAAGTATTCATAGCATAATGTAAAGCAAAGATAAACAAAAACAAAGATAAAACAACAAAATTTTAAATAAAAAAAGAAACAAAAAACAAAAAACATATAACACAAATATAAACATAAGATAAGTAACTATACATATTTGAGATATGTTAATTTTGGACAAAAGCAGAAACTACCAACTGGATAGAAACGCACATAGCTGCATTACTATCCTGGCTGTGTATTAAAAGCTGTTTTATTGATTCGCGACATTTCAAACACCACTTCTTCTTTTTCAGTTGCAGTCCATGGCCACCGTCAGGTGTATTGTCGTACTGTTAAGGTGCAGTGCAGATGTGTGTACAATGTCTGATAAGAGGTACAGTTAACTGAGTGCGAGTAAAAACAACTATTGTTTTTGCGGAGCTGGGTCTTTTGTACCTCTTCCTTTAAGGTGTTTAATAGCAGAGGTACAATTAACAGTGTCCTGAGGGAGGAAGTTTCAGAGTCTTATAGCATCCGGGAAGAAGCTCCTCTAGTAGCCCAGCGTTCGGGCAAAAGGAACTGCGAGGGAGGTGTGTGGGATGTCCATCAGCGAGTTGATGATGTGATAGATCATCACCACCTTAGCCTGTGCCCTGTGTTCTTGTAATGTTGGCCACTTGAGCTGGTTCAGCATGGCTGCTACGCTGCTTGTCCTGCGGTGGTCATTGAAGATGAAGCTGACATATCGTTGTTAAACCATTTCAAGCTTCTTGATGTTTGCTTGCGTGTGAGGGACCCATATGATGCTGGCGTACTCCATGATTGGTTGAAGGAGAGTGTTGTAGCACACAGCACTTTAACCTATCTGGGACATGGTTGCATATTCCTTTGAAGAAAGGCACGGGTGGAGTTGGCCTTTTTGGTGACAGTGTTGATGTGTTGGTTCCAGCTGAGGTTTCTTCTGCAACTCGACACCTAGATACTTTGCTGTATTTTTGTCATCTAGGGTCTGTCCGTGGATGGAATGGGATATGATGATAGGTTTGCGTTTATTGGTGACATGGAGAACCTGATATTTCTGTGGGTTGAATTCCATCAGCCAATCACGCTCCCATTATTGGAGCGAATCGAGATCCTCTTGGAAATGTAGGGCATCTTCCTCTGTCTTGATGTTGCTGTATAGCATACAATCATCAGCGAAGAGCCTGGCTGTTGAGTTTGAGGAGAGGTATTTTGGCAGATTGTTGATGAAGAGCAGAAACAACATTGGGCCGATAACACTGCCTTGCGGGACGCCAGATGTTACTCGGCTGGTGTTGGAGATGGATCTTTCCAGTACAACCTTTTGGGTCCTGTTACTCAGGAAGTCAGACACCCATGTGTGTGTGTGTTCCCGGATTCCATAGAATTGAACCTTGTGTAACGGCCTCCATGGGGAACCTTGTCAAATGCTTTGGAGAAATCAAGGAGTACCATATCCAATTGTTCTCTGTCATCGATGGCCTTGGCGAGGTCCTGGACAGCAAGAACAAGCTGGGAGACGCAGGATCGTTTCTTGCGGAATCCATGTTGTGCATCAGACAAGATATTGTGGTCTTCAAGGTGGCTCATCTGGCTTGCTACGGTCACCTTTCTTGAAGATTGGGGCAATATTCGCCATCTTTTATTCATCCGGTAAGGCGGTATGACACCCTGGTTAAGGGAGGCTTCGAAGAATAAGGTGAACACTGTTGTGTTGTGGGTTGGAAAATAATAAGTGTAAGTAGAGACAAACAAAATGGAGCCTGCAGAAACATGTGTTGTTGCATTGGTAGTTTAATCCAGACTCTATGTGCTTTTACATGTATCAACGTATGTAGTGAACACAGTTAAGACCCTTGCATACTCTTGCATTGTGTGTATGCACTTATATGCATAACAATGAGTGATTTCAAGTTTGGTGTTAGTGTTAGTGTTAGTGTTTAGAGCAGTCAAGAGCTCTTAAATCGAGCGGAAAATTTGCTGATGAAATTAAGAGCCCGATACCGATATCAAAATCGATAGCTTAAAACCAGCCGTGACGTCACCACATACTTGATTTCACGACGATGATTTTAAAATAGTACATCAAAAGTAAAGATATCATGAAAAGTACAGAATAAATTTTACACCTATTTCTCTGGTCTTATAAAATAACTAATTTTACACAAAAGAATATATGAATTACCTGTTTCACATATTTGTATCATTGATCGTCAGACAAGAAATTGGTGACATTCGTGCGTTGACTGTGTGCGGGTACAACACTAACACCGAACTGGAAATCAACGTTTGCTTAATCCCTAGGGGCTAGTGTTAGTGAATAGGACATATGTACGTAAAATATTAACACCAGCCACAAAGGTCGGTTCAGCAGAAGACAATTTTGCAAAATCGATAACACTAGCTACCGGAAGTTGACGATATTCAGAGGTCAAAGCCTTAACACCAGCTGATTTCCATTTCGGTGTTTAGGCTGGTGTTAGTGTTTATTAAACACTAACACCAGCCTTAAACACCCAACTTGAAATCACTCAGTGAACAGTGCCTAACAGCTGCACTACATTTTCTAATTGGCATGTTGATTTCAATATGCATGTTAGTTTCACTGAACCTGTTGCTAAACATAACATTCTCTCCCTTGTTGAAATTGATTTGATCGAACAAATGTTTTTAATAGTGAAACTGTTAATGGTGAAAATGTTATACCTGAAATTTTGCAACTTCAACAACTTCAAACATGAACATTCATATGAGATCTAATATTCATGCCTGTACCTTTTACAATAAACTCATGAGTTGTGTATAGTAAATACAACTGTACCAATATCATGGTTTACTTCTAAAACTTTAGATTTCTTATTTCCATAAGTTTCAAAACTTCCAAAACCTTTTGCTAACTGCTTACTTGCAATGAACTGTTATGAAACGAACGATTTCTATATTTTTCACTCTGTACCCCCGAAGGTTTCAAAACTGTTTCACATTACATATACCGTACATGTACTCTGACGTATATAAACATATGCAATGTAAAAACCAACTTCAGAATGAATAAATTTGTTTGAACTTGCATGAAATTATCTGCGTTTATAAACATACTTCTTAACCTTCTGAATCATCTTTTCATGTGACATAATGATATGAAAAGCATAACTATTTTAACTCTAGCTCCCTTTCCAGGTTACTTTCCTGGACACCTGACAAGAATCATGTAATTCAGAATTTCTCATAATCTCTCAAGTAACTTGGTTCTTTCCGAATTCTTGTACTTCTTCTTACAACCTGCTTTGGCGAGTCCTCTTGGGATTCTCCCTCCACGTTCTCCTGAGCATTTGAGCATGGTGACAAATGAAATGCATTCCAAATAGTGCTATCTTGCAACTGATAAGTAGCATCTCCCTTTTGCTTGACAATTTTCATTGGGGATCCAAATTTCACTTGACCTTTGTGAACATGCCTCTGTTTTCTCACCCGAACATAATCTCCTACTGAAAATTTAGGAACTCTTGCTTTCCTTTTAGTATCTGTGTACTGACCTGATTTTCTTTGCTTTTGCTCTACCCTATCTCTCACTTCCTTTTGAGAACTTTCGTTTGATTTTGGAGTCATCATACTCTTCACATCTAGTTTTGTTCTCAACTTCCTCCCATGTAGTAATTCTGATGGAGATACACCTGTAGTTTGGTGTGGCGTTGACCTGTACGCCTCTAGTAACTCTATGATTGTCTCTTTCATAGACTTCCCTTCGATTCTAGCATTTTGTATGCTCGACTTCAGAACTCTGTTAAATCTTTCTACCTCTCCATTTGCTCGTGGATAGTACAACGAAGATTTACAGTGAGTAATGCCATGTTGTTCTAGGAACTGTTCAAACTCATACGAAACAAATTGAGGACCATTGTCCGAAATCAAATGTGTAGGAATTCCCTCTCTAGCAAACAATGACTTGAGCATTTGGATAACTGTCCTACTGGTAACTGTACTACAAAATGCTACCTCTGGCCATTTGCTATGGTAATCTACTACAACAATTGCAAACCTCTGATCATGAGGTGCATCTACGAAAGGACCAGTAATATCTATTGAAATCTTTTCCCATGGCGATTCTGGAAATGGAACAGACTGCAATGGAGCACTGTATGTGTGCTGGGACTTGTCATGCTCCTGACAGGTAACACAAGACTTAATTCTCTCTTCTACTTCTTTATCCAATCTTGGAAACCAATATGTACCTCTTATCCTGCTTTTGGTACGCACAATACCCTGGTGTGCTGAGTGAGCAAAATTAATTATCTTAGGTTGAAGGACTGTAGGAACCACAATTCTATTTGCTCTCATCACAATGTTATCCACCACCGACAACTCCTCCCGAAGCATAAAATATGGCTTCAATTCCTCGGATATGGCCCTGTGGTTCGCAGGCCAACCCTTCTCTACAAACTTCTCCACCTCCACCAAGACTTTGTCCTTCCTAGTCGCCTCTTGCAACTCCTCAATCGTCACTGGACCATCTACTTCTACTAGGTTCAAGATAAATTCATCCTCCTTATCCACATTTACCTCTTCTTCCCTCTCACTCAATGGTAAGCGAGACAATGCATCTGCTACAACGTTATCTCTACCTGCCTTGTATTCTACAGTGTAGTCAAACTGTAACAATTGAGCAGACCAACGAGCTATTCTCATAGGTTGTCTGCCAGTACCTCTAGTACTTAACATGGTTACTAATGCCTTATGATCTGTCCTTAGTACGAAATGCCTACCCCAGAGATATGTATACCACTTATTACACGCCCAAACACAAGCTAAAGCCTCTTTTTCACCTGTAGAGTACTTCCTTTCAGTGGGTGTAAGTGATCTGGATGCAAATGCAATGGGAGTGTCTACCCCATCCCTGACTTGACTAAGCACAGCCCCTAGCCCATAATCAGATGCATCAGTGGTGACTACTGTAGGAAGATCAGGATTGAACAATCCAAGGACAACCTTCTGTGCTATGGTGGATTTGATTTGATCAAAAACCTCTTGTTGCTTATCCCCCCAAACAAAGGATACATCCTTGCGAAGCAAACATCTTAATGGTTCTACAACAGTAGCAGAGATATGTATACCACTTATTACACGCCCAAACACAAGCTAAAGCCTCTTTTTCACCTGTAGAGTACTTCCTTTCAGTGGGTGTAAGTGATCTGGATGCAAATGCAATGGGAGTGTCTACCCCATCCCTGACTTGACTAAGCACAGCCCCTAGCCCATAATCAGATGCATCAGTGGTGACTACTGTAGGAAGATCAGGATTGAACAATCCAAGGACAACCTTCTGTGCTATGGTGGATTTGATTTGATCAAAAACCTCTTGTTGCTTATCCCCCCAAACAAAGGATACATCCTTGCGAAGCAAACATCTTAATGGTTCTACAACAGTAGCATAATTAGGTACAAACTTAGCATAGTAGTTAATCATACCCAACACTGATCTGAACATCCCTATGTCTGTGGGTGCTGGTGCTTCTAGAATTGCCTTAACATGACTATCATCTGGTGACAAACCATTACAACTGATACAATGTCCAAGGTAACTGAGTTCTGACAAATGAATCTGACACTTCTTAGGGTTCAAACGTAAGCCTGCTGCTTGCAGCTTTGCTAGTACCTCATGTAGGTGCTTGTCATGATCACCTTTGTCCTTTCCATACACGATGACATCATCTAGGTAACACTGTACCCCTGGCAGTCCAGCTAAGATAATGCTCATCATCTTCTGAAATGTAGATGGCGCTGATGCTAAACCGAAACATACGCGTTTGAAGCGATACAACCCATCATGAGTGATGAATGCTGTGAGATCGCGACTCTCCTCGTCCAATTCAAGCTGATGATACGCTGAAGCTAAATCCATCTTGGAGAATACAGTGGATCCCTCCAACTCTGAAAATAACTCCCCAATATCTGGAAGTGGGAATTTATCCACTACAATTGCTTTATTCACTTCACGCAAATCAACACATAACCGCACATCTCCTGATTTCTTCGCGGCAACAACAATGGGAGAAACCCATTCACTTGAATCTATCTGCTCTACCACGCCTTCCTTCTCCAATCTTTCTAACTCTCGCGACACCTTGTCCTTCACCGACAATGGTAGCCTCCTCAGTTTTTGCTGAACTGGAGCGTGATCTGCTTTCACCTTGACGCGGTGCTTGAAGTTTCGAGCCTTTCCGAGCCCTGTCGCAAAGAGTGTCGGAAATTCCTGCTCGATGTCCCTGTAATCTGTCGATGTCGACGATGATGTTGATGAGTCATCCGTTACCGTCTCGACAAGAAGGGTGCTCCCTTCGATTCTGAGATTCAACCCGTCGAAGATGTCCATGCCAAGCAATGCCGAACCTTTGCGTACGACGAATATGTTAGCGTTCATCGACTTCGCTCCAACCTTGACACATGTCTGAAATATACCCACTACTGGAATACGTCCTCTAGAGTAGTCTGAAATCTTGACGTTCGAAGGCTGCAGAGCTTCGACTAAGAAGTCTTTCTTGTAGATGCTGAGTGGTATTATCGATACACTAGAGCCAGTGTCAACAGTCATCTGAACCTTGGCTTTCCCAGCCAGTTCAGCCTCACATCTAATCAGCTTTGACGGGTGTGTGTTAACGTACACATGTAACACTTTTGGCAAGTCAAGTTCATCCTCAGCATGCACGGCTCGAACTTCTCTGCTTTGGCGGCAAAACTTGGCCCAGTGTCCAATTTTTCCGCAGCTGTGACAAATAGTCCCTTTCGCCTTACATTTCTCGTCAAATGAGGCATGATCAGTACTCCCACAATTCCTGCAACTCTGTTTCTTTCCTCTGCTCTCTCTATTGTATTTCTGCTCCTTTCCTTGTCTTTTCCCTTCCTGTCTCTGTAGCTGGTAAACACTTTCGCGAGCAACTCCACTACCTTGAGCTATTGCTTTGGATTCTCTCTCAGCATCCTCTATGCAACTACTGCAGTCAAGAACCTTCTTTAGCGTTAAATCAGGCTCAAGCAACAGTCTCTCGCGAATCCTTGTGTTGTGACAACTTTCTACCACCTGATCACGAATCATTTCTTCCTTCAAGTTCTCAAACGCGCAATGCGTCACAAGTTCTTGCAAGGCTGTAACAAATTGCAAAACTGTCTCGTCAGACCTCTGCCTTCGTCTTCTGAACCGATATCGCTCAGCAACAACGTTGATTCGTGGCACAAAATACGCTTCGATAGCTCCTAACGCCTTTTGGTATGCGTCCTGGGTTGAGCTAGTCACTGAAGCCGTATCCAAAGAGTAGAAAATCCTCTGACCTTCAGCTCCCAAACAATGTAGAAGAAGCGCCTTTTTCCTCTCCGGCAGAAAAGCATCGCTGCCTGTAGCTAACATGTAGTTCTCAAATTGCCGTCTCCACGATGTCCATGGCATGGATGGAGAACCAGGCGATGACAAAAAACATGCAGGTGGTGGAATTGACATTTTGGAACAGAATGGTGAAATCAGGAACAAAATCAGTTAAATATTTCCAAATCCATAAGCATCCTCGTCGCCAGAATTATGTTGTGTTGTGGGTTGGAAAATAATAAGTGTAAGTAGAGACAAACAAAATGGAGCCTGCAGAAACACGTGTTGTTGCATTGGTAGTTTAATCCAGACTCTATGTGCTTTTACATGTATCAACGTATGTAGTGAACACAATTAAGACCCTTGCATACTCTTGCATTGTGTGTATGCACTTATATGCATAAAAATGAACAGTGCCTAACAGCTGCACTACATTTTCTAATTGGCATGTTGATTTCAATATGCATGTTAGTTTCACTGAACCTGTTGCTATTAACATAACAAACACGGGTGTCAGTTCAGTGGCAAGTCCCTTCAGAAGTCTGGCTGGGATTTGGTCAGTACCCGTGGTTTTATGAACATCAAGCTCAGACAGGATCTTCAGAACTCAACTGATTTCACTCAAAATCGGTACTTTAGTGATAATTGATGACACCTAAATAGCAGTAAAATACAATTTTTTTCAACTTACTGATGTTAAAAAGAATAATTAAAAATTCAAACTGTAAGTCTAGTGTCAAATTTGCCGATCAACCACATCGGTTCTATTGTGTGCAGTATATGCAATAGTGTGTGGTGTGTGTATTTGTGTATTATACCTGCCTCTCAGCAGGTATGCAGTGCTAGAGGTCAATACGCAATAGCATCGACTCTATGCTTTGCTGGAGTGAATAGAAACTGGGATAGCATATGGACATGACAAACACAGAATACAATACGTGGGACAAGATATTTCCACCACTTGCCTGCATAGACAGCGTTTTTGTCTGTTCCAAAGCTGTCGTCGTTAATGACAAGGCATTTTTTGTCAGTAGATGATTCAATAAATGACTGGAGCTGGTTAGATCGTTTACTCTTCCCGCTACTTGGGTACCCACACATAATTACCAACGGCATAATCGAGCCAAAATAAGGCCTACACAGCTCACAGCACGAGATCACCTCACAGAATTTCAGCATTCACAATCTCACTCGTACTCGCGAGTCGGGTCGATCGTCGACTTACAAGCCCTGGTATAACACGTCGCCCGGTCGCGCTGGGCCGATTCTGCTCGCCGACGAACCTAGGCTGGGTCCGCCGATTCTCGTATTTCAGATGTAAAGCTCGATTGATTAAAAATATATAACAAAACAAACAAACATGAAATTAAAAAAAGAAAGAATACTGATACGAAGAAGGAGAAGAAGAAGGAAGACGAGGAGGAGGCCGAGGAGGAAGAGGAGGAGGAAGAAAGAATAAGAAGAATATAAGAAGAAAAGTAGAAAAAAAGATGAGGAGGAGGAGGAGGGAGGAGGAGGAAGAAGATCGAGGCAGAGAAAGAAGAAGAAAAAGGAGGAGGAGAAGAAGAAGATTCAAGATTCAAGATTTATTTATTTCTCAATTCCACTGACATGAAAACAATTCATTCCTGAACAGTAACAACAATTTCATCGTCAACAAGAATATGAACAATAACAAGAAAGTTGGGATAAATACATTGAAAATGTGGAAAAGAGGTGGTCTGTTAAAAAGCACAGAAGAAGAAGAAGATAATGATGAAGAAGAACATGAAGAAGATCGAAGAAGATGATGAAGAAGGAGGAGGAGGTGGATGAGAAGGAGGAGGAGAAGAGGAGAATAAGGGGAAGAAGAAGGAAAAGAAGAAGAAGGAGGAGGAAAAGTGAGAAGAGAATTAATGCGCTGATCGCAACATATGGGGAAATCCTTTCTGACAAATTGATTTTTTTATTTGAAATATATTTCCATTCATATACATAATTTATTCTGTTTGCAAACATTTTCGTATGATCAATCCTTATACCATGCTCCATAGTTATACACGTGAGCAGGGGCGTACGCAGAATTTGTTCAAGGGGGGGGGGGGGGTGGGGGGGGGGGTTAAAATCGGGCCCAAAATATTTTGCTCCCGAAAATTTGAAAATCGCGCCGGTAAGCGGACACTTTTTTTTTTTTTTTGGTCTCGAAATTTGATTTTTTTTTTCTTCGTTGGGGGGGGGGGGGGGGGGGGTAAGGTCATCTTTTTTAGGTTAGCCGTGGGCATAATTTTTTTTTTTTTTATAATAAAAAATTAAAATAAAAAAAAGCCCAAAGGGGGGGTTTTAGTTTTTTTTTAGGCGGGTTTGCACACATAAAAATACCAAAGGGGGGGGTTTAACCCCCAACCCCCCCCCCCCCCCCCCCCCCCCTGCGTACGCCCCTGCACGTAAGTTCTTTTTATATTGGCCAACAGCTTTGATTTCTATATTGTTATAGCCAACGTAGTGGTATACGTGTACGTACCCATCACATTTTAGACTTAGTGGTTCTGAAATGTCTGCATGCATATAGCTATTAATCCCGGCTATTAATATTAGTAGGAGAATATAAAACAATGACTCGTTTGATGTAAATGTCATTGGATGCTGATATAAACCCTTAAGTCTTCATCATGTATGATTTCACCCGGTATTGAGGTAACATTCGCAAGCGGGTAAGAAAAGCAAGGTAGGAGGCACAAGCGCTGTGTATCCAGGGATAACTCTCATATCCCTGGTGTATCACAGCATGCACATGCAGGGAAGGGGAATCCCCAACATCAAGCTATCCGGATATCCATACCAGCTGATTTCCCGCGTTTGTAATTGTGGGATTGTGGGTCATTTTTTTACGCGCCAGGTTGAATACACAACAAACGTCAAACGAAGGTTCGTGTCTCAACGATCTGCTATGCTGAGAAACACGTTCTCTGTCCTCTGTCGAAACCGTTTACTTTTACACCTTTCTGTTTGTCAACCTTTTTGCGACATGTCTCCTGGTGTTGAATCCCCTGCCAAGAGGCAAAAAATGGAGGTAGACGGCATGGGTGACGCTGTAGTGGAACCTGTTTTGCAATTTAAGAGACTTAACGATGCCTTCGCTCCTGTTCGAGGCTCTGGTCATGCGGCGGGTTTCGACTTGTTCAGGTAAGACTCGACTAAGCACGAGTCTAGACTAAGACTAATAGTAGGCCTAAGAGTAAGACTGAATCACTGAGTCAGTGAGTGAGATTAAACTTTAAAGAAACCTCACCCCCAAGAAATAACTAAACTTATTCTGAAAGATGTATTATATTCTTGCCAATCCCTGCCAAAGTGTATGACTATGACTATGAGAGAGGTTACAGAGGTATATAAAAATAGAATAGTTTAGTAGTGTGCAGACTACAGTTTCTCAGCACGACAAGACATGACTCATGAGCAGTGGCGTAGACAGGTTCGTACACCTGGGGGGGATGACTCAGGGGCGGATCTAGCTTTTTGCTAAGGGGGGGGTTGACCAAAATAATGACGATGCGGAGCATCGTCCACGAGCCGCAAAGCGGCGAACCGATTTTTTTTGGGGGGTGTTTATTTGAACCCCGTAAGTGATGTTTTCCTGGCATCTATTAACACAATGGAGACCATAAAAAGCAGTGCATGATAACGTCTTTTTAAATCAAGTAACAGGTATATCCAGAGTTATCATGTGTTTAGTTAAGTTACCAGATGAGTTGAATATCTTCTCACAATATTTGCACTTGAAAGGGTTTCTCTCCAGCGTGCGTTCTTTTTTCTTTCTTTTTTTCTTTTTTTTTTTCTTTTTTTTTCCTTTTTTTTTTGTTTGTTTGTTTTTTGGGCCGCCCAAGGGGGGGGGGGGGGGGGGTTTAAACCCCCTAAACCCCCCCCCCCCCCGTAGATCCGCGCCTGTTTAATCTTGTGGTTATCTTGTGGTTTCCAAACCACAAGATAACCACAAAATACTTGTAAGATTTTCTTTTTTTTACCGTCTGAATTGGCTTTCACCGTGTGAATGCGGCTAATAACAATAAACACAATTACAATAATGATGAGGATTATTATTATCATCATCATAATTATTATTATATACCTCACTTAAGAAATCCAGCCATCTGATTGGTCGAATTGCATTCATAAACTTCAACTGTTCCTGTAAAATTCTCGGTAACCATGCATAAAACATTTCAATATTTTTAATAACCATGGTTACTCCATGGTTACCCCATAGGTTTACATGTTAAAAAATGGTTTGAGCGATGGAGGATACCTTATGTGTGCGAAGGATTGGTCGGTAATTTCAATACAATTGAATCTCGATCGATCTTACCGACAATTTTATCTTGCATTGTTGACATGAAGACGAAAATAAACTTCCAAAAACCAAAAAACAACATCTGCCGATAGATCTTGATCTAAGTTCGTGCCAATATGCATTGCAAAAGTAAAAGAAGAGTCCGTATATGGAGCTTTTGCGAAGCATTGATCACACGCGAAGCCGGTTTCAATTCATTTTAATGTATATATCGTACAAAACTGCCAAACATGTAACCACCGCGCGATGGCCGAGAGGTCTGAGGCGCTTACCTTAGATACATCACCTTTTGTACGCAAGAGTTCGAATCCCGTCTTCGACAAAAATGAAAAATATTTTTTATTTTTTATTTTTTAGTCTATTTTTTTTCGGCATATAAAAGTATTAATGACTGCTTTAATATTCGAGAAATAGTTGTTTTCATACGCTCTCGGGAAGGTTACAATTGGGCTATTCCCCTCGGCAAGCCTCGGGGAATAGCACAATTCTAACCTTCCCTTGAGCGTAATAAAACAACTATTTCTCTCAAAGCAGTCATTAATACTATATTATTATTAATATTATAATTGTTATCATTATTATTATTACTATTATTATCATCATTATGACTTATTAAGTAAGCAAATATCATTCCCCAAAACCTGGGGGGGATGATTGTACATGCCATCCCCCCCCACCTTGTGAGGTGGGGGGGATGCATCCCCCTCATCCCCCCCGTTGTCTACGCCCCTGCTCATGAGCATCATTCTTGTGTTGATAATCATAATAAGAGCAGTGGTCTCGTAGTCCGGTGACGCGGGTTTCGAAACCAAGGCGATGATGCGCTAGTGCCCTTTGGTAAGGCATTAGATCTATTCCTCATTACCATGTCCAGGTCCATCAGAGAGGACCTAAACTAAAGCCGTCGGCCTTCTGGTTGCTTACAAGCATTTATGCTTTCTTAGCAGTCCGGTAAAATAACCATCACCACCACCACCACCACCATAATGTGACGTAAGAATTTAACTAGATCTACTAGATCTAGTAGTAAACTAGTGTTGTTTTGTTGTTGTTGTTGTTTTAGGTTCTGTTTTAGGTACCGGTAGATCTACTAGAACTACTAATAGTCTACTACTAGACTATGTAAAGTTGTTTATCAAGTATAGGCCTAGACCTACATGTAAATTAAATGTTTTCAAATTTATGGATTCTTCATTTCCTGGCCTGGTGAGTGGTGTGTGTGGTACCTGATGAAGCATTTCATTCACATGTTATTATCCTTTGTGTGTACTGCAATTGCCAGATCGCAATTTGCAGAAATACACTATATTTTTAGTATTTTTAAATAATTTAGTTAAAATTGTCCCCATGTTATGTAGATCTAGGTCTATACCGGTAGTTAAGTTTTAATCAAACGTAATTTCTATGTTCTCACTATAAATCTCAGCTATGATTTTTCCTCATTGAAAAGTAAAGGTTTTGTTATTGATTTAAAAAGTCTTTCCAACTAAAGCTTGGTGCATGATACTATAACTTTAACTGGTACTGATTTCAAGAAAATGTTTTGAGTGGGGTGTTGATGTGACTGACCCCCCGCATTTTTTAGCTATCAGGGTATTCCTTGACCAGCTCCCTTTGGGAAGTAGGGGTAAGCGACCCCTCTTTCGGCTTTCAGGGTATTCCTTGAACAGTTCCCTCTGGGATGTCGGGGTTAGTGACCACGGTTTGTGATTATTGGGATATTTTGATGATTCGTTTAAATGTAGCCAACTGGGTATGGTTTCATCGAGGCCATTTGATTTGAACTACATTGGTTTAAATCAATTGCACATTGCTGGCACCCGTTTCACCCTTTGGTTTTGTTTGCTTCTGATTTTCCTTTTTAAAAAGAAAAAAACTATACTGTTTGGATCACCCTTGTTTGTTTTTTTCAGTACAAAGAAAGGGGATCGGCATTATGTTTTTCTATTATATTGTGTTTATAATGAAATTGCCCTTTGAGGGCGTGATTTTTTTTATTATGGGATGTATAATGGGGTTGCCCTTTGTAGTTGGCAAAGGGAGGAGAGTTTTGTTCAAGGAAAGGAAGAAAAAAAAAAAAAATCCGGGGGACAACATTGTTTTGTTTAAATTTTGTATGTTGTGAAATGGACCTGGCTGTTGAAAAAGCCAGTCTTAACGGGTTTGAGCCACTGATTGTGGCACCCAATTTTTTTTTTTGAGGGGTTAGGTTCTCAACCGAACAGACGTACCTTTATGTACCTATACTGGAAGTTAAAGGATGTGTAGCCTGATACATTTCCAGCGAGTATTACATGTCTGGTTATGGTGTCTAAGTAGATGCCCAAGTCTACTTCAGTCTTTCCAACTAGAGCTTGGTGCATGATACTATAACTTTAACTGGTACTGATTTCAAGAAAGTGTCTGTGCCCATGACATGCTAAAATGCATCACATCATGCCAAGAATATCTTCATTTTTATATCTGTCGCTCATTTTCATAAGTTATTTTGTACATCAAAGGGCAGGAATACATCTCATTTTTCAGAATACCTACACTTATTCTTTGGGGTGAGGATTCCTTTAAGACAAAGTTCTCTTTAATTATTTGAGCCATCGCTAAGTACTGTCCTCAGTTTTAGATTGACTGTACTCAAACCTGTAATATATACATGTGCATTAGTTTATAAAAGGGCATCAGACATATCAGGACAGAAGAGGGCCCCCAAAACAAAACAAAACAAAAACAAACAAAACAATTACTAACTTTTAGACTAGATTCACAGTCATTTTCTAGATTCTTTATTTTAAGGAAACTGGCATAAACGCAGCTAGTTCAATCTTCACCACAATCTGGCAAAAAATTTGTATGGTACCTGGTTTTTCTAAATCATGTTTCTTTAGACCATGCACATGGTTTGATTTAAAACAACAGTATGAAAGAAAGAAGTTGGAGATCTAATTTTCAACTATTAGACTTGCTATAAAAGTAACATTGAAACGGATTTAGAAAATATCTATAGTCTTCAGCTAATCTGTCCGGTTTTGCGGAGCTGCTGCGTGAGATCAGACCGGCAATAACACTTGAACTGCACAAACGTTACCATCCTTACTCACTATGCTGTTTGATGTGCATGTAGTTCAGTCTCTGTATAGAGGTGTTCAGGTTTGTTTGGTGAGTAGTGCGCAGGCATGACTTATCACTGCCTAGACTGAAAGCTTCAGTCTCTTAAAGAGAGTGTAGCCTGACGAGACTACGTGTCTTTCCCGTGGCCTGATTCAGGGTCGATTGGGTATAATGCGACCGCAGCAATCACGTGCGTGCCACATATGCGAAACAGAAGCGGGAAGAGACTTCGGTCTGTTTTGCGAATGCTGACCATGTAGAGATTAAGTCACTTACTCTGTTAATTAAGTCCATTCGTTTACGTGCAGTTGTCCAAAAGAAGACATAGATGGCGTTAACCAGTATTTGCCAAGCTACACTCCCTTTAACCTTTCTCACCACAATTTTGTTGTTGAAAAAAAGCTCTACGAAACTCACAGTTTCTAGATGGCCGTGTTTGGCCGACTACGCATTGCCATCTTAATGTGGTCATAATGCGAGTCAAATTAACGTACTTGCATCATGTAGTTGGACGTCTGTCAATGAGTGCATTTTTTACTCAACTCTTCATCCATCCACTGTTTCTATTTCTCCTTTGCAGTAATAAGGACATGGTTGTACCAGCCAAGGATAAAGCCTTAGTTCCTACCGACCTCCAAATCGCTCTTCCTGAAGGTTGCTATGGTAGGATAGCTCCAAGATCAGGGTTAGCATCAAAGAAGTTCATCGACGTCGGAGGTATTTATCTTCATTTCACTCATAAAGATATTTAATCTATTTTGGCAGATTCTTTTCATGCTTTCATTCACATTTGGGTGATTTGAAGCTCCAGAATTCTGATAATATTGCATGACATAGTGTTGGATCTGAAAAAGCTGCACTTTCTTCTTGAAATTTTTTTCAAAGTTTTTGTGTCATGATAGAAAAAAGACACAACTGCCCAGCAAGATTAATTCAAATCAAATTTTTTGGAATCTGTAAAATTTAGGTTGTGTCATGAAAGTTAAGATTGTTTTCTTTTTTTTCAAAAGCAGAATGCGATATATTACAAAAACAATACACAGAGCATGTCTAATTTCAACTATTTGTTGCACTTGTATTATACCACTACTATTCTTGCAAAATTGTTGATTACAGTGGTAATACAATAAGTCTGGTTGTCATATTGAGTCATGTAGATTAATACCATTAATAATAAGCACTAATATCTCAAGCAAAGCAAACAATTACAATTATGTTAAACATCTGCCAAATTTAGAAAGTTTTAGAAGAAGAATATCTGGATCTGATAAAATATTGTTTTAAAAAAAATGTTGCGTGTTCATCTAATCGCAATTTTTCTATGTCTGTCTTCAACAGCTGGTGTTATTGACAGGGACTACAGAGGAAAAGTATTTGTTCTACTTTTCAACTTCTCAGATACTAACTTTAAAGGTTTGTTCCTTGAATATTTTTTGTAATGATAGTTCATTTGAAATAAATGTGTTCAGTAAAGATTTGTTTTTTCTTGTGACTGATGCTTAATTCTAAACTAAAACTGCACTTTGTGAAGATCTTATGGCACAATCATACCATTTGAGTTTGATATATAAATCACTGTTGTGTTGGTAAAGATGTGAGGATTTGTAGAAACATCACTTAAAAAATATTTTCTCACGCTGATATTGTTCCAAGAATTCTACTTGTAACAAATAAAGATGCACTTTGAGTTTCTATAAAACACATAATATCTTAGATGCTGCATGTAAGTATTGGCCTACATGGTGATGTAGATATACAGTAGGCTTGCGGGTGCACCATGTGAGAGAGAGGGAGGATTGAGGAGTCCTGAAAAGGACTCTCAGTAATCTTTCTTGAGGGTGTGTAGTCCTGAAAAGGACTGTTGGGGTAGTCTTGAAAAAGACTGTTGGTTATCTTCCTTAGCTTATAGTTCTAAGGAGAACTATAGTGCTTGGAGAGGATGAGTGGCGTGAGTGGCTTGACGACGGATAGTCGACCTGTTCAAAACGTCGAGCCACTCCTACAGTCTTTTTCAAGACTACCCCAACAGTCCTTTTCAGGACTACACACCCTCAAGAAAGATTACCGAGAGTGCTTTTCAGGACTCCTCAATCCTCCCTCTCTCTCACATGGTGCACCCTTAAGCCTACTGTACATAATATCTTTTAAAAAAGAATAATTTTGCACATCTCGCAGTCACATTTTAAATGTAGATCGGTAAATCGATTGTCTCTTCTCTTAAAAATTCCAAATTAATCAATATTTTCCCTGAAATCCCCCCTTTTTTAAATACATATTGAGCTTTGCAATTTTGTGCATATATATGACCTATTAAATTCAATTATAAAGAGATTTGTTGACATTGTTTATTACTATTCTGTAACCTTTTACAATGTTTGTTTCTCTCTACAGTGGAGAGAGGAGACAGGATAGCCCAGTTAATCTGTGAGAAGATCTTTATGCCTACCTTAGTTGAACGTGAGGTAAGATTAACCCAACTATTCTTGAACAGGTGCATGCCTGATGCAAACACCTGTCGTTTATTGATATCTAAAATGCTAATCTTTTATTATGAAAAATAAACAGTATTCAAAGGTCAGACATGTTTTTATAATTTTAGGGATGGATACGATGCATACATTTTTCTTGACAAAGAAATGGAGAAATTTTTCTTGGTTTTAGTATAATGCTTCTAAGATCACCACCAGAGAGAGTAATAATGTATTTCGTTTTCGGGTTGTCCTTCCGTACGTACGTACATCCCGTTTGTACGTCCCGTTCTCGTGATCGCGTTATCTCAAGAGCCGATTGATGGATTCCTGCCAAACTTAGGCCATGTACGTATCTTACAGAGCCAATTAATTAATTAAATTTTGGGTCACTAGGTTAAAGGTCAAAGGTCACAGTGCTCATTATATATGCAAAAATATCTTGTGATCGCATTATCTCAAGAACCGATTTATGGATTCCTGCCAAACTTAGGTCATGTATGTATCTTGCAGAGACGATGAATTGATTAGATTTTGGGGTCACAAGGTCAAAGGTCACAGTGCTCATAATGTATGCAAAAATATCTTGTGATCGCGTTATCCTAAGAAACAATTGATGGATTCCTGCCAAACTTAGGTCATGTATGTATTTATTATGCAGAGCTAATGAATTGATCAAATTTTGGGGTCACGAGGTCAAAGGTCACAGGGCTCATTATGTATGCAAAAATAGCTGGTGATCACATCATTGAAACCGATGGACAGATTACCATCAAACGCAGGACATGTATGTATCTTGCTGAGCCAATGAACTGATTAGATTTTAGGGTCGTGAGGTCAAAGATCATAAAAGGGTCATACATGTATATGAAAAATAGCTTGTAATCATGATATTCTGAGAACCTGTTAATGGATTACAATTAAACTTAAATTTGAAAGATTGCTTCTGTTTTGGTTTGTGAAATTGCTCTATGGCGGAGGCATCAGTTTCGACTGGGCGCAGTCGAAGTTCCATCTGGTTCTCTTTTCTTTTGATGCTGACTTTGTTTTGGCTACATACACACACAAACACTCAAGCATATGAACGTGAGATGTGGTATAAATGAACTACGGGGGGCTTGTTGGTAAGAAATATGGTTAATGGGTCAATTTAAATGCTTTTTGGGTGATATTTGTAGAGCAACTTAACCTTCAATACAGCTATTATGTAAAATGGTAAACAGTATTAATATGAAGTGTTCTGATATCATGTAAGTCTTGACAATAGACTACAGTTCTCAACATGGCTCATGACAATGAATCATGACGCAGTTTGGTTCTAATAAAGACACCTGTAAACATTAACCTCCAAGCCTCCGTATCATGACTTCTACAGTAGAACTACCATCAAAATATAATATGGTGTCAGGTCTTCCCGATCAAGGACAGATGTTGACTTTGAGGGAGGATAGAACCCAGGAATAAACAGGTGCAGGATTTCCATTTTTACGCCAGATTGAAGGGCTCAGTCCCGTGTGTGCAAACTGTGTGTATGTGGCTATGAGTGCGTACATGCGTCGGCATATTTTAACTCGGTGAAATTGCTTGTCTCGTTATTTTGACTAGGTTGTAAAGATACCACAATAGTAAATAAGAGGTTAAAGCATTGTTCAGAGAGAAACACATAAGTAAACATGGCAACAAATCTAAGTCAACCACAGCCATTGGAGCTGACTGGAAACTTAGCAGAAAATTGGAAACGTTTCAAACAAAGATTTGGATTGTATAATGTGGCCAGTGGAATGTCACAAAAAGAAGAAAAAGCACAAACATCCATGCTCCTACATGTCATAGGGGAAGAAGCTCTTGACATTTACAATACATTCCAGTTTGAGGAAGATACCGGAGATGAGATGAAATTAGAGAAAGTGCTAAAGAAATTTGAGAACTATTGCATGCCAAAACGTAATGTAACATTTGAGAGACACAAATTTTTCACACGGTCACAACACGAAAATGAAACAACAGATCAGTATGCAACTGAATTGCGCAATAGAGCTAAGTCTTGTGACTTTGGTGACTTAAAGGATAGCCTCATTCGTGATAGAATTATCTGTGGAATTGTGAACTCCATGGTAAGGGAACGCCTATTGAGGCAAGATGATTTGACGCTGGATAAGACGTTACAGTTGTGTCGTTCTGCTGAAACTACTCGAGCTCAGGCAAAAGAGCTGAGTTCCACGGATGAAGTCTCGGTTGATGCTCTTGGGAGTAGGAGAAAGTTGTTTCACGGTAATCAAAGACAAAATCCAAGGCAAAGTCTAGGTCAACAACAAACTCAAAGGCCATATCGAAGTCAAAATCAGACTCAAGGTCAGAAATCTAGAAATAGTTGCGGTCGTTGTGGAAACTGGCATGGTCAAAATGCATGCCCTGCCCAAGGTCAAATTTGCAAAAAGTGTGGTCTCGGAAATCATTTTGCGAAGTGTTGTAAAACTCCAATGAGTAAAGTTATCAACGAGATGCAAAATCTCGAGGTCGAAGATGATTTCATGGTTGATGTTGTAGAATCATTAGAGTCTCGTGATGAGTGGAAGGTCAAGTTAGTTGTCAATAATAGGCCGGTTATTTTCAAGTTGGATACTGGTGCTCAGACAAACCTCCTTCCAGAATCAGTGTATCAGAGTTTGAATCCCAGGCCAAAGCTGCATCCAGCTAGAGTGAGATTGACAGGCTACAGTGGAGTAGTAATTCCAGTAAAGGGTCGTTGTTATGTACAAGTGGAGTACAAAGGTTTAACTCACAATATGGCTGTTCTAGTAACTCCTGGTGATCGTCAACCATTGTTAGGCTTACAAGCATGTGAGCAATTGAAGCTTGTAAAGAGAGTCTTGAATGTCAAAACAGAATCAAAGAATGCAATAGTAGATGACTATGAAGACGTGTTTGAAGGGTTAGGATGTGTTCCTGGAAAGCATCATATCACGCTAAAAGAAAATGCTCAACCTGTACAACATGCATGTCGAAAAATTCCATTTCCACTGCGAAATCAGCTCAAGGATGAGCTAGATAAAATGGAACGACTTAAAGTTATCACACCAGTGGATGAACCAAGTGATTGGGTGTCGTCGCTCGTGGTGGTGATGAAGAAAAACAATCAGCTTCGAGTATGTCTCGATCCAAGAGATCTAAATAGGTCCATAAAAAGAGAGCACTACCAGCTACCATCAAGAGAGGAAATAACAGCACAGTTTGCAGGAGCTAAATACTTCAGCAAATTAGATGCGTCCTCAGGTTTCTGGCAGATAGAGTTAGATGAGGAAAGCTCAAGGCTATGTACTTTCATAACGCCATTTGGGGGATACAGATTTCTCAGGCTACCATTTGGGGTCTGCAGTGCGCCAGAAGCGTTCCACAAGATTGTGCATAATTTGTTCGCACACATACCTGGTGTCAACACAATGATGGATGACATAGTAGTATGGGGGTCAACCCAACAGGAACATGACACCAGACTAAAACAGGTCCTTGACATAGCTCAGAAAGCAAATCTGAAACTCAACAGAGACAAATGTGAGTTCAATGTGAGCCAAATGACATTCATTGGTGATGTGATCAGTGAACAAGGTGTTCAACCAGATCCAAAGAAGGTTGCAGCCATATTGAACATGGAAAGACCACAGAACAAGCAAGATGTTCAAAGGTTCTTAGGTATGGTTAACTACCAAGGAAAGTTCATACCAGATTTATCCACAAAGTCAGCCCCGCTGAGAAGTCTTCTTGAGAAAAGAAATGAGTGGATGTGGCAAGATGCACAAGAAAAAGCTTGGTGTCAACTCAAGGAAGCTCTGACACAAGAACCAGTGCTCCGTTTCTATGACAGCACAAAGCCAACGAAGCTATCAGCTGATGCATCCAAGAATGGACTAGGTGCAGTGCTACTGCAACAACATGACCAGAATTGGTTCCCCATTGCTTATGCATCAAGAGCAATGACGGATGCAGAAACTCGCTATGCGCAGATCGAAAAAGAACTGCTAGCGATGACGTCTGCATGTGAAAGATTTCACCAATACATACATGGACGACAGGTAGAAGTCGAACCAGATCATAAACCTTTTGTGCCATTGTTCAAAAAATCACTCTGTGATTGTCCTCTTCGCATTCTACGCCTACTAATCCGAGTGCAGAGATACGATTTGAAAGTATCCTACACACCAGGAAAATACATGTACACCGCAGATGCATTGTCTAGAGCGGTAGATCCACAGGCAGACATGCAGGTCGAAAGAGAAGAAGACATCAGAATCTATGTAGACACAATAATGGAGACATTACCAGTCACATCAAACAGAAAAAGTCAGTTTGTAGATGAAACACTGAAAGACAAAACACTACAAGAATTGATAGGCATCATCAAAGATGGATGGCCTGAAACAAAACAACAATGTCCAGTAGCAATTCGAGCATACTGGAACATTAGAAGTGAGCTGTCAGAAGCCGAAGGCTTAATCATGAAAGGCAGCAGGATCGTAGTACCAAGCACAATGAAAAAACAGATGTTGGACAAGATCCATGAAGGACATTTGGGCATAGAAAAATGCAAGAGACGTGCAAGAGAAGTCTTGTATTGGCCCAGAATAAATCAAGACATAACAGAAATGGTACAAAATTGTAACTCATGCTTGATGTATAAACCAAAACAACAGACGGAAAGTCTGAAACCACACACGGTACCAAACAGACCGTGGGAAAAGATCGCTGCAGACTTGTTCACACTGAATAACAAAGAGTACATGGTAATAGTAGATTACTATTCACAATTCATTGAAGTCTGTCCACTGTCAACAACAACAAGTAAAACAGTGATAACAAAAATGAAAGAAGTCTTTTCAAGACAAGGCACACCAAGTGAACTTGTGACGGATAATGGTCCGCAATTAGCTAGTAAAGAGTTCAAAAACTTTGCACAAGATTGGGACTTCTGTCACACAACAACAAGTCTGTATCATCCTCAGTCGAACGGACTAGCAGAGAATGCAGTGAAAATTGTGAAGAATCTCATCCGCAAATGCCAAGACAGTAGACAAGATGTCTACAGGGCTCTACAAGTCTACAGAAGCTCACCGCTGGAATGCGGAAAATCGCCAGCTGAACTCCTGTACAACAGGCGATTGAGATCAAACCTGCCCATGGTGGACAAACTTCTTGATCCACAACACATTGATCCTCAACAGGTGAGGGAAAGGAAGGAAGGGCAGAAGGTAAAGCAGAAAGAGCGATATGATAAACATGCTCGAGACCTACCAGAACTAAACATAGGTCAGACTGTAAGACTTCAAAACATGCACAACAATCGATGGTCACAAAGTGGCATCGTCAAAGTCAAACTGCCAAACAGATCATATTTGGTAGAGACAGAGTATGGAGAGATTAGACGAAGAAACAGACGTCATCTCAGACCAGCACCCAGACGAAGGGATGATCGGTTCCAACAGACAACACAGACGGACAACGAGGATGTTAGCGAACCAACCCCTGAGCGTTCCAGCGTACCAGCCCAGCAAGCATCATCCTACATGACCACCAGAAGTGGACGAATAAGCAAACCGCCAAATCGAATGGACTTGTGAAATAATCACAAAAACAAATAGAACTGAAAGTGAAAGTTACACTTTGCCTTTAAAAGAACATTATATTATATTGTTGTGAATGTTTTAACATTAACTGTATATATGTTTTTTGTTATATCCACAGATACTTTGAAGATATCAAGACTGGATATCGTTAAGTTATATTCAAGCTGAAGTTAAAGCTTAAGTGTGTTAATCACTGGATTGAAAAGTTATTGAAAAGAAATAACTGCAAAAGAAATGTTGCAAAATATTGTGAATGCATTGTCAAAGAAACAACTCACAAAATCATTTATTTCTTGAAAAGTATTTGAAACAGATCAAAACAAACCCAACGCTCGCCATATATGCATTGTTTCAAGATTTGGAAAACATATTGAACCCAAAATTAATATCCAGTGATGTGTTCAAAAGAAAGTTTTAAAAATAATGTGTTATGTTATATCTGTGGAAAAAGAATGTAAACCTTCTTAGAAAGGGAGATGTTCTGATATCATGTAAGTCTTGACAATAGACTACAGTTCTCAACATGGCTCATGACAATGAATCATGACGCAGTTTGGTTCTAATAAAGACACCTGTAAACATTAACCTCCAAGCCTCCGTATCATGACTTCTACAGTAGAACTACCATCAAAATATAATATGAAGAAGACGAGCATCAGTAATATTCCTCTATTGCTACAAATACTGCATAATATTAAGTGATCAATCCCCACGAATAACAGCCTCGTTACTAGTCACAACATGAAATTAAGATGAAACGATTACACAAAATGCATCAGATATAATGTATTATATGATGTCATGCATGGAAAACGTTCCCATTATGGTGTGTTCCAAAAAATTATTCAACATGACCCTTTCAAATGCTCATGATATAATGTAGAGCAGATCTTTGTTACGGATACATATAAAATGGGTGACACATTGTTACCTGTTCCAGGAAGAAAAAAAATCTGTTTACCGTACCCTACAAAATTGCAAAACTAGGTACCAAAATATTTTGTGTACTAAGACAAATGGGAAAGTTTTCTATGTGATTCGTTATGACTGCATTGCCAAGTGGAGATTACACAAATCAGTAGTGATCTCATTTTTCCTATTCATATTCTTTGATTTTCTGACAGTTTTACTTGCTGTTTCTCAAATATAATTTATAAAGGTATCTTTTCTCATCAACATGAGGCCATGTTATATATTCTTTTCTAATTTACTTTTCTTCTTTTTTTTCTTCTTCTTTTTTTTCTTCTTCTTTTTTTTTCTTCTTCTTTTTACAGACATTAGAGGAGACCAAGCGAGGAGAAGGGGGCTTTGGTTCGACAGGGACAAATTAATTAGCAACTCTAAACATTAGTAACATGTACCTCAGCGGTATACCGCCACGAAACCGGTCTGGATGAGACAAGAAGCTGGAAATGTTGGACATTATTACTCCACAGAACGATTCCACAAGAGTGGTAGCACCTTTTGCTACACATTTTCACGGCATGGAATAGTGTTAAATGTATTTTTTGTAATTTCATACACCATTATATGGTCATTTGGTAAAAGTCAATTCTTACATCAAAGGCTCACCTATACAAAACAAAATTAGTATTAATTTTTAAGATTTTCTGAATTTCTTGAAAGCTTGTTTTTTGCTCTTTGCAGTGAAGACACTCTTTAGCAAAAAATAAAGATCATAATTATAGGTTTAACTATAATGAATGTTTAAACAAAATTCTGACACATTTTTTGAAATGTGAAATTACCTTGAGGAAGAAGTAATCTCAGATTTTTTAGTTTCTTAACTTTATTTTATGTCTTAAGGAGGCAATAATGGCTGAAGTGACTCTTTCTAGATTTGAACTTCTTGATGATGATCAGTTGCAAGACTTGATTACAGCAAGAACACCAAAAATTCCATGAAATTCTCAGTAAAAATATTTGAAGACTACCTGCAATTTATCAACACAGACCTCGATATCGTTAACAAACTGCTGAATTCAGAGCTGGAAAACGTAATCCAAAGGTTTTACGCTGGTGCTAGACAGAAGAACGGTTCTCTATACAGGAAGAAGTCAATGTTAATTATTAGATTCGGACTTCAACGTCATTTCCTCAATTCTTAGAATGTGGTTGCACATGAAGATTTTTCAAATTCGATGAGAGTTTTCAAGTGTTTTTCACCCATGCTTAAACAAAATGGAAAGGGAGTTGTGACTCACAAACCAGCTATTTCACAAGAAAACATGGAAAAAATCCAAGGTTCGCTTGATTTGGATGATCCTCAAGGTCTTCAGGACAAGTTCTTTATTGATGTAATGTTGTATTTTTGCAAAAGTGGGAGGGAAAATTTGTGCGAAATGACACTCGACAGCTTTGAAATTTTTGAGGAAGGGGGGAAATGCTACATAACTCTCAAAGATACATTCACAAAAAACAACCGTGCAGTTAAACTAGAGAAAAGCCAAGTTGGTTTCATGACTCCAACTAATGGTCCACAATGTCCTGTTGCTTCCTTCTTGCGCTACAAAGATAAATTGAACCCCAATGTAAGTGGTTTTGGCAGAGACTGCCAAATGCAAAGCCCAAGCATGAGTTGAATCCATCTTGTTCTGGTCCATGGTACTGTAAATTGTAATGCACCACTAGGGAAAAACACCATCGTACAAAAGATGAAAACAATTGCATCTCGTGCAGGTACCAAGGCGAACACCAACCATTGCCTAAGGGCAACCAGCATCAGTACCCTACAAAATACAGGGGTTCCGAGATAGGGAGATCATGAGTGTGTATGGACATCGCTCAGAAAGCAGTCTCAAGCACTATGCCATGACAAGCAGTGAAGCAAAAGAGAACATGAGTCATGCTATTGCGGCAGCTGTTGGTCCGAAATCAGTACCATCTTCATCGACATTCACTGGTGGCACTGTTAGTAAGCGTAGTGCAAGCCAAGAACTCCCAGAACTAAATGAAATATTTTGAGGCATAGTTGTTTCTATAGGCTCTCGGGGTCATTACATCCTGCTATGACCCCTCAGTACGCCTCGGGGGTCATAGCTGGATGTAATGTCCCCTTGAGCCTATAAAAACAACTATGCCTCTCATAGCAGTCAATATATCTATATTTATATAGATCAAAGAATGTATAGTTTCATGTAAATACGGTAGGATTTGTTTATTTCGCTTGCTAGACAAAGCCTTGTTTTATCTATTGTAAATCTGATAAATGGTCGCAAGGATAACTATTTTGGTGTTTCGCTCAAAATCAGATCTGCCTCGCTTGTATCTGCTGCCCTCTTGAGGTGAGATGTATTTGTCTTCCAGGATGCGTAGTTGCACACACTGTTATGTGCCGAGCGGAAAGGCCACAAAGTGCATGGACGTCACGTACGTTTGCTAGAAACACGCAATTCAAGTTTATGACCTTTCTTTCATTTCATCTGCACAACAAATTTTACTCCATGCATCTTAATTGTGAACAATTTATTTTAATTAATGAATTCTTCTTTTGTCTTCAGTTATCCTTTCACTACTAAAATAAAGGGGAAAATATTCATAGAATGCAAGTACTCATTGTAAGTAGGTATGTATTTACTGATCAATGTGGATACTGAAACTCTGTAAACCTTGATATGAAAAAAGTACTATGAATGGTATCATAGAATGGCATTACATGGTGCACTATTGATTAATATTAGCATCTCATGATTTAGTGTTATTAGTGTTTCTGTACATGTATTCAGTATGTTCTCCATTCTCTTTGTAAATAACAACAGTAAAACAAACTTGTATTTTGTATCAAGATGTCTTTATTTTGTGGAGGCCAAGCAGATACTTGCAATGGTGATAATTGTAGTGATGTATTGTATGATATTTGTGATGATGGTGATAGCAGTAGCAAGGATATAAATGCTTGCGATGAAGATGAACCTGAATGCAATATCGATGATGGTAGGCACAGTTTTAGTGGTGATGTGATGGTGTAAATGACAATGGTGATTACAATATCTGTGATAATGGTATAAAAAACTATAAATGATAAATTTGATTATGATATCTGTGATAATGGCATAAATGATAAATGTGATTACAATATCTGTGATAACGGTATGAATGATCAATGTGATTATGATATCTGTGATAATGGCATAAATGATAATGTGATTACAATATCTGTGATAATGGTGTGAATGATAAATGTGATTACAATATCTGTGATAATGGCATAAATGATAAATGTGATTACAATATCTGTGATAATGGTATGAATGATGAATGTGATTATGATATCTGTGATAATGGCATAAATGATAATGTGATTATGATATCTGTGATAATGGCATAAATGATGAATGTGATTACAATATCTGTGATAATGGTATGAATGATAAGTGTGATTACAATATCTGTGATAATGATAAGTGTGATTACAATATCTGTGATAATGGTATAAATGATAAATGTGATTACAATATCTGTGATAATGGTATAAATGATAAATGTGATTACAATATCTGTGATAATGGTATGAATGATAAGTGTAATTACAATATCTGTGATAATAGCATAAATGATAATGTGATTACAATATCTGTGATAATGGTATAAATGATAAGTGTGATTACAATATCTGTGATAATGGTATGAATGATAAATGTGATTACAATATCTGTGATAATGGTATTGATGATAAATGTGATAATTGTGATTACAATATCTGTGATAATGGTATGAATGATAAATGTGATTACAATATCTGTGATAATGGTATGAATGATAAGTGTGATTACAATATCTGTGATAATGTTATGAATGATAAGTGTGATTACAATATCTGTGATAATGTTATGAATGATCAGTGTGATTACAATATCTGTGATAATGGTATGAATGATAAGTGTGATTACAATATCTGTGATAATGTTATGAATGATAAGTGTGAAATACAATATCTGTGATAATGGTATGAATGATAAGTGTGATTACAATATCTGTGATAATGGTATAAATGATAAATGTGATTACAATATCTGTGATAATGGTATTGATAATAAGAAACAAAAAACTGCATTGGTGATGGAATTTATCACATGCTATTATTCCTACAATCTCTTAAAGAAAAAGAAAGAAGGTAAGGCGATGACCACTTCTTTTTTCTTTTTTTTCTTTTTTTTTTTGGGGGGGAGACAACATTTTTTATGCTAATCTGTTCAGCCAATAAGTCTTTGCCATTTTGTGTCTAGTGGGTTCTCCTGTGTAATAAGAGGAAGTTCATGGCGGAGAGATTACTAGGGATAATGCATTTGATTACACAATGACATTAGTACATTAATAAAGACTTCATTAATTAAAATGAGAAAGTGAAGAATACTAAAGACGTGATGGAATTGTGTCTTGATTTAGGGTGGGGGGGGGGGATGTGGTCAAGATTAGTGTCAAACTAACGGGGGTTATTTTTTCTTGGAGGGGGGGGGGGTAGTTTTCTGGAAGCAAGTGTCCGGGGAACTTGTCCTTCGTGGTACTTGTTCAAGAATGCTGGTGCAGGAAATTTAGGGATTTTGATGAATAATGGTGTAACATTTTATAAGTGGTGATAGTAATAGTATAATTAATGATATTAGTGAAAATGATGACCATTACGACTGATGTGAAAGTGGTAATGATTGGTATCAATGGAGATGATGGCTGTAGTTGATGATGGCAATAAATATCGTAAAGTTGATGGTTATAATATGATGGTAATTATGATAATGATACTGTTTTGGGTAATTTAGGTGACAGTAAAGTATACACCACCATCATGATCAAGGAGGATGGGGAGGGGGGCGATGTAACTGAAGTATTCGCCTTCGAAACAGAGATCGAGAGAGAGGAAAAAAATAGGTCGACAGATTAGGATACGTCGGGGTAAAGATCATAATTTTTCCTGTGGAAATAATCAGCTTATCAATAAACGATTGCGAATCAAACCTACTTTCTCAATTAATTTCTGAGCTTGCTTTTTTTAATGATTCCTTGAAAGAAATAGTCAGTTATAAGACAAATCCCATGACCAAGATTTGACATCTCATCTTCTTCATTTCACAAAATGACAGAAAACCTCAATTCCAATCTAACCTGAATTAAAATTTTATCTAAAATTATTCATTGGTATCGTGAGATTATTTGCTAAATGATAAAAGGTAAGCATGGGTTTGGAATTATGGAAAGAGGTTAACCGAGACAGCGATTATACAAGCCAATGACATCGTAAGGATGATTGGAACGGCCTCCATTTTGATGTCATACAATTCGGTTTATTTGCTCCATCCATATAAAGGAGGTTGGCGGACAGAGTAAATGAGACGGGAGTGCGTGGGAAGAATCACCGGAAATTGTAAGCGGAAATCATGTTTTAATTGGTTGGCTGAACCGTTGTTTTTAACATCAATTGACAAACAAAGTAGGACTACGATTCTTCATCTTTAAACAAAAATTAACTAAAAGTAGCAGATGAAGTTTGATCTTTCCCACGCATAGCCGGCGTGCTTCCTCGAACAAGTCGAGATAATGTCCAATTACATCCCCAGTTATGAACAAACAATTTTTCGGAAATAAAAAATTCAGGAACACTAACTTGTTGTTTGCCCGAAAAGGGGGGGGGGGGGTGGGGTACTAATATTTGGTTTGGACGGGGGTGTGCCGCTAAAGCCTCGAAATCCCTACCCATTTTTGAAGGGGTCATTTTGAAGGATTTTTTTTCTCGGAAGTAAAGCCCATTTTCCGCAATTTTTTGAATAGTGAAAAACGGGGATGTTTAGGGATATTTTTGTTAAAAATGGGACCCCTTTAGAGCGGCACAACCCCCCCCCCCCCCGGTTCTCACATATTAAGACATACGGGGTTGTATGTCTTAATATGTGAGAACCGGGGGGGGGGGGGTTGTTTGATTGACATTATTTTTTTTTTTATTCAAGTTTTTGAGTTAAAAAGAAACGAAGAGACAGTAATAAGGCTTACCTTGATCCATGCAATCGCGACGTATCCAGATGACGAACGGGGCGGGAAGTTATAGGAGGGGGATGATAGGGGTAACTTTCTTTAGCAGCCCGCGTGATGTATTCATATTGTCACCAGTATTTTTTTTCTCAGGGCATTCAGCTTGAAGGGGACGGGGCCGGGGCTCACTCTGCAACTTGACCCTTTGCTGGATCGTCATTGCGTATAGAGGACTCGAAACAGGTGTAGCCTACCTGGTTCAGTACAGTTCAAACCATTCCCATTCGTAATGCTAAATATATTACTCATTGCGGATGTAGTATCGAAAATAATATCGCTAGTGATTATCGATCGAATTATGGACCGCTCCGCCGGTCCTCTCGTAGAGTATAAAATACCCTTGCTTACATGCAGTAGTCATTATCACCAGACGAAGTGTTGCAGATAGCGCACGAAACGTCGTGAACTATTCCTTATTGACCACATTGCGAGACAAACGAATATCACTAGCGATATTATTTTCGATTCCCATTCGTGTTTGATTGTTTTTACTCTGAACCACAGGTACCAGTCTTAGGATTTTGTTTCCTGGATTAATTTGGTATTATCAATATTTGTTTATATATTTGTATACGTAATACATTTTTTTAATTAGTATTGTAAATAAATTTTCCAGATTTTTACTAATGTAATGTACTTAGACAACTTTTTTATCAATTGTAAAATGTCATATAATTTGAATTTAATGTTTACTTACATCTTGTATAATATATTGTATACATGTGCAATGCTTATTTGTTTCTTTCGTTGTAATCATTGCAATATTCTAATTTACTATGTCTAGGAGAATATCGAAGTTTCTTTTTCGGTTTATCGTTTTTTCTTTCTTGTGTCTGGTACATGTACTTTAGTCTCTAAGCGCCATGAGCACCGAAAGGTGGAGTGTGCGCTATACAAGTAGCCACTATTATGATTATTATTACACAATCCCATAAATCCCAACACTCGTCGATGCCGATTTACCCCAACCTTTCGTGCGTCTGACAACCCATACCGTCGGATTTCTTTTTCAGATGTTCTTTCTTCTTTTATCAGGCATACTGCTTCCAAGGGAAAAGATAAACTCAAAGGGCTCATGGCACAACCCGCCAGCTACGGTCAGCCTGACAACCTTTGTATTACATAAAAAGGTGACTATTATTATTTCGGTAGATATTACCAGACTATCAATGTTGCACATTCGGAACTCTGCCGCTCGATTGCAGTTCTCCCTTACGAATCTTCCTCTCGATAAAATCCATTGGAAATTGCGTTTTGATGGTTGCAATGCAAACTTTTTACCGCTCGGTCGTTTTGCTCCCTCAAGGGTATGAAAGTTCGGGCAGGGCGGGGGGTTCGGGGTTGCGCTATAACATCGTTTGCCCTGGGCGCCATAATCCATATTATACGCCCCTGGATATAATTCTATCAGCACCATCACTTCAATTCTCTTACAAGCTCTCTGTAGTCTCATACTAAAAAAGTCAACTTCTGGGCATACCCATTTCCGCGCATTGTGATTCAAAGCTTATTTCTCCAGCTGTCAATTAATTCGGATAGATAGAAGTTAATCCACGTATCTGGTTGTTTTGACATCTCAGATCTTCATCGCAGTATAGCGATACGTTCAAGAAGGAAGAGAGAGAGAGAGAGAGAGAGAGAGGGGTCGAGGGATTGACTTTCGAGCGGGTATTTCTGCATGTGTTTGAGTGTGTGCGTGTGTGTGATAGAGAGAGAGAGAGAGAGAGAAAGAGAGAAAGAGAGAGAGAGAAGATGGGAGAAATAAGAGAGAAAAGGGGCGAGTCAATATAGGGCAAGTCCAAGGTGTTCGATCCTTATTTTATGATCCATCCGTTACGTATTTTAGTATTATGAACACAAAATTACACCAAAAGCAGCATTTTACTTAATTTTGTCATCATATTTGGTACAAAATATCTTGAAGTTTTCGCGAACGCGAAAATTAGAAACTGAGGATTACGATCCTTCCAAAAGAGACTCTATAAACAATACTTATTATTACAATCCTAAACCTTTGATATTTGGAATATGAATATATAACAAAATTATCACTTAGTCTCAATAATTTCACTTTTCGTTTAACCATTTACAACTGCCAGTCTTCGAGTACCAAACTGATCTATGATGGGATAGTACATCAGCATCAACAAGACAAATCTTATCATATGATTCATGAAGGCAATATTCATCCTAATTCTTTTCAAACCTCTTGCATTCCATTACAGCCATTTGACAAGTGGAATTATCATAATTATACTGCTTCTTAATATCCAACCGAATATTAGCAAATTTATTTCAATTACCTTCAGGGTTAGCAGGAATCTAATTTATCATCATTTAATCATAATGCTGCATGTAATCAGACTATTAGAAACATCTCACTGATGCTGATCCCGTGAAATCATAGAAGATTTTGTTACCAGTCGGTAAATTATGCAAACAGAAGAAAGCATGACCTGACTAATATATTAACAACTAGACATATAATACTTGTTTGGAACAAGTATAGGTGGGCTAGTCAACTAAAATTTGATACAAAATAGAGCAAAAATAAGCGAGATACTGCTAAAAACAATGTCATGTAGATTAATGATGTGAACGAAATGCACCTTCTATAGTCATAACACGCAAATTGTGAAATTTCTGACATGAGGCCTTTAATCGAAATTTTCACTCTGATGACGTCATCAAAATGAAAAATGGTTATTATTGAACTTGTAGAAAATTATCTTAGCTACAACATATCGAAATTTTGAAGAAAATCGATCAATATATACAGAGATACAATCAATTTTACATAAATATGCTGACTTCATAATATGCAAATTCGTATTTTGAGTTCCAAGGCCATTATGATGATGTCACGATACACTTAATGGCAAAATGAGACATGTAATCATATCTCCAACTCATACTTTATCTAAATATGAGAAAAAAATGAAGGTCACGGTTCATTTCAAAGAGCTATAAAGGATTTTGTATAGGCATGTTTTTGCCCATATATGCTATGTATTAAAAGAGCTCGCGCGCACGGACATTTATCTTGAATTGACGCTCATGTTGTTATTAATGGTCATAAAGAGATAAACATGGTATCAAATTCCTCGAAAAAATATGAGAAATATCATAAAAGAAGAAAAAATGGCGATTCTATGTTTTTTAATGGTGTTACGCGCGAAAACGCGCGCGCATGCTCGTACGCGCGATTTTTTATAAAATGCTTAAAATGACCTAAAACGTATGCAAAATAAATTTGAGATGATTTTGAACATTTAAAAAATTTGCGCGCGCATTGACGCGCGGACGTACGCGCACGCGCGCGTATTTTGACCTGAAATTAACCGGACTGATATTGACCTTGATCATGATAAATATGAATGAGAAATACCTTTTGGTTATGAAGATATGATCATGAATTGATTTTCCGAAAATTTCACAAAATGGCGCCTAGATGACGTCATCAGTCAAGGTCAAGGTTGAAAACTTTACCGTGTTTTGTCCATATGCCTATACATATGTGTGCCAAATATCAAAGCATTTGATAGAACCATTACAAAGTTATCTTGCTAACAAAAAAGTGGGTGGAAATAAGAAAAATAAAGAAATAAAGAAATAAATAAATAAATAAAGGCAATTTTAACAAAAATATAAGGTGGTCTGTATTAGATACAGCCCACCTGATTATAGTCTCCAGCATTCCATTCCTCTTTGTAAGTATGTTTAATTTCTCACATGCCTTGTAACGAGCAGTAAATCTTGTCAAAGCCAGTGTTTGTATATGTCATGTACGTATGCGTATATGGATGGAGATGAGTCGACGAAGACGTATCCATAAAAGATTGCCCTTTTCAGAGTGCGTCCATCCTTTTTACTCAGTCACACTCCTTCACTTTAGTCCCTTAATGTAATTAATATGTCTCACTGCCGCTGTTCAAGTTCACAGACCCGTATAGTATTACCAGTGTCAACGGATTAATTCCTTCGTGGTTTATTTTGAGATGCTTTGCCACATCGAGGAGATTGCGGTCAATTCATACCTATTTTTTTCACTTGGGCATCGTACAATTTGTAAAATGGATGTGGTTATGAGACAAATAGAAAAATACACCTCAATAAAACGACCTATACTAATAGAATAAACATGATTTAAAGTGGTGTTTTTGAAATCTGCTCGTCCGGATAAAGAATGCTATCCAGTGGCGGATCCAGGAATTTCTTACCGGGTGGGGGGGGGGGGGGGGAGGCAAAAAATCGCATGGGGTGAAATATATGAAAAACGATGGAGCGAGGCGTCAGCGGCGAGGGAGCGTAGCGACCAAGCGGGATGGGTCTTCATTTCAAACTTTTGCCTTTCTGATTCTGTTATTGTTCTGCTTTCATACAAATCAACTTATTACAGGACTTGGATTGCTCTTTAAATAAGATGACAATTCTCATTTGTATAAACCATATATTTGTGCAATGAATGGCTGTAGAGATTTCAAGAGTTACTGTTATGTTTTTCATCTGTTTACTTTGATTGATTGATGTTCATCTATTTTCCATATGCATCATCTCAAATATACGGATTTTTAACATAAAATCATACACAGAAAAAAAAAAGGTATCGTCATAAGTAAAGCTTCATCTTTCTCTTACCCGTCCTTGTTCCAAACTGCACATTTGAAAATTTTGTTCTTCCTGGAAAAAGCTTTTTTGTTTTGAGGAAAAAAATGAAAAAGGTTGCGCGTACGTTCTCTACATTTCGGCTGAAAATTCGAATATATACGTTCAAGTTTTAGACCTTGTTTGTTGTGGTCCCATAGGATCCTTTGTAGGTTGATGTAAAGAATTCGAAAATGAAAAGAAGAAACTGGATGGCCAGGGGGGCTTTTTTATTCCCTTGCGGAGTAACGTATACATTTTAGCTTGGTCACTGAAATAACGCAGGTGAGTGAATAAGTTTGTTACAGAGAAATACTACTGACAATCAGTTGAAGATTATATTCCCTGTAATAAGAAACGCTTGCGGTTCGTCTTGCTCACACAGTGGAACGGCATTGAAACTTGTGAGAATTAATTATGTAATTGAGCAGAGAAACTAGAGTATCAAGGTTATATCACAGAGGAATAAAATGGTTTCTTTGGGTGTTACAATATCAACTTGTAAATATACCTGGCCACAAGCCTGTCATTGGTGGAGCTTCTAGGTCAAGTAAATGTATTTACAGTAAATATACATAAAAACATAAGGTTCATCGTTGTTGACAGAATGAATTCTTTCAAAATATTACACGATTTTTTTTCTTCTTAGATAAACGAACGTTATGCTCGGACTACGTCAATAATTTGAAACGTCCTGGGCCCCGTCTTTCAAAGAGTTGATATCAATCGCAACTATGTACATAAGAGATAGGAGACTGCAAACTTGCGATCGATTGGAAGACTTGTGATTGATTTGGATCAATCGTAACTCTTTGTAAGACGGGGCCCAGATCTCGTTCAGTGATTTGATTCTTTTCCCCGTCACTATTATGAAGACTAGACACTGAGTATAATCTGGCTTGGGATATTGGTGATCAGGAATAAATATATCGTAAGACGCTATGCTGGGTATCGTTTCACAAAACCGTCATAAGTACAAATTCACCG
Source organism: Strongylocentrotus droebachiensis (assembly GCA_035222895.1). NCBI lineage: Eukaryota > Metazoa > Echinodermata > Echinoidea > Camarodonta > Strongylocentrotidae > Strongylocentrotus > Strongylocentrotus droebachiensis. Next base: position 419,752 of record JAVYIG010000271.1, on the reverse strand, counting down.
AAATCCCGCCGAATCACATGTACAATCTTAATAGACGCATTTTAATGGGTTGTCAGCGAACTTTTAGTAATGACGGTTTTGCTGCCCGGTTTATATATGATTTCATTTGTATCAAAGCTCTTACCGAGACCTGTGCCCGTCCAAGGAGTAAAAATAAATAGGCACTATGATCATAAAAAGCAAGTTGCTTTGATTGATTTGGAGTGATATTGCAATGTTAAGGTTATGCATGATGAATTTCTGCCTGATTTGGTGATATTCTTTCTTGCCACTTAAATCTACCTGTCAATGTATATGCCGCATGTCGTAATAGGTCAAGGCGCTTGGAGCGAAGCTGTAGCTATTCGCTTACATCCGGCCCTTCCGGGAGAGATGTTCACCATCAAACCTCAACTAATTTGGATATGATCCTGAACAAAAACACTTATTTACCCCCTTCATCATTCATGATTATTCTCATTCGAACACGTAAATGGCTTCTTTCATTAATTTTATATACATATATGTATATGTATATATATGTATATATGAATATAACAGTATATCTTTTCTAAACGAACACATTTTTGTTCATTATTAGGTTAAAAAGTGCGAAATAAAATATCACGTCTCTTCGGCATTATTTTCATTTGCGAAATGATCAAGATAAAATGTACCACCCTTACCACACGTTATCAAATAACAAGCAACACAACAGTAGCTCCGTGGAACGGGGTATTTCACAATATAATATATACCATAAATCAGTCGGTATTTTCTCACTCTCTATTTTGATTTTGATTTTTTTTTTCTTCTTCCTTTTCTTTTTCTCTCATTAAAACAAATTCAGATATCTTTCGCGACTCGCATTGAAGTCTGCATACACACAAGAAGAAAACAACAGCAGCTATGGTCATTATATTATTATATTTTTTTTTTTAAAGGATGACTATTATTTTTAATATCATTATTATTATTGTCATTATTATTGTGATTATTATTATTTTTATTATTAATATTTTCTTCATTATCAAATACTTTCCTATAATGCACACCTTGCTTTGAGAATGTTCGTCATGTTAAACAGTGAAGATAAACATGATAGTTTTCAGACTGTTATGATTTTCTCCGAGCTTTCCAAAAAGCTTTTGCTTTTTATCTACGGTCACAAAGGTTCGTACGAACGATAATTTCGTACGAATCTCCCTGTTTTTCTATTGTCTTCCCGAATGTCCTTTGTCTGAAAATCGTTCGTACGGCGTTCGTAGCAGTTCGTAATGGCATTTGTGACCGAGGCTTTGTACACGCCCCGAACATTATTTTCCCCTTTGAAAAAAAAGAAAAGAAAATAGCACCTTAACAGAATGGCTGTTCTCCTCATTCCCCTCATTTTAAAGATTAAGCATACAAACACACCTTCACCAGATGAATTTTTGTTTTCTCCTTTTAAAATCACGCAATTATTGTGATCGACAAAGTGACAAAGTGAAAAGAAACTCATCATCATGATATTTTCTCCGCCCTAAAGTTAGCTCGACCTTTAGAAGTAAACAAATATCAAAATGATTTGTTTCTTGTTTCTTACATTTTTCTTTCCATAAAAAAGGCATGTTTCATAATCTCGATACAGTTCCTGGTATCTCTTTTAAAATCTTTTTGCTTTTCATCCCACTTTTTAAAAGAGCTATAGCCTTTCATGTTTTTTTAAAAGATTAAAGTAATAAAAACACCCCTTGGTCAGGCCAGGGGCGGATCCAGGATCATAATTCTGACAATGGAAATTGTTTCGTAAGTGCGAAAAAGAGAAAGGGTTCATATTAAGTCCGAATTACAATGTATACATTCTTTTTATTTATGTATATATGGATATTGAATATTACGGATAACGGATAATTCCACCAATCTACACTGATTATCAATTGATATAGCATGATGATGATCTTACATAAGTAACTGTGAACCAGATTGTTGTGCAGGAGAGATTAGTGACGCCACTTTTCACCGTGAAGTAATTTTGATGTGAATTTCTTATTTCTATTTCAAGAATTAGGCTAAAAATGTGACTTAATTTGCATGACGTAAGTCTTCTAGTTTAAGAGCAGTTCTGCTCATTAAACGAAAAAAATACTTCTGCTTAAGGTTTCACAAAATAAAATTTACTTACGTCGTTTACCATTTAAAGGAATAGTGAGGACCAGTTTTAAAAGAAGAAGATAAATACATCTTTATCGATTGACACAACGGGCTATCTGCCATCTTATTTTGCAGGTAGTGTATGTCTTTAACATCAAAATGTTGTCGCATTTAAGAAAACATTTTAGATGTACTAGAGTTATTTCATTATTATCAGATGTTTCATAGACGTTTAAAGAGACAATTATACTGGAGTTTTTCTTTTTTTCTTTTCTCGAAAGTTAAAAAGAAGATCACAATCTTACGGAATAGTAATTAAGATATACATGTATGATGATTTACTGTCTTACTAGATCTAGTAGGCGAGTTGGCTCAGTCGGTAAAGCGTCTGCCTGTCGAACCAAAGATCCCGGGTTCGACTCCCACCCAGGCGGATGACTGAAGTCTGCGTTGTGTGTTAACGTGCCCCTTCCCTTGTTCATAGACGCAGGTTATGTCAAGTGGAAAACACTCCGTCCCTCGGAAAGGACGTTAAATGGAGGCCCCGTGTTCAGGAGAGTCACCACCCTTGCACGTTAAGAAACCCATTGCACTATTCGTATAAGAGTAGGCGGAAACCCGGTGTCATGGTCCACCTGCACACCCCAATCAGGCCGAGTATAGGCCTACGGCATCTGCAAGAATCTTCAGTATTGAAGGAGGCATATTATCTTGAAGAAGAAGAAGGTAACTCGTACTACAGCACCTTTGCATTTTTCTTGACAATTGAAGGTGAGGTCACCAAAATTAAGCCTTAAAATAAATAATTCGGAATTGGCAGTTTTCTGAGATAGCACAGCTCATTTTCAAACCGAATCGAAAATGCAATAATGGGTATTAATTAGTAAAACAAACACTTATTTTTCACAAAAAGGTTTGCTGTATCAATAGGAAAGATTTTTTTGGTCAACTAGGTCGAATACGAAAACAATTTGTAGACAGGTGGATAGTAGCGAACTTTATTGATTTTATCGACCAAATAGCGTCTGCCGATAAGATTTCAACAAATTTCTTTGGAAATTACGTTCGGTTAAAATTCTCAACAAAATAAACAATTGACGCTAATGCTTATTTCAATGAAAAGAAGGATATTTAATCGTTATTGATGCATATTCAAAACAAGTGTCCTTAGATCGGTGGGATGAGACATGATCCACCAAACCTTTTTGAATCTTAGTGATGACCTTGGAATGACCTGTCTATGTGTTGATGTGATTGTCACGTGATATCAGCTTAACAAATATAATTCCCGCTGATAATATCGCATATTATATATATCAAATTCGAATCTAAGACTAACCACCAAAATTGTTAGAGTCAGAATACATAGATGATTGAACAATATTATCCAAATAATACATGTTTGCGAGTGCATTAGTGAATATGCACTGCATGCAGGTTAAGTCACATTAGGATAATGAACGAGACTTTTCGAGTTCATTGTTCGTCGCATTGTGACTTAACCAAGTGCAGTGCATATAGCACTAATGCACGAGCTAAACACATGTATTATTTGTTTTACAGAAATGGGTCTACAATAATAATGAGTATAAAGTTGAGAATTGACTCCCCGTGCATATGGTCAAAATTAATGGACGCACATGTGATCCATTTCGCCGCTTCTCATTGGCTACTCTCTTGAACCCATTTTATAAACATGAATATCTTGAGCAGACAAGGTTCTAGAAAAGTTTCCTAAAGCACGTGATAATGAGTTTTCACATTTGCTACACTTTTGTTTTTTTGCACTTCGGTTCAAATGGATCCTTGATTTTGAAATTGACACTTACAGTTTAAATCACAAATTTTAAAGTTTTTTTTTTCTTTCTTTTGACAAAAACATCTTTACTTAATATTGCCCATGACTGCAATATATAACATAGAATTTATATACAAAATATCACCCCCAAAACTTAAATAAAACAGGATTGAATAACAAAAACAAAATCTGTTTTCCAGCTAAAACAACGTTTTTTCACCTATTACCCAATGGTATAAACTTATTGTATTTAACACAGATGTAATGTTCTAGAGAACGATAATATCTAAACATGCACTTAAAAGAATTGATCGATAACAGGTTGTTTTGCATTTACTGGGAAATTTGTAACATTTGACGTATAAAAGAATTTTAAAAAAATCTTATTTTGGTGGGTTTCTTGAACAAGTAAGTCTAAGGCATAATTATTTATCTGAACAGATGGGACTGTATTGATTATCTTACCGTGTGTTTTTAACTTATAATGAATTCTGAAATTTCATATAAAAAACTTCTACTTGCATCGATTTCAGAGTTTGCTTTCTTTCTACATGGCTTGGAATTGAATTTCTGTCCTCTTTATGCTTCACCTTAAAACAAGAATTTCGCATTATTTAAAGGATCTATAAAATACTAGCTGTACTCTTGCTTAAATTGACGATTCCATGTGAATTTGATTCCTCTTATAAAAATGCCAGTGTTAAAGTCATGCTGAATATATTTTTCGTATAATACAGACTATAAAGTTTTGGAATACTTGTATTTTCATACATTATTGTTACAATCAAGGAACTTGAAGTTTTGTAAGTGTAGCGAGGCGGTGATACTGGAAAGAAGGTCACAGTGAAGGCAACAATCTCTGCTTTGCAGTCGCTAGATCGCTGAAAACAGACAATTCAAGTAGCCTTTAAGCTGTGAATGATTTTTTTTTTCTTTTTTTGCACGCTCTTTTACCGAAGGCACAGGGTTCGTTGACGTGGTAAACAGATTCAATTTACTCGATATACCCCGCCAATGTCACTGTTTTCTAAAGATGTGAAAAGTGCAGAAACATCTTTGAATGCAGACGGACTTGGTATGTAGTCCGTGTATGAAATGTAATAATCAAAGACTAACTTGATGTATGTAAAGTCAACCTAATCGGGAGAGTGTTATCAAAAATAGAATTTGCAGCCCCTTGAGTGATATTACGTCAGAAAGCGCGCTTCAAAATGTATATTATTGTGATTATACAAGTGATCATGATGATATCACATTCGACATTTTTCCTTTAGTGACTCGGTGACATTGCCTCAGATTCTGAAACAAAAAATCCTGGATTTAGCTCATGCTGCAATCATAGTTATGAACATTTAGGTCAATCAGGAATTCCATGACGTTTACAAGCCGATATCCTGTCTGATTATCAAGATATTTATGATTGGAAATCGAAATTTCATTTTTCGTTTTTTTAACGGGTTTTATTACACTACAGTCTATTGGGGAAAATGAGAATGTTAAAACCGGTCACTTAAAGATTTTTACTTTTTTGAGGCACTTCATGATCATTTTGAAGCGCATTTTTATAGGGATTCAATATTACACCATATCACAGACACTGATAACACGGTCATGCATCTCAGATTGAACATTGTTAAACGATGCCTTTAAAAAATTGCACAACTTTGCCCGAAATTGATGCACGTGTATTTTTCCTTATGAAGATCGGGTCATGCATCTAAATCATACATCTTTGACAGTCGAGATGTCGAGATAACCAGTCTGAATTTAGTATACTATGTAATAACAGTTGTATTTCACTCACATAGTCTGTTGAAAGCCAGTGAATTCTCTTTTGGCTCCCAGCAGACGACATTCTCCATTACAAAAATGACAAGAAGTTGAAGCAGCCTTGTTATTTTTATCCACATTGGCATATAAAAGGAAAGGAATCTAGTAATTTGGATTCTGTTGAATTATCGACCTTGAATAAAAACAGAAATGACAGAGATGTGTTCAAGAGAAAATGTTACTTATTCATATCAACCTTCCTCTAAATAGTAGTATTGGATGTTTTTTGTGTGATGAATTAGTTCAAAACATCATTAAAAAGTACGCCCATCAACAACATGCAATGTCCTCATATCCTGACATTGATTAAAATTGCCCACACACCTCGGGCGAAAAAAACACCATTATGATACATCTATAACTGACAGGGTAGGATTACGATGATATAAGCCGCAATATATATTATTCATTCATATTCCCCAAAGGCAAGTTAACTTCGAATGACATTAAGGTTTGCAAATGATCTAATTTTAAGATCACCATCACATTTGGTAATCACTACCCGATTGAAGTGATGAAGATGACAAGGATTGAAACATAATCTGCTGTTCAGTGGCGAAGCTAATGTAATCGGTTTTTACCCAGTATAATAATGCGTTGTCAAAATGCTTCATTTGTATTATTTGAAGGCATGTCTGCTTTGTTCAAAGTTGACAATGAGCATTGTACTAAGATAGGACTTAATACTGTACGGTACATGAAAACAAATTATTTTAACATCCAAGGATTCACAAGTAGATCTCTTTCAATCCAGGCATGCTACACTGTCATATTCAGTTGTATAGTTTGGGTCGGGCCATTGAGGGTTACTCGTATCATTGGAGGGGCATCAGTCTTACGCGGTGGCTGAAATGAATTCGTTAAAGAGCAATCCAACCTTTGAAATAAGTTCATTCGTATGAAAGCAGAAAAAGGGAGAAACAGAATAGCGAAGGTTTGAAATAAATCGGACCAATAATAAGAGAGTTATGAATGGTGGCAAAATGAGAACACTTAATCTATGCGAATCTCAAACTGGTAATTTAGTCGGTTGATTGTGACGTAGTCATAGACAACTCTCCTGTTTGTTGTCTACAAAATATCACAAATTTCCCTTTTTTCCAAAGTGTCTTTTCCCTTTAGGGCACTACTCAAAATTATGTTAGAAAAGCATATTATTATATGTTCTCTATCGATCAAAAGACCATCTCTCGAGTAGTGTGCGACTGAACTGTACGTTTGTTGTGCAGGTTTGGCAGCAGGCGAAAGCTGAAGATTCACGATGGATTTAAGTTGGGGTAAAGATGGAGATGGGTAAGCAAAACTTATTAGCTTCAGATAGATTTCAATTTGATTTAATTCATTTTTATTGACGTCTATCTAACGTTAGATCTATTTTCCTGGAAAATGCTGAAATCCATCCCTGTCAATATGCCTGGCCTGCTCGTGCTTCATGGGCGTGGCAGAGATCAGCCATTTCCAGAGAATGTATGCATGGTATAGGTCTAACTTAATATATATAGTTAAACATCAGTAAAAAAAAAAAAACCTAAGTAAATGAAAATTCATCTGAAGCTTTTATGATGCTTACCCGTCATCTTCTTCACCTGATATGAATCGTGACGCTCTAGCTTTCGTCTGCCGCCAAACTTGCATCTCGTATATACAGTTCAGTCGCACACTACTCGAGAGCGGTGCGTAGCGCAGGACCGGGTCAAAATGGTACATACATTATATTGAGCAGCAGGAAAGTTTTTCACGTCGTCAGGCCATCAGGCGTTTTCATTCCAAACTTCTTTCCAAAGTTCAATTTCAAAATACAATTACCAACAAGTAATCAATCATTCATTCATTTATCAATTTCATCTGGTCAACATTTGTTGTTCTCTAAAAAAAGATACCGTACAGAAGGAAAAAAAAAAATCCTTTTTTTTTTTTCTTGGTGTGGCTAATTTCGGCCAGCGACTGTTTAGTAAAACCAAAAATTTATCACAGCGCGTCGCTTTGATATCTCTCTGGTAAGACCCAAATACGGGAGGCCTACTATGAGGCGAATGTTGTTGTTGGGATACGGAAATGTGCAAGCAAAGTTGACCTTTATACAAATCAGCAGAAACGGTCATGATGGAGACTCTTAACTTAGGCCTAGATAGATTACAAATAGTAGTCATTTGTATTCTGGGGAAAAAAATCATTTGCATTCAGAAAGAGAGAAAATATTGTTCTATAATCAGGAAAGAGAAGAAAATATGTAAATTTCATTATGGGAGGGTACACTTTTTTTTAGATTAAAAAAAAAGAAGATGCATCGGCATATATACAACGCCTACATATCTCGATCCGCCGCTAACGACCAGTAAAAACAAGCTTTTTTTACGGAAGTGAATAATTACCCAAGTGGTTTATTTTTGCAGTCCAATATCATAATAACGTAATAGAGGCGGTTGAAAAAAAAAGTCAAACATCAAACCATTACGAACGCAACCACGCGTTTAATTGCGATTTTTACGCACATTAAAGAAAGACGTGTTGCTTACGCCGCTCCTGTCACCTCAGATGAAGAGAGCAGCGATAGCGTGTTCACATCGGAGGCACTCTAGGTGAATAGGGGAAAACCAAGAGAGAGATTGTGCTGAAGTACTTATTAAGAAGATATTTTCACTAATAGGATGGGAAAGCGCAATTAACCGTATGAAGGATCGTTCGCAGGATTGTGTCACAAAAACGCCTTTTAAATCAACCAGGGAGATCTTATTCCGGGAGAGCTCAACTTGCCTCTATTTCATCTAGTCTCGCCCCCAACTCCCTGGATCATACCACGAATTACTTGATTAAGGAGACGTCCTGACCCACTCATCGCACTGTTTTAACTCTGAGCAAATATGTAAAACGCCACGATGTCCCACGCGTGAGCGCAGTAATATCCTCCGGTTACTTAAAGAGACAGAAGTCATCGTTGTAATTGTCATCAATACCGAGCAGTGCATGAACCTCTCATAAACACCACCTGTTGATTATACTTCTTCAGGAGTTTCACTCGTCGGATACTCTATCCAGCTTTCTCGTCACCACCGTAAAACAGAACTTGACTAGTCATAGGTGGACGCAATTGGGTGTTTTGGACAATTCTCCTGTTGGAAAAAGAAATCATTATTTGGAACTTTTCTTTATCACTTTTTTGTTCAACGGCGCTGGAAGATAAACTGATTTACTTGCGTATTTTTGCGTGTGGCTACAGGCCGTTTTATTCTTGTTTCCAACAAACTTGATTTATTTTTTCCCGCCATGGAGGCAACGAGACAGTGTTCTGTATTGGTGGTGTGCATCGTATTATCAATGTGCCTTATCACATCCAGTGCCACAGTCTTTGGTAAGAATATAAATTTCACATTTATATTTCTTGTTTCATAATGATTGAGTTTCCAAATTTTACATCTTCTGTTTGTAAATTTAGATATTTAAAAAGTTTCTTCCTTAGATTTTTTTTTTTAATCTTCTCTTTCTCTCTCTATCCCTCTATTATCCAATGCTATTAGCATACATTTTATTGATTTACCTAATATTTTCTCCTTTTTTTTCCACCAGATCTAACACCCTGGTTATATTTGCATATACATGCATTTATTTTGTTTTTGAACAGTTGTCTGTTTTTCTTCTTCTAACTGTCTCTCTCTCTCTCTCTGTTCTGTCCTTCATCTCTCTCTCTCTCTCTCTCTCTGTCCCTCCATAATAATGTACGTATGTTTTATGCTGACCCTTCCCCCTTTTTTCAAATTAATTATTTTCCCCTTCTCAGCGTAATTTCCCTTGAACAAGGATGCAAACTTGCAATAATGGTATTTCCATGTAATCCATTACATCAGTCAACATTATTGTGATTTTTTGGGGGCAAAATATACTTTTGTAACCATGAAATTATTTTCGGGGGTTGCTGTTATATGGCTATCGTAAGTTTTCCTTTCCAATTTAAATTTTCTAGTCAACTCTCATAATGGTTTGTTACATTATATGAATTTGTGTTTCATTTTTCCGTATACAAATTTCATAAAAACCACATGAATATACAAAAAACAATAAGAATTAAAAGGAAAAATGGGGCGAGATCTATTCAGATTCATCGGCACTTAAAGCAAAGAGTATACATTCGAATTCAGGAATGAGGTTTCACATGTAAATCATATTAATGTTCACGAGGGGGAGTGTAGAATTGATTTTTCTTAAAACCATAAATCGGCAAAGATGATTTTCGCATGGCACTCAAATCACTTCAAATATATTCCTTCCCTCCGCGACGTCCCTTCTTTCCTCGTCATACACTCCAAATCAGAAGTATAGGTTTAAGAGAATAAACGTGGAGTCTCAAGTACTCATGTACGACCAAAGATGTTAACTGTGCTCTTTATTGCTTTCATTGGTGAAAACATGATTTCAAAAACTATCAAAAGAAAATATGTATTGGAGTTTACATAAATAAACAGATTATATATATTTAATTGATGACAGAGATCGGATACAGACATTTCTAGTTTGGGTTACAGATAAGAAAATGAATGCATTCATATATATATATATATATGTCTAAAAACTCTCCTCTTTGACCATGATCAACAATAGATTCTTTGATAACTTTTTATGTAAAGCGCTGTGAAACAACAGTTAGTTCGTAAGAGCGCTATAGAAATGACTTTATTGTATTGTATTGTATTGTATATATAAATATCGTTTGCTCCAAGGTATAAAAAAAGAATATACAACTCAGCAAATTCGAAATTTCCCGATTGTTGTTCCATTTTACCGAGGCTAACGGCCGAGGTTGAAAATATGTTCGCACATGGGAAATTATCACGTGCGTATATGTTACATTATAGACAACACAAATATTCACGAAATGTTGCGTATGAAATCTCCGGTAATGAAATTATGGTGATAAATTCACAGAAAGTACAGGATATCTCACACCGAATAATCTAATTAATTAGTTATTTCTTATTCAAGTGCTCATGTGTTATCCTAGAGCCAAAGGAGTACTTTGGCCTACCTTTGTCAAAACTCACCTGCCGCTGGCGAAGGAATACATATAAACGCAGGGTCGGACATCTTCCTGTCCGTTAATTCGGTTTGATGACGCCTTAAGCGGAACAGGGAGGAATCCAGGTTTTCTTCTAAAGAGAAATGATTACAAGAAATACACAATTAATGAGGATGGTGTGTTGTTGTGTTTGTCGTTGTGTAATGAAGGCGTGTCAGTGAGGAACTGCTGATGTCTTTCCTTCCCTTAGGCAATGTAAATACTTAAAAGTCTGGATCTCTCAAAAATATGACATCGACGTGTTTCGCTGTTTCGTGTGTCTTTGACATTTCATGAACTCTTCTTAACGAGCGTACACCTCATATGTCATCTTAGGTTTTCCTAAACACATATAATAAAAATACAAATCGAAAAATATGTATAATCACTTATTTTAAGAAAAAGAATGATAACATTATTTTGGGAAGTCACGTAAGATGAAGATTTCTGATAAAAACAGTTCTTAAATCATAATGTTCATGTCGACCGTTGGTAATCATTGGGTTTAAAGTGATATCACATTTATTGCTAGTACATTCTGAGTAAATCGAAACCTTATAATATAATGATTACAGAACGATAAAGTTACCGATGAAAATGATATTTTAAAAAAGTGGCAACACTTAACATGCTTTTATATTATATTATATGCCAGGAAATGTTTCGAAAAAGCGATGTCTCTTACCCCCCCCCCCCCCCCCCATACAAAAAAAGATGTCTAAAGATAATTTCTAGACAACTTTCTGATTTCAGTCACCAAAATTTGGATACTATTTTCTATTTCAATATATTTTCATTGATTTTGCGCTTTAGATTACAGGATGATTACCAAGTTATTTGTTGGATTAGTTAGATGGCATGATTTGTTTTGGAAACCTTTGAATCATCAATTCCAAGACTGTATTGTTATTACTAATGGTTTATACTTGCCTAGGGGTGCTTTCAGATATGACGCGTTTTTTTATATGTGACGTAAAAAGTAATACGTTTCACATCTCTTAAGCTTATAAAAAAAGATCTCAGTTAATACGTGTAGGATCTCAATTCTGTTTCTCTTTTTTTGTTGCTTCGGTTTACCGCGCTATATCTGAAAAAAAAAAGCCTGTACTGTAGAAATAAAAGTAGAGTGTTTACAAAATAATCCCTAATTTTTAAAATAAAAAACATAAATAACAGCCGCAACAAAAAAAAATAATAATAATAATGACGCGGGCACTTCCCCCAAAAAAAATATCACGTGATTTTCAAGAGAAGAAAATAAAATAAATTTTAAAACTAAAAGCAACTTATGTTCAAAAAGTGATTTACAATCAACTAACTGAAAGCGGTTGTGCTGAACGAATAGAATGTGAAAACGTCAAAAGTGTACACATTTCAAATACGTTCTAAAAGCAATTTACCTATCATTCATCAGTCTCAAAACACAATTTTGTGTGATTTCTTACTGAGAAGATTAACTTTGTTAATATAAGTTTACACATAAAACACATTTTTATCCGCAATCACAAGATGGCCATGTACGTTACTCTTTACAGGGAAAGAGTTAAAGTTACATCGTCATTTCGAGCCCATGCTCTTAATTTGCCCCTTTATTCTACCACAAATCATTGTACCTTGATCAATACTATAATCAGGTCTAATCTGATTGGTGTAGTGTTTACGTAAGCATGACTAGTGGAAAGTTCATTGTCTTTTCTATTTATATGTGATGTAAACTCTTAGAGGCGAGGTTGTGTATCTATACTGACGTTTCTCCATTCCTTCCATTTGAAGATATCAGGCGTAGAAAAGACGCCGGTTTATTTGTCAATCTTAGCGGAACACAGATAAAACAGACGGCAACAGAACACAGATAGATTTAATTAAGGACCCTTTCATTGCGATGTGATGTTTATTAGCATAGATGTGTTCTCATGAAATATAATGAGAGAAGAAGGAGGAACATTAACCTATTAGCTTACGGTTCATGTTATTTCTGGTTTCTACTTGTAGTTTCTAGTTTTTTGTATTTTAAATGGTTTCGAAGAGCCTCTCCTTCCCCAATATACTTTCTGTTCTTCAGTATTGTTTTTCAGTTACTTCACTCTAAACCGGTATCATTGAACTCTCACAATTCTTGCCTTTTCTACCCAAACAGTACTCGAATACACAAACACACACGCACACACGCGCACACACTCGCACACACACGCACACACACACACACACACACACACACACTTTCTCACACACGCACGCCCAACTTCTCTCTAGAGTCTAGACGAATCACTAAAAATGCATATTTTTCCGGAATGTTCCTAAGTGTTTATCAATACAAAACTACTCTCAATCTCCTTGCATTCTTTGTGCCAAGTCAATTTGAATATGTTATAATCGAAGACATGAAAGTGATGAATGAAATTGGAGTTTATTGAAATTACTGATCGCAATAGAAGAAATACTATCTTGGGAGTTGTTTATAACCCCCCTCAGAGCAATCATGCTGATTTTCTGGACACTTTGAATAATTTATTACACTATCACTCCGTTCAAAACAAAAAGTGTATCATAATGGGAGATTTCAACTATGATCTCTTAACGAGTGATGCTAATATTCATGCACATGATTTTTTAGAGACATTCCTCTCTGCCTCTTTCTTGCCACTTATTTATAGACCCACTAGAATAACCAATACTTCGGCAACTCTTATTGACAACTTTTTTTTCTTCAAATGTACGCTCTGAATTTAAAGCTGGCATAGTCCTGTCAGATATTTCTGATCATTTCCCGATTTTCATGTATTATTCCGAACGATTTCAGGCAAATAACTCTCCTAGTGATGCACCTAAAAGACGTGTATATAATGACGAAAACCTATGTGGATTGAAACTAAGCCTAGAAGAAGAATCTTGGGATGCCGTGTTTAATACAGAAGATGTTAATCAGTCGTGTGAAATTTTTATTGGAATTTTTATGTCTCATGTAAATCGAAATATTCCTTTTTCTAAACCCAAGTCTAAAAATTATAAGAAGTCACCCAGACTACCTTGGATAGCGAATTCGATTCTACGTTCAATAAATCGAAAAAATAAATTATACTATAAATATTTATCTAAATTAACTGATCAAACACGGATCCAGTATACTAATTATAAGAATAAACTTACAGGAGTGATACGTACTGCTAAAAAAGAGTATTATCATGATCAATTCAATCGTTGCAAAAATGATCTTAAAAGAACATGGAAGATCATTATTCTACCATCAACAATGGATTAAAGCATTCTAAGATTACTAAACTTAGACATAATGATGCAATAGTTGAGGATGAAGTTCAGTTGGCAGATATTTTCAACAATTATTTTTCTCAAGTTGGTTTTAATCTTGCTAGGCACATACCATCCACGTACCGCTCATTTCACCACTATTTGGGGGAGAGAAATGAAAGTTCTATATTTTTCTCTCCTACGTACCCACAAGAGATAATTAAGATTATATCTGGCCTAAAAATAAATAAGAGTGCAGGATTTGATGAAATTGATAACAACCTTTTACAGAAAACTATGAATTATATTGTTTATCCTCTCGTTTATATATTTAATTTGTCATTATTATCTGGACTTATTCCAGAATCAATGAAAATTTCGAAAATAATCCCAATTTTCAAAAAGGGTGACAGTACATTAACAAGTAATTATAGACCAATCTCATTGCTTACAACCTTGTCTAAAATCCTTGAAAAGTTGGTCCACATACGGACCATGAGTTTCTTTAAAAAGCACAACATCCTCTCTGATACTCAATTTGGCTTCCGAGAAAAGAGTAGCACTTCCCATGCCTTACTTTCTTTAGTTCAAACAGTTGCCAAAGCTATCGATCAGTCTTCTAATACGGTCGGTGTGTTCATAGATTTTTCTAAAGCATTTGATACTGTTGATCATGATGTCCTTCTTCACAAACTTTCTCACTATGGAATTATGGGAAAACCGTTGACGTGGTTCAAGAATTATTTTAAAGGGCGCTCCCAGTTTGTTTCGCTGAATGGTAATTTCTCTGAAAGTAAACCTGTCCTTTGCGGAGTTCCGCAAGGAAGTATTCTTGGCCCACTTTTGTTTATTATTTATATAAACGACATTGAGAGGTCATCTTGTCTGCTTCAATTTATACTTTTTGCTGGCGACTCAAATATTTTTTTGTCACATCGCGATCTAGAGCAATTGACGCAAATACTAAATAACGAACTTAAAAGTGTGGCAAATTGGATAAAAGCAAACAAACTGTCACTTAACTGAGACAAAACTAGTTACATGCTATTTAGTAATAAGGTTGCAACTTTGCCTAATTGTATAATTTTTGATGGTACTGTCATTCAAAGGGCCCGATCAACTATATTTTTGGGACTAGTTATTGATGAAAAACTATCTTAGAAAGCGCACACTGACAATATCTGCAAAATCATTGCTCGCAACACTGGTATCCTTAGCAAATTAAGACACTTCCTACCCCATTATATTATGTTATCCTTGTATTCTACGCTTATTCTTCCTTACTTGAATTACGGACTTATTGCCTGGGGCAGTGCAGCAACTTCCCAAATTAATGGACTCTTTATATTACACAAAAGAGCGATTCGTATTATTAATAATGCAGATTTCCGGGCACACACGAATAATCTTTTTCTGAATAATAACATTTTGAAAATTAAAGACTTGTATATTTTTCAGCTTGGACAGTTAATGTACAAGCTCAACACTAAACAATTACCTTTGCCTTTTAATGATATGTTCGTAAGAAATGATTCGATTCATAGTTACCTCACTCGCCAGGTGAGCTCTTTTCATCTACCATTAAATAGAACATCTTTTGCACAAAAGACATTTGTTTTTACAGGTCCAAAACTGTGGAATTCTCTTTTAAATGATATTATACAGTGTAATTCGATACAAATTTTCAAAAGGAGACTTAAAAGCTTTCATCTGAATAGTTACTAGGCCATTGCATTCCCCAATCAAATATAATTTGTAGTGTGAATTTATGCAACTTTGATTGTTTCTTTTTATAAACATGTATGTATTTATCAATGTTTTGCGTTTAAAAGTGATTTTTTGTATTACTGAATCAGTTATTGTTATTGTGTTTTTTTTCTCATAAAATAATAATTCATGATAATTACTTTTACAGGGGGCTTACACCCTACAAGCTCTGCTTTTAGTCGGCCCTCCTTCCCTTTCAATTTCATGTTTATTTTTTTAATGTATTGTATTGTGCAAATTGATTTATATGTATATAAATATGTGAATATGTTAAAATGTACCATCATTGTAAATTATGAACGATTGAAAGAGGACAAATAAATGAATTGAATTGAATTGAATCTTATCTCTTTCTCAGCCGTCAATTTCAACTATGATTCAAGGGGTTTGAAAATCCCTTTAAACATTATGGAGATTTTATTCATAGCATATTCTGTAAAACCAGGCCCGAAATGTTTGATTGATATGTGTGATTACTTCATATATCTAAAAGAATTGGGGAAACTAGTTTTCTCAAAATAAAATGCCAAAAATCATTAAATAAAGGATCAAATACGGAATATTTTTCTTGCTCTCTCATATATTTGGCGCAACCTTATATAGCTAGAGAAAGAGTAATAAATATAAACTCCTAATATGTTTCGACAGAGCTTAAACAAAACCTGGCGGAAGATGCTATTATTGAATGAAAAATGAGGCTCTTTGTGTGATGAACAATGGTATCAAGTATCGTAAAAAACATAAATATTTGTATTGAGAACTTGCTCCAAATATACGTCTCCATTGGAATGGTAAATTCAATACATCCCATCCCTTACGTATCGGTTGATAGACAAGTAATTAGAGAAGTCGGTAATTACGTTGAGGAAATGCAGAGTTATTCGTCATCATTTATTACCGAGGCCATTCCCGGTTAAAACTCTCTTTTGTGGTTCAATGTAGTGGAGATAGCTGCGTAATCAAGAATGTAATGATAACTTAGATTACAGTATACTATTTACCAAATGTACGAGTTACTGCTCTTATTAAACTCTGCATGCTTAAAGATAAAGGTGAGTTCTGGTAATGCGATTGCATTGTGAAAGAAAAGGTGTGGAATGGATCAGAAACAGTTGATCATGTAGCATGTAAGTACTGGTGTGCACTGCAAGGTTCTGGAGTCATCAAAATCATAATAAATTTGGCCGAGTCTTGGTAAAGTAACAAGCACTGTACACAGAAAGCTATATATGGGACAACACACATGGTGTCGAGGCTAGTACTACCTTGATTTCCTTGTCTTTCTATGCTCATTACTCAGCCAGTATACATTTTCTTCCAAAATTGTTTGGCAAACGTCATTTATTTGTAATCTTGAACATTCAGTGTAAGTTTCGTTTGATTCTGTGAGAATTAATTTTCTTTTTTTTACCAGAACTGGAGTTTATCTTTAATGTTTAATTATCTTCCCTCAATCATGCTTATGCTCAGTAGAGAGAGATGTTGTTGCTGTATACAACATAGTTCCTTCGCATTTTAAGCTTTGCCCTTTTACAGACTAGACTATGAATCATGAATTTGTCATAAGTTTTCAAAATCGTCTTTGTATAACTGGTTTATACAAAATCTAATCAGGGCACAGGCTTATAAAGAGTAGATATAAATCGCAACTTGCCGATTGATATCAATCACAGCTATATGTATATAAGAGATAGCAGACTGCACATTTGCGATTGATTGGAGGACTTTCGATTGATTTGGATCAATCGCAACTCTTCATAAGGCGGGGCCCTGGACTATAACAAAAACACTCTTAAAGGAGGCTAAAAGTTGAATTGTTAATGTACGTGTGTGACTTTACCACTACTACACAAAAAAACAAAATTGGCCTCATCTGTTTTCTGATATTCCCCTAAAATGCTTCCACATCACGTTTAGACACAATACACCCTCACGAATACGCAGACGCCACGCCATCACTCGTTTTATAGGAGGTAATAATGGCAAAAATTGCTTCCCGGCCCATAGCAAACGAGGCGTCAATAAATTGCATGACAAAAAGCTACGTCAGCGTCTGGCACTGCATTTGACCCTCGATGCTGGAGTGATATCATACAAATTGTAAAGCCAAATGAACAAGGCAAACGTTATTCTGGATGTCTATCGTAGACAACAATCGTCTTGACAGGCGTGATTGACGCAGGTAATAATAACGCAACCGAATTGACGCCACGTGTGCATCAAGCACAACGGTTGGTTAAATCTGGTCCCGAGACAGCTATTTGATTTAGGAGTTATGGTAGTGTATCTCTTAGCAGCAAACATCAAAACCTATCATTTGTTATTATTTCCATTATCTGTAAAGGGGGGGGGGGAGATGTAGAATTACCTAAGCATTTTATACATATATATTCTAATTATATTACAGAGTACTTGTAACTTTTTTTTTATTCTCAACGGGTCTATGAAATACATGCCATGCTTTGTTAATAGACTCCTCCACTATGTTTCACCACTATGCCAATCTTAAATGATTTATTTGAATAATTGTATAATCATTTGTCGTATCTTTGGTTAATATTATGTTATTGAATTTGTATATACATGTATTGCATATTCATTTGATTATGTTATATTTATGGACAAAATAAAGAAACCTTGGAACCTTGAAATTCTGTAGAACTTTTTAGGAATTATGAATATGTCACGTATGTCTGAACTTTCAACGTTAGCAGGGTCCTAGTATTCAAATTATGCAAGGACAGCCGTTTACTTTCTAGACTCTACTTTTGGGACATGCGCCAGGATCGGCACTTAATGGGACGTGATTAAACGCCATAACTCAGGCAGAAAGAAAGAAGTGAAAAAAAAGAAACAATGTGAAAAGCTGAGCTAAGGAAGTCCACCCTTTATTTCGGTTTTTACTATGACGTCTTCTTACTCCTTTTTGTTGAATTTTCCACCCCTATTAGTAATCATCGAAGGACTTAAACACAATCTCATGTATTTTCTAACGCCGAGTCGAGTCACTTTACTACTTCTCCTGTTTTTGCATCAGGACCCTGTTAAATATCGCGCCCTTTTCCAGGATAGAAGATTGCATTTCTTGTAACATTTGATTGGGCTATTCCTGAGCGTCGGAATTATTTATTGACCATTGTTTTTTGTTTTGTTTTTGTTTCAAGACTCTCATTAAATTTCGCGATTCAGAGTAAATTAAGTTGCGTATTAGCAACTTAATGCTCAGCCGGTTTCCATTTTGCAAGTGAATTCTGTTCGATTTGCCCCCCCCCCCCCCCCCGCTAAAGTGTGTTGAAAACGTTGATATTAGAATTGTCATGTAGCTATATAACATGGGTTTTAGATGTTGGACAGGAGGTTTTTAATGGTTGCCCTGGGCGATGTTTCCCTAGATACGCTACTAGATTGGTGAAATTATTAATTACTCCCATTAGGATAATTTACATTACATAAACAAATGTATAAACAAAAAAAAATGAAAAGAGGCTTTAACAAAGACAGAGATAAATTTCAATACAAATGATGATTAGGGTGAATTTACCGACATATTTAGATGCTTACTAGTACCAGAACAATATTTTCAAATGGAACATTGCCCACGGGCTTCTATAACTTTGATTATACAAATATATTAATGTGCAATCTCTTGTCCTCTTTGCCAAAAATAAATCGAATGATATTAATAAATGCTTAAAGGTAAAGACCAGTATTGGAAACGCCCCAATTTCAAAAAATGAAATGGAAGCTCTTATTACCAATCATGTGAAAGAATATGTTTTGACTAATACATGATGATAAAAAATTTGCCGGGAAACCGCCTACTAATTGATATATTTGGTAAATTAGTTTATCTATTGGCCTGTGAGAGATAAACGCACGTGTGCGTAGTCCCATATACATCTTTCTGTGGTGCTTGTAACTTTACGAAGACTGGGCCAAATTTCTTATCATTTTGATGATTCCAGAACCTTGCAGTACACACCAATACTTATTTGCTAGATGATCAACCTTTTCTGATCGATTCCACAACGTTTCTTTCACAATGCAATCGCATGACCATAACTGGTCTTTATCTTTAAACGAGGCATGCATTATTCCAATGTAATCTTCGTTATACGCAATTTTTGTAGTTTCCATCCGTCAAGATTTTAAATATCTGACATTTCTGACTACTTTCGTAAATATGATATGATCTAGGAGTAGTTTACTTCCTTTCAATCATGTTTGTCGCATACTGTGCATGCCGCGCCCATTAGCATTACCCTCAAGGTTACCTACGAGCGCTCGAATATGATCATCATGACAAAGGCGGCTTGAAAGGAATCATCCTGTAGAGATGTATTGTGCCAGTAAAGTATAAATAGGCCATTTCTATTTCTCTACAATGTCCATTGGCACATCAAAATGGTAGCTACGATCTTACCCAAGGTAGTTAAGATGGTGAAGGTCACTTTCAACTCTTCATTATCGATTCCTTGTTATACCCATTTACATTGATCCACACGAACCTTCAAGATCCACTCATAGATACCGGGAACATTGGTAGTTCACCCGGAAACGATGAAGATATCATTATGCAGTCAATTCAATACAGTCTACGTCAAACTCGGTCAGCTCTTTAAGATGTGACTGCTTTGAGAAGCCGTCTCTTTTTGTATTTCAGGGTGTATATTGTACTTTGTATCTTTTTTAAGGAATGACTCAGGGATCAGTATGAAATACCTTTCATCTCTCTTCCCTCCTTAACATTTGTTGATATATCATGTACATACTAACCATGATACCATTTGAACATGATGCGCCATTTGCTGATGAGCATGTATGCCTATGGCAAACAGGGTGGCACTTTTTGGTAATAAATAATAATAATAATAAGATATTTGTATACCGCAAATTGCAAATTGCCTCTAAACGGTTTAGAAGAAAATAGCTGATAAGTAAAGGAAACAGAAATTGCTTAACAAATTACATCAATTTAAATTGCCATTAAAACTTTGCAAATGAAAATAATACATGTACATAATTACAAATCACTTACAACCAAAATACAAATAGTTCATAAATTAATAGTATCCTACGTTAATCTACAAAAAATAAAAAAATAAAAGGCAAAAGGTCAAAAGAGCTATTCAGGAACAAGACTTAAAAAGATGTGTTTTTAGCATTGTTTTAAATGTATTTACAAAGCTAGCATTGCGAATTTGAATGGGGAGATTGTTCCAAAGAAACGCAGCTGCATAAACGAAAGAACGTTGACCGAATTGTTTGTATGAAATAGTGTGAGACCGAGAGAGGAGAGATTGAGAAGCAGATCGCAAAGTCCGGACAGGAGTGTATCGAGGAAGCAGACAGATGCACACGCAGATTTTAAACGAACACAATAACTAGCGGCTTATGAAATTTACGATGATAAAATATGTGTTACATGACTGAGTATTTTTCGTGTGAAAGAAAAGAATGCGATAGATAACTGGTTTGTCAATTTCCATCATGGGAAAATTTGTTTTCACTTACTCTTCCTTAAATCACGATAACTGCATTATGAAATGATCATCGTGTGAACAAGGCTACTTGAAAGTACGAAAAAAAAATAAACATTCCAAATCTTCTATACCGTACGGAAGCGTTAAAGTGCCATTCTACTTGACGACATGACGAGATATTCCATCTTGTCAAGTTGACTTAATATTCATATCATGTCGACATGTAAAAATATTTAACTTACCATGTCGACTTATCAACTTTTATTAGTCGACATCGCGAAATAAATTATGTTGCCAAGTCGACTTCACAAAAAGTTCATGTCGTCATGGCGACATAAGTTATCTTGCCAAGTTGACTTCGCATAAAGTTCATGTCGTCATGGCGACATAAATTATCTTACCAAGTCGACTTCCCAAAAAGTATCTGTCGTCATGGCGAAATAAATTATCTTGCCAAGTCGACTTCTCAAAAAGTATGTCGTCATGATGACATGAATTATCTTACCAAGTCGACTTCCCAAAAAGTATATGTCGTCATGGCGAAATAAAAATATCTTGCCAAGTCGACTTCGTAAGAAGTACATGTTGTCATGGCGAGATAAAATATGTTACCGAGTCGACTTAATAACAGTAGATGTCGTCTTGGCGACATAAATGATCACGTGGAGTCAGTTTTAAGAATTACAGTTAAGTGCAATCATGTATTTAGTCGTCACACCACATATCTCGCCATGACGACATATACTTTTTGGGAAGTCGACTTGGTGAGATAATTTATGTCGCTATTACGAGATGAACTTGTTTGTGAAGTCGACTTGGCAAGATAATACATGTCGCCATGACGACATGAACTTTTTGTGAAGTCGACTTGGCAAGATAATTTATTTCGCCATGTCGACATTACTTTTTGGGTAGTCGAATTGGTAAGATAATATAATATGTCGCCATGACGACATGTATTTTTTTAGAAGTCGACTTGGTAAGATATCTTATGTCGCCATGAAGACATGAACTTTTTGTGAAGTCGACTTGGCAAGATAATTTATTTCGCCATGTCGACTAATACAAGTTGATAAGTCGAGATGGTAGGTTAAATATCTTTACATGTCGACATGATATGGATATTAAGTCGACTTGACAAGATGAAATATCTCGTCATGTCGTCAAGTAGAATGGCACTTTAACGCTTCCGTAATACCGTTTGAGTAAAAAGAAAGTTTACACTCAGAAAATTGTCATTATTTTAAAAGTCAGCTATGAACGAACGCTTATCATCCATGTTTTGAAAGAGTGTTATATCCTGAATCGCTTTGTATCATTTATGTGTGGTACTTGTTCACGCTTGGATGAACAGGAGGCATTGTTTTCGAGAGTGCAAAAATCGACTTGCACAAAAGTAATAAAGAGAAGAATGATTTGAATGTATCAAATGAGATGCAATTGCATATGTTTTTTGCAGAAGCATAGTCACACACACACACACACGCACACACGCACAAATATTATTTGATAATTGATATATGTGTGGCATGATTAATTTTGTTAGGGATGTTATTTGGATCTGCAAAGACCGAATTAACGCCCAAATCCCAATTGTTTTATTCAAACATCACACAAGCATTACTGGCGCAAGTCGATTTTTGCACTCTCTTAAACAATGTCTCCTGTTCATCCGAGCGTGAACACATACCACACACACATGATACCAAAAGATTTGGGATAAAACACTCTTTCATAAGATGTATAATAATTTACTTTCATAGATGATTTTTCAAATAATTTGCAATTTTCTAGGTGTAAACTTTTTTTGGACTCACACTGTATAGAATAAGTACGGTTAACCTAAATTAAACGGCGGTACGAAAAAGGGCATGACATTTAAAAGGACACCTACGAACAAAACACATACACTAATAGACATGAAACTCCCCATGAACGCCTGGGTCCGCAACACTGTGCCCGGGGTGTCTGAGCCCACCCCTTTCCTCGAATTATCAAAGTTAACCATCCACGTATCTACCTCGTAGGTTTGCAATCATGATTAAGAACATTTTCAGGTAGCTTTTCTACACATGCCTTCGTAAATGAAAATGTAATTCTTTATTTTTCTTCAAGTGAATGTACTCTCTTGTTTAAAGGTTGATTTATTCAGGAACACCTCACATTTTCGGGTATGTAACTAATTGAGGTGCTTCCGTGTGGATATACCATAATCATGATATCAAATCGCCTTGTACAGTTCTTTTTAATACCTATAAGTTTTCCATGACATAATAACATCTCGAGGGGTACGTAGAAATCCGGTTATACGTACAGAAATTAAAGAAAACTAAATATCATCGCAGAAAGTTAACTTCCTGAGTTTTAGATGCTTCCACTCCAAACAAAATATTTTAGTCGTTTTAGAAAACAAGCAGGGATAAACATGGTAGATGATTTATGATTTCATGGTCAACTACCGGATGATAACCGGATGATCTATCTACGTTTAGATCATTTCTTTCTTTCTTTTAAAGGCAGATACGTGCCTATTTTTCATCAGAAAATATTTCGAATTCCCGGTGACGATCTGAACATTGTTGTAATCAGAAAAGAGCCTTTCTAAACAGGCATTTGGATTTGTGCTTAGCAAATTGTTAACCAAGTGCATTGTTTCTATGTAATCGTTTCCCTTCATATTCATGATACATGTGGTGGTTATTTTACCGGGTCACAGTATTACGAGACCACTGCTCTACCGACTGAGCTATCGCGCCTCTTCTCCGTGTACATGATGTATATGACAATTATTTCATGATTGTACGGATTGTCAATGACCATAAATATATACACGTGTTGACGAATAGATCGATCCCTGAACGGGGACCGACCAATCACTGGATTAATGAGTAACCCCGGGTGGACATTCATGTTACATACATTGACCTGATTTACCCATTTTTGTTTAACCATTTGGTAAAGATGTTTAATTTACTTTCATGATTGAGTATCCATCAGTATTCCAAGTATGTAGCATCGCTCTATATTCGTTTGGATGGTATCTTCAAGGTGCAAACATGCAAAATTGTGCTTCTTGGGTAACTCTCGATGTGGTCGTATATTTCCCCCTTTTTTCCGACATTTACTGGGATATCTATACATTTCTTGAAGGGTGTAATCATCTTTGAATCTTTTAGCGTTGTTTAGGAGTTTGAGAAGTTATTGGACAGTTTCGTATAATTTGTTTGAAATCAACTAACTATAAATGTATGGTGACCTTCAATTTAAGCTAAATACCAAAATACTCTTAGGTATGGAGTATAAGAATGTTTAGATTTCTGAAAATTCGAAACAGATTCTACCTGTAAGATGTGATCCGGGACGTGGAATAAATTACCTGTCCCCCATATCCATTTTAGTTTCTCTCTCTTCTTCCTTCTCTCTTGTTTTTTCCCTCATATTTAGCATTCGTTGCTACGACACTAAAATCCCAGGTTAAAAAAAGATGATTAGTAATGACAATAATGACATATTGGTACTTAGGCTATAGCAAAAGAAATCTTACAACAATCTTCATTGGAGGAATAAGCCAGACAAAATGATTAGCAACAATAACAAAAAGATTCTTACGGAAAGACAGGCGATATCAAAAAGTGTTGAAATGAATTAAATCCAGTAGAAAGATTTTGTCATTTTCTGCAAATAATAATCTCACGAAATTAAAAAAAATCACAAGTCAATGTATGAATAGGATGTTGTACGTCATGCTCTGAAATGAAGCAAATATCATTGTTTGTGATCTAAGCATTTTAAGAAATAATTCTGAGTGAATGTCACCAGTGAACATAATAAACATTTTTACAGTTTCTAATATAATTGTATCAATCGGCAGTTAAATCCAACGCTACGTTTTACACCATCATTTAACAAATAAAGATTGGGCATCTGAATAAGCGTCCAAATGCTACTTTTTTTTTTCTTTTTTTTTTAGCATTTTGTAGCAACAAATGATCGGATAATTTTTTTTTTTTAACCTGATTTTAATTGTTAAAATGTTCTTTAAGATATTCGATATATTTTGTTTTTGAAAAAAAAGGGCCTGTCCTGATTTGAATTTGAATATCATCTGTATGTATCGTGTGATATTTACTGTTTAAAACGTCACTTTCCGTTTGTCTATTTTAGTATTCCATTGTTTAAGAACAATGTTACATCCTGTACTTTAGTGCCCCATTTTTAATTTAATTTAAAAAAGGACATTTGCTTTGGTTCTTAACATCATAGTATGCCTGTCCAACGCCATGCTTTCGTTCAATGAACAATGCCTGCACAATCAACGGAAAAGAGAACGTTTTAGGTCATCTTAAAGTACCTAAATATTATTTTTTAAAGGACATTTGCTTTGGTTCTTAACATCATAGTATGCCTGTCCAACGCCATGCTTTCGTTCTATGAACAATGGCCTGCCCAATCAACGACAAAGAGAACATTTTAAGTCATCTTAAAGTACCTAAATATTATTTTTTTAAAGGACATTTGCTTTGGTTCTTAACATCATAGTACACAGTTAGAACGGTGTTTAAAATATCACTGTTTAAAATAATGTTGTTTAAAAACGTAAACAACGTTGTTCAAAATCGAAAAATTAGTGCTCGATTGGCTTAAACAACTATGTATTAAAAAACAAAAAGATTTAGTTAAACAGAGTTGTTTAAAAAGTCCCGGGGGAAAAATCACGTGATAGATTTAACCAATCATGACTTCGCGTTGACATTTTCTCGATACGCGATTGAAATTTGGGCGCACACATGCGATATGCACAAAGTACGTACATATGCATAGCGCATGCAGCATGCAATGCTAGTGCTAGTGCAGTGCAGTGCAGATGAAAATGGCGGAACAAGGGCAAGGCGACGACTTGGTTCTGTTCGGCTTCGCCGATGGGGTTTAGGTGAAGTTATAGAGACAAATAATAATATTGTCTGTCACTGTTAAATGAATATGATGAATAAATGTTGAAGTTAATTGGCAACAAGCTCTACATGATTGTTACAGAGTAATCTTTGTGATTATTGCAGGAGTGGTTCCGGTAGGTCATTTCACAAATTTAAACAAATGAGGTAATAACCATTAAACAGCTCTGTTTAAAATTTAAGCAACTCCTTTTAAACAACCCAGTTGTGCAGTAATATTGAATAAACAACAGTTGCTTAGTAATTTAAACATTATTGTTTAACATTTACACAACTTGCTTTAAACACCCGAGTTGTGCAATTTTATTACTAAACAACTGTTGTTTAAAAGTTTTTCTAATTTTTAAACAACTAAGTGTTCAAAACGTAAACAACCTTAAGTTGTTTAATTTTTAAACAACAGTTGAGCGATTCACCGGTTAACTTGTGGTTGTTTAAAATTTTAAACAACTTGTTTAATTTTTTTTCTAACAGTGTATGCCTGTCCAACGCCATGCTTTCGTTCTATGAACAATGGCCTGCCCAATCAACGACAAAGAGAACATTTTAAGTCATCTTAAAGTACCTAAATATTATAACGTCACAAATGTATATACCCTTTCCATTTAATAATGTGATTGCTGGCAGGAATCAACATAGATTAATCACTCTTAAGATCATTTCTCAAATGAAAAATATGGGTACTTAACAGATCTAGAACGTGAACTCAGTGCTTAGTTCAAACGAATATATTATAAGAGGAGATAATAACTGGGTCAACGAGCTTAACCTTTTTCGGGGAAAAAATCGTTCTAATTCTTAAAATATGGGAGGAAATCGTTCATTTATACAAAGCTTATGTATGCATGTTTTCTAGATTAACCGTCGAGGGAATCCATAATGAAGGAGATATTTTTATACTATTCGAAAACATTTCGCCGAAACGAGTATTGCAGATCGCGTTTTAAACACATGCATACCGATATAGTTTTTGAAAACAACTTTGAAATTCAGAAAATGAGCGTGCTGTTGAATAATTATTTTTCTTCACGTTCGCCTTAATAATGAAAAGGGTGCAAAAGAATCCCCACAAAATAGGAGTTTAACATTATCTTAACCCATTGCCAACGGGAACCGGGTGACTCCTGTATTAAGTCTAAGGGAATGAGAGAATTTAGGAGTCAACATATTAATCATTGGGTGGTACGTTGGAAGAATTGATTTGTTTTCCATCATTCTTCAAACAAGACTGTTCTGCATTCCAGAGCTATAAAGAATAGTTTAGAATAACTATTGTAAATCCACAATGAAGGGGACATTTTCGGTCTATTTGAAGACATTTCACCGAAAATATTATTGCAAACCGCGTTTTCAACAAATGCATAACCCCAAATAACAGAATATAGAGATGCTTTGTGGTACAGCATGCGAGCTATTTATTTATTGGTAAGCATCTACTTTATGTTAACGGCTTTGAAATACAGAAAACAAGTGTTTTGTTGAGTTAACAGCGTTCTGCATTCCGAAACTATAAAGAATATATATATGTGCGTTATGGTGGGGTATGTGAGGGTGTGGGTGTGTGTATGCTCTTGAGTGTGGGCGTGTCTAAATGTAAATTCGATAATGTTTGTAGAATTTCACATTATTGTCACTTCTCATGCCTAAACGTACTAAACGCAGTTAACGCGAATCCCAAACGAATTTTCGGAACATTTAAGTCGAATTACACGGATTTATTTATTTGTTTTTTTTTGTGTGTTTTTTTGAGAAAAAATAATAAAAAAGGGAAGTATGCAGCCATCACTAACTAGACCTGATTTAAATATTTATTATTTTGAAAAAAAATCATCGCTACGCAATCATAATCTGCCATTCAGTTAACCTGTCGGGAAATAAATAGGATATTTGAAATCTCCAAGAACATGAGATAATAAGTGACTCAATAAAAATATTGACGGTCAGTTTCCATTCAAGTTTATTGTAATAAATACCTGATAGTCATTACAGATGAAAACATTAAAAGTGACAGAGATCAACATCGTTCATAAATGTTGCGGGGGCTTTTGCGTTTCTAATAACAAATCTTGACGCATTGACGTGTTTCATTAATTTTCAGTTTTTTAATATTGTACATGTATTTACAGATCAGTCAAACAATCGTTTGAAAATCCCCTGACTTTAAATGAAGGTCAAAAATGCTCTAAGAAACTTGTATTCCTTTATAAACTGACCTTTTCGTCAGCCTTTCTTGTCATGAACAGGAATAAGCAAGGGCGGTTCTTTGCATCATTTGACATCAATGTGTTTACAAACTTTTGAAATAGTCTTGATAAAGCGGCTCTCACACTGGAGTCTCCTTCTGATGAAACAGAACATTTACGTTTTTATTTTTGCAATTTTTTTTCACTTCATTAAGTTCATGACAACATATGCCCTTCACATTTTAGTGATGAGGCAACATTTGACATTGAATAACCTTCGATTCTTTCCTGTTTTCTCTTTTTCACTGGATACAAAAGTCGAGATATTTTTGCTTCCTTTCATAACTATGAAGAATCATTTGGTTAATACCCAGGATCCGACGTGAATGATACCCGCCCTCGTAAAACAAACCCTTGTCTGACTTTCGTCCATTAAAAATATTAAGTATTAAATAATGGCGTATGTAAAAATGACGTATTGAAAATGACATTTCCTTCTTACTCTGTCGAGTGCATGATAGTCCCATTTAATATACAAAAGAGAATAGATTGTTTTCCCTTGGGTTATAGCTCTGCGACCTTCACTGGGCGGGGCGACGCTTTCGTCCTTTAGATTAGAATACGAATGTGACAGCTTCTTTAGGCATTCAATGGAATGCTAATGCGTAAAGTTGGATGGTAACGCAGGTGAAAGTTAGTCAGGGGGGGGGGGGGATAAGAAGAACGTTTTATGGCGTCTTTTAATTATATGAACAATCGCTAAACATGAAGATAATTTGGCAAATCGGTCAAGCGTGTGTGACGTCATTCTATGAAATTGTTTTGTATATTATGGATATCGTGTATTTCCTATACATTCCACCGGAAATTGATTTTCTCATTTCCTTTCCCCAACTGATCTACGAGTAAGCTTCCGTTTAAACACATTTAGTTCAAGTAACTTCGTATACGTACCACCCTCATTAAAAGTTGATACGAAATTAATGCTGCCATCCCCGAAAGCAACGAGATTGTCATCTTAAAAGTCTGCCAATTACGCAGAATAAGTAGGTCACGATTTATTATAATACTAAAAAAGAGGTAAATGTCTGTCACTACAGAATTCTTTTGACACAAAAAGTCATCAGAAGCCTTTCATGTGTCTAAATGATACACGTATGAAGTTCCGTGGACTATACAGTGCGTCCTAGAAATAAACGAAACCGAGAATGTCGATGTTTTATCATAACTTAATCACTGTTATAGTTAATAATGACACATATTTATACAGCTTTGATCTTCCTCTTCATTTGATGCAACTCATGTGATGCATATTTCACGCATGAGTGATTAAAAACAATTTAAAGAAGGGTACCAAAATGTCATTTGGCGAACGGTATCTGAATTTCAAAGAGAAAATGACATTTCCAGAAAGTTCATTTTGTGCCCTTCATAATTATGAAACCTCAATCAGGAAAAATAAGCCAAGAATAACAAAGTTCTGTTTGTTTAGAGTAATGCTTGCATTACCATAATTTTATCAAACGAATTCGTTTTCACTGCCTGCTTACCTGCCGTAGCAACAAACAACAAACTCCGTTTCGTTGACGATCAGACATGCATGAAGTATTTCGTCTTCTTTGTTATAAGGGTAGACAGTCAGTATATATTTGTTCTAATACCGTGTTCGTGGTATCATATGGATAAATAAAGCTGTCGAACGTATCGAATATGCATACTAAAACATCGCGCGCGTATACACAGCCACACACACGCACACTGATGAAAGCTGTCGCACTTTATTTTGAAAGTTCATAATTATTCTGTCAAATCAGATAGGTATAGTATATGGTATATTCATCTTTATATCTGTCACTCAGCGCCCCCCCCCCCCCCTCCATCTCTCTCTCTCTCTCTCTCTCTCTCCAATTGCGGGCAATCCTGGAAGAATTTCTTATGAGAGCTATCCGCGATAAAGATGCAGAAAATCTTTGATTTTCTTTACTAAAATGCAAATATAAATTGCTGCTCAATTGCCTTGGGTCGCCTAATTCTAGGTTTGGAGGACTACAAATCAGAGCGCGTACCAGTTATTTATAAAAGAATCTCAGGATAAATTAATTCAATTGGCTGCGGAACCGCCCCCCCCCCCCCCCCACACACACACACCTTTTTTCATTACACACCACATTTATGTACATTCTATCATTCATTTTGGTTGTATGATGCTCTAGAATGCAAAGTTTCCATATTTCTTAAATGAAAGTCTTCTTGCTCGGTCGCTCCGCTCCCCCGCGCATTGTTAACATTATTTCTTATTTTCATCACTATTATCAGTAGTAGTATTATCATCATCATCATCGTTATTATCATATGTATTAATATCATGATTATTACTGGATTTTTGTTGTTGTATTATTATTATAATGATTATTATTTGTATTATTATTATTATTATCATTATTAATATTATTTCATATTATGTTTTTAATTTTATTTTTATTTAGGTTTTATTTCCACATTAACTGCACATGAACATTTTGTATAAAGTAAGGCATATACAAGGTAAGTAAATATGTACATAATATTCGATAGATACAACAGTAACAAAAAAAAAGATTTAATGACAAGTCATTAAGTACAAATGATGCTAACAATAATCTGCAGTAATGAGGAGGAAACCTTGGAAGCATTATACTTGTAATTAACGTCCCCTTAACATAATACGTTTGTTACATAATTTATAAAACAAAAAACAAAACAAAGAAGAACACAAACGGGTGTGTGGTGCAGCCAGTATTATCAACAAGTGTTGATAATACCGATGGTCTCTATCATGATGACCTTAAGCATTTTCATACTGAAGTAGAAGTTTATGTTTCAAGTGATATTTAAAAGTAATTAAACTTGGCAGCTGTTTGAGCGAAATGTCCAAGGAGTTCCAGTTTACAAGAGTTAGAGAAAGCAAATTTCCAATAGCATCTTATATCCCGATTAGAATCTACCAATTCAAATTGACAGGACGTATGTGTGTGTGGTAAAAAATGTTGTTACCATATACAAAATTCAAATTTTCTTGCTCAGTCGTGGCGCTCCCTCACAAAAAGAAATGTATCTTTTTACAAAATACGCCACCACCACCACCACCACCACCACGTTCTCGAAAATCTCTTCTAGAACCGAGCCTCCGGGCAGAGCCTGTTCAGTCCCCGCCTCTTAAGACACACTTCGCGGTCCCTGAATTCATTTTTTTTCTTTTCATTTTTTTCAAATAGGTGTTAATAAAATCATCATAATGGAGAAGTAACACGAATGTATATAATTCAATACGAAATATATTTAAAAAAATTAAAAGCTTTTGGGAATGTAGCCAGAATTTAAGCAATATTTGTGTCAGTACAGACATTGCAACTTTTCTTTGAGCGATATGGTCCATCACAAAAGTAATCTTTGCATTTCCAAAGTAACTATTGTTTGATTAGAAGGAAAATTGCAA
The DNA here is from genome assembly GCA_035222895.1 of Strongylocentrotus droebachiensis. Classification (NCBI taxonomy): domain Eukaryota; kingdom Metazoa; phylum Echinodermata; class Echinoidea; order Camarodonta; family Strongylocentrotidae; genus Strongylocentrotus; species Strongylocentrotus droebachiensis. Next base: position 387,859 of record JAVYIG010000271.1, on the reverse strand, counting down.
TTAACTGTCAGCGTTAAATCCAGGCTGATTATTGTTTTGCTTTTCCTTATTTATATATTTTATATATCATTTATAAAGTCCTCCGCAAAAGGGTGAACATTCTTTCCAATTCATAATGTGTAACTTTAATGTTAAATACTATTAGCGTCACAGCGTGACGGATATGGACGCTTTTTAAGAAGCCATTACTATTACCCTTTTCTAAGGGCGCGTTCATGCTTGATTTTGAAGGTAGAATGAGCGATCTGAAACGCTCATCGTAAACGCTCATCGTGATCGCAGTTCCACGGTGTACTGTTCATGCTAACTTCTCTGGCTCCTCAAGGCAATTCTCCCTGTGTGGCCCTAATTGGTCTTCCAGCTGGATTCGCAAACCTTCACTGTGCAATGTGCATGCTACGTAGACCCACTAGAGGTCAGTGCGTTGACCCCATTTAAACGCGTTTACAAATTGTAAACGCATCTTTTTGTGAGTTTACGATCGGCAATCGTGATCGCCGTTTTTCGGTGATTCTACAAAAGTAAGCTAAGACGCAACCGTGTTTTAAACTAAACGCATAACAGATGCCTGATTCTGGCCAGAAAAAGTGAAGCATGAACGCGCCCTAACTACACTCTTTCGGAGTCACACCGATGAAAATACCGATTGAATTTTCCTTATGTAAACTAAGGTGAAACCGCAGTTTTCCCCCTGTTGCTTTCTAACTGCCGATGAAATTCTCTCGCTGTGGCGAGCCCATGCCGGAAGTGAAGAATTATTGCGTAATTATTAAGCCCGCGCTCCATCTAGCTAGCATGCAGCATGTTCAACCATAAGTCAACAAACACAGCTGGTTACGATAAAGCGCGCGTATACTGCGACCTTTGACCATTTTAATCGCTGTTTTAATCGCCTTTTTCTCCCGAACGTTTTCTAACTGCACGTTTCATCTGTGTCACACCGATAGAATGAGAATTTAATCGCCTATTTCTCTTCTTTTCATCGGCTATTTAATCGCCTTTTTCTCCTCTGTTGCTTTCTAACTGGCACTTTCATCGGATGCGTCCGGATGCATCCGATGAAAATCGGTGCAGTTAGAAAAGGGTATATCATTCACTTTTGATGTTCAGTATGATTAATTAAATCTAAAAAATCTAAATGTACATAATTATGTTTGTCTATAGTTCAATGTGTGCATAGTTTTGTCTCTGTTAAAGCATGAATCCTAAACAAGTTTGGTTTGTTAATCGACTCCGATGTGAGAACGTTTTACCAGACAGTAATTGATACTACATTTCCTGACTATTCTTGTCTCCAAACTGTATACTTCTGTATACTTCTGTTCATTACAATGAGTAACTAACGGTATGACCATACCAACTATGTTTATAATATACTCATATCGAGAACAAACTATATTGTAATATTGTTTCAATAAGCTGCAGATATATTCCCTTCCCTTTTCCTTGTCTTTTGTAGTTAATTGTGAGTATCGGTTCATGTATCCCTGTAATCTCCCTTTCCCTGTTTTAGCGTGTATTTGTATTTTATAAACTTTACTTTAGTTAATTATGTCATTTTTAGTTTAAGGAGCCTATCCACAACAAGCTCTGCTTTTCCATAGGCTCCGGCACTATATCTTTTAAGTTCAACTTAATGGACAATATTCTGAATAGTGTGTACCGGTATTGTATGAACATGTTTATTATAATCATTTTCAATATGTTGTTACACTCTTTGTAAAATGAGATATTGTGGAAACCAATTAACTATCTGTCTATCTATTTAAATTTGACAAATGATCAAATCCTGAATCCTCGTCCTTTATACTGTCTCGTATTTATCTCAATTACAGACAAAATCCATTACTCTCTTAAAATATTTCAATCACTCGCAGAGACTTAGAAGATATATGTTGCTATTTAAAAAAATCAGATATAGCTTAACGGCAAATCTTTGTTTGCCTCATTTTAGTCATTTAAAAGACCAATTTTATTAAATTGGTCGGCCTCTCTCTCCCTTTCTCTGCTTAAATATCTCTACTTTACTCTGCCTCCCACTCTCCTTCACTTTTTAGTTTCTCCACCTTTGTTATTCGCAAATTACGATTGCTGAAAAGTTGAATAAAATGTATTCCATATTTTAACGATTATAGTATATCGTGACTTTGGTATTTCTATAACAAAAGAAGAAAGTATTAATTTGTTAATACATTCTTTGCATAATAAATCTTGGTAGGATTCTTATGGAATGTACGGAAGAATGTAGTAGATATATTGTAGAAGGCAAATAGTTCTCCATGAGTGATAAATATTTACTTATTGAAAATTATGTGCAACGGGATTGAGGGATGAAATATGACTAAAAAGGGGTATTTCTAAAAATGCAGTCTTCTTGACAAAAAACAACAACCGGGAGTTGTAATTCAGTTGTAATTCGCGTATTGTGTGTAAAATGGAGGCCGTCTTGTAGACCAATAAGTTTGTGTACAAAGCATCGTGTAAGACGCATTTGAGCATCGTCATTCTTGATAACTACAACGAAGATAGAGTCCTTCAATGATTTCATATCAGATCTCACCATTAGCCAGTAATCCAATAGGCCTAACAGTTTTTGCAAATTAAATTTTGAAATTAAGAGACAGCGGTTATGCTCCATTCCTAAAACCATTCATGAAATCATGTGCTCCGACATTTACTCTGGCGACAAATGCTCCGGCTTTGTTTCTTTCAAAAGCATAGGTTAAGGGTTATGATAGCAATTCGGTTTTAGGATAGGTTGAGGGTTAGGTTTATTGGTTATGTGTAGAGTTGGTTATTAAGCGTCCAGTGTTTAAGTTAGTAGGAATCCAGTAAGTGTAGGCAATTACCTCGGAGTAATCGTCGCCAGGAGCAGGTATCATTAAACCTTAAATCACGATGAAAACGATCAACGTCTTTAAGTCAAGTGAAAGGTCAGGAGAAATGAAAAGGATACTAAAGGTTATCATACACTAAATAAAATAAATACATCATTCTGAGACAATCCCTTTAAAAGCTTCCTGACTGCTTGCAATTGTGTCTACTGGTATGTTAAATGAGATGTTATATCATGTTAAGAGGATAGGATGGGGTGGTGAGACTGGTCGGATGCTTATTAGGTCATTTATTCGCAATCATCGCATCACATCCGTCGAATGGTTTCAAATGAGCAGTAAAAACAGATCAATAATTGGCATAGATTCTCTTCCTGACAGCTTTGTGAATAGTTACAACGTGTTATGAGCTTCCTAGCACGCTCCGAAAAATGTATCGTACCAGACACTACCGAAACTTCAAGAATAGTGGGCGAGATATGAGGCTTAGATACTAAAGATTTCCTGATATTTTGAGTGAACAGAGGTATAAAAAAAACGTTAAGTTCATCTTATTAAAATTCACTGAATTCACTATTATGATATTTTAAAATCAATTTTCTGGCTATTCATGTTTTTGATGACTACAGATGCAAATATCATCTTCATGATTATGAAAAAGTCTTTTTCATATTTCGTATATGCTAAATTTCACGAAAGGAAATGACATTTACAAAGAAAATCAATGACAAAATGAGAGAATGATACAACATAAGGTTGCATAAAGAAACATAGACGATAAAATGAAAGAAGGATAAACACGAAGCATGAAATAAGTAAAGGAATTAAAATTAAACGACAACATAATTAATATCATGAGGGGAGATAAAAGATTGTCATTTTCTAAAGCCACCTCAATACGTCGTGACTTCTTTCTTGGAAGTTCATTTATATTATTACAGAAAAACAATATGTAAACTGATGGGAGTATATCTATAAGAAAAAGGCAAGATAACGCGGGGATAAGTCTTCCGGTTTGCATCGAGTAGTGCGGATAGCGTTGGCATTCTACACAGAATCCACTTCCGGTCCGGACTAAATAAGGACTAGGGGAAGTCTCGTAGCGGATCGAGAAAATCCGCATCAAGTGCGGAGCAAGAGATGCTAAAAGCGTTCACATTAGCTTTTGGGTCCGTACTTAATCCAGACTTAATCTGGATTTATACCCCCTTCTACCCGTAATATGTAGCAACAGCTTTTAAAAAGAGATTCCTCCTAGAAGAGTTTACGAAACAGCTTGACTGTTCAGAAAGGAACAACAAGAACGTAGAATATGTGACGTAATCATATTATTTTCGGATTTTTATCCATATTCGAAAGTAATTCGATTTTTACGAATAAATAGAGAACAAAATAGACCGTGATGTAAATAAAATAATATTGAAAATTATTTTTTACTGGTTGTATGCCTGTTAATTTCTTCTTCTTAAACTATTAAAATATGAAAGATATTCTGCAGACAAATACATAAATGAAATGACATGGTGATATCATTTTATGCAATTCAATATCAATCAGTAAATCATTAAGGCATTGATAAGAATATAAAATAAATGACAGTTATAAAGACAATAGGCCTATCTCTTGAAAACGGAGGAGCATGCCAAAGGGACCGTTCTTGAGGGCAGGAATTTAAAAGGAAACATCAGTTAAGAAGGCAATTCCCTTTTTTTTGTCTTCCTTTTTGAAGGAAAGAACTAAAAATCTGATCAATGAGTTACATTGATAGAATGTGGCTTATCTGTAAATTTTCTTCATTTTTCTGCATCCTGTGCAAATCATTTTCAGATTTTGATGAAATTCATATGCTTGTTAAGCTTAGAAATGTCTGTGATTGCCGCTTTATTAAGAAGCATGCACAGTAAAGCACTTTATGAATCTTGAAAATGTAAGATTTGTTTGTAATCTCGTGAATATGATTTTTTTTAAATTAATTTTGGTCAATTGAGTGACATCATGAAGGGAGTTACTGAAATTCACTCTTTTCAATGGAATATCAAACTCTCAATTTTACGGATTGCGTGATGGAATTATGCAAGATTATTTATTCGGCCTTGTTACGTATGCGTGACCCCTAAACTCCCGCCTACCAATTGAATATAGAGCAGAAAATATTATACACTTGTCTGTATCTGTAATTTCACTCAGGAAAATTTGATTTCGTTTAAAAAAAATAAGAAATCGAAATCCAATTTCCCCTGAAAGGTTGTTGCATTCTGATGATATGGTCTTCGAAATTATTTCTGAATTCTTTCTGTTCACCGAGCTGAGGTTTCGCGATGGCTTCACACACTTTCAAAAATATTGGGTAAAAGGCTCCCCAATGTGAGGTCACTTACGTATTTTATGCCCATCTTGGGATATTTTCTTCCAAGTCATGATCACCTTTTACTACGAATATGAGAAGAAAAAATCACATGGTTTAGGCATTATAATTGCCTATAGTTGGTAGGACAAATAATAACAATTTTTTCATCTATTCTTTTTTTTTACAGTGCAGGCACATAAGTACCACGTTTGTGAGAGTAATGACAATATTTATTTCCCCACAAATCGGTCTACTCTTTTAAACGATACTTTATGAAATGTTAATTGTAATTAGGCAGTCGAATCTAATTTCTATGCGTGCATTTAGACATTTAGAAACAGAAATACTTAGAATTGCCTTGCCTTGAAAAATATTTAGAAGAGTAAATGAATTAACATGTATATTCTTCGCCAGGTTTGGCAAGGTTGGCTCTTAGGGAACTTACATTTTGGTAGCCCGGGGGACAAGTTGGCAAGTGCCTCCCTTAGAGTAGCTTCTGCCACAGGGAAGTCCACAGTTGTATGGTGAAACACCGGTCATCTGCATTAGTGAAGCTCCTGGTGTTAGGGTGGATAGGCCAGTCGTTCAAATAAATGATTATTATAGATGTAAAATAGGATGGGTGCCAAGACGCTATCCTTGGGAAGGCCATTCTTCTGCCACGCCAATGGCTTCTTTTTACCCACATCCCATCAAAGAAGCGTTCTGGACCAACTTCTTCAACGGGGTAGTAAGTATGTCTTATAGGTGTAGTAACAGGTACTCTGTTTAGTAATCGGCGGTGATTTACTGCGTAATGTCCGGCTGAGAGAAATAAAAGTGCAATTAATGCATTGTATGATATCTTAGGCAGAATTTATTGGTTTTCCCTGGAAATCTTGAACCATTGTTATTGTATTGTATCCTTTCTTGTATTGCTGTACGTAAAGATTTGATATAACCATTCAAGATCAGATTTCTCCTTAATTCTGGGTCTATTTTCAGGTTTTGAAATTTCAAAATGTTTAAAATCTTTAATGTTTAAAACAAATTTGGAGCCATAATGCATGGTCGTACAGAGGATTTTTTTTATGTTGGGGACCGGGGTAAAATGCAATGAATTATTGAAAATGTGTTACATTTTCTTTTTTTGTTTTAATTTGTGGGAACTGCCCCCTACCCTAGCCCCGCTGCGTACGGCCATGGTTCAGTGGCCAAACAATTGCCTCGTTACTGTGAGGCCCCAGGATCAAAACCGTGTCGATGTGCTATATTAGTGCCCTTTTGTGGGGCATTAATCCTCATTACTGTTATTTATGACTTAAGGGCGTAGGTCCCCTAGTTAATAAGCATAGTAGCATACACATGCTCTAGCAGTCACGCAAAACAAACACTGGCAAATTATTATACAATAAAATCTGATAATGTATACTATTATCTAGATCTATTAGGAATAAATCATTGTCAAAATTAATTCCATAAATTGGGGAAGAAAAAAAATATTCCAAGTATATGAGCGACAGTGTATATAATCGCAGCATAAAGAGTATTACACAATACAAGAGCCGACATTTTCCGTCATTCTCAAAGGATTTTCATTTTTGTTCTCATCAAAACAGATTGTAATAATAATTGATGAATCTCACAAGGGCTTTAGCTACACCTTCACGCAGTAAACCTATTATCTGCTACCAAATTGACAAGTTTATCTATATACAGATTTCCTTAAACCACATATCTAATAAGTCATCTGAGGGTATGCAATTTCCATATTATTTATTTTACTTCACAAGAAAATAACAATGTTAACTCAGGAAGAGGATATCCTGTAATCAAAATTTGTATCATAGGAGATTCGACGCGCTTCAAATCTCCTTCATCCGTCTAGATTATATACTTGATGTAATTATCTTTTCGCAACCTGGATATACGTTATAGATAGTCCTTCAAAATGAGATAACTTATATAATCCTGTACGACAAGGGAATTTTACTACTTGTTGTGCTCATTTTCCAATGATTATGATGTATCCATTTTCATGATTATCCCTACTGGTTTTATAAATTAATTGTATATACCACATAAGCTTTAAAAATAGGATAATAAAATGCAATGTGTCAAGATATCTGAGCCTTTCGTTGCATTTATTTCGGATTTTTGTAGGAAACTACTGTATTAGGATAAATATGTGACCGTTTGTGATATACACCAGCCACCGTTTAAAATCACCCAAAACTGAAGATGGATGCACTTTATTTATCTGTCATGAGAAATGAATACAGCAACAAAACAACAAATGTCTTAGTTTGAATGACTTCTTTTATAAGGCAAGATGATTATTATATCCTCTTCACTGGCTGTCATTGGTTGTCAAATTATATTTTTATTAATTTTACAAAGACATTGAATATTATACACAATCAATTTAATCAGTTTGATATATACCATCTCATAGACTATTGATAACTTTTAAATTTATATCATCTTTTATGCAAATTCTACTCTGGCATACAAAGAGATAATTTTTTACACTTCAAAATACTTTCAATAGTGAATAATAAACTACAAACTTCAGTTGCAAATTCGTTTTCAATGCCAAAGATGCAAATATTTATTTTGTCATTCTTTTTTTAATTTTTAGTAAAGTGTTAAATTTCATGTTCAAAAAGTTGATGGTATGTAATAAAAACCCACCATAGCTAATACTTATTTGAATTATATCATCAAAACATAGTATCTCGGGGTGACTTGTGTACTTTGATTTGGCGTAATAAGCCAGAGTGTTCGCCTTAGGTTGTCTGTCAGTCTTAAATCCCCTTTGGAGTATATGCTGGCTTGAATTCTTTGGAATTATATACGGAATATTCATTCCTATTCTCTACCCAGTGGGGAAGCAGAAAGCTTCCTTGAAAATTATCACACAGATTATGTTCTAAGCTCACGCACGTATACACACACAATGTTATTCAAGTATTTTTTTTAGCGTTTTTTTTTTATCTGCTCTTTTATAAGATTCTTCGTAATCTCATTGTGACATACATGATTTTGATGCCATCAAGTGGTATTACAAAACTACAATACGACTCAATACAAAACTGTATCCACACAATCTTAAATATCATCACTTTTATGTGCGTATGACAAGCTTGCAAAATCGATCTGTCTTTTTCATTCAAAATTATAATCATAATTACTTCAGCAAAATTGTTCATGTTTAATTAAGCATTTTAGGACTGCTTGTTACGCGAAATGTCCGCTCTTTGGAATGCTTATTAGCTGAGCAACTTTCCTCCCTTCATGGTTACACGTGTTGCTCGGATTAATTTAATTTGAGTGACAGGTAGCATAAATGTTCTTCTTTAAAAAAATCTTGATTAGAAATTCCGTTCCACCATTTATTCTGACTTTGACACACGCTCCGGTTTTCTCATTTGGTCATGTTTGAATAAACATTGCTTGTAAAATTCGTGATGATAAGGATGAAGCCGTTCGTATTCTATTTTTCTTTATGTGTTTAATATCCATTCTTGTTCAGATGATATATAGACTTCTTTACTAATGAAAACAGATCATTTTCAGAGTTCTCAGGTAATATATTGACATTAAAATTATACCAAACGGCAATTTAACCCTGTTTTTTTACTTTTAATGTTGAGTTAATCTTTCAAGTCTTCCCTAAATTTACATTTGTTCAAAAAGTTGCTACTCAATAAACTTGATAATATTATGAGATACATTAATCGAAGAACGTTGCGCTGTTGCCCATGCCACACAACAAGGTGATATAGCGATCGGCCTGTCGATAGCTTCGAACCGTGAGGGTGTTTTTTTTTTTTGTGTGTGTGTGGGTGTGTGTGTAATTCGTTATTTCCACGGGTAGTTCTATGTTTTATTTAAAGAGTATCATCATTTCATATGCAAAGCATCGTTTAAATTAAAAAATTGTTTTAAAAAATGGATGTCTATTTCAAATATTGTTCCACTGTATATTGTTTTGGATGAAAAAGAACATGTAAGAATTTAGTTTTGACTGGTAACTAAATAACTTCTGAATGATGTCATTTGTGTTTACTTTGTTTTGATTTGTGCTACCTCTGTTGGGTAATTTAACATTTCATAAAACAAAACAAAAAGTGACGTCAAACGGGTTTCATCCAGGATAGCCCCTTTTATGTCACGCAATATCCTTTTTTTTTTCTTTATCGTTGAAGTAATTTATATCACATAAGCCATTCGTGTCCAATCAATCCTTGAACTGTTTTTTTTTATTTTGTTATATTGATGTGGGCTATAGAGTACCGTTGTGTGACGTCAAAGTGGCCAAGTTGTCAAGATTGCTGGTTCCAAATTATGTTGTGCTAAAAAATGACGTGGTGATCACACCAGCGCCAAACACTGAATTCGCCCTGCTCCAGCCCGTTGCATGAATGATTTCGCGATGATCTTCACGCGCAGGCACTTTTGTTTGGAGCCAGTAACCTGGGCGACGAGCGAATATGACGTTTGCATTTCGGTGCTTTGTAATATGAATTAGGGTCATTTTGTACAGTTTATGTAGATTCCAGTTGCCTTTTGCATTTTGCTTGAAGGAAATACGTTGACAAAAGTTCATACATTCTAAACATCTTTGGCATGAACGACATCATCAAACTTTAGTGAGCATCCACTAATGTATACGAATGAAACTATTCCATTGATTCTAAATATGTGCCCTTTATCTCACACAGTAAATCATACCCTAACAGAAATGACCCATGTGCCGCACTTGTTGTTCAAAATATTACGGGTTGTAGAAACAAGGTAATAACGGACAAACTAAGCCTTGTAAAAGAACCGAATGATTATGGTAGGCGGTGGACCTAGAGGCGAAGAGTTCATCAAAAAAATGCATCCCCTAGAAATGCAATTATACGAGGTTGCTATTATGACTACATTGCTCCAAGAACAATACTGTATAAATCTACTCCATATCTCAGGATTTTACTAAATGAGAAACTTAAGAGGAGAATCACACATTCATCAATCTTAGACAACTAGCAATTCCTGCCTTAAGAATTGTAACAGTTGTAACCTGATTCATCAATCTGCGTATTTACTATTTTGATATACTACCATTTTGTTTTAAGACATATAAATAGAATGTCTATTTGTAATAATAATAAGTTCTGGAAATATGATTACATTTCATTATAAACTGCCTGACATCAGCCCGATTTGGTTATTTATAGTGTATTGGCATGTGAGGGTCCTCCTGCAATACATAACACCCTAATGGCTAGCTTTACAGTTACAGTTTGCCAATTTGCATTTGCTTATCTAATGTAATTTGTATTCTTTAACCACGGTTTTCTGGAATGATTATAGTTCGACAATTGATCCACGGCGATCTCATTTGAATTTAAAGAGAATTATACCGCTCATCAAATCTCTACTCCAGGCAGTCCTGCTTACAGAATGCACAGTAATTGGATTTTGTATGATGAGTCAAGAATCCCATATTATTTCCTTTTTGTGCGGGACGCACTGTATAGGTAAAGAAATTATCACAATATCATGGGTCTCTTCCTCTGAGATCAAACCAAAATCTGTTGACCTTTTGGAATAATTATCATTTTGAAATAGATATTAACTAACCTCCCACACAGCCTTAAAGCTATCACTGAACAATTAACATTTTGTGCCAGACTTAGATGAATGAACCATTTTAATGTGTCTGCTCATTTAAAAAAATATAGAAACATTTTTTCTCTCTTTCGACAGCTATCATTGATTTATAATCCACTTATAATTAATCTGATACATCTACCTCACTTCTGTTTATGACTAACTTCTGCTCTACTTCATCACCGAGTACATTTTTTGAAACGTTGCTAATTGAGTGTCATATTATGCTAAATTGAAAATAATTTTCATTCGTTCAATATCGACGCAGCGGAAGTTTACATTACTATCATTATGAACATAACGCCAATTTCTTTTAGGATAGACAATTTAATGTTTCAAACAATGTGAGTGTTAAATGTATCGATGTGACGTATCAGTTATCGCGACCACACTGACCCTTTATTTGCCACAATAAAAACTCTAAAAAATAAATGATATGCACTACATGCAAAGATCTCTGTTCATGTTTGTGTTTAAATCCGGCATTCTTCCCCCATCACTAGTAATATTATTCCAACATAATGCTAATTTTCATTCCTACCCAACCAGGCACTCTAATGACTATCACCTGTTTAACGCCAAAACAGCCTTAGCTCAAAACTCAAAACTCAATTAGACATTCTGACCCTGATACCTGGAATGCACTACCCCCTGAAATAAAGACGATGAATAAATCTTTAAATCCACCATCAGTTACAAAACTCGATAATTTTCAGTACTCTTCCTTTTTTTGCTTCCATTCATTGAAACGTTGATTATAACCTTCCATGACCTGGTTTGAATAAACGTATGAATAAAGAGTGACCTACTTGGGATACTGACTAAACACTGTTTTGTATACAAACATTTCAAGGATCCGACTCGCAGGCCCAGGTTTACAGTCTTTATAAACCACTCGCTGATCTCACATTCTTATTCATATTGTCCAGAAGTCTCGCGAGTCTTCTCATTCTATATTAGGGACTTTTAGATTTGCGTGGACTGATACGTGTGACGTCCATTCAAGGCAATGCATTAAAAGGACGTCGATCGTAGCAATCCCCATTGTCTTCGTGCGAATCTAAAAGTCCCTAATATATCCCAAGTTGGCCACCCAATATTCAAATGTGCATCTTCTTTTTATCTTTATATTTCAAATTGAGATCTAACTACCACATACATCTGTGAATCTTGATGTACACCCCCCCCCTCTTTCTTTCATTTTTTTTTCTCTCTCTCTCATTTACCAATATTTTTCCTCCATATTTGTATTAGTATGTATCCATTGAGGGTAGTAATGCTATCAAGCTTTACTTATTTTGTCAACACTCCTCTTCGATGTTTTCGATTAGTTACAGCCAGCCTTACTCTATTCTACATAAAAATTATACTCTTTTGTCATGTGTAAAATTTGCAATGATTTGTTTGATATATATTTGTAAAACTACAAAAGAAAAGGAAAATCAAACAGAATCAAATGAATCAAATGAATCAAATCAAATGTATAGAATACTGGCCACGAGAAATAAAAAATGTAATGTAAACAAAAGTTGTGTGTATATATATATATATATTCATGCACATAGTGTCAAAGTTATCATGATTGCAAATATGCGATTGAGTAAGAACAAAATGCCCATTACAAGTTTAGCAACAATTCTTCTTCTTCTTCTTTCCATAGTAGATTATTTTGTGCGAGAGCACATGTTATCGGGAAACGGTAGAGCACTGTCTGACTGAGATGTCAGAGATGGTCTGACAATCATATAAAGGAGTCGTATAGGAAACCAAGAAATCGGTCATCATTGAAAACACTTTTCATTATAACATTATATATAAACGAGTTGTGCAATTGAAGAGGAAGAAAGATATACAGAGTGAGTCAAACAAAAGTTTACATCTAGAAAATTGCTAATTATTTTATAAATCATCTATGAACAGTAAATTATTATACATCTTATGAAAGAGTGTTTTATCCCGAATCATTCAGTATCATTTTTGTGTGGTATGTGTTCACGCTTGGGTGAACAGGAGGCATTGTTGCGAGTGTGCAAAAATCGACTTGCGCCAAAGTTGCCTTTGTGATGTTTTAATAAAACAATTGGGATTTGGGTATTAATTCGGTCTTTGCAGATCCAAATAACACCCCTAACAAAATTAATCATGCCACACATATCAAATATCGAATATCAAATATCAAGGAACATTTGTGCGCGTGTGTGTGACTTTGCGCTTTGCAAAAAACATATGCAATGCATTTCATTTGATACATTCAATCCATTCTCTCACTCCACTAATCCCAACATATTAATACATAATAAAGGCATCACTTTGGCGCAAGTCGATTTTTGCACTCTCGCAAACAATGCCACCTGTTCATCCAAGCGTGAACACATACCACACAAAAATGGTACCAAATGATTTGGGATAAAACACTCTTCCACCAGATGTATAATAATTTACTGTTCATAGATGATTTTAAAAATAATTAGCAATTTTCTAGGTGTAAACTTTTTTTTTGACTCACACGGTACATACAGTGCGCCTCAACAAAACGGTGTAACCAATTTTGGTAGCTTCTAATGACCTTGAATCATATTTCGTGGTAAAGAGTAACTAATACCGTGTCTAATGATACCATATTTGTAATTGTGTTGCCACAGATGACTAAGCAGCATGCCCTTTCAAAAAGTACTGTCAAGATCCTCTTGTACCAAATTAGGACTGAAACAATGGATGCGGGTAAAGAGCCATGGCGTGTGTGTTTTCTCATTAAAAAAACAATAACTCATTTATTTACATTGACTATAAGGTAGTTGAAAAGAAAAGGTTTTATATCATCTCAATATCAAGGCAATGCTTATTACAAGCGAAAGGTATTTATAATTTTATTCATTATGATGATTACAATCTTGATTTCATTTGAATCCCTTGTTTAAGGTTACCCTACTCATTGAGTGATATAAAATGGATACATTTTATTTCGGTTGTTATATTATTTTTAATGAAAGTCTACTGTCAATTTCTTTTACTCTTATCATCATATGTGTTCTTTCTTGCATTTGTGTTTAGTAGCCTTTAAGTTTTGATTCGCTATTCCAGATAAATAATGTATGCTCCTTACACGCATACACGGACAAGTGAGCAGAGAGAACTTAGATTTCACGAGACAAGAAGTTCGTAGGCTGTTCAAAATGACTAAAGGTAATCCTACGGATTGAAACAAGGTTCTGTGAAAGCCTAGATAAATTGCATCCTTTTAAACAATGAAGCAATGAAGCACGAGGCATAATTTAACTATAAAAGGATTTAAGACCAAAGAAGCACGTGCATATGTCCTGACCCACATTTGTCCATCAGCCCAAACTCCGTACAAGGCTATTTTGACAACACCTCTTAAAGACCCTGGTGCTCTGTCACCCGTGACAGAAATATTTTGAAAAGGGTATCATTAGACAGAAAACAAGTGACTGTTAATGATGAAATAGATTTCAAAGTCATATTGGATATGACTTTCAAATTAGGAGCTATCAAAGTTGGTACACTTTTTTACACGCACTGTTTTTCTCCATTTCTCATTTGAATTCCTATATCGTAAGGTGTGAATTCATATCGGGGTGTTGTGTCGATCAATTCAGAATGACTTGTTTGTCTTAGGAGAATCTTTAATTGGTACTTATTGCATATAAACGCCTACTTAAATTCAATTGTGTATGCAGTTGACCGTTCTTACTAGGGACTTTTAGATTTGCGTGGACTGATACGTGTGACGTCCATTCAAAGCAGTGCATTAAAAGGACGTCGATCGTAGCAATCCACATTGTCTTCGTGCGAATTTAAAAGTCCATATTATCTGGTGATTTGTGTAAATTTGGTAAATAGTTTCTTTTCTTATTTCATAACGTCATCCACTTAATTGGATCGTTGATGTCAGGGGATTGATCGACAAATGGATAAAATGAAAATGGAGCAAAAAACAGAAGAAAAAAAAACACGATATTCATCTATCACAGTCAAAGTGAGCAAACCGTTAAAATGGAAACTTTTAATCGTGAAATATATAATACTATGAGTTAGGTAATGTAAGGTATTTATTCATCAACATATCACAGCCACATGGCTGAATTGCATGCATGATTTACAGATATTTGATTTGAAAAATATTTAAAAAACATCATATGTACAATTCGTTATTTAACAATAATTCAACGAAAAAACTCAGTAAAACCCAGAAAGGAAAGAAAGAAGTAAATACAAATTGTAGAGCAGGAAAATAAGGAGAAAAGGAAAGGAATGTTGAGGGAGAGGGAATGGTGAGAAAAGGGGAGAAGAGAAGGGAGAGAGTGAGAGAGAGAGAGAGAGAGAGAGAGAGAGAGGGTAGGAGAGGAACACAGAGCGAGAGGAACATGAACACAGAGCTGATATTATATAATACAAATTAAAAATGTAATTGAAAATAATTGATTTCATCCAAGTTAGTGGGAATGCACATCAAAGGAATTTATTTACAAAAAGGTTATTTTGAGGCAAAAAAATGCATTTCCATTTTTACAGGCAACATTCATCTTCAATTCACTATTTTGTGTGTTCTAAAACTCTATGTTAAGATTTTCAGCATCAGAGTTCAACAATTTGATAATTTGTGACATTGCGCTATTTTTGTAACATTGTGTCCTACACTTCAGTTCTCGTAACCTGTTACTATGTCTTAATTGTCTGTTTGATGATTGGCTTTTTGGTAGCCAATGACGAAAGTTCTTGAAAAGCTTAGTGGCAAAGTCCCGAAAAAGAGCCTCTCTCCTTTCTTTGAGCGATACCAGGTTGCAAGCGCGGAGAGTACGGTGATAAGACTCGTACCTCCCGGCTAGTATGGTCCGAGGGGCACGCTTCTGGGTACGCTTTAACTGGTTCTCTTGGTGCAAGGTTAGGGAGAACTGCCACACTACACAACAGTACTCAAGGATCGGCATGATGTATGAGGTGAATACGGTGAGGAGGTCTATCGTACAGGCATGGCAAAACGTTTGGGCATCCTCAAGATATAGAGCGTTCCTGCGGCTCTGGATGTGATATAATTGACGTAATCTGTCCAACGAAGATCGTTCCTCACGATCACGCCAAGCAGTTTTACCTGCTGACTTTCGGGTATGAGTTGATAAAGAAGTTTTATCTCGGGTGGAGGCAGTTGGCGATGCGCGAAGGAGATTTGCATGACCTGACATATTTTGGTGGGATTGAGGCGCATGTTTGATTCCTCGCACCATTGTTCAGTCCAGTAGGACTATCCCCGGATCGATACTCCGGATAATTACCCCTAGGACACATTCCTCCCTCGGACAATTACCCCTATAAATCGTCAACAGAGAAATACCCATTAGGAAAACTAGCCACGGAGTAGGTGGATTTGACTATTTCCTTGGAGTCTGAAGGTAATTATGGTTAAGGTTAATTTCTATGAAGGGTAGTTATCTGGAGGTGGTATTTTTGTCGAAATACTTGTCAGTTATGGTATCATACAACTATGATTGATCGCTTCCTGCGAGGCTATGGCATTAAGGGGTGTGCTCTGAAGTGGCTTGATTCGTACCTGGATAATCGCAAACAGCACATCGTTGTGAATGACTCTATTTCCAGACCATTTCCCCTCTCCTAGGGTGTTCCTCAAGGGTCAGTGTTAGGACCATTGGACTTCCCTCTGTTTACTGGTACGTTGAGTGCGGTAATCTCTTCCCATCGAGACATTCATCATGTCATGTACGCCGATGGCAAATCTTTGGGTAATGCTATTATAGCAGAAGACTGCACCCCTAAGGATGCAAATTGGTACCTTTTTTTCTTCGTGCGTAGTATAATAACTTACCATCCTCCTCCATCTTACTGTGGTCATTTACAACTATTGTTTCAATGTAATGTGATTATATATATATAAGTAGAATGCTTTATAATAATATTGCATACTTTTATAGCGCAAGGTGCTTATGGCGCTCCGATCCGATATTACCCCGGCACTGCTTGGCTACCGATATCTGTGCTCATACCATTCAAAGAATTTCTTCTTATACATTTCCCATTTAGCACCTGGGTGGAGTGTGGTAAATTTAGAATAGTGTCTTGCCTTAGTGCCGCGGTGGGACTCGAACCGTAACCCTCTGACTTATTTAAACCCACATGTTGATATCTCAGGTAACGATATATTTACTAAGAATGTTAGGTGTCGTAGTCGAGTGGTTTAAGCCCTTGACTTCAAATTCAAACGTCTTGGGTTCATTCCCCGACACGGCACAAACGTCTTTTGGCAAAGCATTAATCTACATTTACCACTCTATACCCAGGAGAGAATTTCAAAGGAACAATTATTACTTTTTCCTTAATACTCTCGTCACAGATTTTAAGTTGCCTTTAAAAAAGCGTTCTGTTCGAAGCGCCTGTGAATGATAAACGCATGATGTAGATGTATATTCCTCTATCCAAAGCTTGATTGTGGTGGCAGTGAACGGTTTAGAACTCCTCGACGTCGCCTCCGAAACCCTTAGCTGCCCGTGTTTGACCAATCTGAAGGGACACTGTGACAGCTTGTGGAAATGAGGCAGTGGTGTACTGCCCAGTGCCCAGTACCCCTATTACTAAATCAAATAAACTTCGAGACAGCCACGTGAATTGGCCTCGCTCTCGTGAGAATGAGGCACATCCTATTTGACTGCAGGCCCATAAGACCGATTGTCAATGAGACTGATATATACTGTTGACTTGTCTTTGGAACATCAGACCTCTAAGGTCACCAAATGTTTGTTTTTTATCCGCCCCATGAGCTTTTGGTCTGCCTTATACAAGTCGGCTAGGCAACGTAGACCACTGAGGAATAGCTCGCAGACCGTATTTGTATTTGGAAACTTTCTGATAATAAATTGTGGAGTTACTTGAATTACCAGCCCCTTGTTATTTGAACGAACTATCATGTTTTAACATTTTCACAAAAAATATTATACCACATAATAAATCTAGTCAGGTTCCATGAATAAATCGTTAGATTCATCCGATCTAAGATAAGCGACAGATAATCAATCTTTAACAATACACATGCAAAATAATTTAGTCAATAATTTCTTGCTATATCTTTATCCCAACGAATTTTAAAACATTTCTGCATTTTGTCTTCCTTTTTTTTTATTGCCTGTAAAACTCCTGCTTATAAATGTAAAAGCCATGCATATTTTTAAAAAAGCAACATGTAATATCCCTAGTTATAATACAGTGAACATGACAATGATTACATATACCTTTACTAATAACACACATAATTATGTTCAAAGTTTCCTATCACATTTTCACCTGTCAAGTAGCAGCTGGAGCTGGATTATGAGGTTTATTGCTTGTCTAACTGGATTTCATGGGAATTTCAATTTCAATTTCATTTATTTCCACAGATTCATAAAAGACAGTATAAATTACAATCAAATATAAAATTATTACAACAAAAGATGAACCTGCAGAGGGGGTGATCAAAAACCACAGAGGTTTATCGGGGATCATCCCCTGTTTAAAATTACAATATAAAAATACAATAGTTTTGTTTTTAATTAAACAATAACTCATACAAAAACATATATAGATATTACATGCAAATATATGTGTGGGGTGAGTAGTAGTGGGTTGGTGGTACCAAGAAATACAATATATAGAGGAAATGAATGATATACAGGAAAGAAATAGTGAGAAAAATAGAAATGAATAATAAGGGATCCTGCTACTAGTACTCACGGCATTAAAATTAATTAATATTGTTTGCCATGGTCTCCTATCCAGTAGCGGGTATCAAGGTAGTTTCCTTTTAAGATTTGTTGCTCCCTCCCTCCATGAGCAAGGCTTAGATGTATTGTGAAATTATTCACGTGGGGGAAATCCCGTCAGAAAACAATTGAAATGAATCATTACTCAATCTTTTTTCATTTTTGTATTCCCTCTCTGTTTATGTATTTGTATATCTTCCACAAAAGTCTCCTTAGACTATTTGAAAATTGAAATTACCCGAGGTTCATAATTATGTCAAAGCACTTGGTATTGTATCTTAATGTCGTATGTTCTTCGTCTTTTTTTCTTTCCAGAAAACCTACTACAAGGTAGGACACCTAATATCGTTCAGAAACGGGATCCCAAACGCTGTAGACAATGTGACAATATAACCTGTATGTTGCTCTGTATGGGTGAGTATCAAATTGATTGGATTCAGCTATATTTGAATTTATACAACTCACCTCTGGATCCTGGTCAAACGCGGCCACGTGTGATTCCTTAAAGGTGAACTTCAAAGAAAATCACAAATATGTCAACTAATGTATCACTAGAAACTGGTAAGCTAACAGATAGCCATCGTACAAGTTTTAGGTCAACTACATATCGGGTGATTTATAAAAATACAAATACAACCACCTCCAGTAGCAGCTGGGATATGCGAGAGATTCGCCGGAAAAATAACGATGTTTTTAATGACGTCACTATATGGACCAACACTGCCCAAGCAGACGACATCCCATAGAGAATGAACATAATTGCAAAGCTATTATTTCTCAAATTATAATGAGTTTAGTGTATATAAATGTAATGGCATGTCAAACCATTCAAAGTGGGATATGACCCGATTCCGATAACTAAAATCGTTTGCTTGTAAATACACAGGATATGTGTTACTTAACGATCAAAGAAACCAGACTTTCAAATTGAAAACCCCCCGGAATGATATCAGGACGGCATTTGTTCCCTCTTGAAACGCCGAACATACCGCGCTGTGTGCAGCTGAATATTCAATACCGTCTTATTTTGTTTACAAGCGACAAATTCCTTTATTTTTGTATCGCTGCATTTGTCATCAAAATAAAACCGTGTGCGGGGTTTAGAGTGAGGCAATAGATTATAATTTTAGCCTGACGGTAGTGAAGTAAGAGAAAGAACTCAAGAGAAGATGTAAACACAGGCACTGAAAATGTGTGTGATGTCATGGGACATCGTCTGCTTGTGCAAATCGTGTCCATACAGTGATCTCACACATCTCAGGAGCGTTCGGAGAGCTCTTCAGGTGCTATGCCGGGGCTGTATTTAAGCGTTTTATAATTTATAATAATAATCACCTCGAATGTTTCCAAGCATTGAAGTTTGATAACCTTGTCGAATCACAGTTTCAACTTTGCAATAATGAAATTAAGTTAGTTTTTAAAATCAATGAACATCAACTTTAACTGCGGCTATCAAAGTAGTTTCCAATACTATCCAACACATGTCCCATTTGCAGGCCAAAAAATGAAAAGGTTAAATTCCAACGGCATTTGAAAGATAATACTAATTTAGAACTTCCCTCTAAACAAAGGGGGCTTGAAAATGTCTTTAAGTGGGAAAATAACGAATATTAGTTGTCGAATCGACTTAAGAGCTATAGAGCCAGTAAGTAACAGTCTGATTTTTCAGACCATTGTACCGAGTGGTCGTGCGTTTTAAGCTGCACAAAGGTTCAATCAGTTTAATTTTGGCCTTTACAAGAAGTGGGTTAGTGATGTAGACAAATGCTCATGTACCCTTTACAGCTCATTTTATGTATGTTACTACCAAAGAAGAAGCCTGTCAGTCACTCAATGGTGTCTGACAGTGAAGTCTAGCAAGTAAACAGGTTTCCTTGCATTATTTGAATATTAGGACACTGCTAACGTTTAAATTTCACAGATAGGATATACATGACATATTCATAATTCCTGCAAAGTTCTACAGAATTTGATGTTGGCTGAAAAAGGGACATAATATCTTTAAGTACGCGATGCGCAGCAGTTCGTGTAGAGGTGAGCACGCTTATCTCCGATTGCTAGCAGTAAGCCTATTAAACTTGAGATTTATTCGTCATCGACAATGACAATAAAAAATCTAGATTTTTTTGGGGCTTCAGATAAAAAGGATCTAGGAGTTTCGTTGCATGAAACAAATGAGGCATGTTTTCACAAGTGAGGAATCTATCGTACTTAGCTTGGTGGCTTCGTATAAAAAAAGCTCACAGCCTCAACTCGAGTGAGTGTGGATAGATTGTAAAACGAACTCATTGTCATGCATCAGTTTTTATGATATTCAAAGAGTGAAATGTTTCCTGGACAAAACGTCGCCTTCCATGGTATCTGAACGATACAACGAGATGGCGCATTATATCACAAGGTTGGTATCACCAAATACGATGGCTGTTCAATAAGTTCATAGCCCGACTATGAAGGAGCAGGTATTTGGTTACTTGATGATGTCTTATCAATATTTCATCTGCCCTATTACATGTGACGATATTTAAGTTAAGTATCACGCTTAGGCTACCTATGTATTGTTCAACCAGTGGATGTTGTTCAGCAACGTGCAGTCATCCGTTTCACGGCGCTCCAGAAGAAGGACCCGAAGGATATCCATGAGTAGCTGAGGCCTCGTTAGGGGACATTGCTCGTGTCTACTTCACAATAAAGAAATTGGCAGCTCTCTCCATAGCTGGTAGCGAGAGCATTGGGGACGACCTGCGCAGTGGTCGCCCATCCACTCCAGTAACAGATGTCAATGTGAGGGCCTGGAGAAATTTTTCATTAAGAACAAGCGCATATCGATACGACAATTATTGATGCCGAAATGAGCATGTCTGTAGGGTGTGTTGAAACGATCCTACATATTCAGCTCAACTTTGCCTCTGCAAGATAGGGTTTTTCTGACCCCCTGAGCAAATACACATCCGAAAGGAGGATTCACAAATGCGTTCTTTAGAGCAGACCATGGGGACTCCCTTGATAGAATCGTTACTCAATGAAACTTGGGACTTTCACTTTGATCCTAAAAGCAAGGTCAAGAGGAAGGCCAGCGGAAGCATCCAGACTTACCACCTCTTAGATCTGCAGGTTCTGTAGGGCTTCCAGACCCTCCTCGAAGAAGTTTACTAGGAACTCCCCTATAATCTTTATAACGGCAGCATTCGTATCCTCGTTGTCCTCACACTTGCGACCTCTTTGTGGTATCTTCATATGAAGGAAGAGATGATAGTCTGACAGTGCATGGTCCGGGGAGTAGAGTGGCTGAGGCAACAACTGGAAGCAGCACTCGATGGCTTTATTTAGGGCTACTCGGTAGTTGTGTGCTGGAGCATTTGGGACTTTTAGATTTGCACGTCGACAGCTTTGACTGCAACGTGTGACGTCATTTTAAGGCACTGCGCATGCGTTACGTCGTCTCAGTCGGCGATCGAGAATGCGTCAACCTTGATTTTCCTAAATCTAGTACATACATACATACATATTGGTATTTATAGCGCCTTTACATGCTCAATGTACTAGTATGCCGCGTGCGCATAAAATATACAGTTCCTCAGGTAGACATAGGAACATCCCTTCCCTGCTATTATGTAAAAATGTGTAGAACAGGTGTCACATGCATATTCACCTGTTCTACACATTTTTACATAAGAGCAGTGAAGGGATGTTCTTTTGTTGAGGGTAGAATGAGGAACTGTATATTTTGTCCTCTTTCTTTGTCCGTGATATTCATAGTGTTACTTCCTGCATGCATGTATATCGTCGAGTGCAATCTAAAAGATTTCTAATTGTAGTCAACATGGGCAGTTAAGTACGTTGACACGCATGATCAGTCGGCGGTCGTCGTGTTCTCGTCCACTCAATCTAAAAGTCCCTATTGTCTTGGAGTAGACACACACCTTTCCTCAACTTCCATCGACTCTTTTGCGAAGCTCCTCGTGATGAATGATAATCGCCGCGATTCTGTGGCCGTGCTCAAGGAAGTCCTCGAACATGATTCCAGAAGCATCCCAAAAGATCATGACTATGATCTTGGCAACTGCTGAACAACATCCATTGACATAGTCATTTTTAAGTCTTAGGTATGAACAGCTGCTCTACTACGTTGGTGTGGGTACTGCTCAACTGTAATCTCTTCACCTGTAATGGAAAAGATGAACATTTTAAGAGACATCAATAGGTCACTGAATAGCGGCTCCTTCATAGTCGGGTTATGAACTTATTGAACGTCTTTCGTACCATCACACCTTGTAGGTGCATGAGTGGTAACGAGCGAATTGGAAATGAATTTATCGTGTCGGAATCATGGAGCGAGATCATAATCTATAAGCTAACAATTGTCAATTATATATATAATATTTTTAATCGAATCATTCTTAAAGGCAACCCAAACTTTACGCTTTCTCAGCAAGAAAGCGGAAAATTAGAGATTAAGCAGAAAGATAAAAGTTTGAAGGAAATCAGTCAAAATAAATTGGAATAAAAAAATACACGTAGGGCACTTCAAATTGGCCGAATCTGTATTTTATTTTAATGTATGACCTAGGTGCAACTTTAGAGCACCTTAAAAATATGCTATCCGCAATATATTTTGAGTAGGGCCTGCAGTAAAAACAGAAATTAATAATATTTTGTACACGAGAAACGGGAGAGTTGTCCAGTTGTTGAGTGGTGGAAATGTCATAAAAAAAAGTGAGCAATGCAGAGAAATTATCAAGCTCAGGTGGTGGAGAAAATAAAGTGATAACATATGACAATGAAATAGCTAACGAATTTAACAACTTTTTTGTAAACATAGGTCCAAAGCTGGCAAAGGAAATACCACCAGTGAATTCTAACTTTACAGAATATTTAGAATATAGAACAGAAAAATCACTATTTTTTAAACCAATAACAGAGAATGAATTGAAATACCACTTACAGACTTTAGATACAAAAAAAAGCATGTGGATATGAAAATTTGCCGGCAAGATTGTTGAGGGATGCTGCCCTATACATTTCAAGCTCATTAACATACATTTTCAATCTTTCCATAGAAAGAGGTAAATTTCCAGACGCTCTGAAAGTAGCAAAAGTGACACCTATTTATAAAAAGGGGCGAAAAGATCTAGCTGGTAATTACAGACCTATTTCAGTTTTACCTATACTGGCTAAAATCTTTGAGAAAATAATAAATAATCGTGTAATTGCCTATTTGGAAGCAAATAATATCTTGTTTCAACACCAGTATGGTTTCCGTAAGAAACATAGCACTAAGTTATCTTTGATTAATCTTGCAAATACACTATTGAAATACTTTGATGAAGATAGAACAACAGTTGGCATCTTTATTGACTTTCAAAAGGCATTTGATACTATAAACCACAGCATTCTCCTCAAAAAAAATGTCACATTATGGAATACGTGGGTTAGCCTTGCAATAGTTTGAAGATTATTTGTGTAAACGATCACAGTTTATACAATATAAAGACAAAATATCTTTGAAATTGAATATAACATGTGGTGTCCCTCAAGGCTCCGTTCTTGGACCAACATTATTTTTACTATATATAAATGACTTACCTAACTCCACAATTTTTTTCAATTTCTGATTATTTGCTGATGACTCAAATCTTGTTCATACTTTTAATCCTAGACAAAAAGAAATTGATTTAGAAATTGTAAGTGAAAATTTAATGAAGTCGCAGGAATGGTGTAATGCAAATGAAGTCACAATTAATCTACAGAAAACAAACTATATGATTATGAAATCCAAAGGTAGATCAATAGACAAAATGGGATATGTGAGAATATCAAGATCAGATATTAAAGAGGTATCCGTTGCATCAATTGTAGGAATTGAAATTGATTGTCACCTTTCATGGAAAGAACATATTCAGACAATAAACAATTGCATAAGAAAGAAAGTAGGTATTCTGTTAAAACTGAGACATTATTTTCCCAAGAATATACTGGTGTTATTATATGAGGCGTTTATACAGCCTCACCTCTCTTATGGAGTAGAAGTATGGGGGAGCACTTACAAAAGTAATCTAAATTGTATATATTTAAGTCAAAAAATTGCAATGAGAGCAATTACATTCAGTCCACTTAGAACAGACTCCAAACCTCTTTTTCAAAGTCTAAACATTTTAAATATTTTTCAACTTCATGAACTTCTCGTATCAACATTTATGTACGATTTGGTAAAAGGTGTTTTACCACACTCTTTAGTGGATTATTGTCAGATGATGCAGCACAGATATGCAACTAGGAGAAAAGAAAGTGGCTTACTCTATCATCCAGAATGAAAGACAACGGAAGGGCAATCTTTTCGGTGACATCTTTCCACCTACCTTCTATGTAAATGACGTGGGCTCAATCCCATCCCCCTTCGTTTTTTTCCTTTTATTTTACTTGTCTTCCTTTTATTATATGTTTACACTTGCTTCTTAACGATTATAGCTGCCTTAAGCTTTTACAGGATTTGTGCATGTACGCACATCTGTATGATTATTTTTATTAATACATCCTTTCCATTTTTATGAACTTATTGATGATTTTATTTGTTCAACGATTTGTCTTCTTTCATTATAATGCTTTAACACTTAAACTTTTTTCTTTTTCTTTTTTCATTTTAGTATGTAAAAAATTTACATGATACTGTCTTATTTTTTTGTATATATGTAAATACAAAACAAAAAAGTTTTACATTCATATGTATAAACAAATTAACAGAAAAAAATCTTGCCAAAGAATGGAACTAGGCTCGACTAGCACTTGTGTTAAACTTCACCTTACTATAGTAATACACATATTTACGTATATATCTTTTGTACATTTAATAGTATGCATATGTATGTCTAAATATCGTTTTAAAACCATTACTGTTCAATCGACATTACTCTTATGTTATGTATACATGTATCAGTATTATTGTTTGCATCGTATGATTGTTCATATGTACTGTCATTATTGTGATGTGTTGTTGTTAATAAATTCAAATTCAAAATGACTACGTCACAATCGACTGACCTCAATGCCAATTTGAGATTTACTTGGATTTAGTGATGACATATTTATTTAACATTCATAACTCTCTTATTTTTGGACAGATTTATGGAAAACTTCGCCCTTCTGTTTCTCTAAAGTTTCTGCTTTCATATAATAAACTAATTAAAAAGGTTAGATTATCTTTTAATTTATTTCTTCAAATATTTTAAAATTTCTTTGGACATCCATTATACGAGATTTTCTTCCAAATATAACAACCGATGAAAACAATCCCGCCAAAAGGCAAATCAGACATGTTTTCCTGATAAAATAACAAGGGGAGATTTTGATTGTATTCTACGAAATCGGTTGCACAATTACTTTGAACACTTGGGGGAAACTAGCTCCATCAGGAAATATCTGAATATGTGTTTGCCATGTCTATCTAGTGTTCAGAGACACATTTTGATCACGTTTTTAGAACTTTGCCTAATCTAATATCTCTTGACGGTGAGCGACCGTTTTGATGGATAACAGTAACAATCGAAAGCGTTTACACTTAAAGAGATTAAAAAGTTGCCTGACTCCATTTTCAGTATTCGTCTCAAATGAGGAGTTAGATGAGTGGAAGAATGGATGGCTATAGAATGAGGGAATGGGGTAAAAACCCGGAGGTTGCTCATTTCACCAATGACATTGTAATAAATACATTCCTATGGGAAGCTGTTTGAATCTCAATGATAATCAAGTCACTTGAGGGCGTATAACACTCTCCAGTCCTCGATTGGCATGCAATCGGGGTGTGAATTTGGAGAAACGCATTCATGAATACCAGCGTATTTGATGACAAACTCATACTAGACGAAGTAAGATGTAAGGAATAAGCAACTTGATCATCTACCTGATGCAAGGTGAAGTGGTATAAATTAAAAGATGCTCTTGGGATAGCAAGCGTGTTTTTGTTCAGTCATCCTTAGTCTAAATTTGACATATGCATTCTACTAGCGTTAGGGTTAAATATGCAGTTGCCGTAATATTCATACAATCGTTAAATATCTAACGACAATTATAAGCTGTTTGAATCTCAATGATAATCAAGTCACTTGAGGGCGTATAACACTCTCCAGTCCTCGATTGGCATGCAATCGGGGTGTGAATTTGGAGAAACGCATTCATGAATACCAGCGTATTTGATGACAAACTCATACTAGACGAAGTAAGATGTAAGGAATAAGCAACTTGATCATCTACCTGATGCAAGGTGAAGTGGTATGAATTAAAAGATGCTCTTGGGATAGCAAGCGTGTTTTTGTTCAGTCATCCTTAGTCTAAATTTGACATATGCATTCTACTAGCGTTAGGGTTAAATATGCAGTTGCCGTAATATTCATACAATCGTTAAATATCTAACGACAATTATAAGCAGAGGTTATAAGATAGGAGACAGGTGGGAGATAACTTGATAACAATATCACCTGTTCATCTCACCTTATAATTTCAGAATTTATGTGTACACGTGCCCCAAAATCAATTAATCATGCATTATTTTCTTTAATGCTTCATACTTCATCCTTCCTTTAAATCAATTTATTTCTTTAAAGATAATCAACATGGTAGAAAATAATTTTTCCTCTTTGTTTTCTTAAATAGGTGTTGAGTGAGAATGGTAATGATCAAGATGTAATGTTCACTGGAGGAAATTTCTTTCAATTTAGCGTGCTAGTACGGTAGTACCATTATCAAGGCATTAATCATCAACGATGTAATTCATCAGAGAGTATGTCAGTTATTAGGTTACTCTGAATCACTAATAGTAGTTTAATTTCTTCCATTTTTAAAGATCCCATGATCACATATTCCATTGAAAACAAAAATAATAATAATAAATTAAAGTCATCTAAATACCTTTCCAAATGTGGAATTACATCTTGTTTACAGAGTTTCTATTAAAATCGTACAATCATAATTATATTCCATTGAACGCAAGCTGAATAAGCGAGAATCATGCATGTGAGTAAGTGGAAGGCGATGTGGAACACAAGTTAGACAATAAGAAAAATAAACAAATATGAGAAAATATTCAATTAAAGTTCAGTTTCGAGACGAAAATAATAATAATGACATAAAAATTCAACTATAAAGTGCATTTTCAAATTTTTGATTATACCTTGTTTGAAGATGTTTCTATTTTGTGCAACAAATCACGTAGAGGTTGTTCGTTTGATAGACATTTCATTCGTACAACTTGGCCAGTCATCGGGTTATTCAGGACATCTAAGATGAAAGTCGGAAGGCGCGTCTGAGTCGCTATGCTGTACACACATGGAGCAAAGCGACCGGAAGCGCCCTCGGAACTTCTTCCGGGTCATCAATATCTACTCGTCTACGTCGTCTATTATGCGCTCTTTTTTTACGTCACTGTTTCCGTCACCATTGTTAATAAGTTTGATTGTTTCTTCGACTGTCGCTACCATATTTGTTTTTGGAAGCGCTCGGCTTGAAATTGATCTTATTTTCCTTTTTATATATATTCTATCGCACAATAGAGGGTCGATTTAATTTCATAATTAACTTCCTCTCACTTTTACAGATTATGATTATTTTTCTAATATTGGTAAAAGTAGTAGCAGTGTAGTAGCAGTAGAAGTAGCATTACACTTTTGTAGTAGAGGTGGTGGTTGTGGTAGAAGTAGTAGTAGTAGTAGAAGTAATAGTAGCGGTAGTTGTTGTATATGTTTGTTTTTTTTAATCTAAACTCTGTATTAGCCTCGAACAAGTCCCACGGATTTGTGAAGTTTACTTTAATGATAATAATTATGATAGTTAATACAACAAGAAAGAAGCGATATATCAAATATAATTTTGAATCTTGTCATAGAATTATTTCCTAATTATTCACACCCTCCTGATAAGAATGTTCAGCAAGAAAAGTTTATTTTTTCAACCGTTAAAATGATGACATTTTTCATTTTTCATTTTGTTTTTTACAGATAAAAGGAATTACAATCCAGCAGAAGAAATCGGTTTTTCTGTACAAAAAAAGACACAAGAGGTGATTATTAAAAGTATCATATTCTTTAATATTTATGTATTCATTCAATTCCAAGACAAAAAGAATGAAAAGTGTAGAAACTAATACATAATGCTCAATATAGCATATGTTGTTTTGAGTAAGCTGTTATTTTCACGAGCTCTTCTTTCTTCAAAATGCATCTATATCTTACAAGAAGTATGAGTATTTGGTAAGATTTCAGATGAAATGGAGAAAGTCGTACGGATGAAGAACAACCATTGTATTGAGTCATAAGAATGTTATTGACATAAGTTTGTTAAAGGCGTTTTTTAACAGTTGAAATCAAATTCATTGGGTAATGGAAAGCAAAGCAATGTAAATGTTGGTAATGTTGCGCGAGCTCTCTAATAATGTTCCTCTCATTATTATGATAAATCAGTAATCTTAGAGGGATCTGTTCGGATGGAACTCCTATTTTCATATTCCTATCTTTTCTTTCCTACACAGAGATAATTATGATTAATCCATCTCATTTCCCCGACCATGTTAACATTTCTAATTAGTATACCTTAAGGGAATTTGAGCAGTATGAAACCTGATTGCATAACAAGTATTCTTGAAATGCATTCACCTATTTCTCAACCTTTTTATCCCTTACGAATGACCTCGAGAATCTTAATTAGCTAGTGTGTCTAGCCATCCATGACCAAAGTAAAAGTCATAAGTTGAAAACAATATCATCCATCTAATCATCTTATATCTAAGATCCTCTAAAGTTGCAGAAGAAAACTTCAAAAAGGTTCCATTTTCTATCAAATATAAATTACGTGACTGGTTAGATATCAACGATTATAGTCCAGCCAGGTGACTGGCTTCCAGAAATTAACTGATTCTACGGACAGATCGGGCTACAAAACAAATATTAACTTATTTTACTCGAGACGCCAGCTAATCCATCAACTACAATAAAACTGAATAGGGAATGCCAACCATATTACCTGGTTTCCCACAGTAACCTCCTCCCAATAGCTTACAATGGTAGTGCCTCGATTGACTCATGATGAATCTTTGAATGGGATTCGTGGCGATATCGTTTGGTTTGGAGTGGCCCATCCAGCACATTTACGTTATATAAATGTATGAGTTTCTATCTCATCATTGTGCACTTATGATTTTTTTTAACAATTTCACTTTCATAATATTTTTTGTTTTTTCCTGTTTGTCTTTTAGGAGCTAGGATGCGTATTTGACGAGATCTTGGAAGAATTACCGGAAAAGGGCAAAGCTGAGTTATTTGATGTAAGATTACGAGTCTCTGAAAAGGATTAGGCCTATCAATTTTCTGATCATTTGAGTATGCAGTGAAGATTATAAAGTAATTTCTTGATAAATTTTTTTTCATTTTAAATGTTTTATTTATAGGTATGAGACTGGCTTTTTAATGAAATGCTCTCAGACACACACCCACATGCAAAGATTTCAAAAAAAGGGTTTTACTTTCAACCTTAAAGGCTAAGTCCACTCCAACAATAATTTGCTTTTATAGATGCAGAAAAACAAGAGAAGCACAGCCAAACAAATTGAGTAAAATCGGGTAACTGATAAGGAAGTTATGAATTTTTGAAAAAGTTTGAAAAGTATGGAACATTGGAAATCACTACACAAATTGCCGATTGGTTATCAGTTTGTGACGTCATTGCCTCACTATTTATCAATTGCTGTATATATTTTATCCCATTAATTTCTCCTTTTATCCCCCAAAACTGGATTTCCCCATGCCTTTGCCCAGATTATATGATGTGTATCATATTGCGTGCATAACATTTCATAAAACCTTTCATGAACTTTGAAGAACTGATACTATTTCCTGAATATTTTATTTTCATAAGTATTGATTTTTATATAAATAGTTTACCAAAATTCACTTTTATCATGATTTAACTGAAAAAAATTACTCTATATTAGTGCATCCACACAAAAACATATTACCATCAATATCACTTGGATGCTGGTGTGAAGAAATAGGATTCTCAGGGGGGAAATAGAAAAATTATATTATCAATATAAAGGAAACAAATAGTGGATATTGAGGCAATGACGCCACAGACTCATGTTTGAGTTGCCAATTCTTCTTGTGATTTTCTAAGTTTTTTATGTCATTAAAAATTCATAACTTTCTTATTAGTTATCCCATTTTGCTCAAACATTTTTGATTGGTTTGTGTGATTTTTGTGTTTCTATTGAAAGTAAGTTATTGTAAAGGACTTGCCCTTTAATAGTGACTTATTGAACCGTGCATATATATACTTCTTGTTTTCGTTACCTTACAAAAAAGGCAAAAAGGATTTAAAATTTAAATCGCTCTTTTCTCCCCCACCCATTTATCCACCACTCCATCTCTCTCTCCCTCCCACTCTTCCTTTATCTCTCCCTCATTCCTTCTCTCTGTCTCTATCTCGGATTCATTCTATTGCAGGTGATAATGCGATGGGTTGACTACGACTGAAGATAAGGTCTCCTATTTCGTTTGTTCATAACATATCCTTTTGATTGATTTCATGTCCTCCTGTCATCAGCTGTTCTTCAAATGCTGTCATCATTAATCGTCGTCATTTTCCCCCAAAACATATAGTTTCTCCTTGTTAACTGCAATGGATTTTTAATGGTAATCAGGAGTGGGAGGCCAATTAAATGTGTGGTGTGAAGAGTCGCTATATCCGGCAGGTGACCGATGTTATGCACTATGAAATTCGAGCAAATTAGATTGATGAACGAGTTCAATTATCGGTTGAGACCTGTCATACCATTACCAACAAAGTAATACTTCATCAAAGAAATCAATAGTGGATTCGATATTTTATTCATTCCACGTTTCCTATCCTACTCTTGATGATAATCGAGTACAGGTTCACCATTATTTGAATATTCGTTCGGAGATACCTTGCAAAGTTTCAACCTCTCCACCTCAATAGGCCTCTACACCGGGTATTGGAGAGAATAATCATATTTGGATCAGTTTGGTGCGTCTTTTTTGGATTATAACTTGTGCCCTTTATCAAGAGAATGTCATTAAGATAATAGAGAAAGTGATCAAAAGTACCTATTTTAGATTTGAATTTGTAAAATATCCATGAGTCTAGTTTGTGTGATTTAACTTTCAACTTTAACATTTTTGCAGATATATTCTATTAAGTGGATAAATTGTTTTTCACCTTTAGTATACATATAAAATATAGGCCTACTAAATGGAAGGTAGTAATGTAGAATTATGTTGAACAAGCTGAACGAATGGAGGGTTTTTATGAAACGTTTTGATGATGTTGAATATTCAAAAACAAATACGCTTTTTCATTCAGACTGAACGAAAGCCATGTAAAAATAAAAGAGTGACTAAGACCATGCTGGCAGAGTAATACAAGGTATAAAAGATTCAAAAAGTGCAAGGCAACAAAATGTGAAGACATTGGAGACGTAACTGTTTTAAGAATAAGAAGGTGAAATCGAAGACCATGAGAAAGATGTAGAAATAGATGGAAGGAACCGAGATCTCTATTAGTGTGTCATCGAGCATGCGTTATGAATAGAACACTTTAATTTATTATAATTGCATATTATTGCCAAAAATGGTAATCGTAGATTTGCTGAGTAGAACTAAAAGAAATAGGAAAAATCGGAGTACGAGTATTTGGTAACCGTAACAACCTAACCAACAATTGTCATCACTTCACATTCCTTTACTGTCTCATTCAGCCAACCAATTAAGTAACAGGCTTAAAGCCTTGAGATGTTTTTTAAGAAAATAAATAACAACCCTTCCACGCAATACAATGAAATCCCCAATTAGCATGGATTCCCCACGCAGTAGATGACAATGATTAACTCATAGAATTCGTAAAAGTATAATTTAAAAGTATTCGTGAAAAGAAAGGGCTAATTTTTGTGGCGAACAGTCGTGTTTGTTTCTTGCTTAACTCAAGGTGGCGCCATTGTAGAGTGTTAAACTGCCCATAGGAGTACTTCCTGCAAGTATCGTCTTTTTGTTTTGCAGCCAGTAGAAGTATCCGTTAGAGTCTTCTGGAACAAACGTCTCTTCAGGAAGTAAATCTATCACGGTTTTTTTTTCATGTGAATTTAAACAAATTATTGAATATGAATGTAACACGTTATAATTAATGTCAGCAATGTACATTCAATTCATGACAAATATTCAAAAGGAAACTTTAAGCACATTCTATCTTGATAATAAAAGTGTGTTTTCTGCATGGTAATGAACGATCCAACAATTAAGGATGTATTAACAAAATCTATACAACCTTAGAAATAAGGAATGTAATGAAAAATAAGTTTATTGTTCTCATGAAAAAATCCTTTTAAGCCCCAATACTATGAAATGTTGATCTTTTAAACCGCCTTGATCTTTTCCATTTGCAGTACTTGATAATCTAGTTTGGATCAAAGCGGGGCGAAGCTTTCTCAAACTTCAAAGGTATATAAACTAACAAGGATAGTTTAATTATAAACTGATCTTGTATTCTCTAGATATGAATAAAAGTAGAAATCCTGTTTTTGTATTGAATATAAAGTCGTATTCTCATGTCAGCTGACGTACATTTGATAACCCTGTTTATTTTAGCGATATTCAACTTGGCTTCAGGGCTTTAATTTAGAACCAAATGATGGATGATACAGTGTACATGAATGCAAATTTGTCTACGAATACGAAGGTATTGAATATGCGTGAAGGTACTTGACGCATAGAAGTCCCTGATTAAACATAAGCGTTTGCCACCGGTAGTGTGTAACATTGTGTGATACTATTTGAAAATGATTGCTTTCTTTGGGTGTGATAAAGCATACCAGTACTCACAGCTTGAAAAGCAAAGCCCTAGGTAGGGACAAACTGAAATGATTCATCTCTTGTATTGTTTTAAAACAGGGTAAATATGTACTCTACTGTAAAATATTGTGAACAGTCTGTACATGTCATTTTCCATCAACGTGTTACACTCTCTGGTAGTGTAAGCTGATTGAAGAACAAATAATGATGCATGGGAAACAGTTATTTCTATCATATGTACTGCATAGTGTATATTCTCTCACTATAGGCCAATATGTGTACAAGATATATATATATTTAAAAAAATCATCCCAAATGGGTGTTTTATGAGAAATATATCATATGTTAAGGCATATATCATTTCTGATTCACTTAACCTTTTTCAAAGCTCTATGCCATAACACAGGTTGTGCAATTTTAGACTGGAATATGTTAGTGTAAGCCTTTTATTACATTGTTGGTTCTTATTTTAGCAGTTAAGTTATAGTTGATAGTCTTGCTGTAGACGTAGAAACAGCTAGAATAGAATATCATCGATTATTATGAGTATGAAAATGATAATTGATCAATGTTTTCAATGTAAATGCAACAAAGCGAGTAACTAAGTACGTCCCAAATACTCAAAACGAATACACCAATCAAAGAGTACTTTTTCGTCGATAGATGGCGCTTGATCAGAGCGCTTTTATCGGGCACATTGAGTTTTTAGTTACAGCTACTGGTGTATGTTTCGAGGCATTTTTCTTAGAGTGGCATTGGGAAAAGATGTATAATGCTTATTACAAGCTGTAATCATCCTCTACTAAAACATGTCTTTAGCGAAAAACGTCGGCCAAAAGCTTCTCACTATGTAATATGAAAGGGCATTATGTGATATGTATTCACGCTTTGATCCTTTATATGTAAATGACTCGTTTAAATCATAATACAAAGTGAACGAACTGAAGCGTCAATATATTTAAAACGATAAGTTATCATACGTGATGAGATTTAAATGGCTTTTCCTTTTGATTTTATGATTACATATATTTATTTGGGCATTTTATTTGTTTGGATCGATATGTTGATAGAACACAGAGATTTGTTTCTGTGGAATAAATTTATTCAATAGTATGTTAATTCTTTCTCTGATGAAGTAAAATGTTCGAATTCGTTTGTCGTTTACTTTTATTCTCTTACTTTTATTCTCTTTTACTTTTATTCTCTTTTACTTCTATTCTCTTTTATTTTTATTTTACCTTTTACCGGTGATTTTTAAATACTTAGATGTCTATATCTTAGTAAAAAATTGTCATATACAAACTGAATTCATGTCTATTAAATTAGCATAGGTACACAACAAATGTAAATAAAGATGGCTTTCAAATTAAATTGGAAACTTTGAATGTGATTATTTTATTTCGATGTTAGCTGGTGTTTGTGAGGGAACATGTGTGTTTGTGAGTACTTCCTTTGCATTAATTACTTCTTTTTGGCTACAGCCTTGTTCCTCGCGCAGTGCGTTGTAATCGGAGATGACGTGTTTATACTGATGTAATACATGTGTGAGTATGTGCGTGCGCATGTGTTTATGTGTGCGTGCGTACGTGTGACAGTGAGTGAATTTGTGTGTGTGCGTGTGCGCGCGTGTGTGTTGAGCGTGTGCGTGTGCGTGTGTGTGTGAGAGCGCGTGCATGTGTGTGTGCGTTTGCTCGTTAGAGAGTAAGGGTTTTGTTTGTAGTTGAGTGGGCGGGCGTGTGGGTGCGGATGTGGGTGGACTTAGTAATGTGTTTTGAGTCTGGCATTATTCTTTCGATAAGTGCATATCAATAACAAGAAGACAGGTTCCTTATTCTTATTTTCCCTATTCATGAAAATACTCCTATTATAAACGGCCGGGGGAGCATATGGAAACGTTTGCTCGGATTTGTCTCATAAAAGATGTTTACCACAAACTAACTCCCACACAGTGTTGTGTGCAGGGGTTACGGGCCACTGGCTTCATCGGGCAGGTAGTGCCATTATGTGAATGGGTAAATTCCGATAAAATATACAACCAATTAAAACAAGTTTAATACCAGAAGAAAGCTAACGATTAGATGATTAGCCGCTCACCCCAAAGCCGTCCGACCACAATGGAACGAGTGAGTGCTTGCGAGAGTAGCCGAAGTGCAATTGAAACTCGCTATTTTGCTCTTCTCCAACGCAAAAACAGACGACATTGTGCTGGATTACTATGTTTTTCCGACAAAAGTACAGAGAGAGTGCTTTTTATTTGTTGATATTATACTTTTTGAAAGGTTACCCAATTGACTACCGGGCACCCCAGTGCAGGAAAGAAACGCACTTTTTTTAGAAAACTTCACTTTTTCATGCAAAAATGCTTATTTGTTCTCTGCACGCAAGTCAGATTAAGCGGATGATACGTTTCCATATGGGAATGCTACATTAATTTTAGATCTTTTTGGGGGAAATAAACGTATAGGTAATCAAAATGAATTATTATATAAAAGTGAGACATATACTTGAATGAATGAAAGATTAGAATTGAATAACAGTCAATAATCTTGAAAATCTTTATTTTTCCATCTCAAAACATTATCACAAAATTAGTGCTTAAGTAAAAGGAACGTAGTTAATATATATACCAAAAAAAGTATTTGAGGATACGGAATGGGGGGAGGATACCTCACTTCATAAAATTATGCTCTCAATTCTAATATTAATATCAAATTATTAAGATATTCTAATATTGAATTCAGAATGATATGCTTCAAAGCACAAACAATTTTCCATTTAAATTACCTCGACTTAATAGTAGGTGATGCAAATTATTTTGAGAACATTACAAATGTGCCATTTAGCGATCGGATTTTTTTAACCATGTTGCGCTAGAAAAGTTCCCTGTTCTTTACACAACACTAATACTCTGACAATCTGCTGACAAATTGTATTTAGCTAATCCATCTTCCTCAGTGAGGTAATTGTCTCTATATCGTCTACCCACGCTGATCAACACGATCACTTTTAACCAGTGGCTACAAGAAAAGATGCCGCCTAGTTTAGCTGTAAACATCTCAAAGCTATAGGCCATCATTAAAGTTTATGTTATCTCTATTAACACCTTAAATCTGTGGCTTTAACCAGTGGCTACAAGAAAATCTATAAGCCATCATTAACATTTATATATTAATGTTATCTGAGAGATAGAAGGTGAATGCATCATCTTGGAGTAG
Organism: Strongylocentrotus droebachiensis; assembly: GCA_035222895.1. Classification (NCBI taxonomy): domain Eukaryota; kingdom Metazoa; phylum Echinodermata; class Echinoidea; order Camarodonta; family Strongylocentrotidae; genus Strongylocentrotus; species Strongylocentrotus droebachiensis. The sequence goes on along the minus strand of JAVYIG010000271.1, from coordinate 351,211 downwards.
GTCATAGTTGACAGACGGCTTCCGAGTGTCTTGTAAGAACCAGCCCCCCCCCCCCCCCCCCCTCCATTCTCGAATGAATTTGCCACCATCTTAAACTTAAAGAGAAGGTTGAGTTCTGGGGAAAGGTTAAAAATAACTTGTGAGCTTTTTTTATTGTTATTATGCAAGTGTGGAAGAACATCAGAGAATTTTTTTTTCCTGAAAAGCATGGCTCTTAAAATGCCTTCATATTCTAAATATGATATGTAACTGCTTAAAAATGAGGACCACATTTGTATGCCACATGTTTGTGTAGTCCCATGTACATCTTTCTGTGAACAGTGCTTGTTCCTTTTACCAAGACTGGGCCACATTTCTTATCATTTTGATGATTCCAGAATCTTGCAGTACACTCCAATACTCCAATGCTACAATTCAATACAAAATTAATTTGAATTGTATTGATTAAAATCCAAACATATAGGATCATTCTCAATTTTTATTTCATAACATTAGATAACAAATTCCCAAAATGATAGTTAAACATAGATAATTGAGTGAAAGAGCAGAGACGACAAGAACCAGGAATGACAAAAATTAATGCACTACTGCTCGTTTCTTATGGAATATAATACAGGGATGAAAATAAATTAAATATCTCGTAATACTTTTTACCTTTTTTTATCTTCATCTTTTTCTTTTCAAATGAAAAGGAAAATTTAAAGAAAAGAAATAAATAACATGATAGTAAAACAATATATATTTAATGTTTATCTACCCCTCCCCACGAGATGACCGATACAATACGAACCTATTCCAAATCCAACCTCGTGGGAGACAGTGAGCATCAGATGAAAATTAATAATGCTTGTTACGATACTAAATTTCAGCGAGATTAATAATGTGGTTAAAAAAAAGCAATAATAAAACAATGAAACAACCAATAATCTACTAATCTCATACAGTTGTATCTCTATCTTATAATAGACTTAATATTACAAAGTCGAAACATATTAATACATGTAGTACAAAGATAAACGGCAGTGTAAATGAAAATGTAAATATATATATTTATATATATTCATTTACATATATATATATACATATGTTTATATTTATTCATTTATTTATTCTATTTTTTATTTTTTAACGGGGGAGGGGTGATGATCAATTTTTTGGTAATCGATTTCACATCATTTATTTCACAATGTAATCGCATGACCAGAACTGAACTGTATCTTTAAATCTATGCCTTATTACGAGCAGATGCCGCCTAGTATATTTGTAAACATCACAAAGCTATACGCCATCATTAAAATTTATGTAATCTGTATTAACAACTTAAATCTACAAGAAACACTATTTCGAATAACAATTGGAAAATCAAATTTTTCCTATTTTCCCCCGGTGTTTGGTTTCATTTTATGCATTTTCCCGTAAATCACTTTTTCATGTTTAATAGTACTTTAAAGCAAACAATACTATCGCTAAAACTCTCGCGATATCAATCAACCCTTTTTTCATTGCCTTGTGCGTCATCTTTTGAAATTTGCGAACATGATAATAATATCCGAACACAATTTCTATCGGCAATTACACTTTCGGTATTTAAATTGCCCTTAAAGGTGATTTTTGAAAGTCTTGACGACCGTCATAACATTTTAAATATGCACAGCTCGAAAACATTTTGTCAATTTCTGTTAAGTAGAAATAAAGCAGGAATAGAGTCCCATCATTTCAAAATTTAATACCAAATAAAATGTATAACATAAATTAATTTGTATTTCTTAAGAAATTTGTATTCTAAAATTTGGAAGAATCACCAGAACAGGCGATTTCGTTAATATCCAACGAAAACTATAAGTAGTAAACACAAGTATATTATACATTATATAATATCATGATTTCTCCAGGATATACAATATTATAATACTGATGCATTAACAACAATAATGGCCTCGTGGAAACTATAACATTGAGATATGAAGGCAGGGTCTGTGGTGTAACCATTGTGCACAAATGTAGTAATGAATATTTAGCGATGAAAGGTGGAGGTAAACTAAACTAAACTTATCTTTCGGAAAATTCAATCGAGAAAAATCTCTTCATATGTCACAACAGAGGGGTAACTTGGCCTTTACTTAAAGACATTAGAAATGGTATCGGGAATTCATCTATAAGTAATTTAATTCATTGCGATAAGGTGTTTCTATTACTTATTACTTGAAATGAATCAATTTAGTACCTTCATATAGAGTAATTTGGAGAAATATCCAAATATCATTTTCATTTTTAGAAATGGTAGAAGTTAAAGTGATAATCGGAGGACTATTTTTGCACCCCGGAATTTTCGAAGTGTTTGAAGCATTTCTTTGTCAATCAAAAATGAGTTGCAAAAATGATCCTCTTCCTGTGACAGGACTAACTGATGTCTTCCTTGATGTCCGATGCTCAAGATGGTGTCATTCTGACTCCAAGAGGGCCTGTGAAAAGTTAGAGAAAAGGGGGAATGCATTGTTAAATCCATCTTCAAAATTAAACTGCACTGTGTAGCCCTCTTAAATCTACTTTACGTTGGGTATGGATTCAGCGGGTATACATAAACCAATGAATTAAGATTGAAATTTAAAGTGACCTTTTTACTAAGTGAATGTTTGCCTTTAATGTTTATATATTTCCTTTTCCGTTCACAATGCCTTGTCCTTTCCCTCAACTCCATTTTCCCAGGTATATTATGCCCATATCATTTCTTAATGCGCTCTATATTCATGTTCGGCTCTGGTAGGGGTAAAAGATTTAGTTGCAATCACATAATCCCTATTCAGAATGATTGGATTTTTACTTCAAGAAATTAATGCAGAGTTATAATTCTATTCAAATTCATTTTACTTTCATTGTCAGGAATTGCCAAGCAGCTATAATTGACTTTTTTTTTAATAGAGTGAAACACATATACCTTAATCTTCACAAGTAGGTGTCTCCGACTAAACATCCAAGAAATTTAAATGCCTTTCTAATCACACTCGATCACTTCCAAACTACTTTTTAACAAGGTTTAAGATAAACACATCTCAAGCAACGACTCAGATTGTAATAGAGGTATGCACTTCTTTTCGAGAAAAAAACATTAAAAATCTGATATTCTCAACGCCCATGTCCCTATTTTCATCGAAACTATCAATTTCGTGTTTAAATCACAGAGAGACGCGTAAATAGTTTCCTCATCGTCCTTCTACCCCTCCCGACCAATCATTGGTTTCCTTTTCATCCCCTCCCCCCCCCCCTCTCTCTCTCTCTCTGTCTCTGTCTCTCTTTGTGCCTGTCTCTTTCTCTGTCTCTGTCCCTCTCTGTCTTTCTCTCTCTGTCTCTCTGTCTATGTGTGCGTCTCTCTCCCTTATAATATCTCTCTCTGTCTATGTGTGTGTCTCTCTCCCTTATTTTTTTCTTCTCTCTCTCTCTTTCTCTGTTTGACAATTTCGAAACTTCTCTTGATTGCTGTTCTTACCTTCATTACTCGATCTCTCCCTTCTTCTGACAGCGACTCAAATACAGAATCTAGAAGACAGGTTTGGCTGCTGATTCGAGGCGTGTACTAAAAGAATAAACAAAAGCAAAAACACGAGTTGTTTCCTCTAATTTTTCTTGATTGGTCTTTCTTGGTGTCGTACAATGCATTTCATTTCTGCGCTGACCTCACAGCTGATCTCACATACCTTCATTTCGCACATAGTTATTGACATACCTGACACACGCAAAATGATAAAAATTAAGATTTAGATTAGAACGTGGCATCTAAAATGAAGGTGTTAGTGATCCCGAACTACATATGTATACATAAGAGAGTACAGGCAAAATTGGCAACTGATTTTGTTTTAATGGAACCAGAAAATTCTGAAATAACTTACCAACCTACTTAAAAAGCAATTCAGATCTTTACAAACTTCAAAATCTTATGGACTGTAATCTATGTCTTCTTAGTTGTTATTCACAAAGTAATTAAAACTTTAATCTTGTTTGTGCTTATATTTCTTGATTTTTGTTTATTATGTGATTATTTCATATCTTTAAATGAAGAGATAACCAATACTGATTTTGTAGATTGCATGGGTCATCTTGTTAAGTTAATATTAATCGTATCATTTTGTTTTCATTTTATGATATCATTTCACTCGTTGTTTTTATATTACATTAAACTTGACTGATAGTTCAAATCAAATTGAAATCACTTCAAATTACGCAACAAGTAGATTGATAGTATAAATCACAGATTGGTTTTCCCAGTAAACTTTGCACCTTTTTTTCAGTCCATTTGATATTGAGCGTTCATTCGATTTAGCGCAAACACCATTTTCGACTAAGACTGTTATTCTACAATTTGAGTATCGGACAAGAGATATTTATCATTCAAATTCATTCCGGCTCGTGCTCAGACTCATTCAAGTTCATCGGCAATTACCGAAAGGTGATCTCGGGCATTCGCAAATGGGCAGTCAATTTGGTAATATATAATTTTATGTTCATTCAATTCAACATGGATGTTGCTTAATATGTAGGCCCCTACCTAAACTTCTTTTTTAATTCCTTAACAATTAAATGATTTTGATTTATTCCGTTCCATTGTCGAAATTGCTCGGAATACATTTCTGGCAATGAAAGGATTATTCACAAATAGAAAGGTGAAATTTGCGCTTAGGTTGAGACTAGTAAACTGTTATGTATGGTCTGTCCTACTGTATGGAGCAGAAACATGGACAATAAACAAGACCATGGAAAATAGAATAACATCTTTTGAAATGTGGATCTACAGAAGAATGATGAAAATATCCTGGAAACGAATAAAAACCAACAAAGAGATATTGCACTATTGCACATGGCAGGGCGTAAACAAATTGCACTAGTAGGATTAGTTAAGGAGAGAAAAATCAAATACTTTGGTCATGTTAAAAGGCACCAAAGCCTCTTAAAGGATGTATTGGAAGGAAGAGTGGAAGGAAGTAGACCTAGTGGGAGACCCATAATCAACTGGGAAGAGAATGTCAAGAACTGGAGTGGACTTAAACTGCAAGAGTGCACCAGAATGGCAGAAGATAGAATGAAATGGAGAGATGTTGCAATCAACCTCCGAACCGGGAGAAGATACTCAGATAGATAGATAGATTGTCGATATCGCACAAAATGTTAACATGGTCAAATTTAATTTCTTCTAAATATACTTAATTTGTCCGTATTTTCTTCACCTCTCCCCCAAATTCCCCCCCCCCCCCCAAAAAAAAATAAAAAAAAATAGGAGGTATTGTGCTCATGCAGAAGGTCACTGAAGGGTGGAAATGTATCCCCATTAGTATATGGGGTGCACGCCCAGTGGCGTAGCTACGGGGGGAGACACTTGTGTGCCCCCCCCCCCCCCCCCCCTCCCCATCGAATGGCCGAAAAAAGAGGTGAGAGCGAGGGGAGAGATGAATGAGAAGAAACAAAATGTGAGGTAATATAAGAAGATAAATTACTCGAAAATGCACTTCCAGGATAATACTGTTATCTGAATCGCTAATGTGGGTATACAACATTACAGTCTTAACATTTCATTTTGTGAAATTATGTGAAATAATGAGAATCACTAACATTTTTTTTAAACCGGGGTACCGCGAGAGAAATGTAATTATATTTCTAATTTGTATTTATAATTTATTTATTAAAAATATATATATTTTGGAAAACGTCTACTTCACGAAATACAAGTATCAGAAACTGCAAGATGCCAAAAAATATATAATCCTTCGGGTAATTTGATCACAGGAAATAAGATAGTAAAGTGTTTTGTCCTTGCTCGCTCGCAAAATTCAGAAACAGGAGAGTTTCAGGCAGAAAGGTTCATGAATATCACAAGCGATGAGGGGGAATTCTTATAATTTATTATAATATATAATTATTATTATCATTAACATTACTATTTTAACTGTTATTAAGGTAACGAAGGTAAGAACAACAATCAAGAGAAGTTTCGAAATTGTCAAACAGAGAGAGAGACAAAAATAAGGGAGAGAGACACACGCATAGACAGACAGCCAGAGAGACAGACAGAAACAGACAGAGACAGAGAGACGGACAGACAGACAGACAGAAATTAATTAAAAGAAAAAGAAGCCATACAACCAAGGACTCCGCCACACCCACAACCAAGGACTCCGCCACACCCGTCACGGAATGGTAGTTAAACGGCTTTAGTGAGAATAACAATTTGCATTATACTATATATATATATAATCAACAACAGACGATGAAGGAAACCGTAAGCATTTTTGAGAGGTAATTACTTGTTGTTGTTTTTTTCTTCCTCAAAGTGCCATTATAATGATGATATGGACTTATTCAAATAGCAATGAAAGAATTGTTTTAATAAAGTTAAGTCTTGCGCGTGACTTCCCGTCCATGCACTAGACACCAATAAATATCCTTAAATGTTATGCTCATCACCTACATTGGTTGCTCCAAAAAGAATTTGAATGTACGAACGGCAGTATTACGTGATCAAGTAATCACGTTATGCTATAATTGAATGAACAATGTTTTGATGAAAAGCGTGCATAAAACATGAATTGAATGACAAACATGTTAATTCGACTGACTAAAATACGAATTTGTAGGCACGGGTCATGAATCTGAACTATCGAATAGAAAGACAGGGCTAAATTGTTCAAAACTGAATGCACGCAAAATGAATAGGGTTTTGGCAAAGTTGCGAAATTGGCCGGGAAAACCGGTATCATACTGGTATAGCCCGAAACCACTTTCAAAACTAGATTCTGTTATTCGATCTTCCGATCAATATTTTCGGTCGCAAAATATATCATCCTATTTCTCTCATGACACCAGTGGTATGTTCGCCTAAAACCGTCACAAGACACCGACAGAGTGCCGAGTACGGTCTTGCATGTTTTTCCATCCATCTAATTTTCATTATATTTTCAATCTGCTATTGTATTTCTTTTTGCGTTGTACTATTTAGATATGAATATTTGTATTTGTTTGTTCTATTTTAATTGTTGATACAGGTAATACCATTATTTTGAAATCGTTTGTTATATTTACCTCATCCTTTGATACTGTTTCATGATCTTCTGGTTCTAGACTGAATGATCGCTTTCGGCCCACTAGAAAATAAAGAGAGTACATGATTAATTAATCAAGAAAATATGGATATCACGTATTTCAATAAGTGTAGAGCTTCATAACCATTAACATTATATGGCATTAGCTAAGAAATTAGGCCAGAAAAATACCGGGCTTGATTAATATTTTGATCATTTTATTAACCTTTATGATTTTCCTGAACCTGACGCTGTTTCATTTAGGGAACAAGATGATATCTAATACCTCCCCATAGTACCATCCTACACTCGTTATTGTTTCAAACACGATGCGTTCATCCTCCTGTCAATTGTCTTCATCATTCTTTCTCCCTCTCCTCACAACCTGTCTTCATGTGCTTATAACATCTCTCTCTCCCCTCTACTATGTCATCTCTCTCTCTCTCTCTCTCTGTCATCTCTATCTCTATCTCTCTCTCTCTCTCTCTCTCTCTCTCTCTCTCTATCTCTCTCTATCTCTCTCTATCATTAAGAAAATTGAACAAGATGATAATCTATTTACCACAATCCTAAACTCGTTATTGTTTCAAAAAACGATGCGTTCATTTTCCTGCCAGTCTCTATAATTGTCTTCTTCTTTCTCTCTCTCTCTCTCTCTCTCCCTCCTCACAACCTGTTTTCATGTGCATGTAGCATCAATCTCTCCTCTCTACTATGCCATCTCTCTCTCTCTCTCTACCCCACCCCCCCCCTCTCTCTCTCTCTCTCTCTCTCTCTCTCTCTTTGTCCCCCCTCTCTCTCTATCTATCTCTCTCTCTCTCTCTCTTTACCCTCCTGCTATCTTTATTTCTTCCCATTCATCACAGTGATGAAATCATTGAGAGGTGCTGAAAAAGACAGGGCGGGAGATTTTTTCTGACACTCCTCCGCATCACCATGGTTACATTCTATAAAGGCATTATATTGCAAGCGAGTATACGTTCTACCAAGAATGAGCATATTCATGCAGATCATTGCTTGATGGATTGTTACAATGAAAAGAGAATTCAATACAAAATTATTTTATTAACATGGAAGACAATGCGTGGATATGCCCCGGTGTACATTTCAGACTTGTTGACTGTTTATAACCCTCGAACTAATTTGCGATCAGCAGGTTAATACCTGCTTCAGAGTCCTCGAACACGCTCTCTTCTAGGTGATCGACCATTTACTGTCTGTGCATCGAGATTGTGGAATGGTTTCCCCTTTTTCACCAGTTATCCACTTTCAGAACTCAATCAAAGACATACCTATTTCAGATTGCCTACAATTTAGTGACTGCTTTTCTGTCATTTCCAGTTAGAATCAAGACATTTTTTGTAATTTTTCAATCTCATCAGCGCCTTGGAATATAGGCAACTAGATATTGGCGCTTTATAAATTCCGGGATTGGATTGGGAGGAATGATTGAAATTATTCCTAATATCGTAACTTTGCTTTCTGTTAATCACATATAATTATTTTAGTACCAAATTCTGATGAAAGAAATAATTTCTAACCATCAACTAGCTCATGATAGTTATTTTTTTCATAACAAAAAGAACAAACGTGCCGTACATTATACTCAGACACGTTTAATATAATCTTTCATAATGATCAATTATTTTTTTTTTAAAGATGAAAACAACAACAACGACAACAGCACAAAGGGGCGCCAGTTTAGGGAGCGGTAGGTACGATACTCCACCATTCAACATTTAGACAAAATTTGTATAACACCGTTCCCCTCCCATTATTAAGAATATTTAGTTACAACTTTTTTTTAATTTGGTCTGGTTTGAAATTTGCGAAAGCTATGTGAAAGTAAGCCCTACTTTTCTACTTTATCGGGGCCAGACATAGTGGTTGTAGCCCACTGATACAATGGCAAGTGTAAAAGGGAGGGCTAGCCTCCCCCCCCCCCCCCCCTCCACTTAGCCCTCTTAGTTAACCCTGTCCCGCAGCATTCGCTTATGTTTATACGTTGTATATACATTCGTGTTGAAAGTGCTTGCTTGATTACGAAGGAAAAAGTAGATGGGAATGTCAAAATGTCCCTTGTCTAGATTTTTTAAAAAAAATCCAAATAATTTTTATTTGTATGGTAATTATATAATATATTAGAATTAGTATGAAAATAATGTACTATTCCTGATAATAATCAATATTGGTTGATCAAGTGTGAAAACCACCGTAGAATTCTGTCTTCGACTAGAATTCTATAGAACTATAGTATATGAAAATAATGAACTATTCCTGATAATAATTAATTGGTTGGTCGAGAGTGAAAACCACCGTAGAATTCTGTCTTCGACTAGAAGAAGTGGATGTTGATTACACCTATCGTCTATAGGTTGATATCGGGTGAAATTTCGAGGGCGATTCCGGTCGCTTTGCTTTTACGATGACAAGAGAAAAACAGCGAAGCGACGCGAACGCGCCTCCGAACTTTCCCGAAATCTGCCGAAAGGCGAGCGTTTCTCTATAGTTGCACAATGTCACAAAACTTTAATCTTCTTCAAAAACTCTTCGGCTTGCTCATTATCTCATTAAAGCTACACCTGCACACGTTGGAGAGCTGTCAATAATTATTACATGGAAACATTTGTCTTGTGAGGCACACGTTATCTATCAACCCAAATACGATAAAACATTAAGTTCTTAATTAATATTCCATTTCTCTATTCCCATTAGATGATGATAAATACGTGCTTTCATCAGTAGGTTTTGATGTTTTTATTGAATGAAAAGACGCTTTGATGATATACTTACTTGCGCATGTCCGCACACAGGACATGTTGGTACACCCTTTGCATCCTAAAAACACAAACACAAAGGAGAAGATGTTAAACAAAATTGAAATATGATGTTCTGCACATTCCCAATTAAAAATTCGCCCCCCCTCTCTCTCTCTCTCTCTCTCTCTCTCCCTCCCTCTCTCTCTCTCTCTCTCTCTCTCTCTCTCTCTCTCTCTCTGCATGTGGGTGTGTGAGATTGTAAGTTAGAGTCTGGAAGTCGGTATAATATCAGAAACATATTTTCCAGTTTCGTATCACGAATACATTCATTTCACGTATTCATTTACAGATATTACAGACCCACTTAAAATAGTCTTCGACAGTCACGGTGTCCACTAATCATTAATTCAGTTTCTCCATTTTGATATTTCAGGTTTTAAAATATGTATTTTCATGTCTTCCAGCCAGGAATACTAAATCATTTAAAAAAAAACCTGTCAAGATTAAATTTGAAACTCATTAATGATTCATTGATACTCTAATGTGGGATGATTAAAGTCTATTTCCGCGACAAAGAATACTTGATTACGGATACACGCGTTGCATGAAAAATATGCTATAATTCATCTTCACGTCGCTGTGCAATCATTACAACCTAGGATGTTTATCTCATGCTTCGGGTCAACGACTGCCATCAACCATAATTTTGTCAGTCTCCTCCTGATATTTGTCTCCCCACATTCAAGAAAATATCAAAATATATGTAAACGGTTCTACGACACATGCTCAAGCGACAATTGTTCAGCGGTCATTTTCTACTGTTTAACCCAAACCCTAGCTTCATCCTTCGACCGAATACCTATATCCATAAAATCAAACCCTATTGCAACCCTAACCATTAACCTAATGGTGGTTTATAGAACAATACGTTGCACTCGTGTTTTACATGAGGGAGAGGGGGAGGGAGAGAGAAAGGGGTGGAAGGTTGGAGGAAGAAATAGAGAGAGAGAGAGAGAAAGAGAGGGGGAGAGAGAGAGAGAGAGAAGGGGGAGAGGATGAGAGGGAGGGAGGGGAGGAAGGAAGGAGGGAGAAAGACAGACAAATAACGACAGACAGAGATTGGGGGAAGTTTCGGTTGGCAGTTGTTCTTCTAAGTCCAAGGAGTTTGAGAAAAGGGAAGGGATGGGAGGGTAGATGGTTTATTTTGATAAAGGAAAACTCATAACTTCAATTTTGTTTGATTATATGTTGAGAAATGTGAAAAATTAAAATTTGAAGAGTATTCAGATATAATTCTGGAGAAAAAAAATTGCTTGATCTTGTTTTGGGTCAAATAACTGTGTCGTGCGGTAATTTTTGTCATATTATGTAGTTGCGTTATATTTAAGTGATAACAAGCTTTGTTATAATAATGTATTAGTTTGTATAAAGCCTCGGTCACAAATGCCATTACGAACTGCTACGAACGCCGTACGAAAGATTTTCAGACAATGGAAATTCGGGAAGACAATGGAAAAACAGGGAGATTCGTACGAAATTATCGTTTGTACGAACCTTTGTGACCGTAGCATTAGATAAGACTGTGGAAAAATTATTTGCTTCTATGTTATGTACGAAACAAAAATGGAGTTTTGAGAAATAACATCTATGAATACAACACAAAATACCCAGGTTCCCATTCCTATAATGTGCTTTCAGGAGAAATTCATAATCTTACCAAGAGCAGACAGTCCCTCCCCTCCCCCCCCCCCCCTTTCCCCTATCAAACATAGACCAGCTGGTTTGGTGACGTAGGGATGTTGACGCTATAACTGACTTTAATGATTGTTGGTATATGATTGCCTCCTCTGGTAATCTTCAAGTGTGAGTTACATTAAAATGTTACATCAACACTGCTCCATTTACAGACTAATTTAAATGAGTCTTAATCTGCTACAGGCTACTTCTAACTTCGAAGTTAGTCGAAGTTAAAGCGGGACTGCACTACTTGTAGCTAATTGCGCCCTCTATACAGCCAACAATGCCTCAGCGGTACTCGTCGATCCCCCATGGTCCCCTTTTTCATAATTATTGAGAGCTTATTTGATGAGATAACCACCTGCCAGTTACCAGCAGGGAGGTCTAATCCCTCCTGGCCAAACTAATGCAGATAGGCTCTCTCGCATACTGACTGTCAACCAATTCAAAACTTGTCTTAAAGCCTATCTGCACTAGTTTGGCCAGGAGGGATTAGACCTCCCTCCATGGTCACTGGCAGTTGGTTATCTCACCAAATTAGCTCTCAATTAACATAAGAAAAGGGGGCCATGGGGGATCAACGGTCACCGCTTAGGCATTGTTCGCTACACAGAGGACGCAAATAGCTATAAGTAGTGCAGTGGGGCTTTAAAGAGACTTGGTAACATTGTTCAAATGAGAGAAATTGGTGCTAAGGTAGTGACTTGGAAGCTAGGTGTAAAATTAAAGATAATCTGAAAAACAGACCATTATTAATGATAAAAATTGAGGAAAACTGATCTAATCGATTCCCTAATTCTCCCAACTATATTAGTACAATTTAATTACATGTTAGGTGAATGTTAATTGTCACAAAGGTATAAATCGGCTGTATATCCCATTCCTGATTTTTAAGTGTTGATATATTTTTAAAAGCCTGTCTTATGTCTTATTTTCATGGAAAATCGGTTGGAAAATTCAACAATTGTTTGGGAGAATGTACTGTTAGAGGGTGTCGCACAGTGACGCCTTCAAAGAAAACCATAAGTTATTTGTGGTTTAAGAATATTTCAGGAATTTTTGCATGTTAGAGAGTTAGTACGGTAGAAAGAATATAATAAGTAACATTTCATACAAAAATTACGCAGTTTTTTCATCAACCTTCAACAATGTTACCAGTTCACTTTAAGTTCGAACAGTTAATCCATACCCAAGCACGCTCAAATAGCGTGCGTGATGTTACTTATTAGATTTTACTAGGGAATCGCAATTCCTAAAAATCCTAACAATAAAAAAGTGTATTTTGACCCACAACATAAATCATAAGCTAAAATGAGTTAGTTCTTTGACATAGCCTACACGCAGGAAAAATCGCCGTTGGTCAGCACTAATTGTTATGCCCTGTAGACCTTCCGAATTACTTTACAAAAACTGGTAGTGGTATCATCACTTAAACAATAATCTTTTTTCACTAAAAGAGAATATGGCACTACATGAAAATTGCATTTGCGATACCCTAACCCGAACTGATCATAATCTACACTAAGGTATAAACAAATTACTGGTAAAAATGTTCCATATGTAGCTCTTTGGAAAAATACATTTTCTAGTACTATAACCGCAATTAGGGGGGTTTGCAAAATCGATCTTATTCATTAAACATACAAACGGGAGTCATCTGGAATTTGGAAATTTAGAAGAAGAAAAAAGGTGCAGACTTTTCAAAAAATTATATTTTGTCTGAATTTTACCCTGACTTGGAGTGCAAAAATGGAGAAAAATCTTTAAGTGTAAATAATTGAGCGTAAGTGCACGTGATGCATGACGGAATCTGGGCGAGATTTGGCAGCTTTTTCATTCTCAGTGTATGTTGCTGTGAAGCATTTTGTTTAGCGTTACTTTTTATTTTACTGGCTTTGAGAGGCTAGAATATACCAGGATTTTCCAAATACTAGGTCAACAATTTAATATCGCCTTCCATCTCTTTTGACTGTCTAGAAAGATCGTTTCATTAGGGGCCTCTCTTCAAATTCATCAAAGATTAATGTAGCATGTACAGTGACCCCATGTTAAGTATGCAAACCGTCTTCAACGTCTTGCATCTGTATGTATCCTAAATGTCCGTAACTGGTTAGACAATATGTGTATGGTGTCGAGTCTAAATATCTTTTTGCGCTTGAGATGTTGAGATCAGACTGTTTATTAAGAATCAAGAGCAACATCTATTCATTTCTTCAAGATATCAACATTTTATTTTTAGCCCCCCCCCCCCCCCGCCCCAAAGGTAGATCCAAAATGTTCCTAAAGGGGGTGTGAAATGTACAAACTTGCGTGCGCCCCGCCCCTGGATCCGCCTCTGTGCCTCCCCTCCTTTTTAAACCTGTTTGTTTGTTTGTTTGATTTTATTTCTGCATTTTTCAACATAAATATACAGTAATTTAGAAAACCAGGTACAAATATATTATTACAAAAAGTTAAAACATAAAATTCAATCATAGGCCTATCACTTAAATAAAATCAATACAATAATTATACCTTTAAGAAAAAAAGTTGATAAATCATTTCAAAATTGAAAAAAAGACAAACGAAGAAGAATGTTTGTACTTACCTACTCTGCTCCTCTTATAATCTTGGTTGTATCTTGCCATTTCCATGTCATCTAGAAGATTACACGTACACTGGACTGCTATAAGCACCAGAAGAAAGACCACGGTCAAGTAAAATTGACAACTCATCGATGCCATTTTCCTCGCCATCACTGATTTTGTCCTGGTATACTAACGGTCACTTAATGTGAAAAATTATTGAGAGTAGTAGATTATTATGTTATCTGTAACGCTAAATGAATAATATTCTCAATCTGTTGATCACTTCAAACAGTTCTATCCAAATAATATGCTGACACAATATGCAGTTTTAAAAAAAGTAACAGATAAGTGTTGATCCCAGCAGTTCTCTAATCCATTTGTAGTTTGACGCTTCCTTATATCGATTCTATTTCAATAATTTATCGTCTGACAATTACTGTGAAGCTAATATTTCTAATTTCCACGTTGTCGCTGATGGAAATGACGTATATATAATCTTGATGCTGAATTAAAAATTAATGGGGTTATCAGCCAACCAAACTCCGATCTGTTCGTATTAACAATGCTCCTCAAAGAAATATGATAATTATCCTATATAGGAATAGAAACTTGGATAACGTGAATAATCACATCCATCTGATTCGTGGAAAGCTACGCAAGTGTATCCATACGTCGCCTCATCTTCTACATACGGTATTCCGGTACGCCGAATCTAGCACGTCCTCTATCGTCGGCGGGACAAAGCAAATAGCAATTTTTCTGTACGTATATTTGATGGAGTCCAGCCCATGGTCGTTGCTATTGATTTTTTCCCCCTCTACCCGACAATGATTTTTTTTCATATTAACGGTAAAATTAGTAGTTACCGGACACCATTACTTTCTGCGCACGACTGGACGCATTAAGACTAATTGCATGTTTCTGGCTTTCCAATCGGCGGAACTCCTGGAGTCTGCGAATTATCATCATTATTGGTAATATATTTCCTCGCAACGTTATCAATGATCGGTTACATAGAGAGAGAGAGAGAGAGCATGACGTCTCGAACAGAAGTTGCGCTAATAAAGAAATACATGATCAACAAGAGAGAGCGTTAATCAACCATAAACCAATACAAAGTTTACCAACACACTTGTCATAATGGAAGAAAAATATGATGGCTGTAGGATAAAACGTAATGAGTGGTACAAAAATTTATCTTTTTCTTGTCATTTTGCAAAACAATATAAAATAAAACTTTATTTAGGCAAATCTTTCATATTTATACTTTGTTCACGAACGTATAAATAAGTGATTTGCTTCATTCAACTTCGGAAATTAGTAAATGATTTATTAATCATAATTAGATACATCGTGACACATCTTCATACCTATAGAGTGGAGAAGTGTGACGTCATCAAAAATCTATTTTTGGAATTTCTCAATTTTTTCTTCATATTCCGAAAGAACACCAATAATAATGTCCAAATGTCGAAAACCAATTGAATATGTTAAGTATTGGCTGAGATATGACCATCTGAATGAATATATGTCCTATGAGAGCTCAGTGTTATATGCTCTGGCTCCTAACCATTAGGAGCCAGAGCATATAACACTGAGTTCCTATGGGGAGTATATTTATTCAGATGGTCATATCTCAGCCGATATTTAACATATTCAATTGGTTTTCAACATTTTGACATTATTTTTGATGTTCTTTCGGAATATGAAGAAAAAATTGAGAAATTCTAAAAATAGATTTGTATGACGTCACAGCTTCGGTACTCTATTCAGCTCATTCACTTTCTAAGATGATCAGTCTCAATCTGCTTCTTACAACCCACTTACATTGATGTAAATTAATAGAATCATGCTTTCTTTCTTGATAGTAACTCGCCGGCTACTTAATAACGAGACTCCATCCATCATTACGATGTCTAGAATGATGATCAAGATTGTTTGGTTCAAACATCTTTTGTTCATCCTCAATTACCTAGTCTGATTGCTCATGTCACGATGTCATGAGATAATAATAACATAAAACCAATTTTAATGTGGGAGGTCAACTCTCCAAAGCACATTAATATCATATTAACTCAGAAAATTATCTTTTTGGTTCGAGAGCTGACGGGAATAACTGACTAATTATACACACACATTCATGCGCGATTTGTTTTCCTACCAAATGACGCACCAAGTCATTATATAAGCTCCGTGAAAAGAAGAAGAAGAAAAAACGATCCACTATTCAACGTTGCTTTTCTTCTCCGTCGTTTTGAATATCGGATAATAGAATATAGGATATTGGCGAAGACAACCCACTTTCCTCTAGTTTGCGTAATCCTTCCGATCATAAACCAATGAAAGATTACTTCAGGAAGTCAGGATGTCTTGTTGCAACTGCAACATTCATCAAACACGACAATATTTTGGAACGCAGACAGAAATACGTTGAGCCCCTTTCTTTATAAATCTGTTTACGTTTCAGTTAGTGGGTTTTTTTTTGCGAGCGTCAACGGGCTTTAATTTTCATAACTGTTGTACATTCTATCTGTTTTGGCTAAAATAACAATTAGGTCAGGGTATTTAGAAAGTAACACAAAAAGAAATCCAAGAAGAAATGTTGCATTGCACTAAATGCAAAAGCAAAATGTTTTTGAAAGTGAAATACGTGTTTGTTGTTTGTTTGTTTGATAAGAAAGCACGTAATTGTGAATAGGCAACCAAGGGACTGACGGCTTTGAGTCCTCTCCGAGGGACTTGGTAATAAGGATTGATGCCTAATTACCAATGAGCAATAGCGCATCGACTGTGTTTCGAACCCGGGACCTCCCGGTTACGAGGTCACTGCTGTAACACTGAACCATCGCGAGCCATAGAGACATAAAACAAGGGGATCCTGTTTACATTGTTTGTGCTATCTTCTTTAGATATGAAAGTCGACTCCCTGTTGTTTTTTAATTCATGGACATAAAATAGGACACACAAATTAAAAGGCAGAACAAAATCATTTCAAAAGGACTATGATTTCGTTAACTCTCCCTTGGACCGGTACTGTGGACAACTACAACCCCCCCCCCCCACACACACACACACACACCTTTCCCCCTTTCACATGTGGCAGGTACCTCAGGCACAGTCGTTAGATTTCTGCTGCGAAGAGTAGTTATCAAGGACTAATAGGGGTAGTATTTCAAAAGACAGTACTTGGGGGGGGGGGCAGTAATCATATTACGTAACACTTCATTTTTGATGGAGAAGTATATTAAATGGGATTGGGTAACTTTGCCTCAGATTCTAAAAACAAAATCCTGGATTTAGCACATGCTGAATCATAATTATAAACCTTTAGGTCATACATGAATCCCATCACATTGCAAGCCAATCGCCTGTCTGATTATCAAGATATCGATGATTGGAATTAGAAGTTTCAAAATTCGTTTTCCTAACGGTTTTTATAACACAACGTCTATTGCGGAAAATAAGTATGGGAAAACCGGTCACTCGAAGATTTGTACCTTTTTGAGACACTTCATGATCATTTTAAAGCCGTTTTTTTAGGGCTCTTACAGACACTGATAACACCAAGGGTCATGCATCTCAGATTTAACATTGTTAAATGATGCCTTAAAAGGAATTGCTATAAACGTAGGCCTACATTATTAAAACAAATATGTTGACAAAATAATTCAAGTGGAGTTAAGGTGATTTATTTCTGAATGGGCTTGGGTTTTTGTTTGGGGGAAGTGTAAACACACCTTTAATGATGGCCTTAAGGTGCGGACATGTTTTGCCCGATTCAGTGACGCTATCGTCGTCATGCGGCATCTATTAATAGGCATGATAGGACGAAGAGATATGGCGATCATTTGTTAAGTCCCCGCCTCTTCTTAGTAAATGACATGAACTCAACTGCTGAATATTCATCAGGCACTATCATATTCTTTTAAATACTGTTGTTTGTGTCATATAAACCTCGATAATGCCCGCCTTTTTTGTGTCACGAAATTCCGGTTAAGACTGCCAATCTTCTTCACACTAAATTTCATATCCAACATAACCTATAGCTTTCCTGATGAAAGCGCTGAGATTCCCACCTACCAAATAGCTGGATCACTTTTCAGAGGTGAAGTATTGAAAAGTTGTTCGATGTCTGAAATTTGACGGTGTCCTAAAATCGAAAGCAAGAGAAAAGAGCTCGTATTCGTTACAATCTAAAAAGTCTCCAACTCTCAAGTAAATGCATTGCTGAGAGCTATCACCTGCTTTTTAACGCGTGGAGTAAAATTGCCGACATCAACTATAGGCCATTCACTAAACCTCAACATCTCTTTTCTTTCTTGGTGTCAACAAGAGTTGGAGATTTCTTGTATTAAAATCATACTCGAGCATACGAACACCCATCCAATTCAGTCAAGATATCGGGTTTGGGGAAGCCTTTGAAGAAGTTAGTTTTTATATAAAAACAATATAATTGTTTTATTCAGAAGATGTCTGGTTCTAGGCATTGGAGTGGGGTCCAGAGTTGGTTAGTGGTTGCGTGCCTTATGATTGTTGTTGAATATTCGACATGTACTCTCCTAGAAGAAATGGACCTCATGAGACACAGGAATGCAGAGAAAAAGGGCGGTCTAAGTAAGTACATAAACATTTTATTCATTCCTATATGTACTCATAAATTTTGTTTCCCAGACGATTTAATGATGATTAAGTCTGTATTCAAGTTTTTTTTTTTTAATGATGACACCTCATATTGTGATGGTGAGAAAATATGAAAATGTATTACGCATCCTCCAAAGTATGAGGATTCCTTAGCTTTCAGATAAAAATGGAAAGATGACGTGTGAAAAAAGGAAGGGTACAAAATACATTGAACTTAAAAAGATCAAAAGGTAGATCGGAGAGTGAGGGAATTTATACGCTGTTGTTTTCAGCGACTAAACGGAAAAGATAATCTAAAAGGACTGGGAAACCCTATATCCATTAAGAGGTGATTCGAGGATAATTAACCATGTTTTTGTGCGAACGGGCACTTTATCCTCTTCCGGCGATCCTCTCTTGTTCTATTTTAGTATAATACTTCTTATCCTATTAACCCAGCGAATATAGTATATACCGCGAGGGGCTAATAATCATGAATGTGTTGTATTCACAGAAACTTAGAACGCGTTGTCATTATGCTCGTTATAATGTTCCTGTGAATGACGGTAATTAAGCCATTTTTGGAATACAAGTAATTACATATAGGGAGTGTAATAGTGATGTCTAGAGGGTGTGTGTTATGTCACGGTGTGTGAAGATCATGCTGATAGTGCTTCCCAGGAGATCTCTGTCACTTGCTGATCTTCTGACACTGTTCTGTTACCAAAGCTTTCTCATTAAAACTGTGAACTGGCTAGTTCTCGAATTTAATTACGTTATTGATATCTGTTACTTGTTTTGTCCACATGACTCTTTGTTTCCTTCTTCCTTTGTCTATATCTTTGTTTCCTCCCTGCTGTCACTCTCGTTCTCCCATCTCCCGCCTCCCTCTCCCTCCCCTGCTCTCTCTCTCTATATATATCTCTATCTCTGTCTCTCTCTCTGTGTGTCTCTCTCTTTCTCTCTCTTTCTCTCTCTCCATCCCTCCACCTCTCTCTCCCTCCCCCCTCTCTCTCTCTCTCTCTCTCTCTATCCTCTTACTCTATCTCTCTTCCTTTGTCTCTCGCTCAACTATACCTCAGATTCATTCACCTCCTTCAGCTATACAACAGTCTGTCTGTATGTTTGCCCCTACAATTATGTTGAAGTACCCGTAATCTATACATATTTAAGATCTAAATCTTGTAATATGGTATCTGTTCTGAGAATCACTTGTACCATTTCCGATCTAGAGACACTGAACACCTCTCAGGCTAAGAAGCTTCTCTGATCTAATCTTAAACGAGTAGGATCACTCCATATTTTCATCAGTCTAAGATTTGATTATAGCAATGCATTCTCCTCCTATCTCTCTCTCTCTCTCTCTGTCTCTCTCTCTCTCTCTCTCTCTCATCTCTCTATCTCTCTCTCTCTCTGTCTCTCTCTCGTCTCTCTCTCTATATCTACCACTCCACCCCTCCCTACCCCTTCACTCCCTGCACTCTACTTCCCTCACTCCCCATCTTCCTCATTTTTTTTTCTCCTTGAGAAATATTAGGATTTGAATTTGGTTTTCATTATTATTTACATTTTAAATCCATGTTTAATTATAAAGCAAAGAATGTCACCCTTACGTTCAACTTATACTGACGAATCTCTAAAAGTATTCCCATCTCAGTTTTATGTGAAGTTTTTTTTTTCACACAACAATTTCGTCACCCCCTATGGTATAAAAGTAGGTGAGGAGGCGGTTTAAAAATATGAGCGAATAAAAGAGTAGGATAGAGAGAAAGTAAGGGGACAGAGACAGAGAGACATAATGTAAGAGGGTAGTTTAAGAAAGAGGAAGAGAAGGAGAATGAGGGGCGTAATAGAGAGATAAGGATAGATAGATAGATAGATAGATAGGTAGATAGAGAAGGAATGAGAGAGAGGAGGTGGAGGTAGAAAGAGAGATAAAGTAATATAGATGAAAATGTCACGACATGTTACAGATGTATTTTTGTCATTGCTGTAATTGGTTACATAGCTCACAGCCGTTGACCTCTATTTTATTTTACTTGCGTCCCGTCTCTCAGTATCCCCCCCCCCCCCCCCATCTTTAACAAATTTTCCAATCAAATATCCATAAAACTTGGGGGGAAACATTTAATAAAACTACCTTTTCATCTTTCCTTTACCTCCACCTTCTCCCTTTTTGGCTTTGATGGATTTTAAACAATATTCGTGGTCCTGAAATTTATCGAATAGTAGAATTTGATGAATACTCGTAACACCGTTATCGCCGCTTTAATTGCTTGGCCTTTTGAGTGATTGATCTTGTGAATAAAATGATAATTACAAAGATCAGGAATGATGACCAACGTAGCTGGTATATTCCATTTATGGATTTGCGTGAATAATATTGATCCCATTGCATAATAATAATATCAAAAGTGAAGTGACATGAGCATTTCTTGTCCAACATGTCGAAACCCGGATAAACAAGAAAAAGTACTCCTGATACAATCTCCCTTTTGAAAATGTGTCAACTTTCAGATAAATGCAAGCTGTTTCAGATTTGCATTTGAAAATGTTCCTCGCGTTCTGTTTTCAAATATTTATATCTTTGTTTTCCTTTCTCTCTCTGTTTTTCCCCATTTTTTTCCTCACAGACTGTAGACAGTGTTCAGTGAACAAGGAATACCTCATCTCACACATGGACACTTGCAAAAATATCTGTACCAGGCCTTTGGGTAAGTGAAGTGGTCCTGCCCTGCACCTCCAAATTACATTAGCTTTATTGTTCACCCGTTTCGATTTCATTGCCATTATGATACTGTTACCTCTAAGTTATCAACTATCTGCGCCTTGAGAATATTCAATTTTTGCTCGCTATGAATTTACTACGATCGATCTTTGCATGCAGCTGGTTTGAAGAAAAAAAGGGCCACTGGTCACAACCATAGTATAATCGTCAAAAGTAATATACGGATCTGAAGTAAGTGGGAAATGGTTCGCCATGAGCGTCAGAACCTGGCGGATACCGGCGCTATATAAATAACCATATTATTTTATTAATTTTGTTTATGAATCGTTCTCAAAGTAATGCCAAACAAGACAAAACAACCCATCCTTGCATTTTAAATAACAACGTCAATGGCGTTCATATCTTTGTGTATAACTATCAACCACCATTAGCGCAATCAATGTTTAGATGTAAAGCGTCTATCTAATAGGTTCTGCGAATTTCAAACCTTCAAATACAACTATCTAATGCAGCGTTTTTTCAACCGAGGTGCCGCAAGGGAAATTTAGTTATATCTAAAAATTGTTTTGTACTAATTTCGAATTCGTGGGACTCCAAATATTAGAAATACCGCTAGACTATATAATTCCATGAGGACAACTTTTCGCTCGCATTTTTTTAGAAACAGGAATGTTTCAGGCCGCGGAGTGCCTTCATACCTCGATATTTTGACAACGAAGTGCCCGAATGTCATATATATATATTTGATATCTTCTTCGCTCCACTCGCTCGCAACGAGATGTCCGAATATATCCTCACTTTTGTGGTGGGGTGCCCGCATACATTATTTTTTGATAGCTTATTCAGTGTGTTGATTAAAAAAATATTGGTTAAAAATATCAAATATATGTCATTTTTGGCTCGTTCGCAAAAAAAAATGACACAAACATGCCTGTAGGTGTGTACTTGACACTTGAAAAGTTTCGGAGTGATGCAGAAGTAATTTTCTTTGATGAATTTGGGATTGGGGTTACGCGAAACTTTTTATTCCTGAACATGGTGCCGTGACTGAAACAATATGTCGAAAAACGCTGTTCTTATGTATAAATTGGCAGTTGTAGTTATATGAAGTGGCGAGTGAAAGATAATGAATCGCATTCATTGATCTTAAATTTAACCTTAAACATCAACTGCACAGATAGGGCTTATTGTAATTTCAATACGCTCATGGAATTACTTTTTTCTTTGTTTTAATATTTTAAATAACTAGATCCGTGACAAAGGGAAAATGCGTTAATCCACTCTTTGTCATATTTTCTAAAAGTAAAATCAATTTCTAACGATCTACAATGGATTCCATTATAGTTTCTGAAAGTTATTGATTTTGGCTTTCGCTAGCTCGAATAATAGAATGGTTCAATATGAACGGATAAGTATACGTTAAACAATACATGAAACAGTCAACGTCTACGAGAACTAGAAACAGCAACTAATTTGTCAAGCCTCAAACGGCATTGCCAGGTATATCAAGAATTCAAAAACTCGGCATATACAATTAACAAGTAAAATATTCATACCCTTACCATGTTTTGTATTTTTTGTAGTATGTGAAAAATCGATTTGTACTGATTTTGTATTTCTTAATAATGTGACACACTAAAGGTTACACTTAAAATTATTCATCGAAGGCCCTATAATACAACCAATTCACCTTTCATTGTTGAGTAACAAAAACATCCCATAAACTTCAAAGTTACAAAGGGTATGAATAATTTAGTTGCTAATTGTACATGAAAACACA
Source organism: Strongylocentrotus droebachiensis (assembly GCA_035222895.1). NCBI lineage: Eukaryota > Metazoa > Echinodermata > Echinoidea > Camarodonta > Strongylocentrotidae > Strongylocentrotus > Strongylocentrotus droebachiensis. The sequence goes on along the minus strand of JAVYIG010000271.1, from coordinate 327,956 downwards.
ACAGGATCAGCTGCCGACAGACGATAATGGTGCTTAACACTGATTTTCTGATATGCTATAAAAATTGCCCTAAAATAAAGCGGTTTTTGAAAGGCATTTGAAGCAATTTCATAATAAAGAAATATAACCTCCAAATAGATACTTGTATTGTCCGCCCATGTTGCCCTCCGGTGATTATTAGAGATAAGAGGAGAGGAGGGAGCTGGTCAGCGAACCATCTCAAGACATTTAGGGATGAAATTAGAACAGTCAACATCATCCGGTCAAGTCTGGGAATCATAAAATACAACCTGAAGGAGAAAAAAGAGTAATATCGGTACAGGAAGAAAATGGAGAAGATTAAGAAGCATATTATAGGAAGAAGGGAAAGAAGAAGAAAAACGAGCAGAAGAAGAAAATGTACAGATTCAGAAGATGGAGTAGAAGACGAGGAAGAGTTGACAGGGAATGAAACATATAGAGACGAAAACTAAAATATGTTTAAGAACAGACAAGTAAATATACTTCGGAAGAATACACCAAGGGTATGAGTTATAAGAGGGGGTAGGAAAGGAATAGATATCGAGTGTCTGAAAAGCGATTAAAGCCTATCTGCACTAGTTTGGCCAGGAGGGATTCGACCTCCTTGCGTGGTCACTGACAGGTGGTTATCCAATCAAGGGGACCATGGAGGATCAACGGGTGCCGCTTCGGCATTGTTGGCTACATAGAGGGCGCAAGTAGCTACAAGTAGTGCAGTCCTGCTTTAAATAACGGATAAATCAAAGTACTTTATGATCAGGAGCGTAACACAAGGAAGAAAACAAAGAGTACGACCGAAATGGAGAGAGGATATCTTGTGTCAGTCCAAGAAAGATGTTTTCAGCGTTCGATTCAAAGTGAGAGGGGTCGGGAGGCGCGTCCGAGTCGCTATGCTGCTATGTCGGGTAAACAAGCAAAGCGACCGGAAGCGCCCTCCGAACTCTTCCCAGGTCATCCGTCATCGCTTTAGCAAATGTTAATGATATATTCGGACGCTAACAATGGGAGATATCGGTTATTTGGTGTTCGTTTTATTTCTCAATGAGCTATGGTTCTTTTCAATTAGGGCGAAGGTATACGTTACATTTTTCATGTGCCTTTGAAACACTGCCGTTACATTATGCCACGACAAAGTGCTTTTTCATTAAAGTTACTATGAAAGCGATATTTAGAAGAGACAGATCCTAAATTCCAACCCTAGCTTTGGGTGAACACATATACATGTAGAATATCGGTCAAAAGGCCAACATGTATTAATGAACTTATTTATTTAGGCAGCTTTATGGAGGCAAATGGTATTTGTTTTTACATATGGATGTCATTATCAATTGTTTTACCGAAAATTCTCACTTTGGTAAAAACACGTAATATTAGTTTGCCCTACAACAACGTTCTTCTCTTGACCTATCCATGATGTGTCCAATACAAATGTATTCGAAGAAACTCAGGCAATTGATTTTAATTTTTTAATTTTTTGAAATTGTTTTATGTCATGACTGTATTAACATTATAATGATGTTTTTTTCTCAAATTTCTTTATTTCATAACAACCATTCACAATTTCCCTTCCACTATAGATGTAACCTTTCTGAACACACACTGAGATCTTTAACTCGACCTAAATCGAAGTAGAGTAGCTTACTAAGACCTATCAAAGCAGACAGATGTTTCAATAATCCATGCAAATCGGAAATCGAATATGAAGACAAAGACAGGATAATGGAAATCCTTTCGAAAACCTTGCCAAGATCTTTCTATTTTCATTTTCGATAATACTACGATGGTTTCAGAATCGCTTAGTACGGATATAAGTTCGTAGTATCTATGAATGTAAAAATAGACCGTGGTCTCAAACCACAGAATCTGGCGTACAGTTTCAGTACAAATCGAGATGATCAGATTAATTAACGTTTACAAAATGATTGTAAACTAAAATTTCAATAGAAAATTAGCTACTGATAAAACGGATACCCGAGCATCTTTGAAACCTATTGTATTTTTATTTTCTCGTTCTCTAATTCACACTTGTACTCAGAATAGTAGATAAATGGAGAAATATCTGTACTTTTCATCATTATTATTAATATTATCATTAAAAACAATGTTCATAACCAAAAGAGATATCCATTTTAAGGTTATTTTTTTATATTGTTTCTTAATACTGTATGATTATGTGTCCCTTTTTAATTCGATGCGTTCTTAAATTAATTATTGTACAGAGAACGCATCAAATAAAAAAAAAGAAAAGGAATCGGAGTAGGAGAAAATGATGAACAATACAAAAGTGACTACTTCAAGAAGAGAAATCGGTTAAACCCAACGATGAAAAGTTTGGTGGAAACATAATTAAGAGCGATCTGATAATGTTACGTAATAAACTTGACCGTTATTTCATCTTTTCTTGCAGGTAAGAGAGGATTCGAATCTGAAGAAGAACAGGATAGCAACAATGAGAAGAACTCATCAGTAAGAAGACATTTGATATCTAATTCATTCTATCCTCTCCACTTCTCTTCTCTTCACTATTCTTCTCTTCTCTTTTCTTCTCTTTTCTTCTCTTCTCTCCTTTCCTCTTCTCTTCTCTTCTCTTCTCTTCTCTTCTCTTCTCTTCTCTTCTCTTCTCTTCTCTTCTCTTCTCTTCTCTTCTCTTCTCTTCTTTTCTCTTCTCTTCTCTTCTCTTTTCTTCTCTTCTCTTCTTTTCTTTTCTTCTCTTCTGTGTTCTCCTCTTCTCATCTCCTCTCTTCTTTTTCTCCTCTCCTCTTCTCTTCTCTTCGATTCTCTCCCCTTTTCTTCTCTTCTCTTCTCTTCTTATTCCAATATAATCTTTAAATATCTGATTGACAGTATATACAGTTATTTCAAAACAAGTTACCATAAGCAGTGACTATATACATTAAAACCTTTTCACCATTCGTCTAACCGATTCCACCACTTTCTTATAAATATCACTCAATGGTTTACCCCGTTGATTTATTCAACTCTAGAAAATGAAATTACCTAGCGAAAACGGTGTAATGTAATTCAAAGCTCACGCTTGCCTTCCTGAAAAAATACGAATTTTGAAATTATATGACTCGAGGGAGACATACTTGTCATTGTTTTTCTGTTTCCAATTCTTAATATATGAATCCTCCTGCAGGCAAAACATTATAGGCGTAGATATGACCTTATTTTCTTTTTATGCGAGAAATAGGAGAGATATGAAAAGCGCAAGTCGTTGTTACTCCTTGGCTGGCGACCTTTTTAAAGATGTTATTCAACATTCTTCGTAAATTTAAAGTTGTTGGATTGTGCATAAATCTAGGAAAAAGGATTCATTTTCAATAACAATTTGTTTTCGTTGATTAGGTTGAAATGGAAATTCACTCCGTGATGTCCGTGTTTACTCAATATGTTTTATAAAATAATACACAAGGGGAAATCTGTAAGAAGTTAATCGTGAAAATGTGTTATTTTTAGCTATATGGTTATTTTTATTCGTTCTCTTGGTGTCCATAACACTATGAATAGATGTTTTATATTATGAAATAAATAAAGCACTATTTTAGATACCGATAGTTACCCTAATCAACAAGGGTGCTGCTATGAACCCCCCCCCCCCTCCTCCCCTCCCCCTCCCCCCCCCCCGCCCAATAACAAAAAAGTTGGGCATATATTGTCATATTCAATTTAGATTTATATCTCCAAGAGAGAGAGGGGGTCTCATTTTTAGGTGATTACGAATATAAATTTATATACGTTTCATAATATGCCATCCATTGCATATCTAAATGATGCATTTTAGATGTTGTTAATTGTAGACAAATTGGCCTAGGTTACAAGTAGAAAGGTCAGCTGTTGTCCAAAATGTATATAGGCTTTTGCAAAACTTGGTAGTAAATGGACAAAAAGAACATTTGAGAATATTTCCACGGCATAATGGAACAGTGTGCGATGTACGTGAGCAGTAAATCAGTTTGAGTAATTACTTAAAGTACTTTCTTTTGAATCCAAGTATCCGTGCCATATACCTCTGGCCTTTCTTCGAGCATTATTCCATTATGGATGTATAGTAATTGAGTGTAGAGTATAACCTGAATAGGATACGAGAAATAAGGGAATAGTTGCAATTGTAATCGTACCTTTTTAACATAGAAGGGCGCACGCACTGCCAAATGTCAGGGCAATGATTTTGCGCTACTTCGCTAAATCGTCACACTAGATGTGTCACAACGACACAACTAAAATGATCTTTTCCAATTATTACAACGCCAACCTATTTCTAATTTGTTTAACAACAAGAAAAATCAAAAACACATTTCACCATCCAAATCAAAGTAAAAACAAGTAATTAACATAGTCAATTGTTGGATTACATGGTATTTGTAAAAATGTATCTGCACGATTTTGTTTTGAATCCAACTATCATTACTATTATCATTTCCAAATATACATTGTAACAATTTGATTACCACTTCAAATGTCCTTCATTTTCCACCACCCTCGAACCGCCAATTTCCGTGTACCTGCATTTACTGGTTGCAAATCAAATTTACACATAATCTCTTTACAACAAAACTATTTTGAAAATAGGGAAAAAAAGGTTGGTACATTGGTTAGAAGTAATCGGCCTTGCAATTTTGAAAGCAATATTCTCGCATGAACTATAATACTCAGTGTAAGGTTTTAAAATAGATAATTCAATTATGGAGAGGAGAGTGAGATTTTTTTTAGTGCTTAGCTTGTAACTTTTACTGCCAATTGGCGAGAGGAATTAATAAATGGAAAGGTTTGATGCCTCGGATGAAAATAATGTGTTCTCCGAATAAACGAGCACAATACACAGCACTCAAATACCCTCTAGCAGAGCATCGGGGTCAACGAAGTGAAACATAACATGTAGTCAAACTTTTTTATATTTTTTTATATTTGTTCTTGCGAGCATGTTGCCAGAAAGAATATCATGTAATGATTGATTATGTTTCAAACATTGTCATATAATGTGAGCGTATCACATAGTTCAATATACAAAGTTATCAAAGCTTTTTTTTCAGATATAGAAAGAAAATTTAAATTCGTTAACGATTATTAACATCTCTCATCAAATATGAAAGAAAAAAACATTGTCTCGGTCACAAATTAAGTAAAACAAACCTAGCATCGGTGTCTAAAGACTGGTATCAAGCCGAGGCGATCATCAAATATATGAAGGGTATTGAAGGGAGTGTGTATCATACACACGCCCGAGGTGGTGGAGGCCGGAAGGTCCTTGCCTTAAATAATTGGGGAGGGAGAAACTGAATTTCACAGTGTGCATCATGGTCAATAATAGCGCAACAAACATTTACCTTTCTTGATAAACATTTAATATTTCTATTAGCCTAAAGACTCACCTTTGAAAATCACTCTTGCATTCATATACATTCGAATAATAACACCTGGGTACCGTTGCATAAAACTTATCGTTGATGGTAAATTTGCCATCCATGGTAAATACCATGTAATACTTGATTTTGATTGGCTGTTAAGCAATGTTACCATGGTAGTTACCAATGATGGCATATATACCACTAATGATAAGTTTTATGCAACAGGACTCAGTAATCATGTTTAATGTAGTTTGATAACTCTTAAATTTGTTCTGATTTTATTTAATTGATTCAGGTGAAGTCCAGCCAATGTGTGATTGATCCTCTGTACTATGCTTTATCTGAGGAAGGCAAGAAACAAGTTATGCAGGTGAGAATTAATTATAATGGACTTTGATTATTTCATTGTTTGAAATTACTTAAATAATTTAAACAAGATCTTTTTTCTTTTGTTTCTTTTTTACTTTGATGTTCCAGTGCTTCAAAATTAATGTACACTATGAATTGTTACAGAGAATTTCCTAACCTTAGATTCAATAGTTGATGTAAATGCATCCTACAATATTCTACTCTTATTTAATTGATATTGTACAGTATTAACGCTTCCCTTCTTTACAGTCTATTTCTCTGTCTCTGTCTCTCTCTCTCTCTCTCTCTCTTTCTCTTCCTCTCCCTGCCTGCCTCCCTAATTCCTCCTCTCTCTCTCCCCGACCTCTTTCTGACCCTTTTTCTTTAAATAAGAACAAGAGCCACATGAACTTATTTGCTGTCGTTTCAGGAATTTTCATCGGCGCCAATTGGTGTTTAAAATTCGTTAACTTAATTTCTTTAGGTTTCTGACAACTCTTAATTCCCACATTTTTAACCATTGGTGACAGATTTCATCACGTGACAACAGCTGAAACCCTTTTGACGCGTATTTTAATTTGATCAAAGCCGATTAGAAAATGTAAGAAAAAGCACGTAACTGCCAAGGTCATCCGTATTATAAAGATCTTGCGTTGAAAATTCGACACAGTTACGTCATTGATAACCTCTAAAAATATCGCCAGTTATTACACATCCTGTGAATTTGGGAAGGAATGTACCATTCGGTACAAGTCTGCTCAAGTTCATACGTAATTACCTTGGCATGACATTGTATGTTAAACATTAACATAGTGAGCAGTGTAGAACATGTCAATTAGACATGAATCCTTCGTCTTGATTTAAGACATTATTCCAGATGAAATCTCATCATATTTAGAAGCTCTTTAAAATCCAGATCAATCACATATCTTTGCATTTACTTTATGTTTTTCTTCTCATGCTTAAAATTGTCTATTTACGAATCTGCTTGAATGCACGAACTTTGTACATTTATCGTCCGAGGCCACTGTAAGTCAGGAATTTGATGAACCTAATGGATCAAAGCTGATCTTATGTCAGCCACAATCTATACTCTCATCTCATCCATATTCAAACTTGGATACACATCCACATGTCGCCACAGGGTGCATTTACCTTTCGACTTCTATCTTGAGATTTGTCCTTTAATGTGCGTAACGCTCGTTCAGATATTCTTGGGTCGTATTATGTTCCTCGTCACATTCTGGCATGGGAACATTATTGACGAGAAAATAAATTGTTATACAGAGGGAATGTGACAAGATCGGGGGCGGGGTGAGAGAGAGAGAGAGAGAGAGAGAGAGAGAGAGAGAGAGAGACGCAATCATGCACACACACACACATACCCACACACATTCACTCACACCAACTACCCGCACCCTCATTTATAAGCCCACTCATACCTTCACATACGCGCCCTCAAGGACATTATAGAAGTATATAAAGGTGGCTAGAAACAGTAATGATATAACCATAATTATAGTGGACACATTCTCTTGCATACTATAGAGATACATGCATTGTAATTTAAAGACAGGCAATTAGTTTAGATAATGTGCAATAATTGAGAACTGGTAACTACATAGATATAATATTTACTAATAAACTATAAATTGTACATAATGTGTCTCCCAACTAAAATCTTTCTCATCTATCTTTTAAATGCGTTTCAACCTTTCTATCAATTTCTTTTATAATGATAATGCAGCTATAAAGAACAACTTTAGCTGTCAATGTGTCGTGGCTTAGAAATGTTTGGTAGAAATTTAGGATTATAATGAAATTTTTATATTCAGATCAGGCTTCTCATTTTCCATTTAAATCTGAATTTAATGAGGAACATTATAGAACATAACACTTGCATAAAAATGTAATGCATACAAATCGCAAAAAGAAGTTTTCCCGTTCAAACCAGGAACAATGTTCAACCTTAAAGGAGTATTTCTTTTGTAATAATTGTGAAAAATCAAAACCTAATTAGAATACTTTCAAATAAAAACCTGCGATGACTGCTCATTCTGTAAAAGTATTCAGATCTCTTCAATTCTCTTGCATACCTGCAGTGCATGTCGCTAATGCATGTCTGGCTTGAAAATAAAAATATGTATACATTATGTATCCTTGGTTTTTCAATATTAGAATACGGTACTTCATCACAATTCCTTGGAGGATTAACCAATCATAATTGTAGCCATTCCATTTAATCTTTCTATAAATGCGGTGGAAATTATAATTCTGGGCCAAGCTTAAAATCGTGTGGATTTATAACAGAATTATGGCGCCATACATGTAAAATGCATCACCACGACCATCATCATCACCATCAATCTGAATCATCAAAGTTTTATTCCAACCCCAGATTTCTACCAGATATCTCTAAGCCCGGACACATTTGATAATGTATTTGTTTTTTTTAGCTGTATTGTCTAGACTTATGAAACTATTTAATTGATAGAAAGGTTGAAACTTATTTGAAAGAAAGGTAAGAGTTAGAACGATTTCTTTAAAGGTTATACCAAATAATGGTCAATGAGTTTTTAGCCTTTGAGACAAGAGGGGAATCAATTCCGAATTAGCAAAAAAGCACTACTTTAAAATTCAATTACCTTATTGCGGTTGATCTAATTTGAATGCAGACTGCATCCACTCCAGGCGAACATTTCTAAAGTCTTCATTTGGAGCTAGGGTGTAGATTCCACGTCCCTGAACTTATAGTCATAAGTAATAATAGACAATAATTGTCTTGAAATCGTAATGGGAGGACGGCAAACTGGCGTTTAATTCAAGAAATCGCGTGCCGATATCGATAGTATCGTGCGGTGAAGTTATTGACTGCCATACAAGCCGATCTGAATATTGTCAGGGGGTTATCTATTTTCAATTTTCCATGAATGGTGATATTTCAAGATATCATGTTTCATTGTTTGGCTTTAACCCTCATACACATGAATTTAATGTTAATAAAACGTTTCATCCGTGATGATATTGCTTTATGACTGACTGGGATGTCATTTTGTAAAGCTGGACTAAAATTAATTGCCAGAAATATGAGATCGTGTGCAATTAAAAAACCCTGGCTTTAAATTAATCTAGCGAATACTTTGTGTTATGAATGTGTAGTAGGCTGTTTGAAAGGTCTGTAATTTCCCGTCTCATTGTTTTGCTTTTGTTTGTCAGTTTCATGTTTGATATCTAAAACTTGCTGAATTTATAATAGATTCCTAGGAAACATTCTACAAGGTCAAAAGCCTAGTAATACTACGGCTTGTTTAATATCTCATGTGCTTGTTTTGATTTTTTCTTCCGCAGGTCTTGACGGAATGGCTCTGATGAGAAACCGATATGTTTTCGTGCTTACAAAAACAGTTTTTATCCTTTCAAAATAAGTCATCGGTTAAATATAACATCAAATTTAGTAGATGATGCCGAATGTTGAATAACAATTACATTTTAAAAGTGAACTTTTTTCAGTACTCGAATTAGCTCATTGATGCATTTCTTTTAAGAGAAGGCCAACTGTGACAAATGTGATGTTCAAATAATGTTTAATCACTTCTAGTGACTTCCAAAGTTGGGAGGGGCCCGGGGGCACCAACAAAATAGGGAACTTTCTGGAAAAAGGGGGCACCTACAAAGGAAAATCTCAAAGCGAAAATATACAATTTTTGGGACATGGTAATATATACCCCTATACATTGTGATTACATTCTCTGGGATGCTTTCAATATTTGTTTCTCTTTATACGTCATACAAGATATTGCTTAAGCATAAAAGGGGCACGTATCATTGTTAAAAGGGAAATTATCAGAGGTGAAAAGGGCACTTATCGCACCTGAAAAGGGGCACTGACCAGATATGAAATGGGGTACTTATGAGAATGAAAAAGGGGCACTTATGATAAAGGAAAATGTGCATTTGTTGAAAGAAAAGGGACACCGATCAATGAAACGGGTTAATTATGAAAAGGGGAAGGGATACTTATGAGAATGAAAAGGAACAGTCTTCATAGGGGAAAAGGGGCACTCATGAAAAGGGGAAGGAGCTCTTTTTGTATGGGGGCACTTATCATAAGGAAAAGGGACACGTGTAAAATAAAACGTGTGCTTATCGGAGTTAAGAAGGGGGAGTTATTTAATTGTAAGGGACACTTCTTACAAAGGAAAAAGGGGCACTTGTCAAATTGAAAGGGGCACCTCTCAAATTCGAAAAGGGTACTTATCAGAGGTGAAGGGGGGCACTTATCAAAAATGAAAAGGGGCACCTCTCGTACCTGAAAAGGGGCACTTACTAGAGATTTAAAAGGGCACTCATGAGAATGAAAAATGGACACTTATTGCAAGGGAAAATGGGAACTTGTCGAAGGAAAAGGGGCACGTGTCAAAATAAAAGGGGCACTTATTATAGGTGAAAAGTAATAGGGGCACTTTTCCTTTGTAAAAAGGGGCACTTCTTACGAAGCTATAGGGGCACTTTACCTATGTGAAAAGGGGTACTTTTGAGGTACTTCAACAAGTGGGGGCACTGTGCCCCCCTACCCGCCCCCCCCCCCCCCCCGGAGCGCCGCCTCTGAATCAGTTATATATTTTGAGAGGGGTATAGGTAATTTGCTATTGATGGAATTTGGGGGAAATTAATAAAAAGTTAAGAATTACATCGTCACTAATGTAAGATTTTAGATCTTTAAACATTCCGCTAAATCTAGCTCAACAGACCGCCCCTCCTCATTAAATTTCAAAGTGCTTTCGATGTTTAAACATGGGGAATGGCTATTGGGTCGTCGTTGCTGTAAGATCGTGAATTCGCTTTGTTAATCCATAATGAGTGGTCGAATCAAGCCATTTTTAAATTAGCTTTGAACTATCAGTTACGTGTTTTTATTTCATCGTCTCAGTGAGTCTTTATTCATAACAGTGTCATTCGATTTGTATTTTGAGATCCGTACTTGACAGAGCAACTCATGCGCATTCGAGATCTGCCTATATAACCCCTCAGCCATTTTGGAGATGTCTAATAAGTATATTATATTTCAGGCTAGTATAACAGATAATTAATTTAGTACTTTATCTCCTTAATAAATTGTTATCTCTTAAATATATGTGTATTGTTACTGAATACAACTTAAATATACACTAGCTTGAGACAGTATTTTTGTCCCAGAAAGTCCTATTGTTTTATTATCAATAACGTTTTAGATGAATATGTGTGCAATTGTGATACATCTCTTTATGATAATAAAATATCCTAATACGATGTTGAATTAGATTTCTTAATAGAGAGATGACTTTGATTTTCCCAGTAATATAATGGAAAAAACATAGTAGGATATATCCTAATGCACTTGACAGCATCATCTAAAATGCGCGATCATGTTTTGTATATTTGTAAATTATAAGAAGCATAAAATGTTAAGTTAACTCATAAAACTGATCTCAAAAATAAAAAGAATAATTCTATATTACAATCACATCAAATCAGTTGATTGCTTATTATTCGGTATTGTTGATTGATTGAATGCACACAATGATTGCTTGTTTCTGTGATTTGGGCATTTTATTTTTTCTATATTTTGGGGTGATTACTCATCGTTTTACGTTTATTATCAGCGGACGTCTTTTTGAAAAATCGCAATAAAAGAGTATCCTTTCTATATGTACTTTTCCCTTTCGGAGCTATCACAATATTCGCTTTTGTTTTCATCTGTTGACTGAATGTTATCCACTTATCCATATATTAGTTGAATTGTAAAATGCATGTAAATGCTAATATGCATCTGCGACTCTAGTATCAAAGCTCTTGCCATTGGTTATTTCACTTAATCAGTACCTGATGTCTTTTTTTTTTTTTGGTATAAATTTCAGTTCCTGATGGTGATCACATATTAAAACTCACCATATCTCTGATCGGAGGATTCTTTTTAGTCCTTTTTGTCCGCATTATGATATGTTGCAACGATTGAATAAAGTAGTGTTCCCAATTTCAAATTATTAGCAATCAATTATTATTTGTATTAACAATCGATAGATCCTGATACTATTTTTGTGTGAAGTAAACAAAAACGAAATAAATAAATGTGTGTGTCTGAAGATGAGTAAGTTCTTAATTCTCCATCAAATTAGTTGGTCAGAAAGCTTCACAGGACCCTCATTTCACATACTAACCAAGAGACGGTGTTTTTCTTCTGATTCAAGTTTGAGTTTTAGGAACGGAGAAGTGTATGTTTAACGATCAAAACGGTGAGGAGGAGGATTATTATGAAGATGATAACGTGGAGGAGAAAGAGGAGAAGGGGGAGAGGAGAATGAAAAGAAGAGGAGAGGGAGGAGGGCAGGAAGAGGAGGAGGATGAGAAAGATAAGGAGGATGGTAATCATGCTGATGAAAATGATGATGTTATTTGTGAATGTAAATGACAATAAAGATGATAATGAAGTTGGAAATGATGATGACAATGACGATGAAGATGATAATGATGATGATGATGATGATGATAATGAAGATGATGATGATGATGATGATGATGATGATGATGATGGTGATGATGATGATGATGATAATGAAGATGATGATGATGATGATGATGATGATGATGATGAAGATGATGATGATGATGATGATGATGATGATAATGAAGATGATGATGATGATGATGATGATGATGACGATGATGATGATAAGGTAGACTGCCTGATTGAATGACGACTTGGTTGACCAACTTGACTTAATGAATGAATGATTTACTGACTGATTGGTTGATTGATTATTTGATTGATTGAATGAATGAAGATTTACAAAATAACTGAATGTTCGATTGCATAATAAATTAATCGATTGGATGATTGGTTGACCGAATGTCTGTCCTGCCACCTCCTTCAGAAGAGATTCAATTCTCCCTCAAACCTTTACAACATTAAACAGTACCCCCTTTTTAAAGGTGACCCTCTCCACAAGTGGCCTAGTGAAAACGATTTTCAGACCCATGACAACCTATTCTTGGACCTTCTAAATACCATTTTAAAGTAGTTGATATGTTCTTTCTCACTTCAATCCTAATGATTTTTCAATTAACGCAAAATACCAGGACAAATTCGACACAGTGCAGAAAAGTGTCTATGTAAACTTAAAGGGATCCGGTAACTTTGTCTCAGATTCTGAAACAAAATTCTGGATTTAGCTCATGATGCAATGATAATTATAAACCTTTAGGTCAGTCAGGAACCCCATAACTTTTACAAGCCGATCGCCTGTCTGATTATCAAGATATTTATGATTGGAATTACAAATTTTGAAAACCGTTTGTCAAACGGTTTTCATAACACTACAGTCTATTGGGGAAAACGAGTATGGTAAAACCGGTCACTCAAAGATTTTTATTTTTTTGAGGCACTTCTTGATCATTTTGAAGCGCAATTTTTTAGGGCTTCAATATTACACCATATCACAGACACAGATAACACGTAGGGCCGTGTATCTCAGATTTAACATTGTTAAACGATCCCTTTAAACAAGTTGCGCTATTCTACTACTCAAGCATGCATCTTCAAATATCCAGAAATTCCCCCACGTATCCCAAAAGGTCCTCCACAAAATGCCCTTTAAACAGTTAAAACGATAGTATAATCCGTTCACCGGGGTCAAAATGACTACAATGTCACAGTGTCTTTCTTCGTTTAAAAAGAAGTACCGTTTAGGAAGCTTAGGGTATAAATTGCTCTTTGTTTATTTCAAAAGACCATCATAAATAATGTAGAACTTTTAAAATCCCCGGCTAGTGCTAAGTACTTTACCAAAGGGCAATCAGGTTGAAATGAAGGCACTATTAAGTGCTACGACAAAACATCCCCCCTCGAAAAAGCTTTGTCAAGCCACTCATTCTCATTTGCCACTAATTTAATGCAACTAAAGGGAAACATTCTAAAATCAAGCAGATAGGACCACGCGTATTAACGGTGGATGGAAACGTCGAATTTATCTTACAATCATCATGTTATTAAAGCATCTCTAAAGTGTTGGGAGCCCCCAAAATTTGATGGTAAAATTTAAATTCTATGGTATAATGAAGTGGAAGTGGGCATCAATTATCACTAACTACTGCAAGGATTTGTAAAATAATTGTGTTTGAAGAAAAATACTGATGAAAGAGACAAGAGTACACAATTTGGGTTTTCTGTTGTACGCAGAATACTTAAATTTGCATTCTTTCATTAATATTTTTCTTTATAAACACATTTGTTTTAAAAACCCTTACACAACTGAGTGTCAAATGACATCCTCTTTCACATCATTATAACTTTGAAGTGAAATGTTGAAATAAGATTTGGGGGAAATTTGGGGCTCCTAACACTTTTAGGGTGAGGGGACTTTAAACCCCAACAAGTATGGTTTTTCTAGAATTACAAAAATGCAACGTCGCATGGTGATCTCAAACCATGGTCAGATCTACGTGTGTATTTTGAAACATAATACAATTCATTTAAATTAAATTGAATGGTTTATTGAAAATATTGAAAATGACAGCCCAAAGGCTGAATTACATAATAAATAAACTAAAGTAACATGAAATTAATGCTCGGTATGTCGCTCCACTCACTCACATATGGAACATTGAACCACTTCACACAAACATAACGTATGACGAGAAGGCAATTATTTCTTCACAGGAACACTTGTGATTTAGCAAATGGTCCTTGATAATGTATTAATTAGGACAGAGGGGTATCACGTAAACGTACAGTGTCCTTTGGTGCCCCCACCCCCCCTTGACAAAAGTCCCATATGCCTATATAGATATACATTGATTTTCAGTGATGTGTTCAAGCTCAACTTTAAAAAAAAAAAGTGAATTTGATGATATTTTATTTATTTAATTATTATCAATTCAGCAATTTCACAAAAATATAACAATGTAAATATGAGTAAACAAACATTAAAGGAATGTCAAGTATGAATGTACAATCTTACTGGGGGTCCTTACACTACGATCATGACGTTATTATTCTCATTTTCATCTGATTCAACCAACCCTTTCACAATAGTTTTGAAGTTCAAACGTTCTGTTCTGGGGACTAAAATTATCACCACTAGCAATGGATGAAAAGGTGATCTAAACTCTTATTTGGATCACTTCTAATGATTTGAAATTATTCGAGATATCGAAGTAGTGTAAAGAAAAAAATCCTTATTAGTTAAATTTTTAATACGTCATGAGTTAAATTTGTAATACGTCACGAGTTAAATTTGTAATACGTCACGAGTTAAATTGTATTACGTCACGAGTTAAAATTGTAATCAACCACGCAGGGCTAGTATCGAATCGTGGCTCTACAACCATAGGGTTGTTGTTACTATAGTATATAAATCTGGGGGAGGAGAGGGTGTTTCACAAAGACTAAGATCGACTTAAGTTGGACTTTAACTATGGCTTCATGTCATTGGTTGCTCTCACTATTGATCTCTCAATTATGATCTTTAGATAATGTTTTTTACTTCAATAATGAGCTATCAAAAAAGGTAAATTCTGTAGATTTGTGACCACGATTTGTACGTCCCTTGATAAAACAATTCCAGGAATAGTGGCATGAGCGGCCTGCCATAGTTCAAGTCCAACTTAAGTCGATCTTAGTCTTTGTGAAACACCCCCCTGAACCGTACTAAGAATATTTTTCTTGGCAGGAAACAATGATATCGAATAATGCAACTTTGATGGTTTCTTCTTTTGACAAGTCCCCTAAACTTTTGCTGGGGGGGGGGGGGGGGCAGGTAATAATTGATTTGCCCCGAGAAAACACTAATGAATCATCTTTTATACGGCCTCGAAATGATTAATTCTACACCAATGGATGTCCATATTTCATATAAATGAATGGATATTAAGAGTTTATTGGGGTATTGATCGGTTTGATTAGCGAAGCTTGTCCTTTTCACGCTTTGATTATTAATGCTTTTTGAAGACATGATGAGATGCGGGAAGGGAAGAGAGGGCGATGATCAATCGTCCGCCGGCAACCTTTTCCGCCTGATGTGTCACGCCTGACGCTAATTGTCATTATCTAAATGGAATACCCGGCATCGAAAAAATAAATATGAGTGACACGGTATATTAGCCCGACAGGCCAGAATCACTCACTTTTCAATGACGAAAGTGAAACAATAGGCGCTATAAACAAAAAACTATTGTGAGTTAACATGTTTGGGGCGAGATGACAAACAATTGTCTTCCTCATAAATTTTACTGTATGGTATGGTTGGCATCAATATACTTTCCATTTCCTTTTTTTGTGAACAAAAACCTAATGGTTCGTGCATTTAATGATTAAAATTTGTCTAAATACATCAATTAATACTAATGTCTTTTTGCTATTCGGGATTTGCAAACAAGAGATTACCATGAGTTTTTTAATGGAAATAATTAGAAATGGAATCACAAAGGGATCGCAATATGAGTTATAATAACAATCGAACCGACTACGGATACAAGAACCAAGTTGGAAACACTAGTATCTCAGTGATTCGGACAGTGACTTCTTAATTCTCAGTTATATATACTGCAAATAAGTTTTTGTTTAATTATGTTTAAGTATAAGCGATTAATATTGAAAACGTTTATTTATTTTATTCAATTGTATGTTCTTGTTTGTATTACACATTTGGAGGAATAAAACAAAGTAACCATATATATATATATATATATATATATATTATGAACATTTTCGATGAGATGTAAATTCAATAGATGATCCTCACGCTGTATATTGGACCTGTTACATACATGACATATATTATACCACAGTGTTGAGATGCTACTCTCCTTGAAGGGAGGAGGCTTCTTAAACCTGACATAACACCCCATATAGAGAGGACTCAATCCCCGAGGCAAAGTGTGGGACGCTTCCATCATTCTTCATTGTTTTCCACCAAATCTTACCCCGATTTAATGATTTGCGACAATAACCAACTTCCGACGACATCTACCACCATCCTGTTGTCATGACAACCAGGTAGCGTACCCGTTGATTCTGCATCACTGGTTTCCGATACGCAGACATGTGTTTTCGAAGAGAGGGATTCAGTATGTAAATAAACATCTCTCCCAGCCTCTAAGCACTTCCCGACTTGAGATGGAACTTCCATTCTTCACTTTAGGCACAAGATGGAGATCATTCATTTCTATTTTCTCATCCAAACTCCATCCCTCATTTTCTCGAGTCTTTTCCATTCCATTTTTGCCGACCAACAGGTTCTTTCTCTCAACAATCGACATATTTTCAAAAATTGTTGGCATTGACTTCTGAAAAGGGGGATTTATGTTTGTTGTAATTTATACGTTAGAATAACTAGTTCCACATAATGTGTAATAGCAACTTTTCTTATTTTTCCCCCAATCTGTCAAGTTCGCTGAGCTGACATTCTCGATGTCATGAAAGTTTCTAATTTCGGAACAAATTCAGAGCAGGGTCCATCTTTTAAAGCAATATGTAGGAATTCGTATACAAAGGAAGGTTTCTTTACACAAACTTTCAAAGCATTAAAAAAGTCAGGTATCTGCACCTTTATAATAACGAAATCTCAAAAAATGAACCTTCGAAAGAAACTCCAGACAAACGCATCTGCCGATAAATGTACTTTCGAAATAAACAGACCCATCTTCAACATAAAGGTAAAAAACAAATAAATATACCGTCAAAATAAAGTTGATGGTTCGGAATCGTCTGACATTTGGAATAAACTCTTTGAAGAAAAAAGAAAAAAACAAAACTGTGCGGAATTAAATATCGTCATGATTATAGGTTCAATACCTGGAAATGTACATATTGGACTCTTGTAATAATGGGATCAGTACATTGATTTTTCATTTTATTTCGTAATATCAAATTTTCTAGATCGAGGCCAGTACAAGATAATCACATCCAAAATGGTTTTTTTCGTAATGTAATCAAATTTAATGCATACGTCTTTGTGAGGTGCCACGTTACAAATCATTTGATTCATCTGTTACGAATAATTGTATTTCAATAGTCAGAATGCGAATTGAATACATTACGTGTTGTTAAGTAGGTCAAGCCGTATTGTTTGTGTTACCTAGCAACAACTACAATGTAATGTATGCAATTCGCATTATGAATTGAAATATATTTATTTGTAACAGGTGCATTAAATAATTTATAATGAGGCACTTAACAAAGGCTTAAGTATCAAATTTGATTACATTACGAAAATGGCCTATTAAAAGCCTCACGCCCACTCCAATCATATGCACTACCTACCAGTTTAAGTTACTCGCACCCCATCAATATGTTAAGATTTACGTATTAGAATCAATATGTTCTAATCGCTTTCCTCCATTTTCCTTGTTTTAGTCTCAGTTTCAGTTTCCGTGTTTTAAACTGTGTTTTTTTCCTCCAACACCTGAGTATTTTTAATGGAAATTTGTTGGTAGGCAAAGTACATGACATATAAATTCATTGGTTTCTGAGAAAAAGATTAATGAGAGAAACTTTAACGGCTACGTGATGTCAGTGATAAATGTAGACCTATGATTTATAGGAAACACTTTGTAATCAAGTACCTAACGACACCAACAAATGACAATAAATGATCACTCTCATTTCGCGGCAATTAGTCTAATTGGTATGAACTAAGCGATTATCAGACTAATAACATGAGTGATTAGCTTTATCGGTTTATTGCAATTAATCAGGAAACTGGGGAAATAAATTATTTCTTAATATGCCATAAAAGAGCAATGAAGATAAAAGTGATAAGTGTGATCATTTTGGTAATGGAGATTATAATTTAATGAGGTGAGAATGGAGGATGATGATGAAAATAAAGAGGGGAAGGACAGGAAGATATAATTAATTATAATTATAGCTATTAAAATCAATGAGTATAATGGCCATGTGATACAATATACAACCAAAATGAGAATTGGTATATAATGAAATCAAGTTAGAAATCGAATATTTCATTAAACACTTTCAAACACAAAATATAGGAAAGTATTGTTAGATGGAAAATGGATTAACAAGATCTTTGTCATTGAAACTATTGAAAAAAAACATTAGCATGATTTACATCGACCTGATTGTAAGTGTCACTGTAGAGAACTAAATACGACGTGATCATGTTGGATCATTTCAATATAGACGGATTGTACACAAACTTTGAATCCATTCTACATCTGTAGGCCTATTTGGCTTAATGCAAAAAGATGCGAAACAAACACAAAAGGCATCCTCATCCAGTACTCGGGTAACATCACTTTCTTGATCATCACCCAACAGAATAATAATTCACACGTTTTCTGGATACTCCTGGGGGAAAAGAAAATAGTCACATTTTGTTTGAAGTTAATTTGTACGTAAGATTACCTCTGTAATCAGGCAGAGACCGGCGACATGATATCTTATGGTCCTGTAGCTAGACATGTTTTCTACATCATTAAATAATGCGATGAGTAATGGGATATGTTAATCCCGAATGATGTTGTTCAGCGTTAATACCGGAATACAATCTAATCATATAACAAGGCCAGGATTGAAAATAATAGGCTTTTGCGACCCACTAAGGTTTGCATCTTTAGAGTAAACATTATGATTAGGTAATTATAAATGATTGGACGGAGATGGAGGGTAGAAGCGTGGTCACGGTCCCTAGAGGGTTAAGATGCAATGCGGAACATTGCTGTGTGAAAATGACGCCATGGTCAATGAGCAACGCTGGAAGTGGGTGTGTAGGCCTACAGATTTGTATCAATCCGATATGCTAATTTAAGTCTAGAATAGACGTCACAAAGCCTATATCTGCACTAGTTTGGCCAGGAGGGATTACACCTCACTGCGTGGTCACCGACAGGTGGTTATCTCATCAAACCAGCTCTCGATTAACATAAGAAAAAGGGATCATGGGGGATCAACGGGTGCCGCTTATAGAGGGCGCAAGTAGCTACAAGTAGTGCAGTCCCGAGTTAACGTCACCATGCGGAAGACTCACTTCCGAACCGATACAGAGAGCTGACAGTTAAACTCACCACTAGACCAACTCACATTTCACTCTGTCTCCACTGAATTATTCCATATGGTTTGTTTTCGTCATCATAAAACGACACCCTTGCCACCACCACCACCACCACCACCACCAATACCACTAACACCACCACCACCATCACTAATACCACCACCAACACCATCACCGCCATGAACACCACCACCACATCACCACCACCACATCACCACCACCATCATCACCAACACCACTAAGACTACCACCACAGCTATACTACTATTACTACTACTACTACTACTACTACTACTACTACTACTACTACTACTACTACTACTGCAACTATATTAACTTGTATAACGCAATGAACATCAAACCAAACACAATTTGTTTATACAAGCGTGTATAAAGGACATAGAATAGAAATGATATGTGATGTATAAACTTGATAGTGTACTTACTAGTACGTTTTTATAATTTTCTTTGTTATTACCAATCAAAACCATCGTCAAAAGCTCTATAACGTGCCAAATTGCGCTTGTCTTATTTTGTACACTAGCTAAACCTTTCCCGCATCATACCTTCAAGCTGATTCCGTCGATATAACCACTCTCTTACTTATGAATTCACAGAAATTGTAACTCCAGTCATGGATCTGAGAATCTTGTATGATTGTGGGTCAGGACAGACAGGTGCATGTCTCTGATCGTATAAGAACGTTTAAAGATATAGACCGGCAGTGGTAACATTGCAGTTCAAGGGTTTTGGGTGCAAAATATCATTCAATATTGTTTAAATATTGCCGTCAGAGGTTTAGATGGCAATACTTCAACCTAAATATGCAAAAAAGCAGAAATATATGCCCAAATATTCAACGTTAAAGGTACTATCTCCCATTTGCAGACCAAAAAAATGAAAAAGTTAAATTCCAACTGCATTTGAAAGATAATACTAATTTAGAACTTCCCTAAAAAAGGTGGGGCTTGAAAATGTCTTCAAGTGGGAAAATAACGACTATTAGTTGTCAAATCGACTTTAGGGCTATAGAGCCCAAAAGTAATAGTCTTGATTTTCAGACAATTGTACCGAATGGTCATAAGTTTTATGCTGCGCAAAGATTCAATCAGTTTAATCTTGGCCATCACAAGAAGTGGGTTATTGATGTAGACAAATGCTCATGTACCCTTTACAACTCTTTTCATGTATGTTATTACCAAAGAAGAAAAAAAGCCAGTCAGTCACTCAATAGTGTCTGACAGTGAAATCTAGCAAGTAAACGGGTTTCCTTGCATAATTTGAATATGAGGACACTGCTAACGTTTAAATTTCACAGACAGGACATACATGACATATTCATAATTCCTGCAAAGTTCTACAGAATTTGAGGTTGGCTGCAAAAGGGACATAGTACCTTTAAAGTGCATTTGCGATATTTCCAGGCCGGATCGATTTGATAATTTACCAAATATATCAATTATGATTTGTATCTGTGTTAAGCCATTGTGTATGGAAATTATTTCTTTAATTATTTGTATATGATATATGGATATACTGTATATGATGGAATTTGTTTTGAAAATAAAGAACCCTGTGGAAGGGGGGAAAAAAGAGAAAAAATATATCAATTAGTAGGCGGTTTCCCGGCAAAATTTGTATCATCACGTATTAGTCAAAACATATTCTTTCACATGATTGGTAATAAGGGCTTCCATTTCATATTTTGAGAGGGGGCATTTTAAAAACTGGTCTATACCTTTAAGAACGTTTGAAATAGAATACGGAGATGAAATTGAGCCATCTCCACTTACTGATCACTGAAGACTTGGCGTTATGGATGGATGCATGGATGGTGGAGGTATCGAGGTGTCGTGGTATATTGGTTCATCGACTTGGCGCTCAGTCCTAGGGTTGAGGGTTCGAATCTCGGCCGGGCACTAACGTCCTTTGGCGAGACGTTTATCCAAGGTTGCCACTCTCAACCCAGGTTTTTATCGGGTACCTGGCTAATGAGGCTTCCCCGGGTATAAATTATTCTTATCATTATCATTATTATTATTAATAATAATAGATTACAATTTGTATTATTATTATTATCATTATTATAATCGAAGAGAGAAGTACAAACATAGGTATTGCAGGATTATAATTAAGTAGCATTGGTAACGTAAATAGTATAATATTCTCATTGTACTAGCAGCAGCAGTAGTAGTAGTAGCAGTAGCAGCAGCAGTAGCAGTAGCAGTTGTAGTAACAGACTAGCAGTAGTGTTGTAGTAGTAGTTAGTAGTAGTAGTAGTAGTTGTTGTTGTTGCCTTCGTCCTCGTCGTCCTAGTTGCCTTAGTCGTCGTCGTCGTCGTCGTCGTTGTAGTAGTAGTAGAAGTAGTAGTAATAACAGGGATATAGCACCAGTATTATTTATCCTATATAAGTGGAATTTAATAATGATCGGCTTAGTGAAAGTGGTAATGCAGGTCAATGAAACAAGTGAAATAATTGATTACGATACACTTCAAAATAGCGTACATCAAACAGAATGATAAGTTTACAAATCTACGCATTTTAATCGTATTCGTCACAGGCCATCGGTACGCCTATTCGTCCTCCATTTAATCATTGAGGCTTGGCAGATAGAGCGTGAAAACCGAAGCGATTATCATCATCATCGATGCCATGCAACGAATCACACGTCTAGATAGCTGTATGGACAGACTGATTTCTTCATTCATAAATTAATGATTGTCGGCATATAGACGATTAGTTTCTAAAGGCTTATTTCTGGCTACCAAATCAACCTGTTATATTACCTGCCGGCTAGCAATCGATTTATGCTCATCGGCAAAACTCGACATCACTCAAATGCTAGGAGAATGATGACCCCGGCGAACTGGTGATGATCATTTAGAAAATACATTATCATTAATAAATAATAATAGGTCCCAGAGTTGGGCTGTGCTTTTTGGATTTCTTTTTATCTGATTTGTATTTTTTGAGGGGGAGTGAATAATTAGCTACTTTAAAAAGAAACATGACCTTTATCTCAAGAAGCAAATATATCACAAAACGTCGCCCTTTTTCTAAACAACTCGGCACACTGTCTGTCTTCCCTTTATTGACTTTGTGTAACTTCTATGTACAAACTTCCAACGTTATGTTCTAACATTATGGATTCTCTTTTATAAATTAATATTTATTCAAGCTATATCGATAATCCATTGAAACACAAGTGAAAAGGAACTAGTGCATTTGTTGGCCTTTCTTACAACAGAATATAAACATGCCCTGTACGGTTGTAGTAAACAAGGAGCTTTCATCCCTGGTTGTATAAGATTGATGGGAGGGGGCTCCATCTAAAGTGTTTAGATCGTCGAATATATCTTATTGGGGGCACCCAAGTAAGATGGATGAGAATGAATGATTTAACGTTGTGTATGAATAGACATTTCGAAGAAAACATAAAACAGCCGCCATTAATTAAAGTATGATCATATGCGCAGAAATATGGTGCCCTTATTCTTGTTAGATTATCTTCATTTGAAAATTAAATTTATTTGTTTATTTATTTATGAGGGGAAACGTACCCACTTCTAGACATGTGATAATATCTTGTTTCTTTGAAACATTTTTGTTAGGATCAATATGACCCCTAGATGTATGGTCATTAACTACCGCGATGACAACAAATGTCAAATTATATTTATGCTAAGAAAAAGCCATGGTCTGTTTTTTGCCATTAAATTAACACAATGGAAGCAAAGCTATACTGAGGAAAGAATTTACCCTGTTACTGATATACAGACTGAGTACTCTGCAACGTCTAAGGCCATCCTACAGAAAGAAAATTAAACCTCCAGATGATACAGTATTACTTTTATAAACAAATCTACTGTTTTGTTTTGTTTTTGCTTACACAAAATAGTTTCTTAGAGAATCCAACTTGTGGCACAATATAAACTTTTTGTAATAGTGTTTTTATTATGAGAAACATCCTCTATCAGAGCAGGTGGCAGAGTCAGTGGTTAAGCCAGAAGACCTCACCCCCCCCCCCCCCTCCCACCTTAGCGCCCGTCATGACGTAGAATGTAAGAAAAACAATATACACCCCGTTCTCTCTCTCCCCCCTCTCTCTCTCTCTCTCTCTCTCTCTCTCTCTCTCTCTCTCTCTCTAAAATCTATTACAGGAAAATCAAAAATCAAGCAAGCATACAATAACAAAAAACACCAACGAAACACCAAAGGTTATTATATTTTCTAGGTTGTATATTTTACTCCAAAATTTTCAAACAGTGCCGAACAACAGATAATTCCATTAATGAGGCTTTTTAAGCTTCAATTTTCTCGACCAATGCCCCCCCCCCCCTGCCTCCTCTTGCATCCACAACTTTTAAACAAGCTGGTAATAATGGTATCCTGTATTTAGGCGCATCTGATAGGAGGTAATCAATATGCATATTAGTGACGTCATGTACGATATAAGGAATATTATATTATATAATATTCTTTTTTATACAATAAATATGTTACGTGTAGCGCGCTCGATCGTACGTACGTGAGGCGACACCTGCTGGACAGTGTTGCACAGTTAAATCAGGGAGACAATCTCACAATTGTACAGGTTTTTTTTCTGTGGTTATGCAGTTGTACTATTTTAGAGTCGAGTAAATGTATTTGGTTTTGTTTTCAAAAACAAGTTTGGACAAATTTGGCGATTCTTATCGTCATTTTGTACTCCACAGAGCATGCATGTGGTCATCCAGCCGGTGAAACCACCTCCCTGCAAGTGTCCCCTCCTACCCCTACGTGTGCCCACAATGGAAGGGAAATTAAATAAGACATCATAGCGTTTTAACATCAAATACCTTAAAGGTATTACAAAGTTTTGGTAAATTTTGAAAATTGGCTGGATAGTGATTCTTTACAATTTTGATATATCTGGTTGCCCCTTTTGATTTATTATAAGCACTAAAAAAATTAGCCCCTAAAACAATTGAATATACAAATTTACCGGTGCTCCCGGTAAATTTTGATAAATTTCAAATAGCGCCTACGACCATACGATGGTAGCTGCGACCATGAAAATCTCAGAATAAGTAGTTGTGATATATATATTCCGAACGGAAATAGCAAATCGGTCGATTTTATTCATTCCTTGAAAAGGCGCTATACAACATAAAGAGTTTATTATTAACAATTTCATCACTTTAGACTCGATTTCAACCGCGACAACGATCACTGAATATTGTAGGATCGCATATGCTTCCAATATGTTCATTTGAGCCAAATTCATGACCCCATACCAAAACTTTGTATCACCTTTAAAGCAAGACAAGTAAATCTTTCTAAATTAGGTTTTAAATATCAGTTCAACTTCTTTGTATTGACGGTTTTTTAAATAAATGTGTTTTACGTTGTCAATTATATCCTTGGCTTGCAGGTGTGCCCGCCTCCCACTACAATAATGTGCCCGCGGAGATATCAGTGTATTAAGACTTACTTAACGTTTGTATATTAAATGACTTAAAGGTAAGGGCAATAAAGCTTTCAAATATACAAATTAGTATTAGAAATATCAATTAAACTTCTATTTCGTTTATGTTTTCTGGTACAATAACGTGTTTTACGGGGTCAACTATCCACTTCCTGCAGGTCGCCAGGTGTGACCACCTATACCTCTACGTGTACCAGATGAGAAGATTGTGTAATAAGGCATATAGCCAGTGTGGTATATTAAATACACTTGAGGTAATGGATGAAATAAAGCTTTCTAAGATACAAGTTAGTTTAAAGAATATTAATTCAACTTCTTGTTATTGATTGTTTCTTTCAATTATAAAAAAGTATAACGTGGTCAACTATCCCCTCCCTGTATGAGTGCTCGCCTACCCCTACATGTGCCCGATAAGAGGGAAGGCATATAGTTAGCGTTTATAATATTATTACGTGCTCATTATCGTGAGTGTACCTTAAAAGCAAGAGCAAATACAGCTTTTTAAAATAGAATTTAATTTAAAGATAATGTATATAAATTTTACTTTTAATGACAACGTCATTCATCCTTATAAATCCTTGGTGCTACAGAAGTTTATTTCAATTCAAAGTCAAATAACTATTGAGCAATAATTCATGTTCAATTCGTTAAAATGTAACTGATTACTTTAAATACATGTAGTTTGCATATAAATTTCAAATATGATTTAAGTCAAATTTGCACTAAAAAGCTTAATTTCGAATATGACAGGAATGAACTTTTCCCACTCAGTCTGTCTCGATCTCGTAAGTTCAGTCCATGTCAAACAATTATTGATGCAAGTACTGTAATAGCTTGATATCATTGTTTACCTCTAATGTATTCAATATGATAACAAAAGCTATATTCCTTATTACACTTGCAGGGAGGGGATAGTTGACCACGTTAAACACGCTATTTTTCAATAATAACTGATGGAAAGATTTAAATGTATAACCACAGCAGGGGGCGCTAGAGCACTGTCTATAACATAGCCATATAGGAAAAAGACTTTTGTCCCAATCGATGGATTTTGACAACGAGTTACGCATTGAATGTAATTACTAAATGTTACGAAATGGCGTAAATATTTGCTATTGAAAGTGATTTAATGTTTGTATGTCATGCTGTTTTGTCAGTCATGCTGTTTTGTCATGGAAGGGCAATACAGTGATTACAACTTTGAAAACATTCATAACTTTCTAATGTTTTGTCCAATTTCTTTCAATCTGTCACCAGTCAAAACTTTTTTTCAGACAGAAATAGTCTATGCAAACATTTTCCCTACACTGGGAGAGGGAGTACCCCTCCTCACAGACCCCCCCCCCCCCTCCCCCCACTGAAATCTTAGTTACGGGCCTGAGTCAACTTCTCTGATTTTTGAGCTTTCCTCTATATTGAGTAGCTTGATCTTGTTGCATATTGAACTTAAGTATTCATTGGTCTCCCCGACATATAGCTCCAATGAATAGAGAAGTGCCATATTCAGTTCAGTTGAATAACTATTTGAATTTTAATTTGAATTTATTAACAACGACACATCACAATAATGACAGTATATAGTGCAGCTGGTACTCTGTCCTATTTCATTTCTCCTTTTAAACATTTTGTTCTCCCGTCTTTTCTTTCTATCTTAAACTTCTTGTGAAAAGTGGCGTAGCTACGGGGGCATAGGTTCACGTGCCCCCAATCGAATGGCAAAAACAGAGCGAGGGGAGAGATGAAGGAAAATGACAAATAACGTAAAATAATATAAGGAGTTAGGTTACTCGAAAGTGCATTTTAAAGATTATATTATTATGTGAATCAGTCACTTGGGGACAACAGGATAAATCTTAAATGAAATTTGTTGTAAGATTAATCAAAAAATGTTTTTGGGATGTTCCAATCTTCGTCCTTGATGTACCCCTCACGGCCCTTACGCGAAATGTGCCCGTACGTCTGTGTACAAAGGATGGATTTAGGTGACGCGAAACTCTTTTACTCCTAAAAAGGGTGCCGTGAATAAAACAAAAGTTTGAAAAACGCTGATCTATAGTAGACTGAAAATTGGTGCCCTCCCAATGAATGAGCCCACGCTATATGTTACTACTTGTCAATACTCTTTAATCAAATGTAATTATTTTCCCTTTTTCTTCCACCCCCCCCTCATCCCCTTTCTCTCTCTCTCTCTCTGTGCCTGTCTTTATGTCTGTCTGTCTGTCTCTGTCTGTCTGTCATTCCCTGTCTCTCCCTGTCTCTCCCTGTCTCTCTCTCTCTCTCTCTCTCTCTCTCTCTCTCACTCTCGCTCAATTCTATCTCCTTTCCAACTCATCGCTTCCCTTCTATCTCCACCTTTTCCCAATCCAACTCTCTCTCTCTCTCTCTCTCTCTCTATATATATATATATCACTCTCACTCTCTCTTTCTCTCACTATCTCTCATCATCTCTATCTCTTGCATGTCATTAACAAAAATCATGTGTCTCTCAATCATATTATCGTCCCATCGTCCTGTCCAGTATGCTTAAAGGTAAAGACCATTTATGGTCATGCGATTGCATTGTGAAAGAAACGTTGTGGAATCGATCAGAAAAGGTTGATCATCTAGCATATAAGTATTGGTGTGTACTGCAAGGTCCTGGAATCATCAAAATGATAAGAAATATGGCCCAGTCTTCGTAAAGTTACAGCACTGTGCAGAAAGATGTATATGGGACTATACGCACACGTGCGCGACACGTGCGTTTATCTCTCACAGACCATGTAGATAAACTAATTTACCAAATATATCAATTAGTAGGCGGTTTCCTGGCAACATTTTTATCATCATGTATTAGTCAAAACATATTCTTTCACATGATTGGTAATAAGAGCTTCCATTTCATTTTTTCAAATTGGGGCGTTTCCAATACTGGTCTTTACCTTTAACATGAATGATGATTATTATAACTCAATTATCAGTCTAGCTCGTGATGTTCAAAGGAAACAATTAAAAGGCAGAGGATATAGGGAAACATCAATTAGAATCGCATGATAAGCACTCAAAAATATATGTCAAGACGGTTTAGTCTCAAAATGCAATGCCATAATATCAAATCTCAAGATGAGCTTTAAACTTGAATAATACCTCGATACCTCCGGGGGGGGGGGGGCAGGCAGCGTTTAAAACTACCGTTTGGGCAAGTTCGGGGGGTTTTACGAATTTCGGGTGCCAGCGCATGACCCTTCTTTACCAGGGAGAAGCCTCTTAAGTCTCTGTCCCTACATTTTATAGTAAGAGCCGTGTTGCCATCACTCTATCCATTAATGATATGAATATTTGCCTATCAACTCGGGTTATAGCCCTCCCACAACTTGCATATTATTTTGTATATTGCAAAACTTTATTTCTAGAGCATTTAAGACATGTATATATATATATTTCTTTTTTGAGAGAGAGAGAGAGAGAGAGATTGAAACAAACAATTTCGATGCTGTGAATACTTCGACCGTTACAAGGTACATAAAGTACCAAAACAATGTCTGGACGATAGGTTCTCAAGATTAATGGAACCAATGATAACATTATACACACACGCATGGAAATGAACCCTTTTCTTTCTGTTTGTCTTCATTTCAATATTTCTTTATTCATTCTACTGTTTTCCATTTTTTTCCTTTTTTTTAATTCTTTTTTCCCTTTTCCTCTTTTTGGACGTGGAACTGAGTCTCAGTTTATTTCGCCATGCAGTCTGTTGGTAAACGGAACAGAAGCTCCCAATATCTAATCCCGCATCACTTTGTCAAGACGTCTGCTACCCCCAACTAAAGCCAGAATTCTATGATCTGCCGTCAGTCTTTCCAACATTTTGTTTCACCAGTCTATATATTTTGGTTGAAAACGTAGCAGTTGGTCCCTTCTTGTCGTCCGGCACATTGT
Source organism: Strongylocentrotus droebachiensis (assembly GCA_035222895.1). Classification (NCBI taxonomy): domain Eukaryota; kingdom Metazoa; phylum Echinodermata; class Echinoidea; order Camarodonta; family Strongylocentrotidae; genus Strongylocentrotus; species Strongylocentrotus droebachiensis. The sequence goes on along the minus strand of JAVYIG010000271.1, from coordinate 298,801 downwards.
AACCTTGTCTACATAATCATCAATAGTGATCTGTCAGTTTATGACAGGTTCAGTGACCCAATCTGAATTTTACATCAAGTGTCTCGGTCTTGAGCCATCCGTTTCAACATTTCATATCCTGTTGCTCCACATTCTGCGATTAAATCATCTAGAAAGCATTTACGAGGTCTTCCCCTCATCTTCTTTCCATGTAGACGACCTTCTATGACTGATCATCAAGCCATTATCGTGCCGCATTATGTGTCCAAGCCATTTCTTCCGTCTCTCTCTAATCGTTTGAATCAGCACCCGCTTTTCTTTTCTTTTGCTTTGTTTTGTTTTGCCAGTCTGTTCATGAGACGGAACAGTTAGGTCTCTATCTGCACCGATCTCCTGTTTGGACTACTACCTTTAGTTTAATAGTCAGCATCCTCTGATCTCTGAACCTCCAGATATTTGCAAGTGTATTTGAAAACGGAACAGAAGCTCCTGAGACGTATAGCTGTCCCGCTCATCACTATGTGAAGACGTCTGCTACCTCCAGTTAAAAGTCATGTTTCTGTGATCTACCGCCAATCTATACAGCATTACATTAATTTTGTTTCAACAGTCCCTGTTGGTTTGAACCGGGACAGTGTCGTCCGGCACACTGTAACCTTGCCTGGACAGCAACATCCAGCTAAAGACACCATTCTGTGTAATCTCTGAACCCTTCTTTGTTTTGCCAGTCCGTTTAGAATCAGAACAGCACATCTCTATGAAGGAGGTTCCTATGTGTTGTCTGTCTGTCTGTCGTATCTCGATCAGGTGGACTGCTACCTTCAGTAGTCATCACTATGTCGTTGTCTGTCATATCCGAACCCTCATTTTGTTTCACCAGTCCGTTTGGAAAACGGACCGACAGGCACGGTGCACCTTTAATGTCTGGACTGCTTTCTTCAGTGAAGTCGGCATTCTGTAATCTCCGAACCTCCATTATTTTTTTTTATTACGCGAGTCTGTTGAGAAATTAAGGAAAAATATGTATTAAGAAGAAGTCCAACTATTTTATTTTGTATAAAAATAGGAAATGTAGTTCTGGGCTCACAGCAGAATACATTTTCACGCATTTGTACCTATAACCTTTCCTTCATAAACTTAATCAAAGAACTGTTACCCAGCATGCATACAATTGTATAAGCAATGATGATTACGGTTAGAGGCGGTTAGTTATTATATTATGTGTTATATTTATTTCAGAAATAAACGGCTTATTGTTTGCTTCATTTTGTGTGAAAAACTATGAAATATCCGACTGCAAAATATTCACCTAGATTTCTTCTAATCCGATCCCTTACACACACACTGGCTAAAATCTTCTTAATCATTTCAACCAATTCTTGCCTTGTCTGGCTCTTTACTTTGAAGTAAGATCCCGGAGACGAACATGGTAGAGGGCTGTTGTTCCTGCGTCTCGGTGGAGATGTTAATCAACGCAGCCCTTGTGCACTTTATCGGCTTCTCTTCTTCATCCTTTATCCTTTTCTTGGAGGTTTTGAGTTTGTGGCTCGCCGGATTCTGATGAAGAGGGAGGAAAGAAGTACAAGAAATTTATATGTTGTTGCTGTTGTTGTTTAAAATGAGCATGCAGTTTAAATCGTAATCCTCATACTAGGCTTTCCTCAATAATTCCAAAGTTTAATTATGATGCGTTAAAGTAAGAAATATCCAACTGCATAATATTTACCAAGTTTTCTGAAAATGCGTTTCCCTTTCACAAAATGACATTAGTTCTTCCTACTATCTTCGGGTCATCCTTGCCTTGCCTGCATGGATCAGTACTTTGACGGAAGACCACTGTGCGTCTTTGCGGTGATCATCAACGCAATTCTGGTGCACTGCCTCTCCTGTTCCTTCTTTCTCTTATTCTTGGGAGTTTTGGAAGTGGCTCGCCGGATTCTGATGAAGAGATATGAATGAAATTATATGTTGTCGAAAGTTGATGTTGCTGTTTTTGTCGTTGTCGTTGTTTTCGTTTTGAATGAGCATGTAGTGTATATAACTCGTCATTCTTATGTTAACCTTTCCTCAGTAATTTCAAATATTATATGTGTAAAAGTATGAAATATTTAACGCGAAAATATTTACCTAGTGCTCTGAAAATGCGTTTTCTTTTTAAAAGATTTTGCATTGGTTCTTCCTGGGGTTCTTGCTTTTCCATTCAGCCCAACTTGCCTTGCCATGCTCAGTACTTTGACGGAAGATCACTGTGCGTCTTTGCAGTGATTATCAACACAGTTCTGGCGCACTTCATCTGCCTCTCCTTTTTCCTCTTTCTCTTCTTTGGGGAAGTTCTGGTTTTGTGGCTCCCGAATTCTGATGAAGAGATATGAATAAATTTATATGTTGTCGAAAGTTGATGTTGCTGTTGTTGTCGTTTTCGTTGTCTTCGTTTTAAATGAGCATGTGGTGTATATAACTCGTCATTCTTATGTAAACCTTTCCTCAATTATTTCATGTGTAAAAGTATGAAATATCCAACGTAAAAATATTTACCTATAGTGCTCTGAAAATGCGTTTCCTTTTGAAACGATTTTGCATTGGTTCTTCCTGGGGTTCTTGCTTTTCCCTACAGCCCATCCTTGCCTTGCCATGATCAATACTTTGAAGGAAGATCACTGTGCGTCTTGGCTTAGATTATCAACGCGCTCCTGAGGCACTTCATCTGCCTCTCCTGTTCCTTCTTTCTCTTATTCTTGGAAGTTTTGATTTTGTGGCTCCAGGATTCTGATGAAGAGATATAAATGAAATTATATGTTGTTGATGTTGTTGTTGTTGTCGTCGTTGTTTTGAATGAGCATGTAGTGCATACTCGTTATCGTTATGTTAAGTTTTCCTCAATAATTTCAAAATATTTTATGAGTAAAAGTATGAAATATCCAACGCCAAAAATATTTACCTAGTGCTCTGAAAATGCGTTTCCTTTTCAGACAATGACCGTGCATTGGTTCTTCCTGGGGTTCTTGCTACTCCCTTCAGCCCATCCTTGCCTTGCCATGCTCAGTACTTTGAAGGAAGATCACCGTGCGTCTTGGCTTAGATTATCAACGCGCTCCTGAGGCACTTCATCTGCATCTCCCGGATCCTGTTCCTTCTTTCTTCCTATTCTTGGAAGTTATGATTTTGTGGCTCGCGGATTCTGATGAAGATATGAATGAAATTCCAGAATGTCTGTATGTTTTTTTTAATTTAACGAGTATGTAGTGTCTAATCGTCATCCTTAATTATGCTAGGCGTTTATGCCTGTTACACGAATCCCCCCCATGTAATTATTTCCTTTAAACAAAACCCCAAGATTTTCTGCTTCAGCAGCGAACCAACCTTTGTTTTCGTCTCGTTGTCGGCAGGCATCAAGATCAGCCAGCATGTAGGCGACTAAAAGATCGGCTTCGATTTCCTCGGCGACGTCCGTCATGATGTCCGTGAGCCATGATTCGATCTGGTCATCGGTAGTCGTATTAGCGATGGAGGTAGACCCATTCGTTGCTCTGACTCCCTTCTTCCCTCTCTTCCTATTCCTCCTTCCTCTCGCCCTCCTTCCACGTGGCTATGAATGAATGGAATGATACTATAGTCAAACCTGTGTTAAAAGCCACCTCTCTACAAAGGCCACCTGTCTATATATTGGACAAGCATTTGGTCCTCCTCGAACCTGTTTCTTTTCTAGTAAGGCCCCCTGTCTACAGTAGCCACGTTTCATGTTTCCATTTGGTGGCCTTAGCAGACAGGTCTGATTAAGTTAATCTTTTGATAGTTCCGTTAACCTTTTTTCCCCATAGTTACTCGTTAATATTTTTACATTAGTTAATTTAGCAAGGTTTTCTCGTTACAAAGATCTGTAAAATTTGTTTGTGAATGATTTGCCTTTAACCAAGTTAATCGTACACCTAGATTGTTAATAATTTAAATGCATTTTTAATGACCGACTTGCAATTTACTACTTGTATGATACCAAATTTATGATCGAAACATAATATCTGATTTCTCTAGCCCATACTATCACGAGAAGAATATCCATTCAGATGTAAATCATTTCAATTTTTGGGGAGTCCAATGAGAGATGATACCTTGGGAAGAGGAATTTTGCCTCTCTTCACCGAGACATCTCCTTCCTCTTCTTCAGGATTAACTTCCCCCTCCTCCTCCTCCTCCACCTCATCCATCTCCTCCTTCTCCATCCCCTTCTCTTCCTCCTCCCCCGGCTGCTGCTGGCTCATCATGTGCTGGTCTATCGCCATGATAAAAGCGGTGTTCAGGTCGTAAAGGCGTCGCAGGACCAGTCGTGCAGCTTCCTGATATATGTACGAAAATCAAGATCAAAAAGACTTTAAAAAAGTCAACCTAAGACAATTTCAATAAGTTAAACGTTATCCACGATCTATTACAACATCAAACTGTTTAACTTCAGTTCTTCCTCTTCCATATCTTTTTCCTTTGCCTTCCCATAAATACTCCGAAAGAATTTTGAACTAAATGAACTTCAGTTCTTTCCATAACTGTTTGTCTTCCAGGACTTCTTTCTTGGGAATATAGCCACAGAGTTCTTTTCGGAAATATTCCGGGAAAAAAAAATCTATCATCATGATCATGACTTTAGTTCGTCTGTTCATTGAACTATATGAAGTTCAGTTCTTTGCATATCTTATTCTCTTCCACGACAGAATCAACAGCAGTCCTCTTAAGTACTCATTTACCCACATGAAGTTACCGTAATAATCCTATATAACGATGATTTACCCTCTTTGCATTTGTCTTTAGAGATGTATCCAGACTGGAGACTCCCCTCTCTCCAACTTCGGAACTCCTGGCAGTGTCACCACGTTCACTGGCATCTACGATACTGGTAGGAATGGTCGAGGACGTCGGTGAAGATTCAGCATCAAGGGGTGCATTGTCCGAGGTCTTTGGTCCTACAGGGGGGGTTTGTAGGTACCTGTGATGTGGTATCCATACTCCAGGTCAGTGGGAACCCAGATGGGCGTGGTCGCGTCAGTCTGGTGCCATCTGCTTTTGCCCACTATATAGAGGAAATTTTTTTTTTTTTTGTATATATTTTTTTTTGGGGGGGGGGGGGGAACCGATGTTGTACGAAAGTGTTGAACGGATAATACCTGAGGTTATATTTCACTTTTATGGAGTATTTATCACTATCATTATAATTTGTCTCACTATAACATGCATTTATAACATTCACCTCCATCCTCAGTTTATCATTTTTGGTCGATGTTATTCTTCATAAATTATTTGTCATTCTGAATTTCTTCATGTTTGATTGTTGTAAATCTTATTACGTTGTATTATTTCAATATTATGTAATAATGGATTTACGGATTTAATTCCACTTTAGAATCACTATGTATCAATTATATCGAAACGTGAATATAGAATCGGGAAAAGAGGCAGCATTAAACATGTGAACATGAGAGACAAGAAAAAACTAAAGTTTATTATCATGACTTTAGTGAAAATATATTTGACAGGGGTGCGATAGAAGAAGAAGCACCTACCTTCTTCATGTAGTATGAATCGTTTCTTCCATCTGGACAATAACCGTGACTGGGAGGGTGTGGTCCCCCTGCCCCCACCCACTGGTAAAACAGACAATATCAGATGCGATCAGATGGTAGTGTAAATCGTTTAATAGATACGATACAACACGCTATTCCACTCCATTTTCCGTTTTTCCTGTTTTTACGCATCATTCTATCGATGCTCCAATCTCGCAGAAAAATATTGGAATTTGACTAATTGACACCAGAGCCGTAATCTTGAATGTATTTGATGTTGGTATTTTCACGATGCTTTCATCAACTGTATTATCGTTATTACTATTATTAGTAGTAATAGTATCATCATCACCTTAATTTTCATTAATAGTAATATTATTATATTCCACATACTGAGAATCTTGCTCTACGATTGGTCATAAGTAAATCACGTGATGAAAAATAGATCGGCCATCATTGATGGGAGAAGAAAATTTCCTTGCACTGTGTGCAACGCACTTTAACTGAAGAAGTGAAATGTTTCCGATGTGGAATATAAAGCAAATAAATCACCTTTTGCTTTCAGGCGATGGCAAACTATCATTTCCTCGGCTATCTGAATGTATACGCTATTTTTCCTCAGCTTCGCTTCGGAGAGATAGCTACATCCATATCGCCTCGGAAGTGATAGTTTGTCCCATCACCTTCACCAACAGTAGTTATTTGCTTATTATATACCTCACTTAAGTAATCCAGCAATCTGATTGGTCGAAGTTGCATTCATAAACTTTAACTGTTCCCGAAAATTCGCAGTAACCATGGTTAAAACAGACCTATTTTTCCAATAACCATGGTTATTGGGAAAATAGGTCAGTCTCCATGGTTACCCCATAGGTTTACATGTTAAAAAATGGTTTGAGCGATCGAGGATACCGTATGTGTGCGAAAAATTGGTCGGTATTTTCATACAAGACAAGACAATTCCAAACAAGACAAAAATGGCTCAAGAATCTCTCCCAAGATTTCAACTTATCAAATGCAAGACTCGCTGACAGCAAGAACAACAAAAAGGGTACGTGAAATTATCCATAAACATGTTCGTTTAGTTGCTGAAAAAGCATAGACGAATATAGACTCTAGACGAAAATAGATCTAGTTGTCAGCGCACCCGATGTTGTGTGTTAAAATTATTCCCATAGAGATTGTACGCAATGCAGTCTACGTGCAGTCTACGTGCATTGCAAGACCATGCAAAAAAAGTCAATTTTTTTTTTTCAATTCGAGATTCAAACCTTTATCTGTTGTGATCCTGAAGGTGATACTCAATAAGTGAGGTGTCATATGAAGAGGCAGGTTCTTCTCCTATTTCCCCCACAGGGCCGGCCCATCCCCAAAATTGTAAAAATATCTTGCTTAGACTAGAATCTAGATCTAGTCTACTCTCAAAGATACTCTCATAAAAAACAACCGTGCAGATAAACTATAGAAAGGCCAAGGTGGTGTCATTAGTTGACTCTTTTGTTTTCGGCATATAAAAGTATTAATGACTGCTTTAATATTCGAGAAATAGTTGCTCTCGGGAAGGTTACAATTGGGCTATTGCCCTCGGCACGCCTCGGGCAATAGCACAATTCTAACCTTCCCTTGAGCGTATAAAAACAACTATTTCTCTCAAAGCAGTCATTAATACTATATTATTTCATTATTCTTATTATACATCATCTTTTTCTTCATCCTTGTAATGTTGAGCCTGATGAGGATGGTGAGGAATAAAGAACTTATTATTTATGCCGCCTGGAAGCATTAATTACATTTTTAATTCTAATGATGAATGTAAATATATTTCAGACAAGAAGAAACAAAAAAGAACTGAGGAGGAGAAAATGTAAGATCACATGGATCTATGATGATCAATGACATTCACAAAAATGAAGAGCTCACAAGGAGGAGACGGCATAGTTTTTCCCCTTTGTGACATTTATGAAAGGTCTATAATCCTTGATTGTAATTTAGCTATTTCATTTTGAGTTCTTGAGCTTCAACAATCAGCATTTCATTTTCATTTTCTCACGTCTGTCTTTAGAGTGTGATTGTTTGTACTGAGGTAATGCTCGGTCGTCTTAACATAGGCCTACCAAGAATATAACAAAGGCCATCATTTTTTCAAAGGGTACATTTTTATATTTTCACTCATAATTATGGAGGACTATAGTAGAAAATTAACACAAAAGACCAAACTTTATTTGTCTAGGTTAAAAAAGAAAGATGAATTACCAAATCTGTTCGGAGGAAACGACACACCCAGAATTGTAAATAACATTAGGTCTTAAATGGTTGAAAACCGCCAATTTCTTAAATCAGCCGGGATGTATTCTTAAATCGCGAATATGTTTGTTTTTGTAAGGGTGAAAGGGGGTGGCTAATTTTCTTCCTTCTTCATTCACTGTGTACATTCACTGCGTCATACCCGCCTGGAAATACAAATTCTCAATGATCAAGCTCATTTTCATGATTTGGAGTTACCTTTTTACGATAGTACTGGCCCTTCTTCCCAACACCACGTCCTCTGGAAGATGTGCTGCCACCCTCCAATGGATATTTACAAGGTTTAACTTGAAGACATCCCATTTTGTAAAGAAAATCATCCACAAATTCAATCAACAGAGAAAATCTCACGATAGTGATATTTTTGTGAAGATCTAAGATCATTATGAATCGCTGTTAAACAAAATTACATAGCAACTATAATAATGTGCGCGTGGTCTATGACGTAACAATAAGTGCGCGCAGAGCGCAGGGCGTGACCGGGCGTGACCGGGCGTGACGCACAGGTGCTTGTAAACCCCTAACAAGTCATGAGCAAACTGATAATAATAAAGGACAATGACTTAAATTGGGTTTTTAAAGGGACAAAACTGATCATTATTAAACGCGATAGTCCAAACTTGAAACAATTACTAACAAGGGCCGCATTTAAACCACAATCAAGTGCGGGAAGTAGTATAAAGAAATGAAAGGACAAAAGATGTAAAGATTGCTCTTGCGTAAAAGAATCTAATCACATTTTCTTTAAAAACAGAACGAGGCTTTTAAAATATCATTCCCTTTCCCATTTACTACTCGGAATTTAATTTACTGTATTATCTGTCATGGCTGTGGTGATTTTTTTTTGGTGGAACGGGAGATATACATTCCGTTTAAGTGATTACGATATGGTTATATTTTCTTGTAATATAAAGAAAATTTACCTCGAATCCATTACTCAAGTCTTACGTAGCAAATCTTTGAACCAGGCGCGCCGGAAGCAGTTTGGGATTTGGGGGGGGGGGGGGGGGGGGGGCAAAAACATTCCAGGGGGTCAAGAACATCAAGCACAGTATATGCAGATAAAAGTTAGCAATAATATCGAACCATTGGCTTGCTCACAAGAATCAAACTACTACATTTTACCTTTTTATAAAATGAAAGAAGACAACAAACTAAAGAGCGGTCTTAAACAAAAATAGTTTGTTTCGAAATTCATGCCTTCTTTGAATGTGTTGTAAAATATATGAATAATATGAACTACTTGAACTTAAAAATATGTTGTTATGCTAGATTAATTATGATCATATATCATGCAAAATATTAAATTTATCACTTATTTAAATATTCAAAATCTTGTAATGCTAATAACAACCATGCATTACCCATTATTCTGCTTGAAATGTACAGTTTCTATCATTTCTGTCTTCTCAATCATATCACATCTAAACCTTCATTTTGTAATTTTAAGAGCACAATACAGGTACTATTATAATAGGTTGCAATCATATTATATGTGATTATGCTTCTCATGTTTTATGAAAAATAATATTGTATATGTGTTTTTGTTTAATTATATTCTTTACCATTACATTGTAAACGTAGATAGAAAATATGTATAGAATTACTGGGTCATAATGATTATACCTTCTGCAACCACCCATCTCTCTCTCTCTCGAAATAAATATATTTTTAAAAAATACAAAATTGAGAGATTTAACACGTGCCGTAAAGTTTGGCGACAATAGTCAAATTACTGACTAATCGCCAATAACTCAAAACACAACAACAACATCTCTCTCTCTCTCTCTCTCTCACACACACACACACACACACACGCACGCTCACACACTCTCTATATTTGGCAAGCCATTGGGGGGGGGGGCTCATGCATTGTCTGAATGGTTGCTTTGTGATTTAAAGAAAAGGCCCGTAAAAAGGTTGAAAGGTTGTGAACACTGATGTGTTTTTTTAAAAAAGCTTTTTTGCCTTAATTCAGATTTTCATTATCATACAAAATGATAAAGAGGAACATATTTGTTCTTACAGTATAAACATAGACCTCTAGTACATGTTGCTGATAATCTTTAATTGTAGAGCTCCATCTACTGACGATATGTGGTTTGATGGCAACAACAGGGACTGCCCACTGCCTCGACTGTACACAACCACGGATCGCTGAACATCCCCGTCTCCGCCCGTACGTACATGTGTACAGTCTGCGGCGCCTGCTATAGCTAGCTGTTCATTCATTCTGAACCTTTGTTTACATGGATAATGGATTCACAGTGGAAGAACAAAACTTCGTGAACTCTTTATCTCTCACTCCAGCAATGCAGCATTATTAATGCTTACTTTGGAAGATGATTGAATGGAGAGGATCTTCAGAGTAATTTTGAATCATCTAGTCATATTGGAATAACAATGGAATTTTGAGTGAGTTTTATCAGTTGGAGTCGAGTTGTTGGATAGTGCACTGTTGCAGACTCTTTCTCATTCACTGTACTGTTTCACTCTCAGCTGGCAGCCTGAGCATAACTTGAGATTTTGCTAGCACATTGTCATTCTCGTGATCTGTCTTCAGATTTAATGTTGGATCAATAACACCATGGCAAGAGGAAGAGTAAATGGTGCTCCTAACCCTGCACACCCTCCACCTTTTCACGAGGGTATTATGAATGGGCACACGACTGTTATCAGCGAGCGGGACCGGGTTGTTCTGCGTCGTTCTGCCCGGGCCCGTCGGGGAGCTAGCATGCAGAGACCCCGGCGAACCACACTGGCATTTGGCATTACACAAGTGATTCTTGGCCTCGCTATTGTAGCTGTTAGCTTCACTGCTTTTGCTCTGTCAACTTCAAATAGGATCAGAAATGCATGCCCATATTGGGCAGGATTTTCGGTTCGTATATTTCTGTTTCGTATATTTCTGTTTCGTATATATTTCTGTTTCGTATAGACTATTTATGTTTCGTTCACAGAATAGATGAGTTAAATTCGTTCCAATTGGAAATGAGGAGTAAATAAAACATCAAGTTTGTTTGTTAATGTTAGCAAATTTGCACCTGTAGCCTGTAGGTCATTTTGAATTCCATAGACCATACTGGTGCTTTGTGAGTAAGAAGCAATGAATGAGTGGTCTAATGTTGCAAAAGTATACAGTGAAATATTTGAATCTCAGTATTGCAATCACAGTATAATTTTTAAAATGTTTCTTTCAGTGAAAGAGATTTTTGAGAAATTTTATGGATGTACAATGTTCAGATTAAGTATTACGTGTGCAAGAGTCTTGTTGTGCATTACTTGTTCACCAATTGATGTCTAGTATAGTCTACGTAGTACTTTAGTAGAATCATGATATTTCAAATAAAGTGCAACAAACTAAGGGTGCGTTCGATTCACTCAAATTGAAGTAGACTTCAAACTACATGTATGTCTGCATAATTTTCTATCAACCTACAGTATTATAGAAAAAGGTATAATAAATTTGCAACTTATAAAACAGTATGTCCCATTTGCACTCATTTTGCAGGCCAAAAAATGAAAAGGTTTAATTCCAATGGCATTTGAAAGATACCTGTAATACTAATTAAGAACTTGCCTTAAAACGAAAGGGCTTGAAAATGTCTTTTTGTGGGAAAATAACGACTGTTAGTTGTCAAATTGAATTTAGAGACTGCAGTCCTTTTATTAAATAGTTTAATTTTAGACCCTTGTACCGAATAGTCGTGCATTTTGTGCTGCGGAAAGATTCAATCAGTTTAATTTTGGCCATTTCAAGAAGTGGGTTATTGATGTAGACAAACGCTCATGTACCATTTAAAGCTCATTTTATGTACATATAGTACATTGTATGTTGTTTCCAAAGAAAAAAAGAAGTCGTTCAGTCACTCAATTAGTGTCTGACAATGAAGTTTAGAAAGTAAACAGGTTTCCTTGCATAATTTGAATACTATAGGACACTGCCAACGTTTAAATTTCACAGATAGGACATGTACATGTACATGTACAGTACTTGACAATGGTGCAAAGTTCTACAGAATTTGATGTTGGCTGCAAAAGGAAACACTACCTTTAAGTTACTTAAGTTACAATGTATGTGCCATATTCCAGGCTTGAACCAGCATGCTAAATATTTTCCAGTTGCACTTTTAAAAGCATATTGTAATATTCATTCCAAAAAAAAAAATTGTTGGTGATAATAATAAAAATTGACTGATTGCCATTAATCACTAATCAACAACAACAACAACAACAAAAACATTAACTCAAATGCTGTACACTGTACCAGGGTACCAAGGCCATGGATCTATCAGGATTATCCCTCATTTAAGCCTTTTAGAGAGGAACAATTACCATGCCCACTTCTTTGAACCCAATAGGTAAACTCTTTAAACTCCTTCAATGGAATCTAACAGATGGACAGTTACATCACATGTAGGTGTAAACTTTGCTGGCTTCAATGTGTGTAGCATTGCAGAAGTGGTGAATGTGTATCTAACTTTGTATGGTTCTTGTTGACCAGTGTAATAGTTAATACATGGGAAACTGTTGATTCTCAGGACCAGGGTGATACCACAGTACATACAAGACGATGAAGGCTTAAAGACATAGTTAAAACATAAACATAGCAATATTATATTCAGAATAAATGAACATAAATAATGTACCGGTATTTACACGTAAAGAACTCTGATTTCTGTAAATTAAAAAGGTTGGTACCTGTAATGAAGAAGAGCAAATCTGTGGGAAATCTAAATATTGATAAGAACATGAGAATTCTCAGACTGACTGAGACTCGGTCAGATTGTTTCATCAAAAACTTCCTTTAACCAAGGAGTTGTTTTAACACATGATGTATAGATCCTCGACTGTGAATAGCTCCTAACTGAGTGAGGTAGAGAAGGAAGAGTCTGAGCTTACCAAATTAGTTGTTTCCTTTACCAACAGTCCTCCGTTCCTTTTGAAAACTGGAACAAGAAAGAAGATGATCCAAGTTTGCACCAATTAGGGCTCTTGAAGATCTCTACCCGCTAAATCCAGTCCCAAAATAACAAGTTGGATTATGGGAGTGCCGTGAGACTGTCTGTTTGGGAGACAATTTCCTTCCAATTTTGATAGTCTGCTTGCTATCAGAATTGAAAGGTTGAAGACAGAGTGAATATTTTTTTGTGGCTTACGCCTGTCTGATCAACTATTTATTTATACCACCACAAATGCAAGATCATTCCCGGTTTGATTGTTGCACAGTGTAAGATGTTGGAAAGATAATAATTTGTGGAATCATAAAATAACATTACAGAATAGAGGCAAAAAGGAGTATTCAAAAGTTCAGGCTTATGATTACAACAGGGCTGATATTTATCAGATCTCCATGATCAATGTGAATAATTCTACTTTCATGTGATAAAAATAGAGTTCTTTTAGTGATGGAAAAATGAAGATAAAATCAACTACAGAATGTTCAAAACAACATACAAGTGATTTCCATAAAAAATGTACAAGAAAACATAAGCCTGTAGTATTTGACTAATAAGTAATACTAATAACCAATGGAAGAAAATTAAACCCAGCGTATGAATTAAGGTCCTGAATCATGTACTTGTATAAGCGTTCAGCGGTGGTCACTTTACGTGTAGTCCAAATTTATGCAAATTTGAGGTTATTTTTTCTAAGAATGTAATTTCCAGCAAGTCTTTAATATGCTTGATTACATTTTGCTGGTCTAAACAACCTTACTGCCTGGTGAACAGGTCAGAATTGCTTTGGGTGAGTTCGCGTTCATGCTTACACTCGATGTACAATGTACTTTAAGGATGATCCAAGTACTCTGGATATTGTTTTTGCCTGGCTTAATTAAAGGTGTTAAATTGATGATTTGATTCCAGCCATCATAGTTTACAACTTTACATTTGTAACAAATGATTGTAGATTGCATATTTTGAGCAAGGCATGTGCAGTTATCCCCCTGTACCTTGCTTCGATATAGATCTTGCGCACTAATATACGTGTGCTTGTTGACATAGCATTAGAGGAACTGATATTATGCATGCCTAGAGGGGCATCATCTACAGTAGTATGCCAGGCGTATCGATTTCCATCTTTACTCATACTTTCCTTGCCGTTCAGTGGAAGAGAAACCACCAAACGGGATGATGTTGCCTTTGGGTATAAAGTGGCCAATTTATGTAAGCCGATACTTTGTCCTGATAGAAAATTAATCACAGGAAATAAGGGAGGGGTGGTTCCACTTTAGATTCAAAATAATTATCTTATTCCTTGAATTTTTTTCTTTGATTTGTTTCAAGTTATTTTGGTGAGTGCATTTTTACTCTGGTTCGTAGCAAAGATAAATCAGATTTGATTTGGGAGGGGGGGGGGGGTGTAGGAAGAGTTACATTGCATGCCCTCTGTAAGTGTAACCATCTCCCCCCCCCCCCCCACACACCCTAAGAACCACCACTGCTCCTAAATTTATTTTCACAGAAATAGGTAGAAGCCCTACATGTAAGACAGATTCAGGATGTACAAAAAACTCATGACACTCTCAAACGTACATGAACATTCTTTTGTATTTGAAGAAGAAAAATATAATATATATCCACATCATGAGAAACCATTAGACCTACTAATCCATGAGAAACAGAGGATTGTGTCTTTGAGGAGATCATACAAACAACTATTAAAATCAAAATTTCAACAATTTTTTTTGGCCTCAGAGTTCTTTGGCCTCATCATAAAACCTTCACATTGTATGGTAGATGGGTCAATTGTCAACGAAGGAAAAGTAATCATCCCACAAGTATCTATCCGACAGTTGATAGTTTTGTTGGAGCCAGCATTTTAATTTGAATTCAGTGGGAGACACCAAGTGTGAAATGTAAAGGTAATCAAGCCTGTACCAAAACTACTGCGGAGGTATGCAGTGGATACTGACTATTTCATGGTACAATTAATTGACTCTTTTTCTTTGGGGGGCATCCTTGTCACCGAAAACAAGTACGCAATTAACTTGCATGGAGCTGGAAGTGATTGGATTGAGGTACCCAAGGTCAGCCTTGATTCATGTTCAGCGGGTTAGTGCTGATTAATTCAACCAATGTCATCATTACCCAGTTCTCTGTTCATAATATTGAGGGGGGCTGGAGGGGTGTGATGCTGGTTTTATTTAGGGCCTTCGGGCAAGTAGATTGCCCTGCCTCTAAAAAATATGGTAATCACAATAATTCCTTGAGTGGCAATAGAAAATAGAAACTTACATGTATACATCAAAATCTATGGTGCACAGCAAAAGAGTGGAATTAGTGTTATTTGGTGAATAAAGGATGCATGCACATGTGTATTCAAGCCCTGGCTTGAATTGTTTGTTGAATTGGCTGGTCGAAGAAGATGTTGGGGGAACAAAACTAATCTACAGAAAATTCAGGTAACTAGAACAGACAAAGAGAATTTTAAAAGCCTGCAACCAGCACAGCTTTAGTTAAGAAGCCTTACAGGAAGCAGGCCTACACCTGTACATGTACATGTAGATATTGCTTGCCTTTGTTTGGCTGATCAAGGAAATGTAACAGAATTCTCTGGGATCATTGAATTACATCCTTTAGTGTTGACACTATAACTGTAATAATCAAGAAGTAAAATATTAGTGAGAACAGTAGCTGCATGTACACTACGGGCAAAAAATCATTAATTTTTGTCACAATCCATTTTTTTGCCGGTAGTCACTAAGCAACTACCGAAAAAATGAAATAAACAAATCAACCTCTGGAGTGTGGTTTTTTAAAATGTGGGCAGAAATTTCACTGATTTTTGTAGTATAAATGCCCACTCTCAAAATATTGTTGAGTGATTCCAGTTTTTCGACATGTGACTCTCCTCGCTTCCATGTGATAGCATGCTCACTACTCACCCCCAAAAAATTGGAATGAGCAAACTGAAACACCAACGTTTTTTATGGGTTTTCCAGTAGTGTAAATGACATTATTGTGCTATACATACATGTACATGGGCCTTTGTACACTGTTAGAACAAGTATTACAATTTTTAATCAAGTTGGTTAAAATTTTAATCAACCACGGATTACCAGGTGAATCACACAATCGTTGGTTAAACTTTAACCAACAGCCTGTTGATTAAAATTTAACCTGTGGTTGATTAAAAAATTTAATCCATTATTGGTTAAAAAAAATTGCTCAATGTTGGTTAAAATGGTGTTGATTAAACTTTAACCATTTGTTGATTAAAACTTTAATCTTTTGTTGGTTATTTATGCTTTGTTCGGGGCTGATTCACATGTTGTTGGTTAAACTTACATGGGTCGTTGGTTAAAATTGTAACCATTGTAGGTTAATTCTTTTTTGATTCACACGATGTTGGTTAAACTTTAGTGGGTCATGGTTACAGTTATAACCACTGTTGGTTAAACTTACGGGGGTTTGGAGGTCTTATCCTCGTGTTTGCAGGTAAGAAATTGTTTAATATGATTATCATCAATGCTAAGATTGTAAGGAAAAGTGAAATAAGGTTCTTGCTCAAATTAAAAACGCTTTGTGTCCCGGCCCGTAGGTTGTAGCTCAGCCAGTATTTAAGTGTAACGGATGACCTACCCAAATTGCATGCATGAAGACGTTTCACTTTATGATGACATCTTATTTTATATTTAATTGTTTTAAACAATTAGATACAATTAGATTTTAAAAATAAGATTATTATTCATGCATGCAATTTGGGTAGGTGATCCGTAATAGGCCTACACTTCTCCTTCTTGAATTGGGTCTGCCTCCTTCACGGTTGAAGATTCTAGTGCAGACTGACGAGTGTGTGTGTGTGTGCTTACGTTAGCCAGGTGCACGGTGCAAGTAAAATGTTACTTGGTTGAGCTACGTACAGCCTAGGGGACACAAATCGTTTTTGATTTGAGCAAGAACCTTATTTCACTTCTTCCTTACAATCTTAGAATTGATGATGATAATATTAAAATAATTTCTTACCTGAAAACACGGAGATAAGACCGTCCGAACCCCCATTTTCTCAGGTCCTCGCGACAACCTCCATTGTTAATTTTGTCGCACGCGTAAACGGCATGTACTTTGCATGTACTTAATTTGTATGTCGAGCGATCGCTAGCTACGCGCTTCGATATCGTTCCGTTGGGTCACGTGACCAGTACTTTAATCAACATTGATTAAACTTTAACCGGAAGGGGGCTATCATTACTGTCGGAATTTTGTTTTTAATCCATGTTGGGTTACAATTTTTGCCAACGACTTAGACTTAACCAACATAGGTTAAAAGGAATAATTTTGATCAACACTGTTTTTAACCAACGCAAGATTAAAAGTAAATTTTAACCAACACTACATTTTTAACCATGGTTGAGCGTTTTTTAATCAACAATTTTTTAACCCACAGTTTTTTAATACTTGTTTTAACAGTGTAACTACTTGAGATGAGTACACTATAATATATGATGAACTCTGCTGCTGTTTAATTACTGCACTCAAAATCCCAGACATCATTATGTCTAGCGCAATAAGGACTTAATTACAACGCCTGCTCCATTAATTGGTCTACAAGAATATGGGTGCGTGTTATGAATGTTGATGATACAAGTAGCTGATGGCAATCAATGAATTTCATAACAAGATTAAAAATTAATTACAAGTGATAACGTAAGGCAAGAAAAATCAATAATTCATTATTTAAGTGTTATGTAGGCTCCATCAGAAGGAAAGGGTGTACATTAAATGCATGCATGTGTACTGGAACTTAACATATCATATTCTGCTACAATTAACATGAATACAGTACACTGTAGATTCTGACATGTTGTACATTTAATACGGTGTAGTACATTTACTGTTAGTGAGCCAATTCTACATGTAGTGTACATGTTATGCTCAAATTATTTGTTTTCTATCTAATATTCCAACAGCTACATGTATCTGATGATTAAGGCATGAGTATAATTCATGTCATTATGACCATGCCCGTAAAATATTCATGTTCATTAAGTCCTGTAAAGGGTAAAAATATTCTCAAGCAAATTTCTCAAATATTATATGAAGTCACAATTTAGGGCGTAATTTTTGTATTCATTTGTTTTAACTTCCTGTTGTGAAATGCAGTTGATTAAATCAATCATATTGTCTGTTTCTTAATCTAAGTGCTGCCAGAAGTATTTATGAGCTGAAAGAATGTCTGTGAAACATTTCTTTCAAATCAATTCCATGCCTGCATCCTGCCAGTAATGCGTCTCGTTCAGTTCATCTTGTAGTCGGTTTGAGATCATCAATTTGAACAATCAGTGTTCCAGTTTGTGGAGGAACTTTCATCTGTTTTATTTCTCTACATGAACATATGTCTTGGATGTCCCCTTTGTTTCTCTGTTATGATGTTATTCAGAAG
Source organism: Strongylocentrotus droebachiensis (assembly GCA_035222895.1). NCBI lineage: Eukaryota > Metazoa > Echinodermata > Echinoidea > Camarodonta > Strongylocentrotidae > Strongylocentrotus > Strongylocentrotus droebachiensis. The sequence goes on along the minus strand of JAVYIG010000271.1, from coordinate 280,586 downwards.
GCAAATGTGTTTGATTAAGGTATAATATTGGAAAGTAATAAACACACAAGTAACATTCTGTCAAAAATGTCCTTGGAATGTCTTAACCTCATTTTTTTGTTATACTGTAGATATAATAGTTAAACTGTAAAGCAAGTGAAATGGATGAACTAAACATCATAAATACTGAGTCACAGCACTCGAGATGAAAATTGCACAATCGATCTTGAAAAGATAGGACTTGGTTTTTGCACTGCATGAATGTTCTCTTTTATTTTGCCTTATAAATGCAGTATATAAATGGTTTGGAAACTCTCACAGGAAAGAAAGTGTACAACATGTAAGCCTATCATTTTTGTTGGCTGTTTCTTAGCCCGCAAAAAGCTCTTATTGCATTTACAACTTCCTGTCTTGGAGTGATTTCTGATGGTGATAATAGCTCAGTCACAGTGGGGCTGAAGCATTGCTCTCATGATAACAAGTGAAGACAAATATCACAATACATGTACCAATTATTGGTTTGTGTTTTAGCTTCCTGCTCTCTACAGCACTGGTGTTGTCTGATTTGAATCCTTCTTCTGGTAATACCAACCTCGCTCTAATTTCCTGTTTTTGTTATACAAGATACATGTATGTGTAACTGCTCCAAAAAGCTGACCTGTGTACAGTCATGGTCAGGATGTAGAAGAAGAAAAAAAAGGATGAGTAAACTTGATTAATCCTGTAATCCCTCTGAATTTGATGATATCATGGACAAAATCACCACAATCAAACGTGTTGCTTTTATGCTTACTCATGTACAAAATGTGCATGTTTTCTGCTTGTGTTTCGGGTCAAAGTTGGCCTGCTAATCATTTATCATCATCACCACTATCATCATCACTATTATATTAGTCTTTTCCTTCTGAGTGATATTCAACTTGTTTGACAATTAATTTTCTTTATTTCCTTTAGAATTGTTGTTCTGAACTTCTGACCTTAAGATGTGTACAAATTATGAAGTATTATTTTAAATGTAGAATACAATTGTTCAATGTAAATTTCAAGGAGCTTTTACTTTTTTTCTTCAAATTTGATGAAACACTGACTGCAGGATTTAAATTGTAAAGAGATGGACTAATCCGATAAAACCCCAAATATCCCAGAGTAAACCAGGGATTAGCCTTTAATCTGTAACGGTCAGTAAACAATAATGATTATTAGTCCATACAGAATAGTATCAGACCACTGGCCCCAAAATATATAATACAACACAGTTATAAAACACAGTGTGCATTGTGTGAGTAATAGAGCTTGTAATACCCACCTTGTTTACGAATGTAAAAAAACAAATTCACTAAATTTGACTCAATTGTATTAATCTGATTGGAATTCAAATTCCTTTCATCTATATACAAAGACCCTTTCCAGGGTTAAATAATAATAACTGAAATATATAGGCAGTGAAAAGAATGGATTAAAATGTTTGCACAAAAACATATATTCAGAAACAGAATGGATGTATATGCTTTGATAACCTAATGGCAGTCCATATGACGCTTGCGCAAGCATGATTACGGACAAAGATGTGTTTGGATACGGGTTGTATACTCTAATTAACAGAACAAACAAATCATTACACCCGAGACGATAAGTTATCGTTATCAAATTGTCTGGTATGAACAAGGAAGATATGAAGGACTCCCACAGAGCGAGGCAGAGAAGGAGATGTGCAATATATACTGTACAAATAACATCACCCACCCAGACCTAGTCTAGTCAAGGAGCTACTCCTTGGTCTAGTAAAACAGCATTGCTAGAAAGTCTCTGGCAAGATGAAACAAACTTCTCTGCCAAGAACATACTAATACCTGCAGTCAATATAGTTTTGATTAATTTTTGTTCATACGCTTGATCGGTAGCTAAAGCTGACAATGTGTACTAGTGGAATCATTTTCTGCAATTCAGTCTATGATGCAATGTATCAATATACAGCATGAAGACTTTGATGTATAATCTTATTTGATATTCCTACATGGATATCATCAGTTTTATGGGTAGGCCTACTTTTTCTAAATGTATTGTCCAAAATCCAAATATTTCATATCACAGCGAATGCCCATATTTCTAAATCTATTGTGATATCAGGCAAGATTTGTGGCAGTTACAATCCCCATTTTATACATTTGCTCCCTCCTTGTAATGTACAAACAATGAGATTGCAAGCAAGTAACTGTTTCATACACTTAAATAAATGAACCAATATCATTCATTTATTGACTCCATGGGAGTGATATATGAAAAGTTAAGGGGGAGACTTGTGACATTGTTTAATGTATTTCAATACAATTTTCTGTGCTTGAGGCTATTCCAAATATCTCCTTCTCATTTGTATCCTCTTAATATTTATTACATTTCTATGACGTGATCAAAGGAGAAATAGATTCAATTGAACGTCCCGCTCTGATGACTAAAAATAAAAACCCTATAGTATGGCACCTGTCATCATTTTATGCATGAAATGGGGATTTAATGGCTGCATTATTGTCTATTGATCTTCTTTAAACCTCGTATGTCCCCAATCCCTTTGAATGGTGCAAGCCGATTTCACAATTGCAAGTACAAAATCAATATTATTGAATTCTATCTTCAAGGGGTGCAGGGGGGTTAGTGCATGGATGGAGATTTAGCAAATCTTTTTGGTTTTCCTCAAAAGGTCTCATTTCATTTCTTTCAGATTTGTTTTCTTCTTTGGGATTTCATTTTTGCTTCACCTGCACTTTCTATTGGGAAATGAGAGTACAGGACAAATGGAGAGATAGCTAGAGAAGAAGACTTGAATATATTAACAGTCTTTCCATGAAGTAGAAAATTACAGACAGGAGAGTACTACACAGACAGTAAAGATGTAGATAAAAAGATGGTCGAGTCCTTTGCACTTTTTGTACACATTCAGTTAATGACTAAATTACCAAGTTTTGTAATTTTTTAAGTATGTGAAAAAGTGTTTTGTCCCGATTTTGTCCCGATATGTTCCAATGACCTCCATTCGTTCTTCACAATCTTCATCCATGTGCCAGTGATTTTATTCCATCCTAAAGTTCGCTACAATGACACACATTCCATGCAGTTAGGTGCAAATCTCTTTTCCCTAGCCTGAATGTATTCTTGTTCAAATATTTGGGGGGGCAAATGTAAATATCACCCAAATCAACCATCATTGCTCATGCAGCAGCTAGACTTCTCTACCAGACAGTAATTAATTATGTTTGTACTATCAGTATAACATCCATGGGAAGAGGACAATGGCTAGTCTGAAATGTTGAGAATAATCAACTCTTTGATTTCAAAATGATATCTGGTATTGCAAAAAAATAATGCTCTACATGTATGTGCATATTGAAAATATCAATACCTCACCTGTTTGAAACCTGAATGTATAATTCTTTATTTGTCATTTTTAAATTTCATCTATAGGTATATATAATTTTTCAATCTCTTCTCTCTTTTATGGAATTGAAATATAAATTGGTGTACCCTGTATATGATATTGCTGCCACATGGTAAAACAGGTCAACACTTTTAAAAGATTGTATTTTCCTTGTATTTCATAATCCTGCCCATGTACAGTGTACATGTACATGTACCTTGCATATCAACAACCATTGTAAATAAATTTGTGAGTACCCAATTTAAACAAAATATATATAGATACATAACTTTGTAAAAAGAGAGCCAACCTATTTCCCATTGAGACAGGTTGTACAGAGTACAGTACATGTATGTCATTTAGCATACCTTATTGTCTTGGATCTTTTTGAGAATTTCTTTGTTGGTCATTGCCAAAATGCAGGATACCTTGGATTAGTTGTTATGACCCTCTTTGAGGCAACCTACATTGTATATTATTTGAGGGAAAAAAATATATTGATTTCACTGTTGAGAACTAAAGAATCATGAAACCCTCAATGTTATGTTCAGACTATAAAGTCTAATAGAGCTACCAGAAGGCTAGACTACTTTAATATACATTTAATAATCTATTCCATTATATGTTATTGATCCAATCAATGACTATGCACATCAGCCACTAATTACTAGTGATTATTTCACAGCTACTGTAAGTTAATTGTTATCCATGCTGCATGCGGTTGTTGTATTGATATTGTCAATTAGTTGACATATATCACAGGTGCCAGACAGGTCTTGTACAGCATGTAGGTGCATACCTCATCCACATCCAGCCTGCGTTGTGTGTTGACGTGCCCCTCCCCTTGTTTCATAGACGCCGGTTATTTTAAGTGGAAAACACTCCGTCCCTTGGATAGGACGTTAAATGGAGGCCCCGTGTACAGGAGAGTCACCACCCTTGCACGTTAAGAACCCACTGCACTATTTATATAAGAGTAGGGGGGAAACCCCGGTGTAGTGGTCCACCTGCACACCCCAATCAGGCCATGTGTACGGCATCTGCAAGAATCTTCTTCAGTATTGAAGGAGGCAGATTATCTTGAAGAAGAAGAAGAAGACACCTATTGAACTAAATTTAAACCCAGTGCTTGGTTTAATCTTGGTCTAAAGTTATAAGTTGAATTCATGTGTAGCCCCTTCTTCAACCAGCAAAGAATGCAGTTTCCTGGGGCCATGAAATATGCGTTGCTTTTTAATCTTATTTTCTTGAAAGATAAATATATACATGTATATGTTGTAGACACAAGAATGTTCCTTTCCAGTCTCCATGATAGTGCCTTTGATTTTGTATCTCCCTTTCTTGTCTTATCTCATTTGGTGACACATCTGTCTCTCCAGCGATGTATGTTTTTTTAATTTTCTCTATAAAATACATCATTTTTACAACATGGTACTACATGTACTATCTTGTAATCATAAACTTTAGTAGATAATCTTTTACAAGGATACAAATTGATAAACAAGATAACATAACATGTCTATCTCAAACTAGTTTAACAAAGAACATTGACAAACATGTAGTATGATATTGGATAGAGAACAGGTTTTAAACTGTTCTCACTTTAGGTACATTTAGGGCGCGTTCATGCTTGATTTTGACGGCCAGAATCAGGCATCTGTTACGTGTTTAGTTTAAAACACGATTGCGTTCATGCTCACTTTTGTAGAATCACCGAAAAACGGCGATCACGAACGCCGATCGTAAACTCACAAAAAGATGTGTTTACAATTGTAAACGCGTTTAAATGGGGTCAACGCACTGACCTCTAGTGGTTCTACGTAGCATGCACAGTGAAGGTCACACAAGGCCACACAAGGCCACACAAGGAGAATTGCCTGGATGAGCCAGAGAAGTAAGCATGAACAGCTACACCGTGGAACTGCGATCACGATGAGCGTTTACGATGAGCGTTTCAGATCGCTCATTCTACCTTCAAAATCAAGCATGAACGCGCCCTTACACAGCGAAAACATCATTTTGAAAAAACACTGATTTTCTTGACTGACATTTACACCACCATTTACACTACTTGAAAAACCCATTAAAAAACGTTGGTCTTAAATTTTCTCATTTAGATTTTTATGGTGATTAGTGCGCATGCAAGACTTGTCGCTACTCTGCATGAGATTGCACGGAACGGAAGCAAAGAAAGTCATGTGACCAAAAAATGGGATTGTACAAAAGTTTCAAGACTGCAAAAATTTGTGGAATTTTCAATTTTGGCAGGCGTTTAAAAAGACCACACCCCAGAAATGGATTTATTCCATTTGTTGTTGTTGGTCCTGTTTGCAGGTAGTTGCTATGCAACACAATGCAATGCACCAATGCTCTGGAACTACACGTACAGGTGTACATTTACCGTACCTACGAAACACCGGATTGTGAGAAAAATCAATGTTATTTTGCTTGCAGTGTAAATGTAGCTTTTGATTTTCCTTTAATTTGATTATTATTTGAACTTAAGAGTACAGTGTGTATCGTATATCAAATTGAAATGGAGTGTAGACATACACGGTCAGAAATTAAATAGGTGCAGTTAAAAACATTCTAACAACAACAACAACAACAGCTACATGTACAACATCAACTACAACAACACCATTAATTTTGTCAGGAAAGGTGCTATACATGTACATGTACGTCAGAACATGCATGGCCTAGTTTGATACATAGTCGATATACTGTACAGGTAAGAGAGGTGTTGTGTCTGACATTTCTCCTAAGTACTCGTTCTCACTGATGTAGAAATACATCTATCAACATATAACTGTGTTGAAAGCAGAGCATATCAATATATTCCAAGGCAATGATATATTGGTGATAACGAGTACTAATGCAATAGCCTTCTAACCGTCCTACCTACCTACCTGTCTGGCTAGAAATAACTTGGGGGCTGGCTGCATACCTACATGTATACTCCTTGATTTAATTAATGGGCTCACCTCGCTACAGAATGACATAGGAGATTCCTAATTGTGTTAGGTACATGTACGCTTCATCTTCGGGCACTCAGTGCTTACTTTAAATATCACTCTACTATGAAAACCTGATGTCCTACAACAAGTTTTATGTTACAAGTTACACCCCCCCCCCCCCCTTTAAAAGAGAGAGAGAGAGAGATATATATATATATATAGATCATTGGCTTTGGTCAGAGAGAACAAGTATGTGTGTTTTTATTGAAATACATGTACATGTATGTACTGATTCTTGTGTACTTTTTCTATTTATAAGCAAGTTAAAATACATGTGTAGAAAGTTTTAAAAAAAGAAGAAGAAGTAATTTTAGCAGAATCTCGAATTGGGTCTTGATTAATTGAGTGGCTTATTAAAAAAGACTAGCATGTAAACAAAAATAAACATTGTAGGAGTTACCTTTATTTATTTAAACTGCTTCTTAATCACACCCAAGTGAGAATTTGAGAACAATATAAAATTTAACATTTAATGTTTAATTGAGGATTTCAAAATCACAGACATCACATTTTCATAAATGGGGGTTACAAATTAAAACAAGACATTTAAGACAATGTACATACTATAAGTTTTGTTTGTTTTTTGTTTGCACGATTTGTATTTTTGTTTAATGTAAGGCACAACACAGATGGGTTCAAAACTTCTATTATCTTATTACTAGGTAGCCCATGGTACCTGTAAAGCTTATTTTCTTGTTCATATTTTGTTTTCTTTAGGTTGGTCATCATGAGACCATATTATGCACATTTAAAATGTCCCTTGTTTGTCATCATGCTGATGCTGAGAATGGAGAAGGATAGACATCCGGCCTTCATCATGTATCTGGAGACTGGGGAGGTTAATTGGGGGAAGGATACGGTTCGGAAGGGCTGGAAATGAATGTCATTAAAATACATGTATGTTATAACATAATGTGCATACACATGTTGATACATCATGTGCATACACATGTTGATACATGTATGTGAAACACATGCTTTATCTGACACTTGACAGCTTTATGGCGAGATATGTTAGAGGTCCAAACATGGTTTGATTACGAAGAGAGTACACCCACCATCTCATTTTGAGTATCAATTAAATTTTTGTAATGTAATCAAATTTAATGCACAAATCTTTGGTAAGTGCCTCGATCGATCATGTCAAATGTTTTCATTCACCTGTTAAGAATAATATTATTTCAATAGTCAGAATGCGAATTGCATACATTAAATGTTATCGTTAGGTTGGTCGCCGTGTTTCTCCTACCTAGCAACAATAAATGTATGCAACTCGCATTCTGACTGTTGATGATTATTCATACATGTAGCAGGTGAATGAAATAATTTGTAACATGCCACTTCTCAAAGATTCATGCATTAAATTTGATTACATTAAGAAAATGGTCTATAAGTTAAATTTAAATGATTTACTTTTCAGTTTTGTAACAATGTTGTAAATATGTGAGAAAAAAATTCATTTATAGAAGAGCTTTATTCTCAAATTGATATTTTTAAACATACAAGTTCTTTGAAGAAATTTTTGTAATAGACCAGAAATAGTCAATTTTTATGTAAAGACATTTTTCCCTCTTTAATGACTTTACGTATATTACAATCCAGCTTTTCAGCTAGCTAACTAGGTGTATATAGTGTTGCTACAATGTATGCTGAAGCTACTCCTGTATTATACTACTCCTGAAACGGTACATGCTTTATCATGAAGCTGTCAGTTAAACTCTTTGCATTAATGACATTTTCATGCAAACAACATTTTCCTTACATTCTAGCTTGAAGGAAGAAAAAGTGAACCACTTGCATTTTGCAGCTTGAACAAAGCTTGTTTTTTATTTTGTGTGAGAGAGGGGGAGAGAGCTTAAAGGAGGGGAGAGAAAGAGGAGAGAGAGAGAGAGAAAAAAAGAGAAAAGGAATGTTAAATAGGATGTTCTTAGAATTGTTATGCCTCTGTAGAGATTCAATTCAATGTACATGTAATCAAAACAACATCTACCGGTATTTATTTCAAACAAAAAGTGTTGTGGTACAATTGAAGGAAGCATATGGCCCCTTGCTATTCAAGGCAAAAATAAGTCAGAAAAAACCCCATACACTGGACATGTATAATCTCCTGTAAGAAGATGCATGTAGCATGATTTCATCATCAATCACCAGGCCCGTTCATACATAACAATTAGTGTGATTTGGATCGCGATGCAAAGATTGATTTTTTTTGGCGACCATTCACACATGTCAATTTAGTGCAAATTGGAATGCGATGCAAAAATGGATTTTTAAATCTCACTTTGTTCTGTGGTTGTGAACGCCCCTAATATTGCTTGTTTGTTGTTTGTGAGGTACAATACACAAAATGATCCAATCAAAGTATAATAAATAACAAAGTAATTACATGTAAGTACCAACAGCACTTGTGTTAAAAATTTGTGTGTGATCATAATGTGTATTTTTAATTTAATTTTGCATATTGACTAATGAGGAATGAACGATATACGGTTCGCCTAATATTTACAATGATCAATGTGTCTGATAGCAAATTAATTACAGTTAATGGAGATGATTGACCTTCAGACATTGGTTTGTTTTTATCATATATGATGCTTTAAACTTAAGTTTGTTCTTTAGAATGGAAGCCATGCTCGCTCAATTATCACAAGTAGATGTGGATACACTGGTAATACATGAAAACACAATTGTGTCTCCTGTTCTGTGATTATACTTTATCTGAGCTTTTGTTTTACCTGAATTTTGTTGTAGGTTTGAAAGGAATGTTTACTTCTGTTTTCCTTCACAAGATTGCGGTATTGTCAGGGGAATAACATACTGAAAAATGTCTCCTCTCCCCTCTCTCTCTCCATCTCTCTCCATCTCTCTTTTCTCTCCATCTCTCTTTTCTCTCCATCTCTCCCTCTACCTCTCCCTCTTTCTCTCCATCTCTCCCTCTCCCTCTTTCTCTCTTTAACATTCTGATTCAACATGCTGTTCTGTTCCCCCAAGCTTTATTTATTTAAAACAACACCTTGTTCAATTAAAAGCTTTTGAATGAAACCTAAGAATCTGTGGTTATAGCCAGTTATCTTCCAAACTGTTCATGTTATCCAACGGTTGGGGGAGGGTTTCCTCAAACTCTCTGCATTCAGTGATCGATTTCTTGGTTTTCTTCCATTCACCAATCAAAGCTTGTCTGCAAGTCACGGATACGCCAACCATTCACCCCATGATATTCAATGACAATTTGATTGCTGCACCTGCTTTCTTCAATCCTATCATCACTCGTATTAGATATGGATCCATGATTTTGATTTAAAGCCCCTGTGCACTAGTTTGGCATGGAGGGATTAGACCTCCCTGCAAGGTCACTGGCAGGTGGTTATCTCATCAAATCAGCGCTCAATTGAAATAAGAAAAAGGGTATCATGGGGGATCAACAGATACCGCTTAGGCATTGTTGGCTGTCTAGATGGCGCAAGTAGCTATAAGTAGTACAGTAGAGCTTTAAATTTATATATGAAATGGGAATCATAAGCAATACAATTCTATTTGATCAACTTCTCTTTCATACCTGTATTTAATTGATCAATTTGTAAATTTGATTAGCTGGATAATAATTGGGAAAGGCTAGCTCTTCTGTCTCTCCATCTCCCCTATCTCATTCTCTCTCCATCTGCTTCTCTTTCTTCTTCATCATCTCTATCCCTCCGTCTTCCCATTCTTCCCATCATTGTCCTTGGCCTTCTTTCCTTCACAGGTCCGTCATGATCCTCCTCACATCCCAAGTGTGACTTGTTTACGGTTTGCACTGCCATATGAAGTACCAACCTTGTAATATCTGTTGCTACTCTGCTAATAGAATCTAATGATTTGATTAGTGTCTCTAGATGCTAACTGCACTATATCCCTAGGCCCGTTTTCATAAGCTCAAGTTTGCCAAATAACCTGCTATTTTCAGAATTATCCCAAAGCTCGAAATTGCCTCTTCACCAAACCGATATGCTCAGAGACTTCGGTGGTAAGCGCTTTATAAGCACCGTTTTTATTATTTTTTAAAAATTATTATCACAAACTAGCTCGGACAGGCGCAATCAGCCCGCTATTTTCCAATTAGCGTGATATTTTGGAAACGACCAATATTTCTCAGGATATTTCCTCGTCCAAATATCCCGCTAATTGCAACTGCGTGCTGATGAAGACGCAAATTAACTGGCTAATTTGCGACCGGGATAGTTACAATATCAGGTTATTTGGCAAACTCGAGCTGATGAAAACAGGCCTAATTGTGCATGCACCAAGTTCATGGATATAATGGAAACAGTGCTGTGTTATGATAGTATTAAAGGTTATGATCACACCGTAGTGTTCTGAATGCACTCCTCCTGTAGATGGGGATATAATATGGTGGAATAATAAAGAGCAGGCATGTGGATTGGAAGAGGGTGTGATACGGCAGCCTCTGTTTGTTTCTCTAGATTGAGGTCTGTTTAGCTGGAGTAATACCGCACTGGCTGCTGCTGCAAGGGCATGGAGAGTTGAAGTTAAAGGGATGGCTGGTTTAGCTGTAACCAGGGAGATAGAAGGGAACGTAACTAGCCACCGTTACTAGTTTGTGGCATTTATGATTATGGCAAAGGCTGTTACGCTGAAATAAAACCCCTCTCTTAAAGTTGGGGGACCAATGATCACCGATTAGCCTAGGCATTGTTTGCTATACGGTATAGAGGGCGCAAGTAGCTAGTGCAGTGGGGCTTTGAAGGAGAGGTTATGGGGGACTAGTCTCTTCAGATGGCTGGATCCCCCTTCTCCATTCAGTTTCTCACCAATATCTACTAATCTACTTTAAATAAAAATGTATTAATCATAGAATAACTTATACATGTACATGTACATGTATATTAATGAAACTATGTCATTTCTTCGCTTTAAATTAAGTGATATTTAGCTCATGGCATGGCTGCTTTGTGCATCTCTGCATCCAAAGCAAAGGATTACAGAAGAAAAAACAAAAACTGAATTTGCTTTCCCATTATGCTAATTAATGCCACAGGTAAAACATCTGCTAGTAAATATGAAATTGACTGATGTTTAAAGATGGAGTGTATACGAGGAGGTGAATATCTTCCACCCAGACAAGAGCTATCAATCATCATACTCCTCCCAGAATATGTGATGCATTATGGATGCTCCAGGCGTACCACCAGTCCAGAATGGCGTAGGAAAACATCCGAACTGGAAGATACCACCATCAGGAAGACAAGAAGAAACTAAGAATTCACAGCTTCACGCTTCCCTTGATGGATGCAGGCACATGCGGTGTGTAGATCATCAGCATGCTGAAGAGCTAGGGGTCGGGCCGGCCGGTTAGGTGCGGGAATTCAACAAATTTATATATGCAGGAGTCATGACTCACACGTACACGCACATGTACATTATGGGAGTTGTTACGATGCGGTTGCTATGCGTAATGTGTGTGCACAACTGCACACGTAATGTTACTTTGGGGTTGAATTCAGTGGTTTTGAGAGGCAGAAAATTGGGCCGGTTGGGAAAGGTGGATAAATAGTTTTAAGATACACTTTAAACATGAGTTCGTGATGCGGATGGTAATGCCACATGCAGTGAACATGAAAAACGGAGGACTTCAGATATATAGGTCTCGTGTGTTACTGTAGTCCATGTAAATACTGGCATGTCACATATAGTTACAGTCATCTTATGTTTAAGATTTTGATAGAATACCTTCTAACGAGAAGGGACATGCATACATGTATTATCCTTGTACAAAAGTGACACTTTCAATTAGACTCAATTCTTGTCTGATTAACCCTTAAGCAACTTAATCTCCCGAAACCACCCCTCTTTTTACTCACTAAACCGCCCGTTTGTTTTTTGTCCATTTTCAACGCGCTGTATATAGTATCCGTTCTATGGGGTCGACCGTGATAGTGTTATACATGCGTAATCCTTACGATGTCTACAGTAGGATTCTGCATTGTAAAATAGCACATGTTTCATATTGTTCAGAACAACGTCAAAATGATGATAGTATGCTTATGATGATCTTCCAGTGAGTAATAGGCCATTTTTACAAAATCTCTAGTTGCTAATGGGTTAATACAACCCACTCACATCATCATTGTCAAGTGTTAATGCAACGTGATAAGCTTTTAAATCCTCACCCCCTCTCCTCAATTAACACATCAACAATAACCAATAGTATGCAATCATATCTTGATTACTCTCTAAAACGTATGCCTGTTTACGGTATATACAGCTGAAATTGGATTACCAGTCTGTCAAATTATACCGAAGCCGTTTCAGAAGTGATGATAATTACCTTGATTGGTATGACCTTGATTGGAATGAGCGCTCTGTTATCAGAAAGTCAATTTGAGGTCATCATCTCATAAATGGGAGTAGCTGACCGCTTCAGAGTTAAAACCAAATACGATTCATGTTTAATTCAATCGTATCTGTTTAGTGTTGTTATACATTCTGGTTAAATCATAATTGATTCAATATCTGTTGGAGGTGGTTTTCATTTATAATTTATAACTTTCACGGGATATGTTATGCCAAATACATTGTACGTGGAAAAAGGAATTATGTTAATTATCAAACCTGTACTGAGAGTTATGTCAAATTGTGCGACAACAGTGACTTAAATGGTTGTCTTCATTGTTTATAATACATGTACTTGCTCTTTCGATATACATGTATTTGTGGCAGATGAATACTATACACAGCCTTAATAATTTGAGTGTTACACTGTTTCTCATTTGTTGAACTAAGGGTATTTTGTTACAACAATTATTTACTGTGTAAAGTTTTATGTGCTTGTCAATACCTACTGGTTGTCACACGTTGAAGACAAAAAGCAGCTGAAAGTTATGCCAAGATTTTTGCAGATTCAACCATATTGGAATTATTACAAATGCTCAAACTCACTTCCGACATACTTGGAGACGTCTCATACAATCGTAATTGAATTGTGGATGACTACTCCATGATACTGCAAACCACATGTCTCTAATTCAGTATGCATGAAGCTTCTGTGTTTGGCGTCACAAGGGGCATTAACTAATCCACTCCTACATACCAAGATATCAGGATTACTTTCACACTACGATTAAAGATAAAGTTAAGTTCTGGTCATGAGATTGCATTGTGAAAGAAATGGTGTGGAATCGATCAGAAAAGGTTGACCATCTAGCATATAAGTATTGGTGTGTACTGCAAGGTTCTGGAATCATCAAAATGATAAGAAATTCGGCCCAGTTTTGGTAAAGTTACAAACACAGTACACAGAAAGATGTATATGGGACTACACAAACATTTTGCATAAAAATATGCCAGATTTGTATGCTGTTACATATATTCAATATATTAGGGCATTTGAAGAACCATGCTTTTCAGGGAACATTTTTATCTGATGTCCTTCCACGCTTGCATAATAACAATGATAATGCTCACAAATTAATTTTTACCTCTTCCCAGAACTCAACCTTCTCTTTAAATACATACAGGTATATGTAGGCCTATATGTCAGTAGGAACTCTCCCAAAGTCAGGGGCATTTAGCCAAGACAAGCTTTGATTGTTGACCTTCCATCTTCTGCATTCTGGATATTGGTCGGTCATTCTTGATATTGATTAAGATAGGTTATGCTTATTCATGGAAATGGTATATTCCTGACCAAATAAAAGTGTCTGATTTGAGTGGAAACATGGCATTTCCTGATCAAAATAGTGGACGATTCATCCTGACATACTATTGGATGGCTGCAAGATATTTGCACTGAACATGTCAAAGCAGATAGAGAGAAACGTGAGGGACGGGAAGAGGTAGAATGTCTCAATATGGCAATGGTACGGCATGGAGATGATGGTAGAAAGGAAGCGATAAGGAAATCCAAAGAGATGTAATGGAAGATAGAATTATTAGATTAGCCGATATACGAACTAAGAATAACTTGGAGGCACAGGTTATAGAGGTAGAGGAAGAAAGAGAGAGAGAGACAGAGACAGAGAGCTAGATTGACAATAAAGTAAGGACAATGTTAAATAAAGAGCAAAGGGAAATTTGATGAGATAGAGAAATAGAAAAGAGAGAGAGAGAGAGAGGAGGGGAGAGAGAGAGAGAGAGAGAGGGGGGGGGGGGGGTAGGAAGAGACAGAGAGCTAGATTGACAACAAAATAAAGACAATGTTAAATGAAGAGAAAAAGAAAATTTAATTAGATAGAGAAATGAGAGAGAGAGAGAGAGAGAGAGAGAGAGAGAGAGAGAGAGAGAGAGAGAGAGGATGGATGGGTTTGAAGTTTACGACATGTGTACATGTGTAATTTCATGCCCCATCACATTCGATACAGTCCTGGCTTATTTGCATAGATGTGGATGATAGTGAGATCAGCCAGGCTCAACCTGGGAATGAGAAAATTGCTCTAGTGAGAAATTGAATATAATTATACTCGCTTGCCGAGAGATAGAAAACGAGAGAAAGTTGGATATATCAATGGCTAAGAGTAGGGAAGAGTTTTCATCATTTGATTGTGCAGTATGAGCTAGAGAGATGGATAAGTGGGTGTGATTGGGTAAATGAAGCATACAGGGGTAGATGAAGAAGAAAAAAAACAGGACAATATTCATTTTGTCTGCAAGGAAATCATAATATATTATTGAATAATTGAGAAAAGAAAGTTTATGAATCTATTTGAACGTCGAGCAAAGCATTGACTTTGAAAGTTATCATCAGTTAGTGTCTAAAGATCAGTAAAGACTCTTATGATATACTATACCCTATTAATAGCACAGGTAATTTTAGTGTGTCTTTCTAGATTTTCATTGAACAATGATTAATTTGCATTTCATTTCTTCCTTTTCTATACTTTTACAGGTATTATTCACAGGAGGAGTTGGTCTTATAGCCTGGAAACAGCCCTCATCTTTAGCAGTAAGTTCCTTCCCAATTATTGTTTGTTCATTGCATGCCGTATCAGATTATATAATTAATTATTTGAAACCAGATGATTCATAGAATTATTAAGTAATGTTCAATGAGTAGGCCTATGTACATGTAATTTGAGAGTAAATTGATGAGGATATGAAAAAGAAATTGTTTGATCAAAAGTTGTGATTAAGCTGATATATTACATGCTGTATGGGTGTGTGGATTGGTGTTTGTGTTTGTGTGCTTTTAATAAACTTACTCTCAATTTATGTTGTAAAAATTGCTTGTTTTTATCATGGATGCTAAATATTGCCAGAATGTTATGCTCAGTCATTGAAGGGTGGTATGTACAGAAGCCAGATATCTTAAATTAAAGTTGTTTAAATGCTTGTGATTTACAAATCAATTGTTAGAATTGAAAACGATCAGAAAACCTTGCTCAGTTGGAAAGTCCTTGAGCATTAAAACAAAATTGTCTACATGTAATATATGCACAATAATGACAATATATTTTTAAAATTTATTGAGAAGATTTGTCCTGTAGCTTCGAACATTCATAGTATAAGATAGTACATGCTAGATGACAGTTGAATAAACTGAATGTCACTATTAAAGTTACTGCCAGCGGGATTGGAATTCATTGTAACTTGTCACCATTCATAACAATTCAGTAAATCTTCCCAATTCCAATAAAATATAAAATGATCAAAATCACATGACTGTTCTCTATTGTCACTCGACTTCATGAGAGCTGATTTTGTGAATAGAATTTTTTTGCATCCCATCAACTCACTGACATGAATTGATTGATTTTTAGTTGGCACAGGAATTCATCATTTATTTAAACAGCTCAATCATGTATGTATTATTACTTTGATTGGAGTATGTATGGTACATTGTATAGAGGGTTTTACCTGTGCATGCAGTTGACTATCAAATGTCAGAATATTAAATACAGCCTACCAATTGTTGCGGGTACAATCATTTATTGTAATCTGGGATTTCAATTTTTAATAACTGTATCATTCATCTGTCTGGTTGATAGGGTGTAAGAAAGGTCGTTGTCTGTATGACAAAGATGTGAACAATGTTTGTATTGTGGGTTGGGAAGAACTTCTATTCACAAAATCATCCCTCATTAAATCGAGTAACAATTGTACAGTGATGTTATTTTTATTATTTTATTGTCAGTGGGAAGATTTACTGAATTTATATGAATGGTGACAGTTTACAATGGATTCCCATCCCTGTGGCAGTAACTGTCAGATTGATAGGGTGTTAAAAATTGTGTTCTTGTCTGTGTTACAAAGATGTGAACAATTTTCAAATATTTGTTTTGTGTATTGGTGATTACCAATTTCAATACTAGAAAAGGAGCAATAATAGCATCTGTGAAAAGGATACATTGATTGATTTGAAAGGTTGGAATTAAATCTTGCATGAAATGATGACCAGATGAATGAATACTATTCCTCAGTTATACTTATAATAATGTAAATAGAAGGTTCTTTTGATTAAAATGTACACTGAATTTATGATAATGTCCACAAGAGAAGTGCCTGTTTTCTCAATCATGAAAAATCATAGGACTATCATATTGCACTTTTGAACTGCATCGTCGGGTCTGTCGCTAGCCAAGGCATGCAGGCACGATTGCCTCGTACATCATCGTTGGCCTCTCAGCTCACACCGATTCGTGTAGAGGCCATGATTTATTTTCATTTGCAGAGAGATGATGGTTTGCGAAGTGGTGGTGGTGCGGTGGAAGGAATGAAGCAATGAGTGGTAGAATTAAGCATAAGTCTTCCAGAATGACTAGCGCAGGTGACTGGCCCTATATATCTTTATCCACTTGTTTAGTAGGGAGATGTCCCTGTTTACATTATCGCAAGGAGCTTTTCTTCAGGATGTAGTGAGAGATGTGGGAAGCCGGCTGTAGTCGATGTTCGTCAACCATCCACAGGCTATTGTGTGAAAGTGTGGATGCTAGCTAAATTTATCACGAGCGCTCTAACGCAGCTACGGCGGAAGCCATTTATTTTGATTTTTTATTTAATGCTCCTCTCCTACAGACATGATTTTAAACAATTGCTTGATGAATGGTCATACCTTAGCATTAAATCACAGCTTTTCTGTCATTAAATCATTCCTCAACATGTATGTACTTCTTATTTGTTAACATTATCCCACATTTTCACCTTTTACTCCTACGTACCACTAAAAGAGGAAAAATTGATTGGACTTGGTACTAAAGAGGGCATTTAACCCCAAGACTAATACAACATTGAATTCTATGAATTGCTTGAGACCATGCATGCATGGATACAGAAGTCGAGGTTGAATTGGCAGTTGGCAATAGCCCTCAATTTTAATTCTCTTTCTCATTCTGCACCCTTCATCAGGTTCATTTGAATATAAATTTGCTGGGATTAATTTTCCACCCCTCATTTATTTCATCCCTGTGTGATAATGCATGATATTGACCACAATGTCAAGCCCGCCTCCGGTCTGTGGACCAAGACGCCAAGCCGGAGCAAGCCGGAGCATGACTCGTAATTGAGGTTCATGATGCGTAGTTATCACGCTCTCCCGAACCTGTCACATGGCATTACAGTCTGTGCCCCTTACACATTCTGCTATGTATACAGCTACCATCTTGGGATGGTCCTAGGAATACTAGGATCGGATTGTAATTGTGCCTAAGGAATGTTTAAAGGGATGGTTAATTATCAATTTTACATATCATTGTTTTGAAAAATCTGTTGAAATTTATCACAGCTTGTTTAAAATGCGGTAGGCAGAGATTTCAGTAAATTTATCGTTTAATTTTTTAAATTTTAGTTAAGCCCATCCATATGAAATGTGAACTGAATGTTAAATGAAAAAAAGGTTATGATCACATGGTTATACAGTAAACACCATAAAGACAAACAAAGTCTTCAACTTTAATGTATGACCTACTTTAAAAAAAAATGCTTACCGGTATTTTCAAATATTACACTTAACTCTTTTTGTCTGTATTCATGCTCTGATGACGTATTTTTTAATTCAAAGAGGGTTAGTTTCATTTATTTATGTATTTATCTATTGAAACATGTTGATACAGGATAAAAACATGATCAGCAAAGCTGTTTTCAGCTGTTTTACGACAAATATTAATAATGAAAAACAATTAAACTTGAACAAACAATTCATAGATGAACATTACAATGATTCTGGCATAAAATAATCTACTTGGATTAAGACAAATCATAGGCTCACCGCTTTTTTAAGAAAACGTTTCCAACTTTCCATACACACCTAAACATTTAAATGTAAGAGCAAAGCATCTTTATTTCATCTTTGATTTGCTTAATACATGCTCATCCCCCCTTAGGTATTCTGGGACATGGCTTAAAACTGAAATAAAATTCATGAAACGTAATTGATTGCAATGCGAAGACCTCATTAGGCAGGGACGGTTGTCACATTCAGAAGATTTAGAGTAGGAATTAGAGCAAAGCATCAATCAAATAGAACCATTCAAATTGACAATGAAAAGCAGTGATAATCTTTACTACATACTTGATGATCTTACTTGTATTTTGTTGTTGTCTTGCAGAGAAATACTCATAATTTCTTTTAACTCCAACATGAGAAAGTTTGACGAGTTGATGAGTTTAAGTTCATTTTACACAGTGCTATACAGTTGGTATTTAACATCTCTTGGATTCTATTAATATTGCAAGAAAATTTCATAATGAATAAAACTTCAATCACTTTAACTTTTATCCTGTTGGATACTTAACTTTGGAATCAAACCCATTTTGTTGAATGTGTTTGGTGAATACTTAATCATCACCAATAGACATGCCATTGTCTCTTAGAATGACTGGGAAAGAATAGTACATGTAGTAAAAAAAATATATGCCCTATACTCCTGAAACAGAGAATGAGGATTTCTGTTACTATTACTTTCTTTAGACCATGGTTAGACCATAGATGATAGTGGGAAAGGGGAGAAGAAAATGGTTATTTCCATTATCTTTGGTTGTTCAGTATTTTGATGCATAATTATCTCCACTGTTTTCCATATCAATTACTATACGCTTGATTTACCCTTGTAGATGTCTGTTTATACGTTGACCCACATCATTACTTCTCAAAGAATATTTATATCCATCTTATTTCCAGAGGTCAATGATGGATGGTCAGTGATAGGGCTGGTCAAGTATGACAGATTCATTGAGGATACGACTATCTTCTATTTATATATCTGCTGTCAGTAGGTCCATATGTCACAATCTTCATTTATGTGAACATATTTGGTGTAATTTGTTGTTTCATATGACTCTACAGTTTAAGGTATCTTTGATCCATGTGCATGGTTGGTAATTTAACTAATTTGAAGACAAAAAACAGTCTTGATGCATCTGGAAAAGCTCAATTACACACATAAACACACACAACACACATATTTATTTCGACCTACTTCAGAAAAGTTCTTGGAGTATTTAATATCTCCCATTTTTGAGTGTTTTGATACAACTCAAGGAGAACTTATTTTAGTAGGTTTTATTTATACCCCAGATTGTATTACAAATTTGCGAATACCATAAGATCTAATTCATAATGGAAATTATCTCGTGCTGATATGGAGTGTTTATCAATGTATATTGATAGGCCATTCTTGTGGGCGTGTGGGCTCTGACCCTCCATTGCGAGATGGCCCCTCGTCGACGATGAGAGCCATGAAAGTCTAATTTGATCAGGAACACAAGGATGATGATAAGAGACAGATCTCAAGTATCTGCACCGAATTGCTCCTCGTGCAGACGGTAATTTGAGCAAATTTGACCCCTCCAATAAGTATAGTTCCTTTAGAGAATTCAACCACCATTCTAAAAGAGACAGAAGCCCTTTCAAGTGAGCGCTAAGAAATGTCACATGTAATAATGGATTAATTCAGAACAGATAACAGACAGGTTTAGGGTATTCTGTAAATTCGAAACTATGACCTACTGGTGATCGAGAATAAGCTTGACCCGGTCCGTGCTTGACCGTTACCTGTCAAACCCAACTTGAATTTGCCCCGAGAAAGTGGACCTTTGGGTTGTTTTAAAGCAGTATGGACCAGGAGAATAGAGCTTGCGAATACAGACTATAGACGATGAGTCATGATGAGTGTGAGGTGTGATGGGGGATTTCCCTTCCTCTATATACCCCCTCCACGCACCCAGGTAGACCCTCACACACCCCCTTCCTATCAGATAGGCCCCCTTTCCTCTCAATTACCTTACCTGTTTTCACAACCTCGCACCTATGGCTTCCACATCCTTTGTTTAGATTTAGTATTTAAAAGTAGAAACAATTGTGGTTATCTTTGTATGATTTCTTGATTGATAACATTTGTAAATAACTGTGATGATTTTATGTACCTACTTGAAGTGCTTCCCATTAGTCACATTTTGTAAGCTTCCACTGCAAATTACCCTTTGGACTTAAAGGGGTAGTCCACCCTTATTTTGAGTTGGCTTTAATAGAATCAGGCAAATGAGAGGAACATGTCAGTGAAAGTTTGAGCAAAAAATTGATTAAAAATAAAAAACAAAGTTATGCATTTTTAAAGGTGCGATCAATCATCAGATTTTGCTCAAACTTTCACAGATCTGTTTGTCTCATTTTTCTGCTTCTATTAAAAAACACCCAACTTAATATTGGGTGGACTTCCTCTTTAACTTTCATGACTGCCTGAAAATTCTAGCAAATAGTTTCTGTTAGCCCTGAAGATTATTTTGACAGTTTTTACTAATTTCTTTTGAGAATATTGAAATATCCAGGACTATATGTTCTTGCAAAAATAGTATAGTCATCTCTTTCTTTTGGTACTTCGTGAATAAAAACTCCAAAAGTACGAGCCTACATCATTTTCTAACTGAAATAAGGCCCCTTTCCACTCCTAGCCTTGCTGTCATTTGCATCAATGAAGAGCAGATTTTCCACAAAACTTCTCAATTGCAAGTCACATTTGTACTGCTTGGCATCTTGTTGATTGAAGACGTGTTCAATACAAGTAATCAAAAACTCTGCGGATATCAAGTAGAAGTTTTAAATTGCATGGATGATTGTAGTAATCTTGATTTGAAGATGAGTTGTTGCCTTGGAGCTGTGGATGTTAGCGTAACGGACCCCTCCGAGGGGGCTATTCATCTATCCCCAACGGACGTTACATCATGCTTCCTGATGCCCGCCTTTCACTCCGCCCACTCTCTCAAATCAATGCCCAGAGTCCGCCTGATTTCCAGGCTTCTAGGAGTTATATTTTCTGATTTCCCCCGGTTTTTTTCATGAAGTTGCATACAATGTATTGCTTATTTGCTTTGATAAAATAAAATATTTTGAGGTCCCTCTAATGCAATAACCATTTTATCTGTCTATCAAGAATATCTTACAAATGTATTTTGACCCTTTTTTACCCTTTTTTTGACCCTTTTTGGTCAAGCTCATTTCAATACTTAACATTGTAGCAAGTCGCAGATCGAAGTGCTCATTGCCCAGTATAGAGATTGCCAAATAGCCTGCTATTTCTGATTCGGGAAATAATCCTGAAGTTACAAATCGCGTCTTCATCAGCTCGAGACTCAACCTCGAAACTTGAAACTCAAGCTCAAGAAATTAGCTCGAGATATTTTGCTTAGCATTCACGCATAGACACACCGGACAAATAGCGGGATATTTTGCAAACTAGCCCAAGATATCTGCGGATGATTATCTCCACCATAAATCCTGCTAATTGCAACTTCGGGCTGGTGAAAATGCAAATTAGCTGGATAATTTGCGATCGGGATAGTTAAAATATCGGGATATTTGGCAATCTCGAGCTGATGAAAACAGACCTTATGTGACTGGGTGAAAGGCTATACACATCATACTGCGGAGCAAGCAGGTACTTCACCCAGGGGTGTGTTCAATGTTTCAGTGATTTATCGTTCAAGTTCTTCATTTCCGATGCAATCCACTCAACCCTGTCTTTGTTTACCTCATGACATACCAGCGGAATAACATCAGATCATAACATTTTCATCTCAACATTATTGCTGCCCTACATGGAACTGTCGATTTGTTTTGCTATCTTTATTACTTTCAATGTAGCCAGTTCTGGTGTTTATACTGAACTTGACCACATATTATTATCGAACTTTAGGCACAAACAGAGCAAATGAATTTTTCCTGTTTCTTGTGTTCATTTTATAAGCTTGGAAATTTGTTGTTTTTATTTCTCTTCCTTTCTATTGTAGAATCTATACTTTTCTATAGGCTTTTAACAAATAATACAGATTTTTTCCTGAGATATGATATTCTTATTGCTATCATGGAAAGATTAATATGGTCTAACATATTCACATACCAAGCAATTTGTGAGATTTATTTTTTGAGTGAGAAAGGTCCTCTTTCCTGGCTATCCCATCTTGCATCTGTACAAAAAAAAGAGTCTTGTGAGAATGATAGCGTAGGATCTTACTTCATGTACTTCCACTGAATTTTGATTATTCATGATCTGATGATCTGTATCCCAGGGTTTGTATGTGATGAGATTTCCAAACGAGCAATATATCTTATCAGATCCGGGAAAGATGAAATACCGTCGTCAAGTCAAAGCCATCTTGCTGATCGAGATGAGGAGAAGATGAAAGTCCCCTTCATCCCTGACATAAGAGAAGTTCCTGAAAATTCGGTGCATGTGCTTGTATCGATTAGGTTTCTTGAATTGTGTGTATCTAGTGTCAGGTGAATGCTCCTAGAATGTGATTATGGAGAGCACCTGCGATTGGGAGAGCTTACTTTTCAACTCAATAAATGACTTATGTTGAAAATATGAATGAGAGAAACTACGCACTTGCTCTATTGTATTGCAGTCAACTGAATAATGGCTTATGTTGAAATATGAATGAGAGAACTACGGTATGCACTTGCTCTAAAATCTAAATGTGTTGCAGTTTTCTGTTTTATGTCACTTATGCATTATTACAGTTTTCATTTTTGTATTCTTTTTTTCTTCTTCTTCTTCTTCAAAGATGAAACCTGATTGCAGTATACACATGAGCAAGAAGTGCAGATAGCAAAATAACTTAACTCTTTCATAATTTATTGTATTAAGTATTGTTAAAAAATCATGTTTATTACACCACCCATATTTTAAAATCCATAATACTTTGATATATCCATTTAAAAAGGATATGTATTATTTTTAAAACTAAATTGTACATTCTTGGTGATAAATAGGTTATGCATGATCTCTTGGGATAAGTGCTCCTTTCTTGAGTATCCATTTGAAGGATTACTCACCCAAACTGGATAAAGGATATTACATATTCCAAAACACTGGATTAAAACAGAAAATAGATCAAGCCAATTGAATACCGCCTCTCTAAATTTCATCATGTGGAGACACAAACAAACCAAGTCCTTGGAGAGCAGACTGATAAATACTTGAGATGTCTCCGTTTGTTCTTGACCTTGCTTACATTTACTTGCACAGAATGTGCCCGGAGCAAGCTATCTTTATCCCCTTACTCTTCTCCAATTGTAATTTGATTGCAATCGCTGCCTAGCAACAAAGATAGGACAAGGTTTGTTGCATATTTTGGAGAATCACGGTGAAATTGTGAAATCGAAAAAGCACAAAATTGTATCAAGTATCAGTCTATACATGCTGTATATTGCCTACAGATACGCTGATAGTTTGATTGCGTACTGACCTACATATAGACAGTGGGTGGGGAACGGTATGCTTGTAGTTTGTTGTTTATTGTCACAAAAACAGAAGCTTTTGTGAGGATTGTATGTAGAGAATGCCTATCATTTGAATGTGTTTGTTTATTTCAATTTAATTGAGTTATGTATGACTGGATATGAATTAGGCAGAATATCTCAAAATAGGTAGGCAATATTTACATTAGCAAGTGATGCGTCAAATGCTATTGACATGTTTAACACAAGTACAATAGAATAGGGTGTGAACTATTAAGATGTCAACAAATCAACACGTTTAAATTATCCACAATAAACAACATCACCTGGATATGATAAGTCTCTGTGACAGTTGTTTATACCAAGCCTGAATGAAGAATTAAAGGAAAACATCTTTTGAATATTCTATGATTCATTTGGGAAAAAATTCATCGGGACAAATTGTTGCTTTCTTATCCTTACAAGCTTGCTGAGGTTTCATCTGACCTAGCAACAATGGAATATCAATATTTGTATCATCATCAGTTGAATTAAAGAACTGGCCATTTAAATAGAGTAAAGACAAATGAATATATACAGTGTACATCCTATTTTTTAAAGGGATGTGTAAATTTACCATTATTGTAGAACAACCTGTATTACTTTACTTCGATATTATACCATTTAAATAGTCCTGAGCTCATCACGAACCCTATAAAGTACTCTATCATGGTATAATGCTGCCAATAGTTTGATAGATATCTGCTATGACAGTATACACCTGGTAGAAGCATATATAAAGCTTTTTCCTCCTAGGCTCCTACCCAATAGGCAATAGGCCTGTCCTCATCAGCTCGAGTTGGCCAAATAACCCGCTTATAACTAGCCCGATCTCAAAATAGCCAGCTAATTTGCGTCTTTATCAGCTCAGTCTTCATGAGCAGGCTATTTGGTAGAGAAAATATCCAGAGAAATCTTGGTCTTGTTTCCAAATTTGCGTCTGTCCGAGCTAGTTTGAGATGAGCGTATCTGTCTGGTGAAGACGCAATTTCGAGCTTCAGGAAATTTGCAACTTTGGTCTGATGAGGACAGGCCTATAGAGATGGCGGCTCGATTAAATATTTTGAAGTTCAAAAGTTAGTGTACTCGGTGGGGAGTCTGTGGATGGAGAGGAGAGAGTACGCTGAATTATGTTCCAAGAAATAGATGCTTGATACCCTATACCCACTCCAGTTGAGATCGCTTTCATTTGGAATGCAGCAGCGTTTTCAAATATATAAACAAGGCAGGTTTCAGAGAAAACTGCTATTGATCAAATACTAGGCCCAGACAAACACAAGAAAAGTAAAGACTGGAACTGCATTTCAATAGGTCTGTTCAAAGCCAGAAGGGGGTTAGTTTAAATACAGTGTATGTGTTTACTGTTTTGGGACCTGTTCACAAATGGGATATAACTTGATTTGTTTTTAAAATTACACTTCAATCGACCTTTGATGAAACATGGATTACATGGCAAAAAGTAGCAGTCATTCACAAAAAAGTGCACTGTTTTAGAATTGGCTAGATCCAAATTTAAAAAAATTGGTTAGATTTTTTTTTTTTTTTTTTTTTTTTTTGGGGGGGGGGGGGGGGGGGGTTGGGTAAACAAAGAGGAAAAAGGGAGATTATGATCACATCACTTCTGATCACTTCATAAAAAAATGAAGTAATTTAAATCTCACCAATTGCTCTGTGTGTGAATGGCTCTGTTGAATGAATGTGATGAGACAGCTGAAGAAGGGATTTTGCATGGCTTTGTTCATACATGTACATCTCAAGCTCTGAGAAGGTCAAAGAAACCTATTTCTCTTCTTTACTTTTTGCCCATTGAAGTCTTATCTTGTAAGCCTTGCTTACAATGTACACCTCTTTGTGTTTTTTCTAATGTGTGTACCTGTCCTTCTGTTTTTCAAAGTGTGATAAATGTTGTGCTTCTGTTCCTTTAATTCTTTATATGAAATATTAATCAGTGTCATGATGCATCACATTTATGGGCATTTGATACATTCTGAAGCCAGTGGGGTATTCTTCACGATCATGTATGAGCAATAGATTATGCTTTTCTAGTGATATATTCAGAGGCATGCTTGCTGATTGACTTCTGTTATAGTACTCGGAACAATCAAAGATATGGGGTACATATACAGGTTTCATCTGAAGCACTGTAACCAGACAAACGTATTGAAACTCATTAGGAATTCAACATTATGATGAGTCCAATTGATATTGCCGCTCCTCTGCCTTGGGTGCCTGCATAGCGTGGAGGCAATCATGGACAGTATGGGTTCAACATGGAGGTGTCGGAAAAGCTCTTTTCACTTTAACATCTGTAGTCAATGTACATTGCCTTTCATCAGTAATATCATTTCTATTAATCAGAGTGCTCAAATTGCTACTTACAATACGGTATGTTTCATTATCAAGGTACGCTTCAGAGATTTCTTTGTGCTAAACATGGCATAAAATATCAATGCATATACTGTATACGCATAGCCTCAGTGTTAAAAAGCATACTTGTATAATATGTAGCCTTTATTCCTTTTCAATCTCAGAGTCATTTCACATTCTGAATTCTCCATCTAAACCGATACGATTAACTCTCAAGTGTGAAGAGGATCATTGTTCTTCCCTTCAATTCAATTGAATTAATCTAGTTGATCCAATCCACCTGTTGCTTTATATTAAATTAGACCCTGATTGGGTTTGATGAATCATGATTGAGGGATACCCATAGAGGTCAAGTAAGGTCAAATGTTTCAAGGTTCCTATGAAGAGCAGTTTAGTGATCGCTATATAAAGCCTGTGTGTACATTCGATCAAACGCACATGTTTCTTTGTCTTTATTACAATTTTAGTTGTAGTTGAAGAAAATAAAAAATGAGAATTTAGATTTCTTCAAAGAACAAAAAAATAGTGTTACAAAAGGTAGAGTTCACACAATCGATACATATAATTCTTATTCATTCTAATGCAGAGGGTATTAGGGTCCATCAAGAATAAAGGTCTCCTGTAGTAGGTTGTGTGTTCAGCAGAGGGTGTAAATGAATCATAGGACATTGAGAATATTTTTCTAGGAAAGATTATTTCACAGTTTTTAACATTTTTCTTAAACTATTTCAGGTATCATGCGGACTAGAGTATCGAAATTCAGTGAACTTTTACATTCTTGCCCTTTTTAGACGCCTAACATGCACAAGTTTACCTGCCTTCAAGAACAGAAGGAAAATCAATAATTCACTTTTTGATGGTCTACCATTTCCAAGAATATCAATATCCGAAAATAATCTTTTTAGAAGCACTACAATCAATCTTGATAAAAATTTGTAGATGAATTTTCTGTCAGAATGGAGAAAACATGTCTGTCTTGTGAAAGGTGCTTTGCATTTGCATGCATCATTCCAGTTCTCCTCTGAGAGATAGAAGGTGGATGCATCATCTTGAAGTAGGTCATAGTAGACAGACGGCTTCCGAGTGTCTTGGAAGAACCGGCCTCCTCCCCCCCCCCCCACCCCCAATTCTCAAACGAATTTGCCACCATCCAAAAATTAAAGAATGTTCTTTATAACGTAGAGAATGTTCCCCCTTCTGCAGTTGCTATCTTTACATAAATATGGATAATGAAGATGTCTGCTGAGAGCAAGAAGGGTGTTTAGTCTGTATTAAACATATACAAATCAACACCCTTCTGGCCCTCTACAGATGAAGTTAAGACATGTATCAAATGCCATTTTCATATTTCCCTTTTCATAAGCATAATAATCCTGCTTGAATTAGATTGCTGAAAATAGATTTAAATTGTATAGAGATACTGATAATTCCAGTTTGTCTTTGTTTATTTTTGGATCAATGCCCTGAGACTCTATTTCAATCCTATATTATCCCGTCCTGCCTGTGTCTGCACCCTGGTTTACCCCCTTCAATCTCTTGTTCCTCTGCTTTCTGTTCGACACCTATTTGTGAGGTGTAAATGATAGGTATCTCTCTATCACGCTCATGCACCTGTTCAATCAGGATAAATACATCATCCGTGTATGTGCCAACTCTCAAAGTATGTGCTCACAAATTGTGTTCTTATATTTCTGATCGAACATGACCGTTGCTGTTCTCTCTCTTCCCTTCTCCCTCCCTATACTCTATAATGTACCGAAGCTGTGACGTCATAAAAATCTATTTTTTGGATTTCTCAATTTTTTCTTCATATTCCGAAAGAACATCAAAAATAATGTCCAAATGTCGAAAACCAATTGAATATGTTAAGTATTGGCTGAGATATGACCATCTGAATAAATATACTCCCCATAGGAACTCAGTGTTATATGCTCTGGCTCCTAATGGTTAGGAGCCAGAGCATATAACACTGAGTTCCCATAGGACATATATTTATTCAGATGATCATATCTCAGCCAACACTTAACATATTCAATTGGTTTTCGACATTTGGACATTATTTTTGATGTTCTTTCGGAATATGAAGAAAAAATTGAGAAATTCTAAAAATAGATTTTTGATGACGTCACACTTCACCACTCTATACACCCTTTAATGTCGATTCATAGGAGGTAAAATAAGATTTGTGTGGCTTATATTAAGGACGTGTCACTCTGTATGGGGGTCTTTAACATGCTTATTTTGTGGAACCCTCTCTTTATATCGCAGGAATGGTAATTTTCACTGAATTCGATTCAGACTGTTTTCTTATAAGCAGAGGTGCAAATAGAAGGCTTCTGTTAATTTTTTGTGTCGCAGGGAAAAAAAGTGTGTCTAGAACTATCTGGCGCAACATTTATGTAACATTTAGAAAAGCCTCCCCACCTTTTACTTCAGTTCATGATTCCTGCATGTTTTGTTCATGTAATTCAAATACATGTATCCATAAATGAATTTCATGTGTACCTACATGTAGGAATAAACAATTTGTAGTTTATGTTTATATTTGTATAGAAGCAATGTTTCTACTTGCCCTAATCTCTGCCAGGGTTTCCAGATGGAAATTACATCTGAAAGATGCAGACAAAATATTTAACTAAGATTTTACAGAGATGAAGATTAATGATGAGCTATGTCTTGTTGAATGGTAGTTCGCAAATTGGAGGGAATTAAGTCCCCTCATGAATAGCCGTGATATTATTATCTAAGGTTTTTTTTGGAGAGAGAAAAGATAAATGGTCCAGATTAACACTGCCCATCAAGCTTTATTTTGTTAACAGTCTGATTATCATTTGTATAATTCCTTTCCTGAGATGTATTATCTATAAAGATATGTCAGACATTAGTCATGCTTACTCTCTCTCTCTCTCTCTCTCTGATGTTTGTATTCTCTGTCACTCTCTCCATCTGTCTGTCTCTGTCTCTCTCCCTCTTTCATGTTTGTATTCTCTGTCTGTCTCTCTCTCTCTCTCTTTCTCTCTCTCTCTCTCTCTCTCTCTCTCTCTCTCTCTCCCCCTCTCCCCCCTCTCTCTGTCTCTCTTTCTCTCTCTGTGCTGGGCACAGTATGTTTTTCTGGGAGCTGTTTGACAGTGTGTGCTTGGTATGTTTGTCTCTTTGTAAAGTAGAAAACAAAACATCCTGTTTCCTTCCTCTTCCTCTGTCTGGTATAGATTAAAAGATGAAGAGAATTTGTAAAGAGGGGAAAGGGGGAGGGAGCTTGATTGCTACTCACTCGGAAGCAAATGTCCAGTTCTAAGACATTAATGTGAATACAGGCAGTCATAGTTAATTTTCAAATACAACTTTTTTGAGGGGAGAGGGATGGGGGAGCTTTGGGATACTACATTTAGTCTGTACCATTTCTAGTTCTATTTTTGGAAGGAAATCATGTGCATCTTATTCTTACATGATGAATCCCTCGATGATATGATATTCATCATCCATGACTACATAGAAAACAGATTCTTTGTATAACACTTTGCGTAGTGGTACATTCATTGAATGTCATATTTTGTAGACTGTTTCATGCTTTTTAGGGGTCTCTTTTCTTTTCTTGGAGTGAGAATGTTGAGCTGTTTTGATTGGACTGTGCATGAGGCAGACATGTCTTTCACGATGTAAAGAATCAAACTTGATCTACACCTTCCTGTTTCCACACCCTTTCCAGACCTCCCTCTCAAGGCTTCTCCCCTCTCCTCTCCCCTTCCCCAAGTCAGGGATACCTTATTACATTTACTGTCACATAATTTCATTGCACTACCCTTGATTTCTCTCCTTTTTCGTTTCCCCCTCCCTTTCCCTTCCTTTTCAGGGAGGGGCTTTTCCACCTTCCCACCCAGTCTATACTTCTTGACTGTCTTTATTTAGATATTTAGTATTTTGGTTTAGTTATATTCTTTGCTGTATGATTAAAGCCTGCAATGAGTGAAAATTCTGAAATGAGCGATTGATTTGATCTCTTATTCATTAAATGAGATGGATCTAACATGAGAGCAGGAGCCTGCAAATGATTGGCGATACCTTTAAAGAGATCGTTTAACAGTGTAAAATCTGAGATACACGGCCCTAGGTGTTATCAGTGTCAGTGATATGGTGTAATATTGAAGCCCTAACAAATTTGCGCTTTAAAATGATCAAGAAATGCCTCAAAAAAGTAAAAATCTTTGAGTGACCGGTTTTACCATACTCGTTTTCCCCGATAGACTCTATAGTGTTATGAAAACCGTTTGGCAAACGTTTTTCAAAACTTGTAATTCCAATCATAAATATCTTGATAATTAGACAGGCGATCGGCTTGTAAAATTCATGGGGTTCCTGACTGCCCTAAAGGTTTATAATTATCAATGCAGAGCTAAATCCAGAATTTTGTATCAGAATCTGAGACAAAGTTACCGGATCCCTTTAACAAGGAAGAAATAGGTTTCTGAGTATTCCACCCAGCTACTCCCCTTTAAATTCCACATGGAGAAGAAAGTGTCTGGCAACAGAAGGTCATCTCTAAGTTCATAATTCTCTAGCGAGCTCAAAATGGATCCTACTATAGTTCCTACTATGTTTCCTACTTCACACCCTGCTAAGGAATCATAAAAGTGGGATTATGAAGCGCTTTCCAGGCCTTTGTGAAATCCCCAAGCCTATATATATCAGCACCTATATCTGAGGGCAAATTTGATATGGTGACAGAGTGGGCTTATATATGCCTGTTTCAGGAGAAAGGGGAGGGGGAAAATGCTTCTTTGTATTTAGAGTTGTCATATTCCTTTATCAGATTTCCCCAAGCTTCTATGAAAGGGGGATACTTCCAATAATTATATGCCCTCTGTAATGTTTATCTTCTACGTTTTCTGCTTTCAGGGTGTCCCATTTGTTTTGCAAAAGAAGGGAATACATACATCCATGTTTGAATGTAATATGTCGTAAATGAGAATTCAAAGTCCACCCTGATATTCAAGGGGTTTTAATAAAAGCAGAAAAATGAGATATCAAAACAAATTAGTGACAGTTTGAGAAATATCTGATTAAAAATGGGAAAGTTGTCATCAGTGAAATGTTAATTGGCAACACTGTGAATTATCTTGAACAGAAAATTTCATAAACTTCATTTTCTTAGATATTGATGACGGAATAGATTTGTTACATACAGGGCTTGTACTAAAATGAATCCTGTCAGGTTGTCTTACCTTTCTGTTAGATATTCTACCGGAGCATTATGGACCTTTGTCTGCCTCTTACAGTTTTAGGCCCATATACAACCCCATCACCTAGGGATATATTTAAATGACATTACAGGGAGCTAGAAATGGGAGGCTAGGAGCATGGACCTAATGCTAGGAGGCCCTCGTTATAGGTTTGGCAGAGTTCAGATATATACATGTAGGCCCTATACCTGAGACAAAGTAAAACCTCGATCACAAATGCCATTACAAACGCCGTAAGAACGATTTTCAGACAATGGAAAAAAAAGGAGATTCGTACGAAATTATCGTTCATACGAGCCTTTGTGACCGTAGCATTAAGTATTTTTTGTTTTGTTGTTGTTATGCATCTTTCTATTTATTAATGCTCAGATGCTTAATTACCTGCATGCATAATGATGTTTAAAATGATATATAATTCTATATTATTGTATAAAAGTAATTCTTGCAGTGATTAGAAAGGTGTCCTCAACTGTTAACCCATAAAATACCAATCCTGATAATTTAGTTGAAACAGAGAACACTTGAAGGTTAAACATAACATTGAATGTTTCCAATACTTGCCTGCTCAGCCACTGTCCGAAACCTTCTCATTCGTCTTTTCATTGCACCCGACATAAAATAATGAGGCTGTAGTTTAATTCTAACCTGAGGTTGTTTTGTCTACCAACGTATTTGAAGCTCTCTTATCTTGTCAATCTTGGGGCAAGCAAATTGGTTTCTCTTGAGGCGGTTGTATTATTGGGGAACGCTTATCGTAGAGGAAATTACCATCCATTTGGAACATAATTACACAATCAGAGAGAGCTTGATGAGCGCAGCCTAAATTGAAGTGAGCCTAGTTGCTTCTTTTCCAATCTGGTTCTCATTATACCGGCATCATTTAGAAAATATGTTTAAAGGCAATTAATTCAAGTTGTTCATTAATGAGCTTCGTTCTACTGCAGACTAGGTATTGGAGGACTTTGGTTCATAGCATGGATGAAAGCTATGATAAATGTGTATACCGTATTTGCCGGCGATAAGGCCGCAGCGCCGTATAGGCCGCACCCCCGATTTTGACATTTAAAAAAAAAAAAAAAAAAAAAAAAAAAAAAAAAAAAAAAAAAAAAATCGTTTTTTGTTGTTGTTGGTTGTTGTTGTTGTTTTGTTGCCGAAAACCCACGCGGGGAAGGACCTTCATTTAACATCGAGGTGCAGTTAAAGGCGCTGATTTGTGCTTGTAAACTTGTCACAAATAATAGTAACAATGTCGTTTTTAGAAGAATGTGTAAGATCATTAATGTGAATTAAAAACAATAGAGTACTAGGTCCTAGGATAGAACCTTGTGGTACACCATTTGTTATATAAACAAAATTGAGGAATTATTATTATAAACTACATATTGAGATCTATTAGAAAGATTACTTTCAAACCAAGATGACAGACAAATTTTAGTGTTGTTGTAGTTTCCGAGTGGTGAGTCAACACACTGATTACTGAGCTGGGAGACATTGCCAGGCATAGCGCCATAAATCGAAACTAAAAAGAAAGAAAAAAAAAAAAAAAAAAAAAAAAAAAAAAAAAAAAAATCATTTTTTACTCTTTCGCCGCATAGGCCGCACCCCGACTTTTTGATATTTTCTCTTCCAAAAATACTGCGGCCTATACGCCGGCAAATACGGTATGTGAAATCCCATCGGATATCATATGTTTGCCTTACGTTTCCAAACCTTCTGTATACAGAAAAGCACAGAGATTTAAAACTGTTAATCAATAATGATGATAATGGCTTGCTGTATATACCACAGGGCTCATTTATGCCCCCCCCCCCCCCACCATCACCACCACCACCACCACCACGACTACCACAGAGGTCCAGCGGTCACTCCAGCCATTTCAATTATCCATTAACTATTCTGTAATCATAAATATATTTCATATCCAATGGTAACTAAATTTCACAACAGAACCACGTTAAATTTGCTTTGCCTCCTCAATCCCCAAGGTAAACACCAGCTTAAGAACTGTCTGTCACTGTTACCCCTTTAAAAGCGATTCAGCTCTGAGTAAGGTCCGTCTTAACTCATTGGTTAGATGTAGAGTGCTTTTCAGGTACATAGTGTAATGAATGTTGATGTTAGTATGTCTGGATAGTAATGAATGAGGCACTCACAGGTTGATGAGAATGATGCGCTCCATGATCTACTCCCAAGATAGACTAGGGGCAAATTCTTGACTTTAAAGGACATCAAGTATTTAATGCTTGATGTGCCTTTAAACTCAATTATCTTCACCCAACAAAGAAAGAATAAGAGAAAGGAAATTGATGGCAAACACTCATTGTTTACTGTTTTTAAATTATTTAGTGCTCTTGATTTGATTCAAGGATATAATTGTTGATATGGTTACTGTATTTGTCTTGTAATGATAACTACATGTATGATGTTTTATGGCAGGACGCAAGAGTCATCGAGACATATATTCTTGCATATGTAATTGTCATATTAGCTGGTCTTTGTAATCATACCCGAGTTGAGGCGAGGTATTAATAATGCTATCCTCGACATATGTTTTTATTGCACTTTTTTTTACGTCAACACTTTAGATTGTATTAACACATGTACCTGGGTCCTGGGTTCTTCATTAGATATTTCCAAAATAGATTTGTCAAGATCGTTTCTCCTATGAAAAATTGAATAATGTCATTACATTGAACCCTTCATTGAAGTTCATTCTCATATGTTGTGATTTGGTGCCCCGTGGAATATTCCTAATGTGTAAGCAAATCCGTGGAAATGTAATTGTACCTATCTCAATTTTGCCAGACATGAAATAGAATTGAACGTTCATGTACTCCCTGTAGTCCCTGCACATTCAAAAGGGATCAGATAAATGACATTGGATAGGGATGCAGAGTGCATGCACCTATCAGGGAACATCCCAACTGCCATTCGAGTCGAGGAAGTAGTTATTTGTTTGATATACTGGGAATAATGCCGCTAGTGTTATTGAGTTATAAAGTAGCTGTATAGAAATGAATATCCATGTGCTGCAGGGGGAATGGTCCCTGTTTGGGTCAAACTAGAATGAGAAATTTATTTATAAATGCATTATCTATTCACTTATTTTTTTATTTATTGGTTTATTAATGTTGTGTATTTCTTTATTTCTTATATTTATTTTATTCTTTTATTTATTTATTTATTTATTTATTTATTTATTCATTTTTGTTATTATTTATTCAGCCAATACTATCATTATTAATATCCTCATGATTAATTAAACCTGAACATACAGTTATTAGTGTCTCATTATTGCTATGGCAGCAGCCAATCAAAGTTTGTTATATGTTCTTGTTATTTGATTACTTTAAAGATGAAGTTGAGTTCTGGTCATGCGATTGCATTGTGAAAGAAACAGTGTGAAAGAAACAGTGTGAAATCGACCAGAAAAGGTTGATCATCTAGCATAAGAATTTGTGTGTATTGTAAGGTTCTGGAATCATCAAAATGATAAGAAATTTGGCCAAGTCTTGGTAAAGTTACAAACAACGTACACAGAAAGATGTATATGGGACTACACAATATACTACACAAACACGTGGAGTAAAAAACCTACCCCCCAAGTTTTACGAGTTACATGACATATTTAGAATATAAAGGCATTTGAAGAGCCATGCTTTTCAGGGAACATGTCTTATCTGAAGTTCTTCCACACTTGCATAATAAGAATGATAACGTTCACAAATTATTTTTCACCTCTTCCCAGAACACCACCTTCTCTTTAATTCCCGTTCGATTTTAACTCACTGTCTATTCTTGCATTTAACATTGATGATCGAGTGCAAAAGGGAAAGCTTGAGTGTGTCTTTGTTCAAGTTATTTTTCAGTTCCTATTATCTTTATCACTATACTCAGAATAGCTTCAAGACAGTTTCTTTCAAAATAAACTTCTGCTTCCAGTAAGTTCTCAATGACACCTTGAAAGAAATGAGACATTTCCTTGCAGGTTTATTTCCAATCAACGTTTTGATGCAAGATTTACAAAAAAATCTCTCTCTTTAGTGTTCCATTGAGGTTGCCTTTGAGAGGAAGCATGAAAACAGCAGGCCAAATGTTTGACAATGTCCTCAGTGAAAGTCTCTAACCTGATTTCCATG
Organism: Strongylocentrotus droebachiensis; assembly: GCA_035222895.1. NCBI lineage: Eukaryota > Metazoa > Echinodermata > Echinoidea > Camarodonta > Strongylocentrotidae > Strongylocentrotus > Strongylocentrotus droebachiensis. Next base: position 244,734 of record JAVYIG010000271.1, on the reverse strand, counting down.
TTTGCCAACCTAAGAGCCAGGGGAATTCATTCATTCTTGAAGCAAGTTGGTTAAATAACTTGAATCTAGGTGAGATTGGGGAGAGGGGAAGAAGTCTCACCCACAAGCTGATACATCATGCATGCTATAAGGAGGAAAAATCCTTATAGCTTCGTGCTCACACATTCAATTCATTTGGGCTTCCTCTCTGCTCCGTCTCTCATCCTCTTCCTCCCTCTCTGCTCCATCTCTCATCCTCTTCCTCCCTCTCTGCTCCATCTCTCATCCTCTTCCTCCATCTCTGCTCCATCTCTTATCCTCTTCCTCCATCTCTGCTCCATCTCTCATCCTCTTCCTCCCTCTCTGCTCCATATCTCATCCTCTTCCTCCCTCTCTGCTCCATATCTCATCCTCTTCCTCCATCTCTCATCCTCTTCCTCCATCTCTGCTCCATCTCTCATCCTCTTCCTTCATCTCTGCTCCATCTCTCATCCTCTTCCTCCATCTCTGCTCCATCTCTCATCCTCTTCCTCCATCTCTGCTCCATCTCTCATCCTCTTCCTCCATCTCTGCTCCATCTCTCATCCTCTTCCTCCATCTCTGCTCCATCTCTCATCCTCTTCCTCCATCTCTGCTCCATCTCTCATCCTCTTCCTTCATCTCTGCTCCTTCATCTCTGCTCCATCTCTCATCCTCTTCCTCCATCTCTGCTCCATCTCTCAATCTCTTCCTCCATCTCTGCTCCATCTCTGCTCCATCTCTCATCCTCTTCCTTCATCTCTGCTCCTCTTCCTCCATCTCTCATCCTCTTCCTCCATCTCTCATCCTCTTCCTCCATCTCTGCTCCATCTCTGCTCCATCTCTCATCCTCTTCCTTCATCTCTGCTCCTCTTCCTCCATCTCTCATCCTCTTCCTCCATCTCTGCTCCATCTCTCATCCTCTTCCTCCATCTCTGCTCCATCTCTCATCCTCTTCCTCCATCTCTGCTCCATCTCTCATCCTCTTCCTCCATCTCGCATCCTCTTCCTCCATCTCTCATCCTCTTCCTTCATCTCTGCTCCATCTCTCATCTCTGCTCCATCTCTCATCCTCTTCCTCCATCTCTGCTCCATCTCTCATCCTCTTCCTTCATCTCTGCTCCTCTTCCTCCATCTCGCATCCTCTTCCTCCATCTCTGCTCCATCTCTCAAATCTCTTCCTCTATCTCTCATCCTCTTTCTCCATCTCTCATCCTCTTCCTCCATCTCTCATCTTCTTCCTCCATCTCTGCTCCATCTCTCATCCTCTTCCTCCATCTCTCCTCCATCTCTCATCCTCTTCCTCCATCTCTGCTCTATCTCTCATCCTCTTCATTCATCTCGGTACCCTGAGAATGTGAAGAGCGCTGCGCACCGTGTATTGCCATTGGCCATCTTGTCTACTTCTTTCACTCCTATTCATATGCCAAGAGGTCTGGCATTCTGACTGTGGTAATGACAAAGGCAATGTTTAATCACATGTTGAATTAATCATTTGACATATGAATATGCTCCTTGCACCATTGTGAGAAGGGTGATGTATAGGCGAGGGGGAAATGAGGGAAGAAATCGGTCATTGCTGTAATTATGTTTATGCTTTTCTATGTGAGATGATGGATTATCTGCATTTTAATGCAATCAAGAAATTAATATCTTCATGCATATTACATGCATTTCAAGTTAGTTTCATTCATAATCACTGAAAAATCTTCCCCTTCAGTATAACCATACCAATCTTTAACCAGTTGACTACCCTTTGATGTTGATACAAAAATCAGATAAAAACACCAAACATAATCAAATCAGTGTTTTTTAATTAATAGTCACATCTGACTACCATCTTCTTAACAAAGGTATTGTAATAGCTTAGAGACATATGACCATATTTTAAGTAAATTAAAAAATTAAAAAATTACATGATTATGATTTTGAACAGTGTGCTGGCAAAAGTTTAAAATCTGATACATTAGAATGTATAGTATTTTTTGTCCATATATACATGTGTATTACGTGTTGTTAGGTACGACGAGCCATAATGTTTGTCCTACCTAGCAACAATCAATGTATGCAATTCGCATTCTGACTATTGAATACATTCATTCGTGACAGGTGAATGAAATAATCAATAACATGGTACTTGACAGATCTTATGCATTATATTTGATGACGTAACGAAAATGGTCTATTCAAAATGGTGTGAAAATTGTCCAGACATACAGACTCCCAAAGTGGGATAAACCCTTTCTCAAACTCAGTCTTATGTTTTACCTGATTCTTGCATCGTCGATCATGCATGGATATCTAACAAGCCAGCCGGCTATATGAATGCTCAATATATGCAGTTTCTCCTTTTCCTGTTTTGTTGTGAAGTTGCAGTGAGGAGCAAGCACGGACATGATAATATATACCACACACATCCTCATGTTCTACTCAACATTCACACGCTATCATCCATCGGGAATTCATTACTTTTGATGGAGTGAGGATGGAAGCAGAATGTGACATGGTACATTATTCAATAATCTCTCAATTTATACTCCGTCTTCAATACTTCTGGTTGGAATTGTCAGCTTCTTATAAGAAACCATGCATGTTCAGAAATCAGATATGTGAGCAGTGATACCTTATAAAATGTTATTGATCGTGAAGTGGAAATTCAAAGTGTCTCAGTACATCAATTTCAGAGGCAAAACATGTTACTTGTCTCTCTGCCACAGAGTATGTGTACACATGTTTGTGGGTGTAATGCACGCTTGAGATGTTTCTTTTTACTCAATGAAAATAAAGTTAATGTCATAAAAGATGAGGAGGGAGCAGGTAATGCTTGCAAAAACAGCCTAATCGAATTAATGACGTAGGATGGAATAAATATGAGAACTCACAGAAAATTTATTATTATCTTTCTTTCTTGACATGTTGATCTAAGGAAAATAGAGTGTAACATAATATTTAGCTTTTTATCGTACTGCAAGATTTCCTAAATCTTCCTGCTTGGCCGTTGAAAATACTAGAATCAGTGATGTACACTGGCTTAGTCAAATCTCAGCCTCGGGATTCAAAACCATGCTTTAAATCTTTAATGGTCAGATTAAAGATGCCACCATAATTATTCAGAAAGGACTAGAACAAAGCCACAACTCCGGGCAATGAAAGTCTAATGTATCAATGTTCCCAAGTTCAGTGAACTAGAGAGCGAGCACATGGGACTATATCAGGTGTCTTTGAGTACATTCAAATTTATTCCAACTTTGCAATCCCTTAGAGGCAAGAACGCACTATCGACTTGCAAGGCAGTAAATGATTTCCTATATGTTTCACTCCCATCGATTATGTCATGCGTATTCAAGTTTGAGGTTGAATTAACTCCCCACAGCGAATGTCTGTTCTCCGACCCCTCATCAGTCTTAATCCAGGCTTTCCCTCAACTCATCTTGCACCTAGATGTGATGTTCTGAAAACACTGTTGGGTCGTGGTGCTTTCCTAAATTTTCCTACAGTTTCCATGATATAATGTAGAAATTGAAGTACAACTAGCAAGTCACTTGGTTATTAAAGGTACGCAACTATTTTAAGATGCAAAGTCAGTCCTAAACAAGTACTATGAGCAGAATGATCAGTGAAATAACAACACCTAACCAAATGACATATTCTCCAGAAAAATTTAAAAATTGAAATAATAGAGTATAAAGTAGAATAAAGTATCATCCCATATTTTCTAACAATGGGATTCTTCTCCTTACAGTAGACCTTGATCAGGTGAGAATTGTTTTATCTCATGATGACAAGTCAACCTGGGTATTCCATTATTAACTCTTTAATGAAGCGTTACTGTACTCTAGATATTAGAGGAGGAAGCTCACTGCTCGGGAAGATGAGACTGTATATGCTGTAACTAACAGACACCATGTAAACAACAGTGGCTGCCTGCCTTATAGGTTTCACACCTCATTTATTGCTTCATGTAACTTTATATTTCTTAAGGCTTGTTCAGATATTTTTTTTCAAACTTGTGAAAGAATGCCAAATGCATGCCAAAAAGCCAGGTCCCACCATATTCACATACATGTATCTCTGTGTTAAAAATAAAGACCAGTTATGGTCATGCGATTGCATTGTGAAAGAACCGTGGAATCGATCAGAAAAGGTTGATCATCTAGCATATAAGTATTGGTGTGTACTGCAAGATTCTGGAATCATCAAAATGATAAGAAAATTGGCCCAGTCTTGATAAAGTTACAAGTACTGTACACAGAAAGATGTATATGGGACTATGCGACACGTGCATGACACATGCGCGATATCTATCAGGTCCAAATATATATAATAATTTACCAAATATATCAATTGTAGGCGATTTCTCTGCAAAATTTGTATCATCACGTATTAGTCAAAACATATTCTTTCACATGATTGGTAATAAGAGCTGTCATTTCATTTTTTGAGAGGGGGGCGTTTCCAAAACTGGTCTTTACCTTTAATATAAGAAATGCAAAGCGTATATTAAACCTTTATGTCATTTAAAAAACAAAAAACGCTACAGATTACCACAGCATATCCAAGTGAGGCCTGTAGTATTGTTCCTGGTATCGTTTTAATTGATCATACTTTGTTGCTCAATTTTACATTGTGACTTCTTTTGCAGAGTTAAAACATATTTGAAATGCATCTTCCTAGAAAAGTAACATAGTAAGATGGTTTTAAAGTAACTGGTGGGGGATACATTTCGTTTTCATACTTTATATCTTGACTAACTTAACAGTGTAGAATGGGTATGTGGTTTCTACGTCATGTACCTATAGGCTGTTGCAATCCTTCAATGTCCCTTAGCCATGTGTTAGCAAGACAAGACAGGCTATTAAAGGGAAAGTCCACCCCAGGATTTTTTTTAGCTGACGATATAGACCTAATAATACCATGAAGAATGATACAAGTCTCATTAAAATCCATGATCACATAACGAAGTTATATCGACTTTTTTATCGAAAATCAGCCGCCCCCCAAATGCAAATGCGTTACATGGGCATGAATTGTGACGTATGTTGCGAGCTGCCTTCTTATTTCGCAGACATTCACTTTCGCTCGCGGTACACTGTTATTGCACTGACACGACGAATCATGAATGAAAGTGAAAGCGAAAGTGAATGTCTGCGAAATAAGAAGGCAGCTCGCAACATACGTCACAATTTCGATACTATCGGTTATTTTTTGGCGATCGTTTCATGCCCATGTAACGCATTTGCATTTGGGGGGCGGCTGATTTTCGATAAAAAAGTCGATATATCTTCGTTATGTGATCATGGATTTTAATGAGACTTGTATCATTCTTCATGGTATTATTAGGTCTATATCGTCAGCTAAAGAAAATCCTGGGGTGGACTATCCCTTTAATATACCTCTTTGGGGCTTGAGGTAGTGTTATAAGCATCATCCTTTATTGCTTCCATCCTACCTTGTAGGTGCGAAATTCTTTATTGATAGCCTGAGCTTTTCCTTCATGATCATCAGTGAACACAGTATTAAACTAAGTAGAGGACTAAGCATTCTTTATGAAAAGCAATATTTTGTATCTTATCTAACGTTGACATTATTGTCATCTTTACACCACCATCACCATCATTAATATATCAGTATTATCCACTTTTATCATCATCACCATCACACATCATCATCACCATCACACATCATCATCACATCATCTTCATTGTCACTATCATCTTCTTCATTGTCATCATCATCATCATCATCATTGTGACACCATTATCATCATCATTGTGACACCATCCCTAACAATAGCGTAACTATCATCAGAATCATAGTCATCACTCCCACCTCTGGTTGTGCCCCATCATAACATTCGGTGGATTAAACACAAATATGACCTGAAATTATTCCGCACAAACATACTATGACAAATAGCTATGATGTTAATAGATATCTATTTCATAGCTCAACCTCTAGGAATGTCTCTTTTAATTGTTCTACAAAGCTTTTGGAAGAGTTCCGATGTGCCAATGACCAGCCATGAACCTCATTGAGTACAGCCCTCTGTTACTAAGACAAGATACAGCTATCAGAGAGATAAGCTTTATGTTGTATTATTATTTTGATCAACTTTATTCTCAAAGATGAATTGACGAAATGGAGATAAATCTGAGTAAGCGTGGGTTGTATTTTGTGGAATAAAGGTAGTCCATACAAGCTTTGATGTGTATTTGTTCTCAATAAAACAAACTTTGTAAAGCTGATCATATCACATACGTATTGACCATGGTTTTATATTCTATAAAGGTAAAAACAAATATCTTTGGTGAATAACTGAATATTAAAGACATGAATAGGGGAAATAGACAGTGCTATACATACGAAGCAGCAAACGTTTGTATAATGATGATTTTATAGAGGACAAGGTACCACCATCTAAACACATCTTCCGTGCACATTTGATAAGCCTGATATATTGTACACACTATGAGATATGAAAGTTTCAATCTCCCATCCATGATTCCCCTCATCTCGTAGTAGATGATGATTTGTCTTCCAGATTGCATGTGTCTTTATAGCTTGGAGGAACCCAAGGCAAAAGAGAGAGAGAGAGGGACCCACACAGATTTAGGTTAGGGGATCTTTGTTTGTACAGAGAGGTTTTTATCTTGGGGTTTCTCGCTAGAATACATGTCATAAATCTAGATCTGATGGAGACACTAATATACATGTAGATGTAGGTTTAGGACATTGTTGTTTGTTAGTAGGTTCACATCTTATAGAGATGTTATTTCGCAAGGCTCCAAAAGGTTAAAGTTACTTATGATGCTCACAAGTACATACTTTTAACCTTTTTACTTGAATCTAATGAAAATTTGATCTCCTCATTTAGGTAGAGAATTAATTGTTAGCATTAATTCTTTATCTTCTGTAATATCTGTCCTCTATGATTCCCCCTACCCCGCAAAGAAAGTTCGTCTACTTTCCTTACTTTTTTTCTTTCTTGCTTTCTTGTGTGTATTTCAATGAATGCCAGGCGCATTGTAAACTTATGATTTTACTTGTGCCAATTATTATTTTGATCAAATATGATTCACCAGCATTTTTTATTTGACCAGCGACTGCATGGTCAAATTCTTGTGTTATTCCTACTGCCTGCTACAATATTCATTGTGTATCGACATAATTTCATCAATTTTATATACAAATCATCACCATTCGGAAGAAAGATATTATTGCCATTGACAATGGAAGCTATCACTGCCTTCTTGTGGGCAGGTGATGAATTGCACTCTATAGGCAGGAACAATTTCTCTGAAATGATGTTGAATATTATTATTCAGCAGCAATGCTTGAACCTGACATTAAAACGATCAAGAATAAATGGGAACATCCATTTTTAAATGTAATTGCAATGGTGTAGTCACCCAAGTCAACTTTTGTCCTTTCTCTCCATGTTTTTGTTTGCCCCAATACAATGCAAATGGATGCCTTCAATTCAGGTTTATAGCCAAGCTTATATAAGTGGGTCACAGAGTGTATAAAGAGAGAGATAGAGAGAGCCTCGCCCTTTGTTCTTCAGTAAATCAGCTTTAAGGGACAGGTTGTCAGGCAGAATTCGGTTGTTGGAGAGCTTCGTAAACTAATGGAAAGAAGCAGAAATTGACTCCCAAAGTCACATCTGCATCTGCAGCCATTTACGGATGATAAGCATGCAGGGAGAGTGGACGGAAGAATAGAATCACCTTGGTTTCCTAAACAGGTTAGATGGGAATTCAATGATTGCTGCCTTCTCACCTACTTAGAAGATGAGAGAGAAGACAGACTTACTCCATCTTACTAATGTCAATTCCATCTCATACATGCTCCACATCCGTCCTCCACTCCATGCTTTCACTTCAGACATCGACCAAAGGATGGTCCTTTTATATTTTTAAGTGGAAAAGTCGAAGGCTTCCATCATTTTAATTCAATAATCAGTATTGAAGGTACATGTATTATACAGACTATACTGTTACGTGTTTTATGCAAATATCAAGATGTTGATTTTTAATGTATAGTCATTGGAAATTTGTGATCTGTTTTGCTATTACTTTTTCCCACTTTTCTTTAAATTGTGATCCTTGCTTTAAAACTGAAATTGTACAAATAGTGAATGAAAATTAATAGAAAACAATGTATACCTGAGTAAAGGCTTTTATACTGAGTTTAGATGCTCTAACCTACATTACGCTCTATTCTATTTTTGTAATGTACATGTAATAGGAGCAACATGTCTCATAATTGTTTTCAATTCTATCTAACGATAACAATTGTTACACTGAGTTGAATTCAGCCAGTCTCTGTAACAGGTTGATGTAACTAATCTAATATTACCATGGCAACTAGGGTGTGGCAGTATTAAACTGTCAAAAACAATTACGTCAACCGACTTACAAGCCTCAATATCGGATATGTCCTGTAAGTCAAACATAAATGTAATTATTTTCAGGTCGAAATGTTTTTTGTTCTTTGTTTTTTAATAAACAATGGGTAAGGTCACCATTGTTGTAAGAGTACTCTTTTTTTTCTCTTTAAAGATGTGTTACATTTGGATCTTGTCTGTTTAAACATTGACCTGGACCCTGTTTCATAAAACTTGTTATCAACAACAAGTAACACAATTCTATGACAAATCTGTTCTTATCCAATCAAATGCAAGGATTTCAGTAGCTTATAACAATCATCATATCTTGTTATTGATAGCAAGTTTTATGAAACAGGGCCCTGCTTAAGCCTTGATTCCACATCATCCAGCAAACTGTCTCATGTATAAAGATCTAAAAAGCATTGAATTATTGTTATGGTGTATTTTCATGTAACAGGGGCGGATCTAGCTTTTTGCTAAGGGGGGGGTTTGACCAAAATAATGACGATGCGGAGCATCGTCCACGAGCCGCGAAGCGGCGAGCCGATTTTTTTGTGGGTGTTTATTTGAACCCCGTAAGTGATGTTTTCCTGGCATCTATTAACACAATGGAGACCATAAAAAGCAGTGCATGATAACGTCTTTTTAAATCAAGTAACAGTTAAATAAAATAATGACGATGCGGAGCATCGTCCACGAGCCGCGAAGCGGCGAGCCGATTTTTTGGGGGGTGTTTATTTGAACCCCGTAAGTGATGTTTTCCTGGCATCTATTAACACAATGGAGACCATAAAAAGCAGTGCATGATAACGTCTTTTTAAATCAAGTAACAGTTAAATACACAGTTATATCCAGAGTTATCATGTGTTTGGTTAAGTTACCAGATGAGTTGAATATCTTCTCACAATATTTGCACTTGAAAGGGTTTCTCTCCAGCGTGCGTTCTTTTTTCTTTCTTTTTCTCTTTTTTTTCCCTTTTTTTTTTTTTTTTTTTTTTTTTTTGGGCCGCCCAAGGGGGGGGTTTAAACCCCCTAAACCCCCCCCGTAGATCCGCGCCTGTGTAAAATCGTAATTTCTCTCCTCTTTGAAGTTTGAAGTGACTGTAATGTTATATGTTTAGAGTGATTCATTTACTTGACTGTCAAATTTTGCCAGTCACCCATGCCCTCACCAATATTTTGTTGATTTTAGAAAGAAAAAACCTTTGGAGAAAGGACTTATCTATATATGTGAATGAATATTATTTTTAATGGTATTGAAATGTTAATTTCATGTATTAAAGAAAAAAGGCAACTAATACATGCTGACGTATGCAATTCTCTGTCTGAACTAATCCATACCTAAACCCAAGATTTTTAGAGAAGATAGAATTAGCATAAGCTTCCCCAGGGGCGAGAATAAATTTGATACTGTGTAGATGACATTTGAATGAATCATACACGAATATGATACATATGTGTACATTATGTGGAATGCATGGGCCAGGAATATACATAATGACCTTTATATTATTGATGCATGTACACACACAATTGCATCATGATATAGAATTTGTTTGGTTCCAACATGGGTATTTGATTTTTTAAGATAAACACATGTATTAAGAATGTCTATTTCTTTACAATTTCAGAAGGCATATATATTTACACTTTTGAACTTGATTTGAAAAAAATGTATGGCTAATAATTCTATGACTTCTTGTCATTCCACTTTCATACCCCCATCCCTTCCACCTTTTCTCTCATTCTCTCTTCCTTTCTCTCATTCTCTCTTCCTTTCTCTCATTCTCTCTTCCTTTCTCTCATTCTCTCTTCCTTTCTCTTTTTCTTTCTCTCTCTTTCTATTTGTTTTCCTTATTTTCTCTTTATGTCAATAACATTTACCAAATCTACTTATCTATCTATTACATCAACAATGTATGAATGAATATGCACACTGTCCCTTATTTCTATTTTCATCATTGCATTACTGCTAATGAAGACATCTTGGCAGAGTTCTATCTACCTGTTATTGAGTTTACCACTCATCATTTTCCTTATGTTTTCAAACAATTATTGTTTTTCTATCCCCGAATCCTCCTCTTGAGCCCCTCCAACTGTCTCTTACCTCTTAGGTGCCTTCAAGAGGGAAATCCATAAAGTCTGGCGCCGAACCTCGCTCAAAAACTAATAACAATCCACTTCACAAGTCTTCCACCCAAACCTTTACCAATATGATGAGGAAGTTTTAAATATGCTTCATTATTTCTCCAATTTTTCTCATAGATTAAAGGAAGAAGATACAATATTAAAAGCACAAGTAGGACATTCATATATATAATTGGCTATATATTGCCTGATGTTTCAGTTTTCATCTGCATCTTGCAGTTTGCAAATGACATTAGAGTCACTTTGTGAGGCTCGAGTCAAAGTTATATCCCCCCAGTCAAAGAGGAGCATTAGTCGTTAGGGTCATTACCCAGGCATCATTTTAGATGAAAAATATATGGACGCTAATTGATGATACTGGGAAAAGGGAATGATATATGCATACATGGTATAGTCTATAGGATGAGGCGCTGTAGAAAATGATGATCCCCCAAAATGATAAAATTGAATGGTACATTTGATGGCTAGAAATTTGTAATCGGTGAGAAAACATGTAATTCCAGTCTATAACTGGATTATTCATACCCCTTGTAAATTTGATGTTTTTGTGTTTTTCGTAACTCAAGAATGAAAGATGGTTTGATTGAATTAGGGCCTTTTAGATGTAAGCTTTAATATGTCACATTCTCAAGAAAGTTAAATTAGGACAAATTAATTTTCACATACTTGAAAAATTACAAAAGTTGGTAAGGGTATGAATAATTTAGTTGTTAAGTGTATATGATGGTTTATAAAGTCCTTATCTATCATCCTTCTTCCTTGTGAAGGTAATAGATGTGTTTTCTTCTAGTGATGTGCTCAATTTGACCATCGTTTCTTAGAATACTGCATCATCCGAATGACATCTTGATTCTCTTTTCATCCATGTAGCTTTTTAGTGATGGATGGAAGGATGGTTTACGCTTGACCTTTAATAGAGAAAGAAGATTTGGATTCTGTTTTGAGTTTGTTTCTTGCTCGCCTCAAAATGGATGTATACATACACATATTGTGGTCAGTCTGAAAAGTATTGAACATTGCATTTATTTTAAATAAACTGTTGGAGGAGAAAAATACGAGGAGGATCAAGGAGGAAATTAAGGAAGAAGGGAAACTTCTGAGAGAAGTCGTCTTCCATCCTCTAATGTCAGATTCCTTTTATACTGTAAATTTAATTTCTCTTTTTCCTTCAAGCATCCTATTTCGAGAACAAAAAGTTTATTTAGTTCAAATCACTTGGGTATTTTATGGTAATGATAAATTTAAGAAAGAAAAAAAAATCCTCCTTAAAGTTTTTTTGGATCTGTAAGTTGCTCTGTTAGTGTAATAGTTGGTGAACAACTTCATAGTATTGAACTGATGATCATTCTAGAATTGTTTTACTGCATGCGGCTTTGCAATTTTAGAGCAGTAGAATTGTCGACTTTTAGAAAAAAACTTGGAATTAGATTATGCTTAAAAAAGTGTGAAGTCACCCTCCCTGATCCATTTACTGCAATCCAAACTCTATTAATTTTCTGCTCAATTTGAAACAAGAATAGCTACTTACCAAGCCATTAATCCTATACTCAGAAGGTTATTTTAGTAGTGCTTGAAATCAAAATATGTATCCATTGACAAATTAGATTACAGGGGAACTAGGTGCACTTTCTCCGAAAGGTCACAACTCCTATTACAGCAGGCTTTCTCAGTCTACAATTTTATAGGCATACTTGTCGTATTTCAGAAAATTGCAATTGGATGGGTTCACACCAGTTAAACTTAAAGATAATCTTGAGTTCGGATAATGGCAGAAAAAGAATTCTCACTGCTGCCGATACTTGTTGTAATACAGTGAGATCCACTGATCTTCATTGAAACGTTGAAATACAGAATGCCCACAAGGATGCACTTTCTATGTAATTCTAAATCAGAATCAAAATCAAAGAACTTACAAAGAAAGGTAAGCTCGTGATCCCAATTCTTAAATTAATTTTGTTGAATCTTACCAATTAATCTGTTTTTTGAAAGGCTCATGAGATATATATCAACTCTCCGGAACGCTAGGCAGTTGATATTTACAAAGGTATTTATCTTACTTTGTATAGATTGTTTGATTGGTCGTAATTAAGTTTGGCTCAGGCCTGAAGTATTCTTGGAAATCTGCTTGTATTGCCAGGATGTTTTTATGCAGGCATACTGCCAGCTCGTAATAGCTTGTTAGTACCTGAGTATATAAATAGTGATTACTTATATAGGATAGCTGGAAATGAGATGAATTACCGTAGACTGATTTTATCACCAGGGATAGTAGATTGAGATGAGATACACTTGGTAAATATAGCAGGTCTCATTTTTTTGTTGGATTATCATCAGAGCAAGCAAAACTTTAAACTTGCTTTTGATGATGACAGATTAAGGTTTGATCTGTCTTTAGGTATTCACAATTAAAATCATAGATTTTTAAGAATAGATACTCTTCATGATATAATATCAACAAGAGGCCTTTTGTGTTTGTTTTTTAAAAGAAGATCTGTTTTTTTAAAAATCACATTCAAATGATTTGTGACTTCAGAAATTAGTTCTAATGAAAGTCATCATTGCACATTTGAAACTAGATTTTTAACATGGTGAGCAAAAAGATAAACATTAGTGGTTTTGTTAATTACTCAAAGAGCAAATGTAAGAAATGTTCTTTTTGGATGTTTTCTTGAATGGAATCATGTGGAACTCGTGCTTAGCATACCGTGTGGTTGATCTTGAGTTTGCAATGCGTCGAGTGAGATATAAAATGGTATAAAAAAGACCAGACCTACTGGAGAAGGTTAGGAAATGATGATACCTAATTACAATCCATGTATTGGAAATTCTTATACATCAAGTCTAAAAAAATTCAATTCCAAGATCATCATATCAAGTTATATGTACCGGTAAACATACAAACATGCCCCTTTAAATTCAGATAGCTTGAAGGTAGGCCCTATCTCTCATGCATGCATTGATTGAGACACCGAGATTGAGAACGACATCCATATACCTTCCTAGTTCTTCATAAGCACAGTTTCATTTCTTTTTACGACCTGCTTACTCGCTTGGTATGGAGATGGTGAATGCATAGGAATTCACAAAAATCAATTCAATTATGGGACACTGCGAGGTGCCGTATGTATCGAGCGGAGCTATCCTAGATTCCCTGTCATCGAATGGTACATGTACATACTACCTGTAGCCAAACCTACTCCATTGCATTCAAGGAATTGTGCTTAGAAGTAGACTGCTTTGAAAATGTTTTGTTGTTGTATGGATAATGCATGTAATTATAATTCATGAGACTATAGAGTGGTGAAGTGTGACGTCATCAAAAATCTATTTTTAGAATTTCTCAATTTTTTCTTCATATTCCGCAAGAACATCAAAAATAATGTCCAAATGTCGAAAAACCAATTGAATATGTTGAGTATTGGCTGAGATATGACCATCTGAATGAATATATTTCCTATAGGAACTCAGTGTTATATGCTCTGGCTCCTAACCATAGGAGCCAGAGCATATAACACTGAGTTCCTATGGGGAGTATATTTATTCAGATGGTCATATCTCAGCCAATTCTTAACATATTCAATTGGTTTTCGACATTTGGACATTATTTTTGATGTTCTTGCGGAATATGAAGAAAAAATTGAGAAATTCTAAAAATAGATTTTTATGACGTCACAGCTTCGGTACTCTATTTCATTTGATAGTGTACTTCGGCTAATTTAGAAATGATGACACCGCGCCATTGTGACAAAGCTGAGATTGAAAATCTGTATTTTGTATTGGCATGAACCCCCACATCTTGACAAATCCTTGTATAAATATAATTAAACAATTTTCTTTAATAGTGTGTGGTGTAATGTTATCTACTTTCAGGAATCAGGAAAGCAAATAATCACATCTTACATGATAAACAAATCATACTTTAAATTTATTATAGCAATCATTTATGAAGAAACTGCACAGTTATGCATTGTCTTCATTTTCATTTAATAATTTGTGTGGTTTTAGAGTGTGATTCATGTACCTCAGACATACTAGGAATCCAGTGTTGTCTGGAGAATTGAGAAGAAAAATATTTGTTTGAGCTGATGAAAGATTGAGTAGTGATGTATAAGTGAATCATCGTCATAAGGAAGTTTCGTCAAGGCAATGTTCTTCAGTATTTTGTTTTGTTGTTTTATCAGTTGTCGCTCACTTGCATCCTGACATGGCACTTATGTCCTTTGGCAAGGCAATAATCTACATTTGCCACTCAGGAAGACGAAGCCTTTGTGTTACTGATTACCATAATCATGTCCTCACGGTGACCATATGATAGAAATACTCCCAGAGGAGTAGAGATGGTGCACATTGTGTGTGAATGAATCCGATGAACAGGGTTATAATGCCTGTAAAGTGCTTAGAGAGTGTTTCTTATGAAGCACTATATAAATCCAGATTATTATTATGATTATTATTATAATTGCTGTAAATGTATCTTGCTTATCTGGTTTGAGGAAACTATCAGTACTGTGTGTGCTTTCCAATTTCTACATTGTATACCAAACCATCCTCTCAGGATCATCTTTCAACTCACTTTGTATTCCACTGCCTGGACTACATGCATGTAGCTGATCTGTGTTGGGAGCCCAATCAGCTGATACAATAACACACCCTCCACGCTAAAATGGAGACAGTCTAGCTTGCCTTTCATTCTTACCCTCACAAACGAAGGGTGTATTTTTTGGGGTTGCGCAATCTGTGTGGGATGTGCATAACAGAGGAAGACGTAGATGATTGAGAATAAACCATCTTTAAAATCGGACAGAATCTGGACTTCTCGCTTGGATGAGTCCCTCTGTTTTATTCAATCTTTCTCTATTTAAAAAAAAGACTTTAAAAGTGATCTAAAAGTGGAAATGTACTTTCATGGAGTCAAGTAGGGGTCCATGGAGAGTTTGTACTTGGAAGTATTCCATCAAATGTATCAAGAAATGGAAGGAAGAGAGGAAATGTGAATGTACGACAGCCAAAACATTCATCCAATCAGTGGGATGCGGGAGATATCAGATAAGGATTCTACATCCTGAACTTTCAAATTTCATCAAGATATTGAGATCTATCTGGAGGACTTTATTGATAGTCGGGCATTGATAAGATCAGTTGTGAGAAGATAATATGGAATCGTTTGTGACGAATGTGGTTAATAAAGCCTTGAAATATATCATGTTTTGGAGTCTTTCTTGATTTTCTTGATTGTGGAAAAGAGCATTCAGAGTCTCAGTTCTGAGGATGCACTAATGAAATAAATCATAAAATTATCGTCTTGATTATATTTGGTAAATTGTTGGCAAATGGTTGTATTCTAATTTGATAAATTATAAGATCTACTTTGATTTAAAGTGGCGCATTTCATCCACAACTGGGGGCTTAAATGTGTTTCATTTTGGCATATGGATTTAATCTTGTTGTCACAAATTTGTAGTCCCTATCTTCAAAATGCCATGAGAATTATCTAAATATGCATAATGATTTGCGAGTCTCAAAGGAAAGTGACAAATCGCTTGTTGTCTCAATTCCAGTGTATTTGTCATTTCCTCTTCCTTCTGTCTGTCTCTCTCAAGATTTGCTTAAGGTAAAGTAGTGTGTCATGGTCACAATTTTAGATTTGTCTGGTATTAGTTTAGCATCTCTGGTTTGTGTAATGTTTGCCATGTCATCATCATGTTGTTGGATAGGTCGTATTTTCATTTGAATTCTTTTTGTGTTTTTTGCAGAGGAGAAGATGATATTGGATGGTGCTTTCACAATGCAATGAATTATGAATGGTTTTAATTTAATCAGCATCAATGTGTATACTCTTGATGATGTATTCATCAAGCTTTGTTGTTGTTGAGTTAGTTTTTATGGCACTTATTCATTTCATCTTCATTTTATCTTCTGGTCAAGGTTATGAATTCACTCTCTTCAGTCTTCAGGAGAGATCTTCATTTGTCAAGAGTTGACAGTTGTGCCATGATTACTAAACATCAATTACAGCTTGATTCTTTTTCTCTCATCAAGATATATCTGTCTTGAGTCTTATAGCCATTTAGCATTGGCCCACACTGCCAGCTGCATCCTTTTCAAGTATGTGGGACTGACTATAGATCAAATTTTCATGGGTGAGCTTTGTGACAGTTTGACAGCTGTGTGGTATGGGAATTAGCGTCTCAATTAAAACTGATGTAGCTATAAAAGACATGTAATGTAAAGGCTATTTAGGATTTATTAAAGTAATCTTTCATTGATTGATATTTGTTTATCATGATTGATTTTGTTACAAAATGATAAATATTTAATTCTGTCCTTCCATTGAATGACTGTCTTTAAGGATTAATCAATTAGCCATAGTATGTATTGAAAATAGTCATCTTTGTTTTTAAGATATGTTTACAAAAGGTTATTAAAGTAAGCTATGCATACGTCATTGAATATGAAAAAGTTTACCCATCGTGAAGTGTAGAAGATATTTTATGCACAATACTGTACTAAGATTAATAAATAAATAAATAAACGAATTAAATATGATTAAAATTTGACTCTAGATAGTTTCCCTGAGGGTCAGTGTTTGCAAACTTAATTGCTATGAAGAAGTTAAGCGATATGAAACTACAAGTGTACTATTGGAGTTAATTGAGTAAATCTATTACCTCTCGAGAGAAGTATGGTTTGAGGCAGACAGATACTTGATATACCTAACCATACTCACAATCATTAGCTGACCAACTCTACTAGGGATTATGTGTCCAGTGATTAAATCCAATAAGAAATGTTCCGTTCACATATAAATCTCCTGTTCACATATAAATCAAATAACTTTCCCCTTTGACACATATGAATACTTCAGTATTTCTTACTTTTCAATTTTGTTCGGAACAAAATTTCAAGGTGACTTGAAAGAATATATATTAATACTTTTAAACTAAAAAAGTTGCTCTGGGCCTCCTCTGGAAGAAATTTGTTGAAAGACATGTTTGTAAAATGTACATTTAAAGATATTTGACTTTGATAGAATTCTAAAAGTTGTTGAATTGTACATTAATTTGGGAAAATATAAGGAATAACATGCTTCAAAATTGACTTTGTACTAAAGTATGAATGATGCCAAATGATGTCACCAATCAAACAATGTGCTTCCTGTAACAGTGTGGGTACATGTACCTTTAAGATATGTCAGTGTACAGTATGCATTATCTTATTTATATGTTTATTCATAATATGAAATGTGAGTACCGTATAGTAAAGAGTGATAGCACATTGTGTAGAGAGCATATATATGATAGCCATGGTTTAAGCTGTTCTGTAACATCATCCTAGATGTGCACCTTGGTGTATAATCTCAAGGCTTGTTTGTCCAGCATGTAGAAACCTCTTAGCTATTTAAGCTTCGCTTAGGATATCATCTTTCATGATCAATGTCACTGTCTTGTATGCCTCTCAATCTTAAAGGTTCTCTACTGCAGTGTATACGGATGCTGGCTTTAATATTAAACTCATAGAGAAAATATCCATTTATATACATCTGTATGTGTACATTTTGTTTTTGATTTTCCAGAAGTTTGTAAATTGTAATCCTTAGAGCTTTCATTTTAATCACACATGTTTGTCAAACCCAAATATTAACTTGTTGACTTGATCAAAGCATTGATTGTCAAATTAACAAATTTCATTTTCTTTTATTCAAACGCAAGTAGAGGGAACAAACCCCTCATATTACCGGTACTAAATGGAATCCAACAAATTTTGTTAAAAAGTAATGGTAACTAAAAAAAAAAACAGGGAGAGAGAGAGAGAGAGAGAGAAAGAGAAAGAGAAAAGAGAGAGAGAAAGAGAGAGACAGGGATGAAGAGAGAGAGGGAGAGAGAGGGAGAAAGAGAAATAGAGAGAGGGAGAAAGAGAAAGAGAGAGGGAGAAGAGACTGCTAAAATCAGAGAAAGATTCAAGGAACTGAAGACGGAGAGAGATATGCGATGAATATTGTTATGAATTCAAGAAGAGGACGAGTTAATGACATCAATTCTTTTACCATGGTGTAACCCGAAGATGCAAAAAATTGGAAAGAAAAGACATGTACACGTTGGAAAGAAGCATATATTTGATGACACAATGCCTCTGTAAAATCCTCACTTCCCTGCCAGCAGTTTTAATCCAATTTCTTTTGAATTCTGGGTCATTTATACTGGAGGCCTGTAATGAGAGAGACGATCATTCAAAAATCAATAAAGGACCAAATCTCTGATGCTTAAAGTGTCTCATTATCCCTACATCCCCATCAATCCAACATTAGACTCAACTAAGAACAGCTAAATCAATTTTCATGGCGCCGATCATATGATACTATTTGGCTACCTATCATTATCTGGGCATCAGAAAATGTGGATTATTTTCCTGGGGACTGACCTATATTTCAGCAAAGAATATTCATTAGTGTATACTATCCATATTTAGGTTAATCATTATATTTGGAATAACATTTAGTATTATCTTAAAGGTAAAGACCAGTAATGGTCATGCGATTGCATTGTGAAAGAAACGTTGTGGAATCGATCAGAAAAGGTTGATCATCTAGCATCTAGCATCTGCAAGGTTCTGGAATCATCAAAATGATGAGAAATTTGGCCCATTCTTCGTGAAGTTACAAGCACTATACACAGAAAGATGTATATGGGACTACCCTATATCTCTCACACGACCATGAGAGAAACAAATTTACCAAATATATGAATTAGTAAGCGGTTTCCCGGCAAATTTTGTAATATCATCATGTATTAGTCAAAACATATTCTTTCACATGATTGGTAATGAGAGCTTCCATTTCATTTTTTGAAATTGGGGCGTTTCCAATACTGGTCTTTTTACCTTTAATGTGATGCAAATGGAATGACATGAGGAATATACACTTGTCATCGCCCCTTCTTCTCCTCCTCCCTAAAAAAGTTAAAATAAATTAGAATATTTCTGAATAAAAACATGCAAAATCAATACTGCTACCACTCTGCTGCTGCTACTACTACTAGAACAACAACTACTCATACAAGCACTGCTACTACTACTGCTCCTGCTACTGTAGCCCCTCCTTGGTGCCACATATGTAAAAAGGGATTAACCCCTTTAAAGTATGGCATGAATAGCTATACCTATAGTAATGATCGATAGGAGAGATTTTGTTGTAACTTTGTGGCGAAAGCAAATTGTTTATATTAGCAAATAGTTCTTGTGAGTGAGTCTTGCCAGAGGTTCCACCTTTTAACCTATAGGGCCTATAGGGCGAAACTTCTTGGAACTTCTTGGACTGCTCCATATTAATTGCTATAGGGGTAGAAAGCTTTTAAGATAAAAGTATATTTCATATTTGTATGTTATATGTTAATTCTAGTTGTTATCACTTTGCATGACTTTGCTTACGATATATATTCAATGTCTTATATTACTGTATAAATGACTCAAGGATCAACAACCACAACCAACTATTACTATTCAGACCCCCTTCCTATAATAATGGTATATTCGATATACCAACATCCAAGATTTGCTTGAGGCATCTTCCTTCTTTCACTATTACGAAGATGGAGAGGAAGCATCCTCGAAACATCAGTCTTCAATAACTTCTGTTTTTCCCTGCCCTTTCAGGTAAGATCCAAAAGTCATTTATCTATATTTGATTATTTCGATGTTCAATAGTTTGTTATACATTATATATGCATCATTAAGACATATTTAAGTGGATTTAAATGAATATCGTTATTCATATGACACTGTGTGTCTCACCAACTTTTTAATTGGAACAGTATGACTAAGTTTACTTTTATACATCTGGAGATAGATTTAATATCATATACCATATCTTGTTAAATCTCACTCAAGATAAGCAGTTTATTTGAATGTTACTAACCATTTTCAATGATTGTTCATGGTCAAGCACTTGTTGTTTAGTATTGTCTAGCAGCGCGTGCACCGAGCGATTTGTATAATTATATCCTTTGGAAATCAGCGCCAAAGTTATAAGTAATGGGCTATTTCAAAACAAATAAACAGTATTACCCTGGTCAAGCAGATAGGTTGGGTTCTCTATCTTGCCGCAGTAATATTGTGCGAACTCTAATGTATGTGATTAAAGACTTTCCTGAACAATATTGTGCAAGACCACCTCTTGAATTGCATACATTGTTTATAAATATGATGTACTAACACAGTTATTATAAAACATCAATATGATAGTTATTAATTATTCTCTAAAGATACACCATGATTTATCATTAAGTATCTAAACTATATTTTATTGATTTAATGCTTCTTTCGCTATTGCGAAGATGGAGAGGAAGCATCCTCGAAACATCAGTCTTCAATAACTTCTGTTTTTCCCTGCCCTTTCAGATCAGGCTAAAGGTCGTCACCTCATGACACCCCTGTCAACCTGAGACCCTCTGTAATTTGTCAAACTTAGTTTTGTTTTAAGCCATAGAGATAATATCTCAACTTATTGCCATGAAGTTAATGTAATGTAACCAGGAGTTACAGATTCTTGTAAATATATTGTAAATATGCTTTGTATTACTCAGTAATAAAGGGACTATACACTTCCTTTATATTCCTTAGTACTCTAGTTTATTTCAAGATAGACTAGATTCGTGTTGATTGAGAATGAATGAGTGTGTGTGCTGTAATTGTTTGATTTAAACTTGTTTCTGTGGAACCGACAGGTGGGGAACTTAACTAAATTCCGCTGCGCTAGATAAATTAATGATCCTCTCCCCACCCAAGAAAGTCCGGTGCTACACTACCAAAGCAGTACCAATCCCACCAAGACTACCAACTAATTCCACCACCAACCACTTTTATATACCACTCTCATGCTTTACTACTACTTTAGTATGTGTGAAGTGGTTGCTTAGTATTCATTGAAAAAGAAAATGCCTTTATTTTCTCTTTATACTTTTTCAAAACAATTCAAAGACGGTTTTAGTAGCATTAGCCTTTCTTCTCTCACCTATAGGCCTAAGCCTCCATCTATAAGGTGTGATATCACTCTTGATACAGTGTAGTGAGAGGTGATGACAGGTTATCTTGATGAATGACTGGCATCTCATGACTCACCTCAATGGAATCCCATCTCTAGCTGTATCATCCTCTGTCATCCACTCTTCACTCATCTCTATACTCTTCTCCACTCTTCTCCACTCTTCTCATCTCTTGACCCTGTACGTCTTTCTACCAAAGACCCTATAGATGGTCAATTCTTAAATCCCGCGCAAATATACATTTGAAAAAAGGTGATAATGCAGTGTCCAGTGTCAGGTCAAGTATTCTGAACTTTTTTTTTTTGGGGGGGGGGGGATAACTGGTATCTTGTGGCAATATGTAGACATAACATTTCTTGTGTTGTGACATACAATTGGGGCATCAAGGAAAGAAGTGCCTTTGCCAGACAATTTTCTTTGTATAGTTTTTGTATGATGCACACGTCAACATGGATAATGGAGTAATTTATTTTTGCCATAGATCATTCACCTGTGCATAATTGTTCCCAGCAAGCCACTACCAACATAGATGGTGCTGTGAAATGAATAAAACTTGTGTGTGTGTGGGTGTGTATGATGCATGGTAAGGTATCCTTTCTGGAGCTTGTCTTAGAGTGCGACCCATCCCATCCCTCTTCATGATCGATGCATTATCCATCTTCCTGTATCTAGATAGGTATTTTCCACCTTACCTACTTCCCTAAAACCAAATTCATATATGACGGGAGGTAGAGGGTTCTGACCAAAAGGCTTGAGTGGACGATGACCCATCCAGTGGAGGATGACCCACCCCATCCTCTTCATGATCGATGCATTATCCATCTTCCTGTATCAAAAAAGGTAGTCCATTCACCTCCTTTCTTCCTACCTTTATAATGCCCCATTCACACAACATGGTAAACCACCTCAAAGAGACCATTGCAAAATAAAACAATTTTTAAAATGTATTTTGTTTTAATGTGTAATGAATGAATGGCAAGTGGGGATGAAAAACAGTACCGGTAGCTAATACACATAGGTCCCTGACCTGTATAATATCACTTATGTGTGCATCATTCACACAGAAATGTGCAATGCACAATTGCTTCAGTCAGTTTATATTTCTCTGGTGTTTGTTTGAATCGTTCTATTACATTTCATGTGAACGAGGCAGAACATTTCTCTTGAAGTGGGTTCACTCTACTCCTACATTATTGAAATTGAGATGTGGAATGTAGAATGCCACCAGAATATCAATAGATATGAAAATAGAGAATGAGTTTTCCGACACATGAGGCAGAATCTATAATTTGCCTGAGAACAATAATTGTGCAAACACCATTAGAAATATTCCCGAAGGAAGAAGTATCCTAGTGGTCAAATGCACAGGAGATACATGCCTAAACTTCAGAGGTTGATAATTGCATGGAAGATTCCTCAGCAGATTCCTCAGCATCTAATTGATGTGCTAGGATACTTCTTTTTTTCTTTCTTTTTTAAAAGGTATTATTTTCATTATTTTAGTTTTGCAAAGTGTGAACAATGAAAACGTTTTCTGCAATCTATGATTAAAGGTATAGACCAGTTCTGGTCATGCGATTGCATTGTGAAAGAAACATTGTGGAATCGAGCAAAAAAGTTGATCATCTAGCATGCAAGTATTGGTGTATACTGCAAGGTTCTGGAATCATCAAAATGATAAGAAATTTGGCCCAGTCTTGGTAAAGTTAAAAGCACTGTACACAGAAAGATGAATATGAGACTACACGAACATGAGGCATTAATATCTGTCCCGATTTTTATGATGTTTCATGCCATAATTTAGAATATTTAGGCATTTGAAGAGCCATGCTCTTCAGGGAACAATTTTTTTTTATCTGATGTTCTTCCAAACTTGCATAATACAATGATAACGCTCACAAATTATTTTCCACCTCTTCCCAGAACTCAACCTTCTCTTTAAGAAACAGTAAGTTCTTGATGATACAGTATCGTAATGTGAACACAGCAATGCCTCTTCACCGTGTGAGCCTCAGAGCATTCTCTTTCCCATCTCATTCTCATCATTCTCACCTTAGGGGTTATATTCTTTCTCCTCCCATTCCATTGGAGTCTTTTCCCAGATGAGTATTCATCATGATGTGCTCCAAAAAAAATTACATTATCATTTCTAATCGTTGATCAAAGCAAAATGGAAATTCTCCAACGAATCAATGAAAATGAATTATGAAAGACCATTTGAAACCCAAGGGCATCTAAGTTGTCATTGTGGAAAGAAATATATTGTAAATTCAAATTCAACTAAAAGTCAATTCTATTTCTTTACCCCTGCCTATGTCTTCTATTACTACACCTCTGCTGTTATGTGTTTTTTCTCAAAATATATTGCAAGATCTTTCAGCCAATATTCTGAATACTATACATTTTTCACCCACACAATATAGACACTTGATACCCGTTTTATACTCCATTCAAGCTCGTATTCGAGATCAAATATATTTACTTATGACCCAATGTCAATAGAACCGTTCATGCCTGGTGTTACAGGGATATGATATATTCATTTCTCACCTCCCTAGCTACCTGATGTTGAGTTATAACAGACTGGTTGTTGATATAGCGCTATACTATTCAGATTGATTGATGGATGGATGGACCCCTGGGATCAAAACGTCATTTCATTTCATTCAATGGTTGTTAGAAACGTCATCTAGGCTTGAAATTTGTATTCAAGTTTTCATGGGAAATTCAGTTTTGTAAAAAAAGGTAAACAATCAGAGACATACCATAGTAACATTCCTCCGATGTGAAAGTGGTCGCATGTTAATTTTCTAACTATGTTTTGATGGTGGACTATTGTTTAAGATTATCTTTTTTGCAAGAAGTAGAGATCTACATATTTTGTGAAATAATGCAATAAATTGTACTTGACCAGATGCATACAGAGAAAATGTCACCTAGAAATGTAAAAAAGCTATTGTGATTACGGTAGCAGTTTTACTATTACAATAATAATTACAGCATTTGTTATGCGCCATCAATCTAGTAAACCATTCTGAAGCGCAGAGGGATAGAATTAGAATGAGCTACATAGAGAAATGAGAACAAATATGCATAGATGTAAATTCAACATACCACAATCTGTCTTCCATGAATAGAAGAAATCTAGCATAACCTGAATGAACGATAAAGCCAGGGATTTCAAATCTAATGGGGAATATGTGCATCGGTGTTTGAAGATTTTACCAATTATACTATTCAGAAATTCAGCAGGAGGGCAGATTAAATGGTATTAAGCAGGCTTGCAGGTAATCCCCTGAATTCAAATGGCTTCAATAAGTATGAGGAAATGTGTATAGATCTCAAGTCGTCTGTAACAACAGGAGCAAGAGGCCTGTTTTCATCAGCTTGAGTTTGCCAAATAACCCACTATTTTTACTATCCAAATTGCCACTGTTGCAATTAGCTGGATATTTGGTCGAGAAAATATCCAGAGAAATCTTGGTCTTGTTTCCAAAATTTCTAATTTGCACCCTTCAAAGCTAGTTTGTGATGAGCGTATCGGTCTGGTGAGGATGCAATTTCGAGTTTCAGGACAATATCCTGAGTCTGAAAATAGCGGGTTATTTGGCAAACTCAAGCTGATGAAAACAGCCTTTGAGAATAATTGCAACCATCTCTGCTTTGATTGCCCATGGAGCTTCTGTTAAGGTCAAGCACTTTAAGAACACCGTTGGGCATTGAGCTGACCTGTCATTAGCAGACGGTATCTAATCCTTGCTCTAAGCCTCGTTAATCCAGCTAAAAACCATGTCTGCAAATGAAAGTATGCCAGGAAATATATTTTCATGATGTAACAGATAGTTTGACCCTAAACGTTGAATGGGATTTTAAATCAAACCCGACAATGTAGCGTTCATTGAGATACAGAAGCAAGGCAAGCTTTATAAACAGAAATGTTTTCCTGAAGTAGCTGTGATTATCTGCAATCTTGCTGACATGAAATATGTTGATAGAATTATTTTTAAATAAAAAAATATATCTGTTTGGAATATCCTAAATGATTTTAAAACTGAAAATGGAAGGTATCGGATGTATTGATGAATAGTGAACCTCCTTCTACTCATCTCACCTCAACATCGTGTAATCATTGATGTATGAAGAGAAGATCCATTAACTTTCATCCTATTGATTAGCATTCATTGCTTGACAACTGGTATCCAGGTCAATCATTGTGATATGGTATGTCAATGACAACTCTCTCCCTCTCCCTCTCTTTCTCTGTCTCCCTTTCCCATTCTCCCTCCTCTTTCCTTCCATATGTCTTCACTCTTATAATTTTGAAGAATAGAATTCAAAAGTGCACTCGATATGCACATCATGCTTCTTGTATGATGGCAGCATGCAATTCAGTACCCTGGACATCAGTTATCTTCTGAGATGTGCGAGTAATAATAATAATAATTGGATTTATATAGCGCCTTTTCCAAAGGATTAAGAGGAGTTGTACAGGTATGTTTTCAGTTGTTTTTGAAGAAATCTATTGAAGTGCTGTTTCTTAAGAAAGAGGGGAGTTTGTTCCAGTGTAATTGGTAAATGTTCTTCATCTTTAGATCAAATTGATATAAGAAATGCAGCTTGATTTTAATTTTCCTAATTTTTCAGTGCTTGTATCTCACATGTATTTTATAGGTTAACTTGATCGATTAAAGTCATCCATGGGGAAAGGATCTATTCCTAGCGTATCCAGCTGGCTAGCTGCCCCATCCATCTCCAGCCTTGTTATGATGGACAGCTCATAAATAATTATCATTTAATCAGCTACCCATCCTCTTTCATGCCTCATTCATTTCAAACACTAATATATATTGCCTCCTGGGGAAAAAACACAGACGGTTTGAGGTCAGTGAACCTTATATGCATGGTCAGTCAACAGTGGGGTTGTTTACACTCACCCAGTCAACAGTGGGGTTGTTTACACTCAACCGGCTTGTGTATCTGAAACAGCGTCAATATAACGATGAAGTGGTACTGGGTGTGTGTTGCTTACCCACATGTAAATTAAGGAATCATGTGTAGAGATCATGGTGGAATGGTTCATGAGTATTCATAATGACATGATGGAAATCACAGATATGTCTTGTTTTACAAGAAATATATGAAACATGTGTTCCTAGAATGATAGGAATAGGTAAAATTTTGAAGGCAATTGAGGTAAAATCTGCTTTTTTGAAAATTACCTAGTTTTGTTCTCAGTTGTTAGTAGAAGACTAAAAACATACCATAGATAAGTAAAAGAAATACTGTGTACATTTTCCCCCAAAATACAACCAAAGTTGATCAGTAACGTGGGACAAAACAACATGTAGTATTTTAATGCAGTAATCAATCCAATGTAGTCTGCTACAGCTTCAGACAATAAACACAAGAGGGAGCTATTCTACTTTGTGTTTATACAATTCAGAATGTTTTATTTTCACAATCGGCAAATGCATACAAACAAATTTGTTCATGATTAAGTAATTATTATCATGGGATATGTCATTTTGCAGTAAAAATATTAAATTTAGATTCCTGTTAGTTAACTGAATGAGAACAAAAATAAATCATATCACACTGTGGGTAGCTGCACTGTGAGGTACATGTATTCTCTACATTTTGTGTTTATTTATGTTGTCATTATTTGAAGCTGATTTTATCTAATTTTTTCAATCTCTAAAAGGTCATAATTATATGTGGCCAAAATCAAACTGAAAACTATATAGTATTCAGAAATAGTTATTTGTACATTTGTATACATCATAACCATATTCTTTCACATTTCTTGTCTTCCCAATTATGCCTATATGTACATGTAACTAAATTTCGGGTAACAATTTAAAAGTATATTTTTACTTCTATACTCTATTTTAAGTGGATGAATACAAGAACAAAACATTTCTCTTTTGCTTGGATAATACTCCCTCACATTACATCACTCGAGACAATAATATTCTCATTGAAGATAAACAAATTAGATTCCGGAAAATGTCAGTATTGAGAGCTCTAAGAGACTTGTTTACTTACTGAGATCAATGACCACCGAGCCTGAATCCACTCTATAAACATATACTCCATGATATAGGATGACATTGGTAAGCATACCTAGGAGCATTGAGGTAGTACATGTGACATTTACAAATGTAACTTACTTAGTACCGGGTAAGTGATTTCAAGAAATATATTTTGGCAGTGATCTATGGAGCAGTGTATTAGAGCTGTTATTTTGGTTGGATGTCTTTATATTGTGTACATATGTGAGATACATTAGTGTAAACAAAAACATTTTGGATGGTGTTCATTAATGCATTACTTCTGAGTGATCTGTGGACAAAAATAAATATAATCAATATTACTAGCAATAAAATACATGATTTAAACAGAAAGAGAAAGGCATAAAGGGGTACTAAACACATTAGTACAGTATCAAATATATTTACTTGAACCTGTTTTCCTTAAAGTTTTTTTGTGTCTTTGCCGAAAAGGACCAATTGTAACCTGGAAAATACAACTATTTCTAGTTTTCATTATCTGGAGCAAGAGGTATTTTGATCATTAAGATGATAAAGAAACTGGTTATAAATGATAAGAAGTTGATTATAGACTACCAGTAGTATGGGTGATTAATGCGAACATTGCCCTCCATCGCATGTTTGTAATGAGCATTGACAACATTACCATTGAATGGGTTCCCCCTGGGCCCCTAGGGTTGTTATGATGTGCAGTGATACGCTATGATAAACATGCAGGCATTCATGAAAATAAGGTTAATTTCGATGACTCATGTTTCAATGGGTATTACCCAGGGAGGAATGATGACAAGCTTGTGTTTGGCATTCTAATTACATCTTGGACATACTCTTGTTTCTATGTTAAGCAATAGCTCGAGGTCTTAATTTGAGAGTTTGGTCTTCTGGGGATGGTTGACTAAGATTGAGGTATCATTCATCTTCCTCGTCCTGTCATTTTGATTACTTAGGGAATTATGGACTGAAACAGATACAATGAGCCGCACAGTAACATCAAGAATACTTAATTGACCATTCTGTGTTCTTTGTGCAAGGCATGCATGTTATATACCCGTAGGTCATATCAAATTTTAAGGTACATCATGAATTATGGCAATTATTTACATAAAATGAAACCCATTTGCACTGATCATGACAATGTTATAATAACTATTGAACATTCCTAAAACATTGGCCTTAATTTTAGAATTAGTCAACCTTTTGTCTTTTTTATTGTTTTATATATTTACCGGTACTTTCTTTCCTCTTTTTTTCTTTCTAGAAGATCAAGTAAAGCCTTATGACATTTTTTGATAATTTTATGTCTAGTTAAAATTGTTCTTGAGTTTTATTAATTTTCATTTCTTAATCCTTAATATTTCTTACAACACCGATTGTCTTCCAAATTAGAAGTCCTAACAATATATTTTTTCACTTTTTATGTTATCCATTATGCACTATCATTTTAATATAAATGTTAAGCACACAAACGCAATGTTTGGCTATTTGAAAAAAACTGCAAAGTATGTTGTATTACGATGTACATACATATTGAATGGGCAAATCAAGAATGATCAGCCCCCTTCATCTCAGCACCCCCTCCCCTCTCCCCTCTCCCCTGGATCTATAAATCACTAAGATGTATGACAATATAGAGATCAAACTTAGACAAATGCATTTTATGCCAACTTTGTAATTTTATTTCCAAATTTTGGGGTGCCTCCCCTTCCCTCAGGGATGCCTATAATATTTATATAAAGATGCGACATTGACGAATGTTGTGTGCTATAAGGTTTGCCTCGTAACATAGAGCAAGTGATGTAGTCGTGCATAGAAGCAGAGATGAGGAAGATAGTCCAGATGGTATATAAACTGAAGAGCGACTGCTAGACCCATCAAAACTGTATTAGTCCGAAGGGAAATTAGTTCCACCAGGTCTCTCTTCATCATGCTCAAGCTAAATTGAAACCATTAGATGGAGCTTCTTTTGCCATACGACGACGAGCTTTAACCCCTTGCATGTGACACTTATGAATATTAATAAGAACCATGCAGGGAGGGTCAGGGTAATAACAGTTGCAGAGTAACTGATTGACTTCTTCAATTATAGATCTGCATTATTGCTTCTGGGTTTGATTGCTTTTTGTGTGTGTGTGAAATAAATCAGTTTCAATTCCATATGAAATGTATTTTGAGGCCTGTCTTCATCAGCTCGAGATTGCCAAATAGCCCGCCATTTCTGTTTTGGGAAATAAGCGTGAAGTTACAAATCGCGTCTTCATCAGCTTGAAACTTGGGCTCGAGAAATTAGCGCGAGATACTTTGCTCAGCCTTCGCGCAAAGTGCGAGTCTTCGGGCTGGTGAAGAAGCACCAAACAAATAGCAGGATATTTAGCCAAATAGCGTGATATTTTGCAAACTAACCCAAGATATCTTGGGATGATTATCTCAACCAAATATCCCGCTATTTGCAACTGCGGGCTGATGAAGACGCAATTAGCTGGATAATTTGTGATCGTGATAGTTAAAATAGCGGGTTATTTGGCAATCTCGAGCTGATGAAGACAGGCCTTTGTATGTTAAAGGATAAAGGCCATTTACAATTTAATGGCGTTCTTGTATGAAACTAATTGGCTTTGTCATTATTATAGATAAAGAGGTGATGTGATGTATTGAGTTTCAATATCATACGTGGAGTATGTATGCCTTGATTATTAATGATGTTATGTAACAGCTGATGAGATGATAATTATGATTTGAAAGAGATCACAATGGAAGCAAGGTTGTAGTATATCATATAAATGGTGGTCATGATGACAAAGATGATGACACTGATGGTGATGATGATGACGACGATGATGAAGGTGGTGATGATGATAATAATCGGGATGATGATGATGATGATGACATTGTGGATTGTAATGACTGTATTATAAATTAGAAATTGTTAAAAACTACAGTGATATTTAATCATTTTTTTAAAAATTTTCATGTATAATATGAAAGGATGACTGCAGTTATATCATATTTATTTTATTAGAGAGATTTTTGAAATAATTACAAATTTAAACTTTAAAAAAATAGATGAGTGCTATAAGCTTTGAGGTATAGCCCCCTCTTGTGACCACAGTGCATTTGAGCTGTACTGATGTTGTTAATGTGGAGAGAATGGTGAAGTGATATACTGCCATCTGGTGGTGGAAAATAGCAATATGATTGTGTGCTTGTGACAGAATCTTTCAAAAGAAAAAAAATACCTTTGTATAATGGAAGTTTGATAATGAGAAGTAGTAGACAAAAGAGTACATGTTTGAATATTACAATTTACCATTAATACAAATTAAAAATCAATTTTGATTATCAATGGATGTAAAAGATGATTGGTAGATATATTTCTTGTTTACTTTTTTTTTTCTGACATTTTATATATTTTTTTTAATGTGTTTTTCATAATGCTTGCTCATGATCTGTTTTCCTAGCATTGAGATTTTATTATGCAAGGTATCTTGTTATTATGTGGATCAGTCAAATACAGCAAACCCATGCTGTTATGTTCATATGAAGACAGGGTGAAATAGGACAAGTTGGTTAACTCACTTGATAGAAACTTTCCTTCACTATATACTTCTTTCCTGTTTACTCTGATATGAGATTCAATTTCAGACTTGGTTTCTCTATTGACTTCTCGGGGAAAGAACACATGTGCCGAGTCACATCTTCTCCTTACAACCTCTTCCCTATTTGCTCAAGTTTCACCAAAGTGCGTCTGCTCCTGTTTAATCAGCCCATCTGCGCCTTGTTTCAATATCACCCATGTTCCCTTGGCCTCAGCCCATGAAAGTAGCCGAGAAACAGCCAGGAGCCCTCTCCCCCGATTGGGTATCGCTTCGGTGATATGCGCCCAGGGAGTGAGAGGGGAAGGAGGGTAGCGGCCGAGAAAGATGGCCGAATGAGATGCGAGCACACGTGTGATTATTTTAGGCAAAGTTTAAGGGTAAAGAAGAAATGAGTTGATGGAATAGCAATTAGTATGCAAGGGAAGAATGTAGGACAATAAACCTTTTAGTAGGTCATGGATGCTTGAATCACACCTATTTATTGTAAACAACCCTTCTATTGCAGAAAGTCAGCTGTGATGCCATATCATATTACCCATATTGAAGATGTCCAAATTAGCCAACCTATTACCCACTAATGAAATGAACAGTAGTATGATACTGAAAAAAATGACTATGTAAACAGTGAATTTCACTACAGATTTAAAGATATTTTCTGCTCTTGTTTGAGCAATGTTTATCTATTAATGTTTGTAATGATGCAAGTATTCTTCATTAAATATCTTCTTTTTTCTTTTATTTTCTCCTCTTTTAATTACAGATAAGTTTCTTCACCTTCCTATCAGCATTATGTGTCGTCCTTCACCTCGTAGCTACCGCCCTATCAGGTCTAAGCTGTGCCGAGCTTCAGGTCTTGACGGGATGCACCAAGCATCCTGGCACCTTGGTCTGTTACTGCTGTACCTCCTCGCTTCCATGCACCCCCACCGAAAATGCAATCTCGGTGGAGGGCGTCAAAGATTGTTCCACTATCTCGTCCACGATACGACTGGTGATGTTCATCATCTGTGTCGCAAACATTGTAGCGTGTCTGATCTGTATAGCAGCCACCATCGTGGGATGCGCTTATATTGTTAAGAGACACGCTAATAGAAGGGTAAGATAGCTTCATCTTATTGAGATGTATGAAAATATAACAATACTTCCCTTGTAGGTAGACTGTAGGCCTATTTCTGATAGTCCTCTTATTCTCTACCTTATCATATATGTTGATGCTAATGATCATCTCAATTTGAATTTCATTCTTAAAGTTTCATTGCTTGAGACTATTCAGTTCCTCCCTCATCACCCTACTGTCTGTATGTCTGCTCTGTCTTCCTATTACCATCTCTCTCTCTCTCTCTCTCTCTCACTCTCTCTCTCTTTTTTCTTACTCCCTGACATACATACTATTACTGCTGCTGCTACTGATGCTGCTACTTCTACTACTACTACTACTACTACTACTACTACTACTACTACTACTACTACTACTACTACGTCGTCTACTACTACTACTACTACTACTACTACGTCTACTACGTCTACTACTACTACTACTACTACTACTACTACTACTACATCTACTTCTACTTCTACTTCTACTTCTAATTCTAATTCTACTTCTACTTCTACTTCTACGTCTACTTCTACTTCTACTTCTACTCGTCTACGTCTACTGCATGTCTACTTCTACTTCTATGTCTACTACTTCTACTTCTACATCTACGTTTACTACTTCTACTTCTACTTCTACATCTACGTTTACTACTTCTACTTCTACTACTATTAATAATAATAATAGCTATAATAATAACAACAACAACATCAACAATAATAATAATAATAATAATAATAATAATAATAATAAGTCTTGTTTACCCAGGGTATCCTCATCAGTATTAAGACTGTTCTCCCTGAGGGCCCTGCAATCATATTATTACACTGGCTTTACATCATACATCTTCCCTTCTTCTCTGTATCTCCTTCCCCTCTGTCTCTCTCTCTCTTTCCCCCTTAATATCCCTGTCTCATATTTTTATGTAAGATACCAATATCCAATCATCCAAGTATCTTCTTGTCTTGCTGACTTCCTTTGATCTTCACCAACCCAAACCGTCAGTGGTCAGAGACTCTTACAATCACAACTAGGTCACATACGGAAGCCAAGCAACCAGTGCTGTAGGGGACCATGCAGATCACCCACCAAAAGGAGTACAAAAATGCCCATATAGCTAATTCCTCTGGAAAGTAACCAAAGATATTGGACAAGCCTTGTAATCCCAGCTCAATTTTTCTCTCTTTACATAAGAACGGATGCTAATGGATGTTATGTCACGCCCACGGGCAGGGAAATACCACCGCCAAGCAAGAAATCCAAAGAAATTTCTCTCACGTTCCTGTAATGAATGTAATTAGGCTGGAATGATAATCGGCACTTAAAGATTGTGCAAATGTATGTCTTGATTGTAATATTGCCATTAGAAGATTATGGGCTATCATTTATATATTCCCCCCAGGTGCACCATCTTTATATATTTAGCAATTTGCAACTATTACCAATCTTTTTGCTATTACCAATGCATACTTAGCACAATTAATGGGCAGTGCTCGAGGCACCTCGTTATCTTGATCTACACATGTTGCTCTCTCTTTAAATACCTTGTGATTTGCGGCTTTCAGCCTTTCTATTATTGTGATTTTCCCTCAAATTCTTAGCCCTTTGCCTATGAGAACTGGGTGGCCCCTGTATAAAGTCTATGGGAATGTGAGAATGCAGTAGTCGGAGGGTTAAGTATATTCAGTCCACACCTTCCTATAAAGGCATCGGTTAACAATGTTAAATCTGAGATGCACGGCCCTACATGTTTTCAGTGTCTGTGATATGGTGTTATATTGAAGCCCTTAAAAATCAAAACGATCAAAAAGTGCCTCAAAAAAGTAAAAATCTTTGAGTGACCGGTTTTACCATACTCATTTTCCCCAATAGACTGTAGTGTTAGGAAAACCGTTTGGAAAACCCTAAATTCAATTTTGATTTCCTATCATAAATATCTTGATAATCAGACAGGCTATCGTTTTGTAAAAGTCATGGGGTTCCTGGCTGACCTAAAGGTGTATAATTATACATTCCCGACGTATTAAGCGCTATATAAGCAATAATAATATTATTATTATTATTATTATTAATTATCATGGAAGCATGAGCTGAATCCAGGATTTTGTTTTTAGAATCTGAGACAAAGTTACCGGATCCCTTTAATAGATGTCTAATATTGTTAGCTCCTGTACATGCCAATTTATTACCCACTTCTCACCCATTCTGATATACTGATAGATATATCCATATAGAAACACAGCAATATTCATTACAAATTGCAACAGTTGTTGTCAATATCTCTATTTGAAATCGTCACAAAAGACAAAATTATTTGTGTAATTGAATACTCCCATGTGCTTTTGAATTATAGCCCGGACGGATATACCAAAGAAACTTTTCTCTGTGTGTATACTCATTACAAAGAGAGTGAACGGATATTGATAGTGGCGCTGGGATTAATTGGGTCATCTTATTTGTGTTCTACTATATCATTCTCAGAAAGAGGAGGAGTAGAAATATGTCCTTGAATTGGTGTTTGTTCATGAACTTGGCTTCAATGATAAACTGGGTGGGTTCAACACTTTTCCTTTAGCAGTGGAAATGGAATGATTATAAGGATTTCTTCACACTAATGGCTGAACATAGAGTTTTGTGTCGGGAATTTTTAAAACTCTTATTGATTAGAATGATTTTAACCATATGATATATTAGACATTATATTTGAATAGGAAGGTGAGGGAGAAGCTATGAAAACAAAAAATAACCCCCCAAACCAGCGATTTATCTAAAAATTTAATTAATTGAGAACAATGTGACGTCACAAATCTTAACGCTCTATGGAGGACTCATGAAGGCAGAAAATCTTGATCTCAAAATTAAATTTTTTGAGAAATGATTGCTGTGAAGAGGGAAGTTGTTATATTTGATTAGTAAGGCTTCCCCTTCACAATGATATGAATTTTGCTTCAATTCAAAACACTTTGGAATCTTCGGGTGACCACTTTAAAGTTTCAGTGGAAATTCAAAGAAGCTCACTGATGATAGAATGACCTTTATTTCCAAGAAAAGAGGAAACATCATTAGGCATAATGCTTTTTCTTTTTGTTTAATTAAAAGTTGATTTTTCTGTCAAAGTTTAGAAGAATGATAGTGCAAGAAAAAGCGGTCCCTAAATGTTAAATGACCCACTTGTATCACCCACGAAGGTTGAACTCAATCCAAATCTGTCAAAATCTTGAACAAAAATGTTTGTATTCCTTAATTCTTTGTGTGTGTGTTTCAGCTTCGCATCATATGACAATAGGTCTGGAATGTACAAAGTAGCTTCTGCAAACAAAATATCAGTAGCTGAATGATGTAAATGGTGGAGTAGATTTGTAATAATCTTGTGCCCTTTCAAAGTCATAGAGTGACGTCACCTACCCCATGCCAAAGCTATTTCAATGTCTTTCTAGAAATTTGTATTGTATAGGACTGTTCTGTGAAAAGAGTTTGAGGTTTATAATAGGGTGTAGGACTTCAAAGGAAGAAAGATGACATGAATAGCGAGAGGGAAGTAAAATGAGTAACTAAAGATGATGGATCATCTGTTCTTTCATTGGATGCTGCTGAGATAATGAAGCGTTAATCGTAGGAGGTTTTGTTCTGCTTGATCAGTAGACCATTTATTCCATGTTACTTCTTCCTCTGCATGATAATAAAACTAGTTTCATTGATGTATAGTACAATGCTTTTAAACCAAGGTCGTTTTGTCAAGGGATTTAGTAAGAGTCAGGTGGAGTTTCAGTGGTATTGGCCTTGATTTTAAGCTGTCGTTATTCATTTAGCAATTACTCATTATGAGATACTTAGTAGAAGATTTGGAAAGATTCATTACCAGAAAATGAGATTCTTTTTTGTGACGTAATCACAAATTAGGATTATGACAGATTATGGCAAAGAAAAGGAAACTCTTAAACCTTAATTGAGAAAACCTCATTACCACACATGAAATCTTGTAAGGATATCCTGGAAAGCAATTATGTTATCATTATATAAATTTGTAAAAAACTTTACATTCAGCATATATACACAACAAGATGCTGGTACCAGTACAAGCACTACAAAATTGCTTTAATCTGTAGTGATTTGGATACTTTTAAAGCTCTGAACAAAGATTGTTTCTTTAGAAATTCTTTAGAAAAAATAGGAACACTCTATGATATCCTTGTGATTTTTCTTCAAAGAATACACACATAAAATGTGTATAAAGGCATTTCGGTAGTAGTAGTAAATCCCATAAGTACCTCATTTAAGAATTAGAAATGGCAATTCTATGAACCCAAACATGCCCTTGCCTCTTGTGTAGCTGTATACATCATTTAGCTATTAAAATTAATGAATATCATAGAGGCCCTTTTTATCATTATTATCCTGAACCATTTATCATACTTAACCTTTGCCCAAGAATTTGTTCTGGTTTTATTAATGACACCAACTTGGTATCATATCTACATGCCATTCAAACCTCGAGTCTCTGTCTTGGCTTTATGCCACCTGTTCTACCCCCTCTGTCCAAACAAAAAAGTTCAAAGTTACTTGATAAACAGAGAAAACGGAAGGGAAAACATGGAAAAAGAAAGAGAAACAAATGGATGTCATACTTGAACACCCAGGTTCAATGACAGATAGGAATGCGGACGAACGGAACACGCGGCTTGTTCTCATAAATCATCAAAGGGTCTGCGGTTACCAAACTTTACCCTCTGATATATTGCGCAATCTTAAAACTAGAAAGGAAAAATCATTGATACATATGCACGTCTTTGTGTCAAAATCTATGTATTGACAATCGCTGATGCAATGATTGATTGCTTATTACAGGTTTTAAATCTCCATGCTCAGATCTAGAAATATGTAAAAAGTAGAGATCAAAGAATTAATTGCTCATCCTATGTATCCACTCTATTAAGCTACTTTCACAGAAACTGAATCTATTGTATAAATTTGTAATAATACATGGCAGGTGCTCATGCTGATAAATGGACTGTTCTGCTATATTTAAACAATTTATTAAGTCCTTAGAATGGATGTTTAGTGGTAATGTGGTCTGTCATGTGCAGATCCACCTGCTGTTCTGTAGAAAGATTCCTGATAAAGGATTACAACACACATCTTTTTCTCGTTGTGGAAAATTAATTTGGAGAAAGAATTGTTCAAACAACATTATTCATGACATTTCTTGAATACTTCAGTTTGCCTTGTACATGTAATAAGTAGTTGTCTGCCCCCTCCTTTCTTCATGGTAACTTTTAACTTCCTCTTCTAAAAATAGAATGAATTTCATCAAATCATGATTACGAAAACTAATGGAATAACTGTTTACTTTTTATTTATAAGAAATATACACTTTCAAACTCATAGCTTGGTTTCGCATCTTAATTCTCTGAAATCTGGCATCCAAGTTCAGTTTTAGAGACATTCTTAAAATTCCTTGAAATCCCAAGGAATTGCTCCCAACATTCTGTAGTAATTTGTGAGATATTCAGTAACAGAATCACAGATATTTGGAGAAAGTTTCGGCCTTTTAAATTCAAGATTTAAGATGCGATGAATACCTGTTCTCTTTTTATTTATATGAAATATACACTTTCAAACTCATAGCATAGTTTCGCAACTTAATTCTCCAAAATCTGGCATCCAAGTTCAGTTTTAGAAAGTTTTGTTATAGAGACATTCTTAAAATTCCTTGAAATCCCAAGGCATTGCTCCCCAACATCCTTATGTCATTTGTGAGATATTACAAAATCACAGATATTTGGAAAAAGTTTTGTCCCAAATAATGTGGATTGCACTCTTCCATCATTCAATTTGTACATGTATAAAGAAAGTCATACAGTCATTGAATGGCATATTATGCATGATATGTAAATCCAGTGACATATGAATTCATGTAATGACTAACTTTACATTCATGATGTGGGTATTGTGAAATGACAAATTAAACCATGCGGGAGTGAAATAGTGGTTAAAAGTATTAAGCAGATTTGGCTATACCAAGAATTTTCCCCTGTATGTTATTTATATCACACCTACTCCTAGGGTTTTCTCAGTCAAAGAAGATTAATGGTTAGAGAGCTTGTCAAACATTATCGTTACCAATTATTTCAATAGAATGTAGTGATAAATCACTTTAATTTCTGAAGCCTCCTGTTTCCTTTTCTACAGCATGGGTGGGCAATTATGTTCTTCTTGTCTGTTGAAAAAAAGTATGTTTAGATTCAGGGAAAAGAAAGTATGCATGGTATTGTAAAATGTTTTTAATGGATTTACAAATTTATTCTGCTCTTTTGTCACAATCCATTCCTTTTTATTTCTTATTGCTCTCTTTTTATCTCATGTTGACCTATATATCTTGGTCTTGATTTACAAATTGAATACTATTTGAATTTAAATTTCTTTTTATAGAATAATGTGATTTTCATGTTTATAGATTCAAATTGCTCATTATCGCCTTTCTTTCTATTTTTTCAAAAATTTCATTCACAGATGGTATTACGAAGGCCTCATCACACAGGCAGTATAGCAAGAGACTCCTATATTAGTGACATAGGGGGTGTGATAGACTCTGTTTTTACCCCTCCCCTAGTCCCACCGCCCCCATACTCTCCGCCCGAATACACAGAGATCTCCAACGATCCCATCATTATAGAAGGACCAGACTTCATGGACGACCTCTCGACGCCTACACCCGTCCTGCCCATAGCGCCTCACGAGATGCCCCCTCCGTATTCAACGCTCGACCTCCTCCCCGGGACTACAATAGAATGCTCCGTCGCTCAGGAATTTCAGATGGCTAACGAAGAGGTAGGCAATCACTTTCACTTTCTTCCTCTCAATTTTCTTTTTAAAATAGTTGTGGCTTCTTTCAAAAGGCTTTATTAATGGTATTTTAAGTACCATTTATCTTTTACCGGTATGCAGAAAAAACTCCCAAATCAATGAAAAGTGATAGATAATTACGTAAAGAAACACTGAGTGAATGTTACACTAAAAAGTAAATTTGTTGATTGTAAGATGCACATTGAAGTCCTTCATTAGTGTCTCTCAAAATTAAAAAAGTAAAAGAGATTTTTATTCTAAATTACATTTATACAATGATTCAACGAAACACCTGTCTACCTACATGTAGATGAAATCGACCAAGTGTATAGTTTGGCCTATATCAGTAGCTCCAGAGAAAGAGTTTGTATGAATAACAACTGATTATAACTCAAGAACTTTGTGTAACTTGGGTCATTACTAAGCAATTATCAATATCTTTTAAATTTTTAATATTGTTTGATGTAGTAGCAGAATCTGTTTACTTAACCCCCTTATCAATAGCAGATATTATATAGGTCAGTTCAGGTCAACGGACTACAGCTTTATTATGGTTTGTTGTCTATTCAAGACCATCAAGCATGATAGTGGTGTTTCATGGGTGCTTGCATCTGTGTGTAAACAGACTGGCAGGTGCTATTAAAGAGACTGTTTATCGCATTAATTTCTATAGTGTGTAAATTTAGCAACTCTTATCTTCCTCTGTGTATAAATGTTCAGAATATGGTGTGGGTTTTACAAAAATATGTTGTTGTTGTTGAACAGCTTGAAATTAACTGAATTGCTTGAAATTTCACATTTTACCATTTTCAGTGGTGACTGACCTTTAAAAAACACACACACACACGCACACACACACACACACGCACACACACACACACACACAGTTTAAACTTCGACTTTATTCCTCTTCTGTGAAGTAAACGAACAGACCTTACAGAAAAACAAAAATGGATACGTAACATCATTTTAATACATTAGACCCACTTTTTAAATAGAAGATAGAATTAGAACGTATACCGGTACATATGAAAGGGAGGTAACAAGACTGTGAACTAGTTGGTTTCAAATAACATATTTCTAAGGACCAGACATTTCAATAGTTTTTTAAAGTAAAACTTTCTTATTTCATTTCACAATTTGACGTACGTTTCATCTTTTCATTCTACTTCTATTCCTGGAGTTTGTATCTTCACTATCATTATTTTACACATTTTTCCCGCCGTATTAAAACATTTCTTGTTTATGAGAAGAAGGTTATTCTGGGAGAATTAACCATTACTGTAGACGTACACCGGTAACACAAACTTCTTGAATATATATTGAAACTGCACACATTCTCATCTTAATATAGCGATCAGTCAATCAATTTAAAAACTTGGATTTCCGCCCCTCACACTGCTAAACCAGCTGCACTCTGTACAGAGTTCGCAAACAGCCGTCTGTCACGCGGCGTATCAGTATTTGTTACCAACCAGGGCAAGGGCTTTCCCTCTTTCTCTCTCTCCGCACTCTGTCACACCTAGCCAGGGAGTCTGTCAGAATCCTTTGTCAACAAGGCACATTACTCGCCCAGCTCCGTACCCTGGTTTTAACAGACTGAATAGGGTATATACCCCGATGGTAGCACCTTTGGGGAGTGTTTCTGTTTGGATTCTCGTACTTGGCTGCAGATATTGAAATGCAGTGTCAAGTTTGAGATGTCAAGGTTTTTTGCGATATAATTTGATTGTGTGAGACCTGCCAGTTTCAGTAATATTTCATACTTCATCAGGACAAGATGACGGTTACGGTAGTTTTGACTCCTCACTAGAGCCCAAACTTCAAAACAAGGAAGCACAGGACTTTGTGACAGTGGAGCTCCTAGCTAGCGAGTTTTTAATGATAACAGTTTGTGCAGAAGGTAGATCACTGACACCATGGTACAAGAGTAACAGGAAACTTGATCATCTCGAATCTGCCTCAAGTTTTTGAAGAGTAGCTACATGTACATCAGATGCAGTGGAAGAACTTGAGACGAGCAGACTCTATTCTGTAATCTTATGACACCGTATCGGGAGGATAGTACATGATTTGCTGAGGGGACTTGATATTGAATATCGCGTTGCATATTCCAACTTTCATGTACTTCTTGCAAGCATCATCTATCATCTAATCCAGACCCTAAGACTCCTGCAGCTGCACGGGGCGGGGGCGAACATAGAGAGGGGGAAAAGGAAGACGCTCACTTTCAGGCAAGCATCGTCCAATCAGCAAGCTAAAGCATGAACCTCAAATATGAGATGCTTTCTGTAGAGAAAAAAACAAAAACATGAGAGTTTACTTTTTGTCTGGACCTCTCACAGTAATGTGAAAATCACTTAGTTTTCTTCACGCCTTTGTCATCCCGAGCTAATTTGAACAAGTGATGATATTCCCGCTTCACACGTAAGTACACACCGAGACCTCCAGGTCTTTTGATAGGGGGTACAGCTCTCCTTGAGATTGTCCTCTGATATTTGCGGAACATGGCGTAGACAGGTTGCTAGGGCATCATCACCGGTTGCTAACGACAATTTCGAAATGACGCATTAATTGTCCTGTATTTCTTCTCTTGTATATCAATTTACAATGTGTTCATTCCTCTGGTTGTACTTTATGAGCTATTTACCAAGCGACACTCTCTGACTGTAAACCTTTGGTCAAATAATTTGCACAGGACTGCTTGTCAACAGACCGACGGTGTGAAGAGGCCCTTTAATCAATTTATTCAGCAGGTACTCTACGGAACATGTAGAGTGTGTACATTTACAGAGCAGAAGATAAAGAGAGAGTGAGAGAGGGAGGGAGAGAGAGAGAGAGAGAGAGAAGCAGTGACAATTTGTTGTGACACCTTGTCAGGATGGAGAGCAGGTTTGCTTGTCTTGTCGATGCTTTCTTGAGATGTAAGCCCTATTAGAATTAGTAGAATGTTATGAGATGTTTGATTCGCATGGGATCTTTCCTTAGACACCTACTAATATATATATGCCTACAACACCACTATGTGCTAGGAGACTGTTGATTTTAGTTTGGCACATTACAGGCACAGGTTGTATTGTCAGCATTCTGAAAATATTCAAATATGAAGAAACAGAAGAAGAAGGTTTGTGTCGTTGCAAAGGGAATACAAGCTCATCTCACAAGCTGTCAGTCTATCTCTTTCACCTTATTATTCTCCTTTTGTTTATTCAATTCAATTTATTCGTTTACATCCGATTCTCTTCAAAGGATAGAAATGTGTTATTTATTATGGGATGTTTTTTAATTGGATTATTACAAGGCTAGCTGCACTAGAGTGAAATGAACAAATTATTTATATTGATTTAGCATTGTTTATACATTGGTTGTCACTTATTACACACAGTTCGGTGATAGTTTATTCCTTCCAAATTCCAATATGTAGCCCCCTCGCAGCTGTACTGTAGCAAGGAAGAGTTTCTTCATGCACATTAATGCAAGTAATCTCCATTGCCATGGCCATACATTCTCTTATTGTGCACCTAAATTGATGCAAATTATGGAAGGTCATGGGGTGGATTAGGAGAATGACAAAGAACTAATGCCATCTTAAATGATGGCATATACGATGGATTAATGATGATGCATCAAAACCAATAATGTTATTTTTCTACCATTTGTGTATTACATGAAGGAGTAAAACCTGTTGGTCATTTCTAAACCAAATTCCAACAGTGTTGATGAAAAAACTCCTCTCTATCTTCTTTTATCTCCTAGTACCTTATTCCATTCTCCTTCTTTTCCGACTTGTCACATCTTTCTCTCTCCCCCTCTCCCCCCCCCCCCCCCCTCTCTCTCTCTCTCGCTCTCTTTCATGTAAGAGATAATCGTTGGTCCTCATTATATCTTCTACTTCTCAGTATTATCCATCTTCTCCGACTTCAGTGTGCATCTCCTGGGAGGAATGTAATCCTCCTGTTCTAGTTTAAATATTCATCCTCGCTCGCTTTTATAATGATAATGTCCGCTGCCTGACCTTGTCTGACAACTCCAAATATTCAGAACGCAAAACTGAGCTGTGAGAAAATATGAGGCGCATGTGTGCAGAGGATGCAGAGAGGCCCAGTTATCCCTGTCAGGTCTACTGTGATGAGATAATTAGAATCCTACCAGGGCTGTTCCAAGCTCAGTTTTATTTTGATGTTTGGGTGGGATTTGGTTGATTTGCCTAGAGCTGCCTCATTCTGTCATTGAATCCTTCTTATTGCATTTACGATAAAGATTTAGCAAGCTCAACAAAAACAAATAACATATAATTATAAGATGACATACAACCTGTAGGTGACATCCAGGGCGTATGGTGTTAAGAAATCTGGCAGTCCCAGGGGGCCTCCATGTACATTCAGTTAATTATACCTGCCTTATTTGTCTTCCCTTAAATATTTGATGTTGATGATAGGGATGATGATAATGATGGTGATGATGATGACGATGATGATGATGATGATGAAAAGATGTCATACGTGTGTCTGTTTTGAAGTCCTCACAGATAAGTGGGCCATTCCAGCAGTCCATTCAGTAGAGTGCAGTCAGTCAGTAATTCATCTGACATCTTTCCCTGATCGCATCAAACGATTCCCTGATATAACTCCTGACAGGACAAACAATTGAAAGAATTTCCCTTTTCCCTCAGGTAAATTATGAGAGTAAGTTGTTACAGTCTCCCACAACTTCTATATTTACTAGCATCCAGGGTGGCCGTGGAAGTTGTAGCTTTATCTCAACTTAAGTAATTGCTGCCATCATTACCACTCAAAGGCTATTACATAGTGACACAGTATTCCAACAAAAGATGTTAAAACATATCAGACGAAGGAAGTAAAGAGATAGAGATAGACAGAGAGAGAGAGACACAGGGTGAGAGAGAAGAAGAGACAGACCAAGAGACAGACTAACAAACAGACATAGAAATACAGGGAGAGAGAGAGAGAGAGAGAGAGAGAGAGAGAGAGAGAGAGAGAGAGAGAGAGAGAGAGAGAGAGCTAGACCAAGAGACAGACTAGCAAACAGACAGAGAAATACAGAGAGAGAACAGAGAGCCTTGGAGAAAGAGAAAGAGAGAAAGAAAGAGGGAGAGATGGGGAAAGAAAGGGAGAGAGAGAAAAAGAGAAAGAAAAGAGTGGAATAGAGAGGGAAGAGATACTATAGAGAGAGATAGACTGAGGTATATCAAGAGGAAGAGGAAGGAACAGGGGATATGACAGTGGTCTTGTAAGCTCTCTGGAAGTCATCAGCTGATGTGACAGGTCTCACCTGACCTCATGGGGACAAGGTCGTGGTTTTTGTTGTGAAGGGGTAAGATAAATGGAGCTATTTATCACACCCCAGGGACCCAAGTGGTACCTGGAGATGACAAAACACAACACAAGTAGA
This sequence comes from Strongylocentrotus droebachiensis, assembly GCA_035222895.1. Taxonomy (NCBI): domain Eukaryota; kingdom Metazoa; phylum Echinodermata; class Echinoidea; order Camarodonta; family Strongylocentrotidae; genus Strongylocentrotus; species Strongylocentrotus droebachiensis. The sequence goes on along the minus strand of JAVYIG010000271.1, from coordinate 200,171 downwards.
ACCAAGACATTCTATGCTTCTTTTTAACTATGGACAATGCAATGCGCTTGTGCAACTCAATTGTGAAAGTGTGGAGAGTTATTTTTGTGGTTCATTGAAACCGATTCCTGTCATTTATTTTGTCAAAAGTTTGAAGCTTGATAGGTAAGTTGAAAATTCATAACTATTTGATAGAAATGTTCCTGTTGATGTGCAAGCATTTTTTTAAAGAGAAGGTTGAGTTCTGGGGAAAGGTGTCAAATGATATGTTAGCAGTATCATTGTTTTTCATGCAAGTGTGGAAGAACATCAAAGAAAATATTTAACCTGAAAAGCATGTCTCTTCAAATGCCTCCATATTCTAAAAATGTCAAGTAACAGTTTAAAAATGAGGCCCGATTTTTATGCCACATGTTTGTGTAGTCCCATATACATCTTTCTGTGTACAATGTTTGTTACTTTTGATACCAAGAAGATTGGGCCAAACTTCTTATCATTATGATGACTCCAGAACCTTGCAGTACATAAAATACTTATATGCTACGTGATCAACCTTTTCTGATCGATTCCACACCGTTTCTTTCACAATGCAATCGCCCAATCAGAACTCAACTTTCTCTTTAAAGGCACATTGATGTTTCCACATAGTATATTTTGGGGTTCGCTACAACATGGGGGGGGGGGGGGGGGGGGTATGATTGGATAATTGAACATTCTTTTGTATGTTGATGAAATCCCATGAACTCTCAGCCAACCCTCCAAACTTATTTGAAATCAGATCCTTTTAAAAATTGATGAAAGAAAAGAGAGTGACAAGCCCGTTCTTCACACCTCTTCCAGGGTTGCCATTAGAGTTCTTAAACCTTTTGACCCAGAGATTATAATGCACCAGCTCTGCAAAACATTTTCATGCACCTTTTCTCTGTTAAAGTTAAAGGTACTCACGGGAGGTGACTCACAATTACTGGCCTACATAAGTCTTCATTAGTCCGCATTTAATAAAGCCATGTCTAGATTCGACAGTAGGCTTTGAATAACAAGAACTTTTTGGATGATGTGCTGATATAAGATTTGTTCCAAAAAATCTATTAATAAATTGTAAAAAATGTGAAAAAGTAGTTGAAATTCTAGATATCCTTGTATTGAATTCCATATCATATTTTGTATTGTTAGGATTTGTGAATGCAAATTTTAATTGAAAGATATAGGCTGGAGTTTAGCTGTATTTTTACACTTATGTAATTTCAGCTTCATGATTTTTTCCTCAAGTTTTAACGAGCACTGAAGTCATTGATTGAACTATATCATATAAAGGGAAAAAAACACTTTACCTTATTATTGATGTGTACCTTTAATATCTGTAGCCAAACCACATCATGTTCCCCAGACTAATGTATTGTTATGTCTAGGGATGTGATAAAGTTCTCTCTCTCAATCTCATGCTGCGATGTTTTCAACAGCTCCAAGGGGGCACTAGGGGCACAGCAGCTATTCACCATGCATGAAAGAAATTAACAGTTTCATGAGAAAAACATGCTTTGTGTGACTTAATACAAGATATAGAAGGGCTAAAGGGGAAAACTTATTAATGCAACAGGAGAGTCGTTTGTGGATAAAAGCTCATGAAGGCATAAAGCAATTTAGTCCAGTCAATCATTCTGTATATGGAGACGTGATGGATGATAGTGCAGAAGAATGAAGCATCGATTTGTTTTTAATCATATTCTCACCTTCTTGAAAAGGAAACTAAAGAAGAGCTAAAAGGTTTCAAATGCAGAAAGAAAACACGTTATTTGGGGAGGGATTGGCTATATTGTCTTACATCAATTTTGTCTTTTCACACAATGTAAACATTTTCCTTTACCAAACTTTCTGCATGGTTTGTCGGTCCAATGTTTGCCTTGGAACTAGACAATCAAGTATCTTTAGAAACTGTATGTCTTTTAATATTGACTACTACTATCATGAGACAGGTATAAACAAGACACATTCTGCAGGCAAGCAATCGGACTAAAAGGCCTTGAGTTGAAGATGATTACTTACAAAGAGGGCTGGGATGATTCATTGTTTGCTGTTAAACATGAGTTCTGATGTTTGTTCACATCTTCCTCTTTCATTATTGTCTGAAGAACGTGTGAACCTAATGCTCCATTTTACTCACTCAGCTGGCAGTTAGGAGCGAAACTCATGTTCAAGTCAAATACACTTTTAGTATTCAAATAATCATTAAGTTATGAAACTGCATTTGAAATGCATCATTTGGACCAGCAAATGTAACCAAAAATTACAAATTCCCTCATAACAGCTGTCGGGTACTCACATCAAAGTACCGGTACCTGCGTTATTGATTGGTGTGATATAAACGAAGCTTAATATAAACCATGTTTATCATTCAGCTCTTATTCACTTTATCCCACAGATTTGTATGAAATAAATGGATTTTATGAAAATATTGATTTTCTTTCATTGCCAGTACTCAACACAAAAGTGAGAGATATTGTGTAAAATCAGCTGTGTTGCTGAATTGCATGATATTGCCAGAATGAATAAATTGGTTTGTATAGACACGAACGCGTGATTGACATAGATTATAATTGATTGTGTTTCCAAGTGAGCTATCACGGTTATAACCGAGTTAGCTGCTCTTTGTCTTCGCAAAATGTCTGTTTTTCTCACATAAAGACATGATTTATCGTCTCATACTTTCCCAGCATTCTATTCGGCCAGAAACCGAGCCACATTTTAGCGTTGAAAGATGGCCTTTGGCTCGGCTCGGCTCTTATTCATGCAAGAAATATGCCTGGTTTCCATTCTCCTAAGATTACAACCCCTGGCTTGAATTTCACAAAAATATTGACATCTCAGCTCTGAGCTCTGCACATAATCCTCCTTTTTATGTTCCTACATGGCCCCTTCTTACATTCTCTGCCTTTCCATTCCATCTTACTTATTCTAGCTTTATTAGAAGCAGTTGAATTCCATCATGTCCTTAGAATAATTCTTTGCACCTTTGAGGGTCCTGGCTGCTACCCTTGATTCTTAAATCAGAAAACTGTTTGCAGATGTTAGGCTATTGCACTGTTGGAGGAAATTTATGGGGGAAAATCAACCCCCCCCCCCCCCCCCCCCCCCCCCGCTTATGGACTGAAATTCGCTCCCCCGCTGTGGATTTACAAATTACAGGAATTTGTATAGTTGTACTTTTTTTGTGCATTTCAACTCATTTACCGGTACCATGATTTGATATTGTATTCCATCATTAAGCACTTACATTGGAATGTGCTGATGTACTTGGAGGATCAATACAGATATCTTTACATTCGTTGAAATGGAACAAAGGACTATTTCGATCTGCAGTCATAGTTTTTGTTGACTTTGAGCATTAGTAATATATATATTCATGAGTCTTGTTTCTTTTCATTGTAATTTTGTATAGTATTTTGGATTATTAGTGGGCATTTCCCCCTCTTTCCTTCAGTATTCATAGTTTTCATTGACTTTGGGCATTAGTTACATGTATTCATGATTTCTTTATTCAGTTTAGTCATATTTCTTTTCATTGTATAGCATTCTTGGACTATTAGTGAGCATTTTCCCCTCTTTCCATCAGCATGCATTCATGGTTTTTGTTGACTTTAAGCATTAGTAATATGTATTCATGAGTTCTTTATTCAGTTTAGTCTTATTTATTTTCATTGTACAGAACTTATGGATTATTAGTGAACATTTTCCCCTGTATCATAGGTGTGATATAAATACTTGTACCATACTTCCATTCTGTAATCTGATCTCTATTATCACAAGCAAAATCAAAATATATGTGCCAGTTCTAGGCAGAAGCATATTTCCTGTTTGGAAGTAAATAATCAGCGCTACGTACTTAATTTTCATGACTTCTATAGAATAGGATGTTTTGGGGGTAGAGAGATTGTACCTTATGGTTTCATTCACCCATCCATCGCGATGCAATCTCGTTTCTCATTTGAAGTGTAACATCCATCACCTCATCTTACCACTCAATGATGATGAGGTTGAAATGAAAACTGGTTAGAAGTCTTATCGCCTAGGAAACAGATGAGATAACAGGATATAGTAGGTATCATTCATCACCACTTCCTGAGAGAAAAAGAGTCCTGGATGGAAAGAGCAATTGGGATGTTCATTTGATTCTCTTCGTAGTTACATCAGAATGAAAGTGAAGGTAGTTAAGGAATCTGAATGGAACAATCTGTCCCCTTCTAAAGTTGTTTATTCAGTTTAGTCTTATTTATTTTCATTGTACAGAACTTATGGATTATTAGTGAACATTTTCCCCTGTATCATAGGTGTGATATAAATACTTGTACCATACTTCCATTCTGTAATCTGATCTCTATTATCACAAGCAAAATCAAAATATATGTGCCAGTTCTAGGCAGAAGCATATTTCCTGTTTGGAAGTAAATAATCAGCGCTACGTACTTAATTTTCATGACTTCTATAGAATAGGATGTTTTGGGGGTAGAGAGATTGTACCTTATGGTTTCATTCACCCATCCATCGCGATGCAATCTCGTTTCTCATTTGAAGTGTAACATCCATCACCTCATCTTACCACTCAATGATGATGAGGTTGAAATGAAAACTGGTTAGAAGTCTTATCGCCTAGGAAACAGATGAGATAACAGGATATAGTAGGTATCATTCATCACCACTTCCTGAGAGAAAAAGAGTCCTGGATGGAAAGAGCAATTGGGATGTTCATTTGATTCTCTTCGTAGTTACATCAGAATGAAAGTGAAGGTAGTTAAGGAATCTGAATGGAACAATCTGTCCCCTTCTAAAGTTGTAAATGTAATGTGACTTTTCCATTGACGAGGAGTAAAATGAACGTCTGACTTTCTTACACAACTGGTTTATGGAATAGAAGGCAAATTGTAAATTCTCAACATTGCAAATTGCACAATTCAGAAATATAAAAGGGATTATATAAAGAAAGAGGGTATAATAGTTTGGATGGATTTAGTGTTTCAATGTTTTGATTCACTAGAAAGAATCTCCCCCCTTCAAATTCATCTCATTTATCTTCTTTTTTTTTTTACTAAATCCTAAGATCCTAATCTTTTATGCTTCAATCTCATAGAAAAGTATAGAAGGGTTATCATGTCAGTCTTGCTTCCAAGGATATATGAATGTGTTACATGCTAATCTCTATGGAACAGTAATCATGATAGAAAGTACTGCTAAATTAGATCTGCAGAACGGGGATGGTCCTAAATCTGGTCTCAATGACACAAGCAACGGTGCAAATGGAGCTAATCTTCTGCTTGTCAGGTAGATGTTTAATGTGCATGTTCAGTCGGGATAAGCTAGCTGGATTCTTTTGAAGCTTATTAGAGAAACCTCCCGCTAACATGTTGCAAAATGTAAAGGGGTGGAATGAATTTAAAAAAGCTACACAATTATGTAATTTATTCTGATGACTCATATCATAAGTTTCGGACTTTTCATGTGATGACAAATCTGTTCACTAGTTACAGAACCTTGAGACAAATTATTTTCTGGATTATAAGAAAACACTGACTGGCAGTATGAAAAGAAAAGAAAACCTAGTGAGTTTATAGGTTTCAGATATCCACCTTATATTGTTGTGTGAAATACACAAGTGTGATTGGGGGTTTGGTATATATTTTTTTCTCCCAAAGAATCCTGATGAAATACATGTGTTGTGAAACCTGGCATGGCATGAGTACAGTCTGATGACTGATTATCCAATCCAACACAAAGGAAGAACTAAAGCTTTTGTATGACTCAGAACCTCGGAATGTTCCCCTGACATGGCCTTTGCCCTCTCTCTCTCACTCTCTCTCTCTCTCTCTTCTCTTTCTCTCTTTCTCTCTCTCTCTCTCTCTCTCTCTCTCTCTCTCTCTCTCTCTCACACACACTCTCTCTCTCTCTTTCTCTCTCTCTCTCTTTCTCTCTCTCTATCTGTCTGTCTCTGTCTGTCTCTGCTTTTACCAGGGTCTCCTCGTCTTTCTTTTAGTTCACTTTGTTTTTATCATTGCCATAATTTTGTTGGCATTGTAAATGTGTAATGATCCAGTGTTATGTTATGCTCTATATGACATTTGAAAGAGAGACGATTAAATATCTTATATCTTATCGATCTTATCTTATCTTTCTCGCTTACTCTCTCTCTCTCTCTCTGTCTGTCGGTCTCTCTCTATAGTATCTCTCTCTATAGTATCTCTCTCTCTTTATCTCTCTCTAATTTTATGCTCTCTATCCATCTTGTTGCATCCTCTCCTACTCTCAAATCAAAGGAATCGCCTGGCATCCATTCCCCTCTAGTTACTTCAGACGTGACATGACGTGATGGACTGACGGTCACTGTTTTCAGACAGCCTTACATTACAATAGAAGTCAAAATCCAAGGTTGCTTTATAGGCCTGTCTTCACTATCTCGAGATTGCCAAATATCCAGCTATTTGAACTATCCCGATCGCAAATTATCCAGCTAATTTGCGTCCTCATCAGACCGAAGTAGCAATTAGAACGATATTTGGTCAGGATTGTCATCCCAAGATATCTTGGGATATAGTTTGCAAAATATCCCACTATTAGTCCCGTGCGTCTTAACTAGACCGAAGATTCGCAATACGCGCTAACGCTGAACAAAATATCTCGAGCAAATTTCTCAAGGTCGAGTTTCAAGTTTCGAGGTCGAATCTCGAGATAGTGAAGATGCGATTTGTTACTTCTGGATTATTTCCCAAATCAGAAATAGCGGGCTATTTGGCAATCTCGAGATGATGAAGACGCGCCTTATGAATACTGGATGCTCCTTCTCTCTTGCTTCCAGAAATTATGCTAAAGTTCAATGTTGGAAACTAATACTCTATACTTTCATGCATTTTTAAGAGAACCCAACCGGCAGTTCTCTTGGGTGCTCTTGAATTCGTTTTGAGGTGAAGGTGATGTAACGTCATCCAATATACTGATGGACATAAACACCAGCGAACTGACAACTCTTCTACTTTTGTGACAGGATGCATACAACTTCAATATTTAACTGGAAATGAGTGTCGATCACAAGGGGTTTTAATTCAGGTCTCAGGAAGCATCGATATAAAAGACAAAACAGGGAATTCCCAGACTGATTTACATGCACCTACATTCAGTAATGAAGAGGGTGTATATACGACAGTCTCTGGAAAGGGACAATAAACATTGGTTGAATCCCCTGTAAGTGTAAGTGATGGAGGGATTTTGTATCTTGGGCCCGGATGCATTAGTAGGACGGAGGTGAGAGAGAGAGAGAAGTCATGTGAAGGAAAGCAAGTAGACTCCGAATCAATGTTAATTGCATCGTTGGATTACTAGCTTTCATGGTCTGTTTCCTTTGGTCTTCTCTGTCATCATCCTATCTTCGTCCTCGTCTTACATCTGCCTTGCAATGTAAGGAGGTAGGTTTTATGTCATCTTTTCTAGAGACCTACTAGAGTAGAGGTACTTCTGATACACTGTATGTATTGAGAAAGCTTCTCTCTCCTTCTGATGCTTTTAAAGTATTGTCATGCAGTCGTGACATTAAACTCGTTAGATTTTGGAGAGTTGTTTCAATCTTGGATTATAACTAATTCATAAAGTGCACCATGATAATCAATAGTTACATTATCAAATTGTTACATTCAATTCTAGAGCTTAGAAAATGGATCCTCATTCTTTTTCCCCTCACTTAGTTAGGTATGTATTATTTGTCAATTATACAGAATTATTTTCTTTTGAAAATTCTTACTATATTCATACTTCTGTTTTCCCAGTCATTTGTGGAAAGGTTAATGTACACTATCATGGCTATTGCTACTATGCTTGAGGAAAAATGATACAAATGCAATTCCAGCTGACAATAATTGGAAGAATCCCATTTCATTTATTCTCATACATCCTGGGTTGCCGTTAAAGTATTGAATTTGAATAAGATGTTTTATTGATTTCATGAAGTTAATGGGTTATGGTAAAACATATTGCACTAACGGCATTGTACTATCAACAATGGAGAAAAGAAACGGAATTACTGTTATGACTGTTACCATGGCGATAGGTTACATTGACAAAAGGAGATATGAATGTTCTCCAGACAGAGTCTATATACTCATGCATCAATCAATGAATGAATTATTTATCTTCCACAACAAAATGTCAATTTGTCAAGTTTCTTTATTATACCAGGGCAAAAGTGTATGTGACAGCAAAGTGCTTGGTAAACTAAGATAATCATAATTATAGATTTTTATGGTGCGACGACTGAAGCATATCATGCCTCATCATCTATTTCTTTTTGTGATCATTAATTATGATGATTTCCATTAATATTGATGATAAAACAGATAACAAAATAATAATGAAAGGAGGGATTTTGAACAACCATCTCATTCTGCGAGTATACTTTAAGGCAATTTATTGTGCAATTAAAAATAAAAGAGGGTGATTGAAAAGAATATTTTTAAATAGATTGAATTTCACCTGATCAACAGTGAACGCACTCCATATATGAATTAGAAAAATGATCTAGAATTCTAATTTAGTACAATAACCTAAAATTAAAAATATATGTATATCAAGAAAAATATGCTGCAGTTGAAATGTTTTAAGTTTAGAATCTTGAGAGCAGTCTGTATCCTGCCCAGTGTGAGTTCAAACCTTGGCAGAATAGACATTTCTTTTCAAATGCTCCAAGAGTTGAAACCGAGCCTTTGAATGGTATGAACAATCACCCATCACAAGTCATTCAAGAGGAGATATGGATCATAATGACCTTAGGATATTATACTTGTGTGAATAACCCTTGATAGTGATCTGGTTTCATTCCTACGTACCCTCAAGAAACAGGGGTTTTACTACCTATTTCCTGAGCGATATCTCCTGTCAAATCTCCAGTACTAGGCAATTTACTTGTCAACATGAATAATTTCAGTTGCAATTGCTGCTTGATTATAATCAATTTCAGATATGTGTCAGATACAAATATCATGAATATATGTTTTCCATTCCGATCTATGCCTCAAGGTTTCTCATTGAACAGGTCCTTGTGTTTGGGGTATCGAGAATAAGTGCACTTTTTTCAAACATTGATTAAGAGTGTTGGGCATTGTGATAAGCTCATATGTTGGAATTGTTGACATAATCATAACAACTTAAAGAAGCACACTGGAGTCATGTTTTCTGTTATGTATTAAACAGGCGTATTTAAAGAGTCTTATTTTGTTAAAACCAGAAGTTTTCTGTGCAAGAAATTTTTGAGCATTTTCCGCATAGTCCAGATTTGTAAAAGTTTTGTGCCAATATAAAGTTAAGTATTGTACCAAATTTGCAATTTAAGAAAGTTTCTTGCCAAAAATAGTGAGTCCTTACGATTCCCAAATATTCCCTTGAGCTCCTTGAGCAAATATTTCTGGCTTTGCAGTAATTCTAAAACATGAGCTGTTCTTTCATCTATCCTAATACTAGATGCTTACGGTATTTTTTTTTTTTTTAAAGAAACATAAAGAAATGTATAATTTACATTCTATGTGCCATGACAGAGAAATTTTTTTTTTGGAAAGCATATTTAAAATGCCAGAATTGTTATGATTTAAAAAAAAAAACGTAATGTATGTTGTGGCACCGACCTAAGAACTATGAATTCAAAGAATAACATATGAAGAATGAAAATGACCCAGATAAGAGTAATTATCTGAATATTCCCCAAATAGCTGGTCTCTTTGGCCTAATTTCATGCTTCATGGTCAATGTCAATAGACTCCTATGTCTAGGGAATTTATCGACCAAATCGGGTGAAACTCAAAACCTTACACATCACCTCCTTTGGGTTTTAAGACAATCCTTTGCCTTCTCTGTATCCCTTCTTCTTTCTTGGGCCATAGTCTTTATTACCTTTTCCCTAGTGTTTGAGCTGTTTATAAAACAGAATTTAATAGTCCAGAGTAAAAATATTGATATAACCCCCATTTTTATTTTATTCTTCTCAACTTATGTATGTCAGTCATCACAAGACAGATGGAGAAATACAGGTATCTGTATTGTATTTCCTCTGGTTTAGTTTTTTTTTTCCTGACTGAGCTTAAAAAATCTTTAGGAACTATTGTTATTTGCCATGAATATTGGGGAATACTTGCAATAAAACAGAATTCTATGCTATACCTTTGTACCCAATTTGTGACTTCATATGGATTTGAGAAAATAGGTATATTATTGTCAAAGTTGAAATAGATATTTCAAGGGTATGTTCTACTTGGCATGAGAATGACTTATATAGAATCATACTAACACAAGTGTAGAAATTCATGATATTTATTGTCAAACAGGTATACTAGAAAAGGCAAGGAAAACTTTATAAGTCTTCTCATTGCTTAGAGGCAATTCAAAGTCCAAAGCTGTTGATACAAATTTGTTATTGCTGGAGTCAGGATTTTTTTGTTTTTTGTTTTTTTGTGGGGGGGGGGGGGTGGTTATTATATCCACAAATTTAATGAGGAGTTTTGACACTCATCACAGAAGAGAGTTACATAATTAGACAATAAGTTACAGAAATAACTGAGAAGTCAGCAGATAATAGAATAGTGGAGAATATAAACCCTTCCCGGCCTTTGGTTTCTTATCCTCTGTAAGAAGATTTCTTGAAGCATGATTAGATGTTGGCTGACACAGAAGCTTTGTCATGCCATGGGGGGTCTCAGCAGTGAATGGGGATGTTTTTGAAGATGATTCCTCATCATACCTGTAGGGGAGCAATTTGTTTTTCTTTCTTTTTCTTCTTTTTGTGGCTTTAATCTGTTGACACAATTTTCGAAGGTATAGCTCCTGTAATCAATGCATAGGACTTAAAGGTTTAAATCTAACTGAGGACAAATTAGACGAGCTCTCATCCCTCCTTCACATGATTTACACCTAACAACTACAGATAATTACATCCCCTGCGGAGCTCAGGGTTCCTCTTGAACTCCTCTCTATAGGCCTGACTTCATCAGCTCGAGTTGGCCAAATAGCCCGCTATTTCTGATTTAGGAAATTAGCCTGAAGTTACAAATCGTTTCGAGCTCGAGAAATTAGCTCAAGAAATTTGCTCAGTGTTCACGTACAATCCGAGTCTTCGGGCTGGTGAAGACGGACTGGACAAATAGCAGGCTATTTTGCAAGCTATAGCCCAAGATATCTTGGGAAGATTTCAAAATAGCCTGCTCTTTCTTGATCGGGCTAATTTCCTGAATCAGAAATAGCAGGCCATTTGGCCAACTTGAGCTGATGAGGACAGGCCTTATGCTATTGCTCTTGGATTCAGAAAATAGATGTAAATGTTGAAGATGTGCCATCAATCCTTTTTTGTGCATGGTACTATTTTGGGACTGTGCTTAGGAAAAAATATGGCAATAACAGGGATGAACTGAGAATCATATCTGCTAGAAAGCAATATTAAAAAAGCTTGTCTAGAATCGTGCACCGATTCAAACTGGCTTCTTAAAAATAGATTTTAAAGGCATCGATCGTTTAACAATGTGAAATCTGAGATGCATGGCCCTACTTGTTATCTGTGTCTGTGATATGGTGTAAGCCCTAAAAAAATTGCGCTTCAAAATGATCATGAGGTGCTTCAAAAAAGTAAAAATCTTTGAGTGACCGGTTTTACCATACCCGTTTTCCCCAATAGACTGTAGTGTTATAAAAACCGTTCGGAAAACTCATAATGAAATTTCGATTTCCAATCATAAATATCCTGTAAAAGTCATGGGATTCCTGATTGACCTAAAGGTTTATAATTATGATTGCAGCATGAGCTAAATCCAGGATTTTGTTTCAGAATCTGAGGCAATATGTTACCGAGTCACTTTAAGCTATATAGCAAGATAGAAAAGAAGTGATCCATCATGTAAGATGCTACTTGAAGCAATACGATCCTGGTGATCAAGAGATGAGAGCGCTATGGTAACCACAACCTCTGCCCCAGTGTGTCACTCACTTACATGAAATATGATGCGCTGACAATCCTCCTGGAGTTGATGTACACATACCTGTGGATATCGAATTCAAACAGTCTGCCAGGGTGCGAAGCTTTGCAGGATTATTTGCAGAATTTATTACCATTTATTTGTAATATATCATCTCCTTGGGGATTGTATAGTGTCTGCATTTTTATTTTTATTCGTGTGAAAAATGACGTAAAGTAAACTGAAAACTGACAAATAACATGTGGAATAATATATGGAATCGATCCACTTGTCACAAAAGATTTGGTTTCAATCTTATCAAATCCCCATTATCTATTTTTTTTATATAAAACATTTTTTTAAATTCATACATGAGATGCTGGTATTGTCATACAATGTTCAACACTGAAGATCAACCCAATTAAATTGTTAGCAAAATTTTTCAAACCCGTTATTCAATGATTTAATGGGACCAAACTTGCGATATTTAATTAAGCAAAAGCAAACTAACCCCTTGATAAGCAATGAGCGCAGAAAGGTCAGTGTTGTCTGAGTTGTTTGTTTTGATTCCTGAGTTAGACTGCCGTTTGTGTCTGTTTGATTATTTGTATTGGTATGCCATGGGGCTAAACAGGTGTGAACTTGTTACTTATCAAGGTGAGCTCTGTAATGAACTTTGCTCCTAACCATGAGACATGGAATAATACCCCCTTAGGGGTGCTTCAATACTCCTTTATTCATTCCTATATCCCTGGTGATATCTTGATGAAGAAGAAAGGAGGGTCGGGAGACGGGAAGAAGGCGTCGAGTAGGTAAGAAAAGGGTCAATGTTGCAACTGACTACCGCATCGCGATTTAAGGAGGGTGCTGAATTTCAAGCGTCATTGTGCCGCACCGTATCTAGGCTCTATCTCGTAAACATGGCAAGAAGGTGTGGGCATTTTCATTCATTTCCATTCTGATAGGCAGCACCATGTAGTTTGTTTCCCATCTCGTCAGTATTACTGTTTCAGGCCGGTGTCACTTACCTTTATTTTAGATTTAATTAAACTACACATCTGCCGTATACATTCATTTCCTAAGCTATAGCACACACGATAAAGAAAATAAATATTATGTTTACATGAAAACAGCTGCAGTTGACTGTATTAAAGTAGATACCGGTAGAGTGGAAAAGGTAGATGAAGTGCATCTCATTTTCGAGCTTTTATTGTAGGTTCATGAAGAAACTAATTGAATACCGGTAGCTACCATTTTGTAGAATAGACATCAGGATGTAATGGAATAATGAAATCATCAAAGAGATTTGGTTTCCATGGAAACTGTTGTATATCCACACCTTCTAATAACATCAATTGTTTTCAGTACCTTTAACAGGTCAGTGTTAATTGTTTTCATAGCTGTCCTGTACCAAGCACAAGGAGTTAATTTGATAACGGATGTGTTTGACTATCTTGTTTAGTTAACCATCAGCCTTTTCACACACAGCTAAAATTCTATAAACATGACTAGTATAAACGTGTTTCGAACGTGTTTAAACTAATCACGAGCCTTTCACACACAGAAATTTCGGTGCGATCGTTAATCGTTTCGTGATTAACTACTGCTCGTAAAATGCGCAGTAGTGCCATTGCGCATTGAAGGTCATGTCACATCAATCAAAGCGCACGCTCCATCCAGTTTAAACACGTCTGAAACACGTTTAAACACGAATAACCTTTCACACACAAAATGTCAAGCTCACTAGATACGAACTTCGTATCTGCAGCCTGCTTTTAGGGGCGTATGGATCGCGACTTCGTATCTATCCCAACATCGTATAAACGATGTTCACACTGGGAAATGTTGTCTATAAACATGTTTAAAACTGTTGAGTTAAACACAATGATTCTAATCATCTCTAGATACGATGAATTTTAGCTGTGTGTGAAAAGGCTGTATCTTGTTTAGTTAACCATGATATATGTAAAGGTCATTCCTGATATCATTGTGGAGGTGTCGGAAAAGGACATAAACAAAACTATGAGTAAACATCATTACAGGAGAGACCTCTAGCTCTATGACAAGAGCGAAGCTATATGTTTGCCAGGGTCCTGTCTTACAAAGAGTTTTTGATTGATCCAAAATCAATCGTAAGTCCTCCGATCAATTGCAACTTTGCAGTCTCCTATCTCTTATTATGTACCTAGTTGGGATTGATATCAATCACAAGTTGTGATTGATATCGACTCTTTGAAAGACGGGCCCAGGTCTTTCATTGAAGCCCATTTGATGGTAATATGTAAAGGCAATAACACAGTTGATGATTAGACACACGATGATGCCACCTCTCTGTGTATCTTTGGTGTACTACATTTCGTCCCTATTTTCACGAAGTGACGGTAATGAGGATAATCGTCACGCAAATTATATGCGATTTTCCTAATTACCGTCACTTCATGAAAATAGGGACGATTTAATTACAAATTGAATTTTAAAATTTCAAAATAATTTTAAACTTTTGTTCAGGAAAACATGGCATTTCACAAATTGTTCTCTATGCTTTGTAGAGAAATCTCGTGTCTCAAATCATACTTGGGGGCCCGCCCCTTATAGGTTTTCAATAACCTGCCCAATATTTGACATTTTAAAGAAGTTTTGGTTTGGCATGCAGATTCGGTACAATGTTCAATGAATGCCTATAGCCTGCAGAATGTCCATAATTTGTAGGAGACTGTATATATAGCTCCTTATGAAGATTGCTGGCTTTGTCCCCATAGCTTCAGTGTCAAGCGAGTTCAAACAATCAATACAAATCATATCACGTCACTTACACACTCCAAGATATATCTAATCAATGAATCTCATATATCTTGAGGCGGCTCCAGGTTGGTACGTCCTGCAGTCATGATTGGGGTCTCCATAGGGAATCCGAAGCTCTTCAACATTACATGAGAGGAGCTGATGAATCATCAATTTTTACAGAATCTTCTCTTTCATTACTGGGAGAAAGGGAAGGGGAAAGATACTCGAACATTATGAATGATTTTAATATTTAAAGGCCCACTGCACTACGTGTAGCTACTTGCACCCTCTTTATAACAAACAATGCCTAATCGGTGACCATTGGTCCCCCATGATCCTCTTTTTCTTATGTTAACTGAGAGCTGAGTTGATAAAATAACCACCTGTCCAGTGACCTTGTAGGGCGGTCTAATCCCTCCTGTAAACTATGGCAGATAAGCTTTAAGGAACAATGATCGATACTGGATAGCAAAATAACCAAACATTTTGAGTTAGATAAAGATATACCTACATTTTTCTCCCAGTGTTTTTTATTGAGAATTTTCAGGGATGTAAACATGCTTTGAATGAATTTCTTAATTTGTCAGGATCTTGCAGGAAAGCGCAAATAAAGAAAATGCACACATTGTGCAACTATGTGAAGACTATAGAGTGTACCTCGTCTATTAAAGATTAATGGAATTTAAAGAAAGTTTTCATTTCATACAGAGAAAAAAAAGTCAAACATGGAATGTAACACATTCTGAAATATGTTTTGTTACATGTCTTGCCAATTTAGTAACCTCATAACGAGGTCACAATCATGGGAGCTCAGGTTATAATTCATGGCACCACACATTTCACAGATAAACATTCATATTTGTTCATAAGAGAGTGATAGATTCCAGCCAGAGGCGTGAGCCGTGGTTTGCATAATTTAGCATGGGTAGTTATTATTCTTTTCTTATTCCTTTCCACCACGTCTGTCGAGATGAGGATTAATGAAAGAGTCTAGAGAATACATGTGAAATGTTTCATTAAAAGTTACCTTGAGCAAGGTATTTATTTACTACTCTAACAATAGAATTCATTAATGCATTTTAATGCTATTCCATTCTCTTTCTCTCTTTTTTAATTTTTTCTCTCTCGATCTCTCTCTCTTTCTATCTTTCTTTCTTTTTTCTCTCTCTCTCATTCTCTTTCTCCCCTTCTCTCTCTCTCTCTTTCTCTCTCTCTCTCTCTCGATAACATGTGTGAAAATGATTATTAACAAACATGCTGTGAGCATGACTTGCTGAGTGGCTCATACTTTAAAGTGTTTGTTCTCTATCATATTCCATGTATGTGAATCGACTCCAGAAGACATTATCATCATCGCGTCTGGATCCATTAGTGGTTCTTTATTGATTTCTCTGCATCTCTTAGCGGCTGTTTGATACCTGATACTGACAGTGCATGATTAAGAACTAATTAAAATCACAAACAGGGTCTAATGCCCACTTATTCGTGTTCCCATTAAAGCTTGTTTGTTTACCAGTTTGTACAAAGGTCGGGAGAGGAATGTTCTTTCATTACGACTCTCTTGTCTGTCCGTCTTCATTTCAAGCTAAATATATCACTGAGTATAGCGGAAGATTAAAGGGATAGATCTACGTATCACTATCAGGTCTAGTGCTGTGTTCATATCGATGTGGATGACAAATTTCTTCTGCATCATTAGTTCATTGGGGATAAAAAGAGCTGGAAATTACTGTGATTATGTCATGTGGGGGACTGATTTGTAACAGGAATTAAAACTAATTTCACCTCTTCTTGTAATCCCAAGCATAGATCCTTCCTTTACATGCTGGAATTCTAACCCTATGAATAATGACCTTTAGTATCCCTGTACCCTATAGAGTGGTGAAGTGTGACGTCATCAAAAATCTATTTTTAGAATTTCTCAATTTTTTCTTCATATTCCGAAAGAACATCAAAAATAATGTCCAAATGTCGAAAACCAATTGAATATGTTAAGTATTGGCTGAGATATGACCATCTGTATGAATATATGTCCTATGGGAACTCAGTGTTATATGCTCTGGCTCCTAACCATTAGGAGCCAGAGCATATAACACTGAGTTCCTATGGGGAGTATATTTATTCAGATGGTTATATCTCAGCCAATACTTAACATATTCAATTGGTTTTCGACATTTGGACAATATTTTTGATGTTCTTTCGGAATATGAAGAAAAAATTGAGAAATTCTAAAAATAGATTTTTATGACGTCACAGCTTCGGTACTCTATAGATTTGTTTTTAATAATAGTGGCTTATATCAACAATCATCCATAACTGTGGTTGATGATCATAAATCTCAATTGTCTGGAGCTGTCTCGTAAATGACTATTGTCTGGCTGTGAGCTGTGAAGGAGGTCAATCCCCTTACTGACTTACTCTCATTTTTCATCTTTATCATACTTATATTGGGAGGATTGGGAGGGTTTAAAGGATTAAGGAAACATGAATGAATGGTTCAATCATGGTTCAATCATGGTTCAATCCAGTTGAGTATGGTTTTCTTTGTGTCAATAAAAAAAAAAAGAGGTGTAAGATGGATCTGTAACTTGGTGCCAAAATGTTAACCAGCATCAGCTATAGAATAACTACAGATTTAAACCAACCTCCCTGTACCAATTCTGTTCCAGTTACTGTGCCTTAATTGTCTTGCCATCATCATTCAATAATGTTTGTGAATGTGTTAATGAATCACTTTGAGTTTGTACATGTCACTTTTAAATTATGATGAAAGCTTCCATCTTTTCTTTAGACTATGCTAGCCTTTGTCCTGTTTATAGGCCTACCTCTTTCTCACCGCATCCTCGATCAATGATTTAGCGGTCCAAACCGACCCTTACAGATTCATCCAGACTCTTGCGAGAAGGATGGTGTTGGCGTTGTGTGCTTATGTGGTTACCTTTCAAGTGAAGCTACCACTGTCTTCCAGTTTGCACTTCGAAACCGCAGACTGCATCGCAGAGCGAGATCTCTTTCGTAATAGATACTGAGATTAACGATTGCATTATATGAATGCATCGTACTGCACGATATGTCACCAAAGTCCTTTTATGAAATTTGTGGTGCAGTATCTTGAGTCTTATTTCTTTGAAAATCCATCCTAATCGAGTCATGAATGAAATAAATTCTGAAATTAATCATCCCATTTCTAACATCGCCAGGCCCATTCTAAGAATAATTTCCTTGAATAAATAGCCCTTTCTTTATAATGAGGTACTTTGGAGTGCCGTTCTATGACTGAACTTCACCTCTTTGAACACACAAACGTCTACACCACATCCCAACCCAAACACTCCTTCTAAAGGACTTCAAAAGAGAGTAAATCAATAGGAGTCTGCTTCTCAAATATGATCGCCTCATCGTCAGTCTGTATGATTTCGTCATAATATTACCCACAGGGAACGGCTTCATGTCATGTGCTTCCTTCATGCACATGTCAAATGTCATCGCATTTAACTGAGATTTCTTTTTAAAACCGATTCTCCTCTTTGATGATGAATACAAAGTGAATGGAGTTGTTACACCACTTTATTTTACATCTAGAACACAATAAATGGTCCTTGGCTGACATCTTACTTTTTCCTTAACTTTTATATTTTTTCCATATATTTATGCCAAGACTTCAAGACAGTCGTTTAGTCTATCAAAGAGGAAACATACCTCCCCCCCCCAAAAAAAAAATATATATATAAAAAAATGAGAAAATAAATCCAACAAAGGCTTCAAATTTTGTTGCAGAAATATTGGACTTTAGAGACACCCTGTTGGGTTTATCATCCATTTTGAGTTCCATTTTAAAGATACTATATCCCTTTTGCAGCCAAAATAAGACAATTACTTAGGTGATTGCAATTACTTAATCCGATTCGACAACTAATGGTTGTTATTTTCCCACTAAAAGCCATTTTCGAGCCCTTTCGTTTTGAGGGAAGTTCTAAATTAGTATTGTCTTTCAAATGCCGTTGGAATTTAACCTTTACATTTTTTTGGCCTGCAAATGGGAATGAGTACCTTTAAGGTCTGATGATAGATGTGAAATACTATCTGCATGGGAAACTGCAGATCTATCACCAAGCATAAATCCATAGCTATGCCGAGGAGGAGGAGGAGGAGTAGGAGGAGGTGATGGAAGAGGAGAGGAAGAAGAGTAAAAGAGGATGATGGAGAAGGATGAAGGAAGCAGAAGATCAGGGAGATGTAAAGAAGCGACCTGGTTTGCATGTCAGGGTTCATATCTCGTCTGAAACCATTCAGTTTCGCTATTTTGCGCTGGATTCCCAGGTGACATGATATGGGAGTGTTTGCAAAACCCTGCCGTGATTGAGATCACAGAAATGATAAATAAAATGAAACCGGGTGTATTATATTTCTGCTTACCAGTAGATATATTTAGAGCTAAAAAATGTTATCAGTGTTTTGGATCCCAGGTGCCTATTCCGTAAATATAGTGGATGTGGGTCAAAACAAAACTATTTTGTAGATTTGATTGGTAGATCAGAATGCTTCTTGATTAGCTGCTTGAAAATTGAAGTTAGATACCGTTCAAGTCCTCTTCACTTTATACAAGAGAATTGTTTATATTTTACTCAGTTTCACGTTTAATCTACTGGTTGTTTCTTGAGCACCCTGCCTCATCTCTCTCTCTCTCTCTCTCTCTCTCTCCCTCTCTCTCTCTCTGCGATTCTTTCAGACTGATGAAAATTGAAAAGGAAGCGCGAAGTAAATTAATTTAGATATAAAAGCTTGATTATCTCCGACATAAAAGCACTGTGCTGTCCCAATGAATTTCTCACAGCCCTTTTTATTAATTATGAATTTTCTTACTTCATGTTGTGTCATTTCACCGTCTTCAAAAGCACTTTCAAACTTTTATGTCTAAACTTGTATGTCTGCTCAGAGAATAGGGGAAAAAGAAATAAGGGAAGAAAAGGCCTAATGTTGTATGTTTCTTGATTTTCTAGGTCAGAGCTAGAATGAAGAGAACTCTGGTATCTAAAGAAAGAGACTTGATTTAATAAATGAACAGACAAATAAGTTGTGACAGGTCATTCTATTTGTGAGTTTTGTTTTGTGTGCGGTGCAAACAGAATCAAGGTCTTTAAAACATGGTTGGTGTCAAAGTCAATCTTTTTGTAAAGGATATTGTTTCCTTTACATCTGTCTCTGCCTTGTGTAATGTGATTCTACCAGGGTAGACTTGAGATGGGACTCTTAAAGACAAGGTAGATTTCTGGGAAGAGGTGAACAATAATTTGTGAGCGTTATCATTGTTATTATGCAAATGTGGAAGAACATCAGATAACAAATGTTCCCTGAAAAGCATGGCTCTTCAAATGCCTTCATATTCTAAAAATGGCATGTAAAAGCTTAAAAATCGGAACAGATTTTTATGCCACATTTTAGGTAGTCCCATATACATATTTCTTTGTACAGTGCTTGTAATTTTACCAAGACTGGGCCAAATTTTGTGATATTTTGATGATTCCAGAACCATGCAGTACACACCAATACTTATATGCTAGATGATAAACCTTTACTGATCGATTCCACACCGTTTCTTTCACAATTAAATTGCTTGACCAGAGCTCAACTTTATCTTTAATTGTACTATGTGTGAGCTATAGGAAACAGACAGGACTAGTCTATAAATGTACTTTATTCCAATTTGTCTCCTTCAATGTTCTCATTCTTATGTTTAAAACAAAACAGGAGTTAACTTTCTTTAAAAAGAAATTTTCAGACTTTTTTTTATTATTGTAATCTGAGAGAGATATAACATTCAACAACAAAAAATTCTGTCTACAAAATATATCAAAACCAAAATTTGTATCTAAGAGGTTCAAAGCTTACATTATACATATTATCTATTACATATGGCTTCTATTTATTTATTAAGTATTTAATAATTATAAATGCCAACAAGACAGGAATACCTGCATGTCTACCTCCATATAGTTCATAGTGATACAGCTGTCACAATTCAAATCATTCCTAGAATTTTTTTAATCGTCAAGTATATTTGGGCTCAATGATATACCTACAGGGCAGACATTATTTAACTTTCACTTCTGCTTATATCCAACTCAATGTGACGTATGTGAGTATGAAAATATTGCTATGTTGTGCAAGACAAAGCTGTAGTTTCTCAGCTGGTGCTTGGTATTTTGGAATGTTGGACATGAAAATAGAACTTAGAAGAAGGCAAAGTTTGACAGGCACCAACTGTGTGTCTCTCTCACTCACATCTGACTTCTATGCTTGATACCAAGCCAATGGGGGGGGGGGGGGGGGGGGGGGGGGGGTTTCACAAAGACTAAAAACAACTTTAAGTTGGACTTAACTATGGCAGGCCATTCATGCCACTAATTCCTCTAACCACTTCTGGCATTGGTTTCTGAAGGGACGTGGTCACAAATCTACAGAATTTACCTTTTTTGATAGTTCATTATTGAAGGAAAAAAATATTATCTAAATATCATAATTGAAAGACCAATGGCGACAGCAACCAGTGGCATGAATGGCCTGTCTTAGTTAATTCCAACTTAAAGTCGATCTTAGTCTTTGTGAAACACCCCTCCCCCCCCCCCCCCCCCCCCACCCCGTGCAGATGGATGTTGGTTGCTAGTTATATTGCAGGATGTCAATGAAGACTATGTTTACAACATAACGATCATCATGATTTCATCTGTATTTTGTGATATTTTTTTTTAATGTGAATGGATCCTTTTGATAAGTTTAGAAATAAAGAAATAAAGAAACGTGTTCATGCATAATAGCCTTTTTGCATAATATAATTGCCGACAAAGTGCATGATACATTTCTGACTTAGGTGAAATACATTGAGCTAAATACCCTTAGAATGTCTCCATGGTGAAAGTTAGATTGGTAATATTATGTTATGGTGACATGAAACATGGCAAAGAACAATTTCTGCTGTTTTTCAAAGAATTATCACGGTAGCGGTAATTTTAGAGCATGTGTTTTGAGACACATGAAAGTTCTTGGATCACTTTGTCGTCTGTTATAATGAGTGTGTGGAGCGTGTGTGAAACGAGACCATCGTCTGAGTACAGTCATCATCCAACGTTTTTAATTTGTCTAAAAGGCGTCTTCCATCTGAATCTAGAGCAAGTGTGTTTATCTTCCTTGTGTCTACATCACCACCTGTAACGGTGATTGGAACTGTTTGCTGCTCCTCAACAAATAAACCATCATCCAATGCCTTCATGTATTGATAGCAAAAACAGAAATGATGGAGGCAGACAACAACAATAACAACTTAATTATTATTAATAATAATTTCATAGTCAATGAATATTGTGGTTAATACAAATCCAGACCGAAGATGTATAAAACATTTGAGGAATATTGAGAGACTACCATCACAGTCTTATGGCAGAGTTTACATTGTGTCTCCTTTAGATGTTGATATTCACATCATAAGAAAATCATAACTTTCCTAAATAAAAGTTTTTCTCATTTCCTTCAAACCTGTTTTGATATATTTCCCTTATTTTTGTTAATACTTTTCTTGAAATTGACTTATTGTAGGTTTGAGTTCTCCTGTAAGGATAGACTGTATTTAGTAAGCTACAAGCCACATGTCTGCAGACATGGAAAAGACATTACGCAAAGTTGCTGATAATGGTATTCTGGTGGACAAGAGAACATTCATTATTTTTCTCTCTATCTCTCACTTACCTCCCTCTGTGCTTGCAAGTAAACGCAAACAAAAAGGTTTTAACATGATTGTATTTGATAGGATTTTCATATGAATCTCTACAAAGTAATATCGTATAGCTAGCTCTCAACCACCATCAGTTTTCTAAAAGGCAAAGTGGAGCTGCTCTTTGCTGGCCTTCTTTCTTTCTTGTACATCTTCCATTTATGTGAAACATTCTATGGTTTATTTTTCCATTCATGTTCTCATTTTATTCATTCCTCTTTTATTATGTCGCTAGCGTTATAATGAACAGACGAATCCGTCATATATAACTGTACAGATTCGTCTGTTCGAAATAACGCTGACAATATTTTTCTCTTCTGTAATGTACATCACTTATTTTAATAATAATAATAATAATAACCTAGGCTTCTATAGCTCATTTCATCTTCAGAGAAAATAGCAATATGGTTTACAACTAATAAAACAACAAAATTACACATACTGGTAACTACTAATTCATGAACTAAAGAAATATCAAAATGAGGACAAGATTAATCATAATCAATCATTATAAACATCAATTACACAGAAATGAAAGCAAATTATGACAAAGTACAGTAATGTAATTTAATTTTGATGAATACAATATTTTACTTCATCATCAATTCAGTCTCTCTTTTCCTGTACATTTTATTTCATGTCTCCTGTCATTTCCGCTTGGATCAAGGTCTTCCTTCATCTCGTTAATAATTCAAGTCTATATCTTCCCTACCTGCATCACAACGTTTAAGTGACATGTCTAATTCGATTTTTAGAAGGTAGACACCTTACGGCCTGAATGCGCTGATTCCATTTGTATATTTGATTAGCAATAGCGTTAAGTATGTTGAGCACCTCCACAGTGTAACATGATAAGGGCCAGCCATATGTGTGCCTCGCATTTTTGAGAAGGCAACGTGCCTATACCCTGCACATGAGGAAACACACTGATCCGTTCCCTGCACCCCCCTTCATCAATAATTCAATAATATGGATGAAATTATACATTCTCTACTGTATTTTGTTGGAGCTAGCTATCGGCTTATTCATTATGTGAATTCCCGTCCACTCACATGCATGTACAGTGAAGGTATTCTCAAGGGATTATACCTCATTACATTCTCTGTCATATCGCGGATAAAGGAGGTTCACATTTCCATATTCTGAACTCATGATGTATTTGAAGGTCACACCATATTGCTTTTATATTATTGCTTTGTTCTGCCATGTTTTGTATTCATATCAACTTTCATCTCTATATTTAGCAAGTTCACAAAACCAATTTTGCGCGATAACAACATTTCATGGAAATATGATCATCCGCCTTTGCAATTTCATTTTGATGGTATATTTTTGTCAAGCATTTGATTCCTCTTCCAAATTGGTGTATAATGTCAATGTGTACTGCAAACTCATAACCTCTTTATCACAGAGATATACCAAGGATCCTTATTTATAAAGGTCAGATTATCTTTTAATAAAAACTCTTGTCTGCCAATTTGTTTTCTAGAACACTCCAAAATGAGATTTCAACAAGACTGTAATATTTTCCTCATCTGACAAAACAGGCCACATGGACTCTGTGTATTCTGTCATCAGGTTTCAATTTATGTTCCTCAAAATCAATCAAAGAAATAAAACAAGTATAGACATTAGGCTTGAAAAGAGAAAGCTGGGGGCTCACCAGAATATATTTGTGTGCTTGGGAAGTAAATCCCATTGCCTCTTGTTGAAAAATCATGTAATCTTTTCATTACAAAATAGAATCCAGGTCTTTCTTTTTTATACCGACAGATAAATGATATTCTTTAGTTTTTCTCTCTTTTTTTTGGATGAGATGGTTATTAACAAAGATCAACATGTTTGTTGTTGTCCCACTTTGTAATCCATAGATAAGAAGCAAATACTTTGTTGGCTTGATGTAAGGAGGACGTACGTCAGACCAATGCAAAGCATTTTGTGAGATTAGTTTTCAGACATTATGAAATTGGTTTACAAAATCTCTAGTTAGAAATATTTCGACTTTTTCAGTTAATGAAAAGTGAAATATATCTTCCGTAGAATTATCAATAGTTATGTTTTTTACACCAGTTAGACCCATTTCTGCATTTTAATTTAATTAGACATGATATAACCCTTTTTATATCTATTTGTACTTCAATTAAAATTTCATAGGGATGTGTTACTTGCTTGCACAGATGTACAATGCATACACATAGTATCATCAAATCATCATTATCATCATCATTGTTGTCATAGTGATTATGTAATGTTTCTTCATGATTTAATGCTTCTAGTAATGCTTAATATCACCAAGGAAGTTACCAATCATCCACCAAATCATTAACTTAAAGAAGTACATGGTCTTTGATATGGTCACTCAGGTAGACATAATTGATATCACAATTATTGATTCAATTTTCAGGTTGAATGATTTATAAATATAACATTAATGTAGACACATTCATATAGTCAGGAAATTGCCTTACAGATCTTCTCCCCTTGCGTCGTTCGTCTTTTTTTTCACTTCCTCACATAATATGTCAGTAGGCTAGATGCCCTCGTCAGTGAAATGAAGGATAGGTAATAACTGCGGTAAATGGAGCATCAAATGACAGTGGAAGCCGGGATATTGTTTAGTCAAATAA
The DNA here is from genome assembly GCA_035222895.1 of Strongylocentrotus droebachiensis. Lineage (NCBI taxonomy): Eukaryota > Metazoa > Echinodermata > Echinoidea > Camarodonta > Strongylocentrotidae > Strongylocentrotus > Strongylocentrotus droebachiensis. The sequence continues at coordinate 175,053 of JAVYIG010000271.1, read as the reverse complement.
CCCCCAAAGTCATTTTAGCAATATCCTCAGAGTAAATCTACATGTATATAGCTGACATTTTGGAATGCCGCCGTTATACTCCTAACTTAAGCATACGCTGGAAGAGATTCCCCTATTCTTAAGAAAACAACATTAGCATACATTTACAATGTTATTTAATAAACAGGATGTATTTTTAAGTTTGGAAGCTGGCGTTTGGCATTTAATTTTAGAGTGATTACAGTTTCTCTTTATAGCATTTAACTGGACTCCTAGTTCTCATCCGTCAATATATAACGTGGGGGCTTGTACATTATATCTGGAAGGTAAAAACTTTGTTTGTTCTTTTTGGAAAATAAAAATTGATGTACAGGTATACTTTTATCTGCACAAAATATAAAGAAAAAATGTCTGTTTGAGAAAATGCAGTAAAACTTGAACAAAAAACATGCAAATATTCGTCTCACACCATTACCAGCCCCCCCCCCCCCCTCCCCCATAATGTTCATACATTTTTGTATCAGACACCAACGATAAGTACAATTAGTCATCCCTCACTTCATGTTACTTAGAGATAATGTTCAGAGATGCATGGTAATGTAGGTCACCACCGACTTAACTTGAACCTTTCCAACAAACTTCCTCGTGGCATCCCTTCACGTTGTGACAAATGTATCTCTCATCTACGTCACTGAACCAACTGGAGTGAAATAAATGAAGATCCCTCTACCAAATTATCCTTGACAAACTTGCCAAGCAGAAGAATAATCAGTTAGCTGGCCCGTTTTACGCTAGTCTGTTTTGTCTAAATGTATCAGACCCAGTACATGAATATATGCTAAGAATGCTTCTGTATTATTTAGAATAATGTTACATATCATCATGGTTTCATGCAAGTTTGGTCAAGAGAACAATAGAAATTTGTCTGAAATACTTATTATGCAACAAAAATTAATTCCATTTATCACCTCTGTAAGAGCGGCTTCCATCTTTTGCCATGAAGTTCTAAGGGTGCGTTCAATCGAATTTTCGAAGCTAGAATCACAAACATGAATCACAATTCAAAACGCCGTTACAAAAAGCAAGGTCACTGCGGTTTGCGTTCAAGCGATTTTTCATCAACGCTGATTCTAGCTCATTGCGAGCCAAACCACTGCGCATCACACTGCGCAGTATGGCCAAGGAACTTCGGCGCGCGCTTTCTGGAATTGTTTACGGCCGACTGTCGACTGCTGTTTTGAGCATAGATCGCAATAATAAGACAAAGAATGAGATGGTGATAGAAGGAAGAAACAAAGAATAACATAAGGAAAGACAGAAAGATAAAGTCGATAGAATGATTAAAACAAAGAATAACATAAGAGAAGGTGAAAGAAGGAAGAATCGAAGAATAACATAAGGAAAGACAGAAAGACAGAAAGAGAGAGTGATAGAATGCTTAAAACAAAGAATTACATAAAAGGTGATAGAAGGAAAAAACAAAGCATAACATAAGAATAGAAGGAAGAAACAAAGAATAACAAAAGAGAAGGTAATAGAAGGAAAAAACAAAGAATAACATAAGGAAAGACAGAAAGAGAATGTGAAAAAAGGAAGGAACAAAGAATGACATATTAAAGGAAGAACAGAAAGAGAAAGTGATAGAATGATTAAAACAAAGAATAACATAAGAGAAGGTGAAAGAAGGAAGAATCAAAGAATAACATAAGGAAAGATAGAAAGAGAAAGTAACAGAATGATTAAAACAAAGAATAACATAAGAGAAAGTGATAGAATTATTAAAACAAAGAATAACATAAGAGAAGATGATAGAAGGAAGAAACAAAGAATAACATAAGGAAAGACAGAAAGAGAAATTGATAGAATGCTTAAAACAAAGAATTACATAAGAAAAGGTGATAGAAGGAAAAAACAAAGAATAACATAAGTATAGAAGGAAGAAACAAAGAATAACATAAGGAAAGACAGAAAGAGCAAATGATAGAATGATAAAAACAAAGAATAACATAAGAAAAGGTGATAGAAGGAAAAAACACAAAGAATAACATAAGAATAGAAGGAAGAAACAAAGAATAACATAAGGAAAGACAGAAAGAGAAAATGATAGAAGGAAAAACAAGGAATAACATAACGGAACAGGCCACGATGGTATAGTGAACGCAAATTGCATGCAAAGCGGGCGCGCGGTTTTTCCCAAACCGGAAGAGGCATCGTCATACAATCATGATTGAGAACTCCGTCCGTTCAATCGAATTTTAGCGACCGTGATTCTTTTGAATCATGATACAAAACGCATCTTTTTCAGCGTTTCATGTTTGTGTTTTCAAACACGTTTATTTTTACGACCGACGAAAAAATCGCTTGAACGCATTGCGTTTTAAACTAAACGTCTTTAGAAACCGTGATTCTAGGGTGAAAAAGTGTCGATTAAACGCACCCTAAATCAGTCTTATTTATTGCTTATCTCTCTGTAGCTGAGTTTGAAGTTTTATTATCCAGACAAAAAGTACATCAATATAACAATCAAATGTGAATGTTTAACATTGAAAGGATAAATGGGACCAGAAAATAGCAGTAAATGCTAATCGTGTCCGGTACCACTAACACCAAAAAAGTATCACTAACACCAAAAAAGTATCACAACAATGAATGAGAATGTAATGAATAAATGTGAATAACTATTGAATACAAAATTAAGCTACAAACTATTCTACATCTGGGCTAAGATATGTTCTGTGATTAGATACAAAGCTTTTTTTTAAATGTATCTGGGGAAAAAAATTAATACGGATAGGAGGGACTCTGAAGAGAAACAATGTTACAAAGGAGAGGAAAACATCTGTGGGATGATAGCATCACTGGCGGGTGTGAAGGTGGATGAGTTACTCTGGAGTCTGGTAATCGAGATACCGGTTTCATTTTTCAATTAGACTCTAACCTTGAGGTAACATTATGGGGAACCTTGCCTCTGACTCATATCATGCCTGGTTGAGTCTTTTAGAAATAATGCTAGCATTAATTTTGGGCTGTGGGAAAAACTTTTCATCACGATGTCAAACAAAAAGCTGCTTTTCTTCTAGCAACTTATGTATTTGTGCTTAAATTATTCATTGTCATTGTGTTTATACATTGTCATTGTGTTTATACATTGCTCATCACAATGTTTCTAAGCACAGGAGAGATTGCCAAGGTGGGGAGAGAGAGAGAGGGGGGGGGGGGGGGGGACGGGACGGGACGGGAGGGAACATGGTAATAAGTATCTAAATAATTTTACTGAGATATTATTCTATTGTACTGTAATACACACTGTAATATTCAGTTATCCAAGTCAGAAAAATGCCATGTGAGGTTTTCCATACCCACTTCCTCTCTCTCTCTCTTCCCCCCTCTCTCTCTCTCTCTCTCTCTCTCTCTCTCTCTCTCTCCCTCTCTCTCCCTTCCTCTCTCTCCCTCTCTCTCCCTCTCCCCCTCTCTCTAACTTTCTATAACAAAGCAATTAATCTGCAAACAAAAGTAACAGTTTGTGCAGGTATCTGTGCCTATTGAGTCTTAATTAAACCATAATCATTTTAAGACTACCAGCATAATAAACTTGCCAGTATCTTTTCCTCATAACCTTTCTCTCCATTTAATTACCTTCCTACTTTTTTTTTAATTACATTTTATTTGTTTTTATTTTGATATTCCTGATACATTCCTGTCTTTCACTTCAAGAGGATTATAAAGGAAAGGAGTCAATATTAATCAGTGATTATTCTCACCAGCTACCAGTACTCTTTTGTTATTGCTGCTGCATTAATATTTGGATGGAGTGCATGCATTAGAGGATTTGCAGCCAGCTTGCAAGTTGCTACCTGTTGTCTGTGTCTCTCACCAGACACACACCACACACACACACTCTACCGAATACACAATGCATACATAACACAATAGAGTGATACTAAACAATTCTGTTGCATGTGTCTGTCTGGCCAGCCTGCCTGCCTGCATGCCTGGCTGGCTGGCTGCCTCAATGGTACTAGTGGTGCTGGTGCGGTTAGGGCTGCTGAACTTTAATCATTCAATCGGTGGAGCTTGTACCAACAGGTCGTGCTCTCTCTCTCTCTACCTGCCCGATTCTTTCATTGGCGCTTAGTGACTCGGACTGTCAAGTTGTTTGATCTATCTGTTATACCTTCGCTCTTTCAACGGGCCCACAGGATATGGGCATTTATTGAGGATCGTCTATTTAATGCTGTCAATAATCAGAGATATATAATTGATGGATGGTTTTATTAGCGGATCCTGCTCTAATCTACTTCATTTCGAGTGAGTACTAGGTGATTTGTTCTCCCACAAAAAATTCTCCTATAATCTATTTTTAACTTTATGATTGGAATGTAATCCCCCTGTTTTATGGAGTCCCATAGGGGCCATACATCATAAATATCCAACATTCAACTATTTTAATTATTCACATACATTTTAAATTGGTCAGTTTGCTAAGCTTTTTAAGAATCTTTTTTTTGTAGGCGATGAATGAATGTATCTTTGGACTTGGGCAACGGACCCACAGCACGCACAACAATTTTTGTCTCGCCTGCGTAGCAAAAAGCGAGACATAGGCGCCGCTTTTCCGGTGACGGCGACGGCGACGGCGACGGCGGCGGCGGCGACGGCGACGGCGTCAACATCAAAAACTTAACCTAAGGTTAAGTTTTTGAATTTTTGATATAATTTTTTAAGTATAGGTTCTTAGTCAATGAAACTTGGATTATAGGGTAATCAAGTATCCCCAATCATGTGAGTAGAATTTCAGATCACAAAGTCAAGGTCAAAGGTCATTTCAGGTCAACAGACTTGGACTATGTTGTAGCATCATCATCGAAAACTTAACCTAAGGTTAAGTTTTTGAATTTTTGATATAATTTTTAAAGTATAAGTTCTGAGTCAATGAAACTTGGACTATAGGGTAATCAAGTATCCCCAATCATGTGAGTAGAATTTCAGATCACAAAGTCAAGGTCAAAGGTCATTTCAGGTCAACAGACTTGGACTATGTTGTGGCATCATCATCAAGATTTTCAAAATGCTTCCTTATTTTTCAACCGACTTTGATTCTGATTGTTTCATATGATAGGGCTAGGAGGGGGATTTAAAACTTGTACACAGAATCGTGAAATTCATTATCTATGCTAATTTATGCAAATTTATTTGAAATCACAAAAAATGCTTCTTCTCCTTCATTTCTCGACCGATTTTGATTTGGTTTGCTTTATCTGGTAGAGCTAACTTTGGTACACTAAACTTCTACACCGAATTTTGAAATTGTTCTCCATTAATTAATAATGGTAATTTATGCAAATTTTTTCCAAAAATAACAAAAATTGCTACTTCTCCCTCATTTCTTGACCGATTTTGATTTGGTTTGCCTTATCTGGTAGAGCTAAATTTGGAACACTAAACTTCTACACAGAATTTTGAGATTTTACTCCCATTGATTAATTATGATAATAATGCAAATTTATTCCAAAAATAATTTAAAAATCACAAAAAATGCTTCTTCTCCTTCATATTTCGACCGATTTTGATTTGGTTTGCTTTATATCGTAGAGCTAACTTTGGTACACTAAAGGTCTACACAGAATTTTGAAATTGTTCTCCATTAATTAATTATGGTAATTTATGCAAATTTATTCCAAATATAACAAAAATTGCTTCTTCTCCCTCATTTCTTGACCGATTTTGATTTGGTTTGCCTTATCTGGTAGAGCTAAATTTGGAACACTAAACTTCTACACAGAATTTTGAGATTTTGCTCCATTGATTATTTATGGTACTTTATGCAAATGAAATGAAATTATGTCCCTTCCAGGGCATCACATTTTTATTTTTTGACCAGTTCAAAAGTGTACCACGATATTTGTTGTTGCGAGATGCGGATGAGCACTACAATGTACGTCATTGACGTTCTGGTTTATCATATTGAATTGCGTTATGCAGGCGAGACCGCCGAGAGCGTTTCCCTTGTTTTTTTTAAGGTGCAATTTTAACAGTACATGTATGCCATTTATAGAATACAATTGATATGATAATGATATGGTCATGTGTTTTATATATAGACATATTGTGAAGTATGTTTTAACAAATTAGTGTCGAAATAAGAAGGTTAAATGTGACTTCATCAAACATGCATGTGTTTACTGCTACTGAGGCAGAAAAATAAATACTGTATGACATATTTGTTTTCTCTGATGAATGTGGTTGAAATAAGTGCAATGCATTCATTGTGTTTTAATTGAAGTAATGAGTGATTGGGGTCTCCTAACTCATTTCACCCGAGCGAAGTTTGTGCAATTATTTGCAGGCTTGCCATTGCCTGTGATGTATTAGTTGTCATTAGATTGTAAGAGGAGGATTAGATGAAAAGTATCCACATGCCGGCTGCCATGATGGATGGATGTGATGAGGTCTTCATTAAGATGGCCGGGTCCAACCAGCTAGTCAACCCTCCTGTCTGTCTGTTGTAGATTGAATATCTCAGCTTGATGGCATGATTAATTGCAGTCTGTTGCAGTTACAGACGAGTTGAGCGCAATTTGCACTGGTAAATTGTTTCAGTATAGGATTCATTTTGTGTCAGACCTGTTTTCATCAGCTCGAGTCAAATAACCCACTATTGTCAGACTCTGGATGTTATCCCGAAGCTCGAAATTGCGTCTTTACCAGACCGATACACTCAAAATAAACTAGCTCGGATGGGCGCAAATTAGCCCGTTATTTCCTAAATAGCAGCATTTTTAGGAAAAAATAACAAGATTTCTTGGAATATTTTCTCAACCAAATATTCTGCTAATTGCAACTGCGGGCTGATGAAGCAGAAATTATCTTGTTAATTTGTGATCGGGATAGTTAAAATAGCGGGTTATTTGGCAAACTCAAGCTGATGAGGACAGGCCTATTGAGCATTATGTTTGCTTCTGCCTAATGACAGTGGAGTGACTTTTTAATCAAGGTTATGACCAAGTACATTTTGTGGCAAGTAGTTTACTGCCTAAATTGAATGTGCATCAACCCATATAAATTACAAAAAACCTTTCAAGGTGTTATCTCTTCAGGAAGAGGCAGTACAGTAGCAGGAATATGCATGCAGCAAGGAAATATTTTGTAACACTATTCATGCCTATACCAGTTGTTTTTACTTCCATTATTCAATATAATTGTATTTTGAGAACGAGCAAGTTCATTATCTCCAAGAATATTTGTTCAGAGCGTTAGAAATTTGAACCTAATTTGGGCTGCGTTATGTGTAAATATATCTTGGTCATTATCTTGAACAAAATCAGAGACAGAAATAGCGTGTTATTTTCCTTGATCTCTTTTTGTTCAAGCCGTACAGTTTTGTTTCCTTACATCTTTTTATATTTACTTGACGGTATATTTTGTATCATGTGCATGTGATGTTATCAATATAGGACAACGCACCTCAACTTGCAGTGGTCTTTTTGTAACCCACAGACCGTCTATTCTTGTAACAAAGCGCAGTGGCACCCTTAGATGATAATGTGTATTGATGTTGCAATCCAGAGATGAAAAAATCCCTTTATGTTTTGATGAATTGTGAAGACTGGGTTTGTGTAGACAACCTCCTTTCAACTGGGAAGTATTGATGTTTCTATTCAGAGAGAGAATTATATCCAAACGAAGGAATGAAAATGGTTTCTACAGACCAGTCAAACGTACATTAGTAGAAATGAGACGGCAGGCCAGGCACGCAATGTTTGTGTTTTCTGCTATGATGGATCACATGAATACGATTGGAATCAATAATGTTCTCCCATTCCTATTTTTACAACAAACGGCATGGTTGCGTGATCCCCCACAGTTACATGTATATGCTGCACAGCTCTGGGAAGAAAAGGGGAATATAATCTTTTTCTCTTTCTTGAAGGATTGGTGCTTGGACCCCATGGGATAAGAAGATACTTAGGATAAACCTTGAGGCAATTACCAGTCACTCTTTACACCAGAATATCCCTTGCTTTGTAGTCCTCATTGTTAACCAAGCTTTCTTTCTGTCATGAAAGCTTGCTGTAGCACTTCAAATAAACTGTTGTGAGGGGTTGTTTACTAAATTGAAGAAGGGGGATTGCTTTGTGCTCACCCTCTCACGAACTGGTGAGGAGTTGAATAGTTCAACAAGTTAGCTCAAATAATCAATAATACTTTAAAATTGATTTTGATGGGATGTCACTTAAAAAGACCAACTCAGAAGCTTTGACACGCTGACTGAAACAGTTAGTAATTTGGATGCTTAGTATATCAATGATTTGATTTAAGACTACCGGTACATCTATGGAATGGAGTGGGCGTTAATTGGTCTATGTACATATCTGATCTGGGATTTAATTGTTTTCTTTGTCTCAGACAATGTTTGGTGATCTTTGAACTAGCTGAAAGATTTTCTTAGTCATTAGAGCAAACTCAGCAAAGCATAATGTCCTGTTTAATACTTGTTTCATTTTTATTGGTAGCATGTGAGGCACCTCTGCTTCAGGAACATACATGTTTTCATTAGGTTTTAATTTTCCTCCAACTGAAATTGAACATCCTCATTAGCCTGCATAGTTATAACCTGATGTCTATTTTACTTCAATTCAAAAGTATTGTTTTTCAAAAGTTGAAACCTTTCTTACCAGGAAGCTAGTTTGTAATGGAGTCATTTAAATTTCTGAGGAAATGCCAACTCTGATACCCGCAATTCTTATCAAATAAAACATTATAATTGGGTGCTTGTTATCACCATAAGGTTATAATAAAACATATATCATATCTCCTATTCTTTCACATGCCCACATATTGTTGACACATAGTATTATAGAATGATCTTCGACTCACATGAAGTTCGTAACATTAATGACAATATGACATCACAATGGTGTAGGCTTGTATCAATAAGTTTAGGTTTTCAAATGTGCACTTTGATAGGCCCTATTATGTTGTACTTCCTATATAATTTAATTCCTTTATAGAGTCAAAATTGAACGTTGAGTGTATTTTCATTTGTTGATGAAATTGAAAAAGAGGAACTGATAGTGAGATTTTGATACTTTTCCTGCTTTCTTTTCCGTCATTCTTGCCAAGGCGAGCACAGTTTTATATTTCTGTAATGATAGCCGACTTGGTATGATCAAAGTGCTATATTTGATGGTTAATAAGATCAGTTTAGGTCCAATAAACACAGCTATGAATACCCACAGAGGGCCGGGTCTGTGCTGTGGAATGGATTGCTTGGTTGAAATTGAAACTTTGAGTGCTTTATTCTAGGCATCATCCACGGCTATCTCCAGAGGACTAGATATATAAAGGTCAGTAGTATTGGGTTAGCACTATAATGACCACTTCACAATCAAGGCAATGTCTCCTCAATACTCACTATCTTGATATGATTTGACACCACAGACTGCATGGGTTGATATAGCTGTGAAACTTGAAAGAAAAAAACACCCTATATTGGGTCTAGGAATAATGGAAAGAAGCAATATTGAAATACAGACATCCTGCCATCCTGGCAATAGAAACTAGCTTGCCAGAGAGACTGTCTCGGTTTTGGGAGAGTCAAAAATATATTGGAAAGATCTTCTCGGATAGCAATTTGAATTGAGTGTGAACCATGTGAAGAAGTACCCTGCAGTTTATTAGAGTGCAGAGTCAAATACTTATTTCAGCTTTCTTTGATCATGTTACAGCGAGATAGAAAGGTGTGATGGTAGCCTGGTAGGATGTTGTTCACAGCATGGAGTTACCGGTCAAATTTTGATAATGCATTGGACTGAGATGCTTTCTTTTAGACAATAAATGACAACCAAAACTGAAAATAATCTTGGTACATGTCAAACTGGATTGATAACATGAATGATACTGGATTGATTATGACTGACAAGTAGAGATTCATGAGAGAACACTACTATAAGATAACAGCATGGAAACAAGAATGCTCTGTTTCTTTAGCAAGAATAAAAGCATCCTGTTGATTAGAGATGGTGGTTGGTCTCTCAGGCCTGTTTTCATCAGCTTGAGATTGCCGAATAGCCTGCTTTTTCTGATTTGAGAAATAATCCTGAAGTTACAAATCGCGGCTTCATCAGTTCGAGATTCGACCTCGAAACTCAAGCTCCAGAAATTAGCTCAAGATATTTTGCTCAGCATTCGCGCATAGTGCATTCTTCGGGCTGGTGAAGACGCACCAGACAAATGGTAGGATATTTTGCAAACTAGCCCAAGATATCTTGGGATGATTATCTCAACCAAATATCCTGCTAACTTCAGGCTGATGATGACGCAAATTAACTGGATAATTTGCGATCGGGATAGTTAAAATAGTGGGTTATTTGGCAAACCCGAGCTGATGAAAACAGGTCTCATGTCTCTCAGATGTCTGTTTGATATCTCTGTCTCCACTCCTTCCTTGGTCTCCTTTTAACTTGAACTCTTTTCGAGTAACCACAAGCAACCAGGGTAGCTAGCCATAGTGGCTTCTGATAAGAGATACATGATACTGCCCTAAAACCTGTGGCTTTTATAGAAGTTCATGTATGATGTAACTAGGGTAAGCTTGGGAAATGTTTGTACAGTCAAACCTGCTTTAGTGACCACCTGTATAGAAAAACCACCTGTCTACAAAGACCACATTTTTTGTTTCCCTTGAAAATGGTTTCTCATTGAAACACGTAAAATAAAAATAAACTAATATTTGGTTCTTGTATAGCGCATATATCACATTATATAACATCTCTATGCACTTCCACCTGCCTATAAAGACCACCATACTTGTCTCCCTTGGGTGATCTTTATAGACAGGTTTTAGGGCTGATCTAAATAAAAAATGGACATAAAGATAATCTTCCAGTCATCCTGTGATCAAGTCTTTAATTTTAATGTTCATATTTTTTGGGAGGCATATATCTAGAAATGAGATGGTGATGATGGTTATGAATACCTAACACATCACTCGATATGATGTTGATAGATTAGACTGTAACAAATGAGTCATGGTTGCAGTAATTCATACCACGGCCCATTTCATGTCCAGTGGTATGAAAGGATGAAAAATGAGGGAGATCCCAGGGTTGGGGGGGGGGGGCATTCTATGACACCTCGGCCCACTGGAGCACAGCCGACAAACCCCCCATAGCCCAGGCCAGCCGGCACACTGTTCATACATTGTAGGGTCCCAGCTCAGTTGAGTCAGGTCCATTGTAAGCTCAAGAGGCAAACAGAAGCTAGGTTACAGTCAAGAATTAGAATTGTTACACTTGACAAATAAGGTTGGACAGACCCTTTCAACCAGCCGTGAAGTGTGCACTTTACTTCACCTTAGTACTAGTTTTAGCCAGGTGTATATGCTGATTGCATTTAATATCAACAATTATATATTACCCTCATAGGGCACATCTGGATTTTGAACCCCCCTCCACCCCCCTTCCCCTCTCTCACTCACTCTATGCACGTCTCGTTACCATCACTCTGATAATTTTTAGATGACTTTAATGTACAATAGCCAGTAACATTGGATTTTGCAGAACTTGGCCGCTTTTGCTTTTGCTATCTTCTCATATAGCTCATGATGATAATTCTCCTCCATTCTTCAATGAGTGGATATACTGCGCATAATCATATGCCTACCAGAAACAATAAAAACAGAGATGAAGTTTATTTGGAGGAGTGTATATGGTGGGACAGTGACATAGTAATTATCTCTGGATGTCTTCCACTCATCACCCTGACCTTTTATGTAAGAATGTCACATGGGTTTAAACTTAAGCTGTTTGTCATCCATTGTCATCTTTCATTGGAGGGTATATAGGGTCCATGTACAGTATGATGTACCATTCTAACTGTCACTACTTATGGAAGACCTTCAGAGGAAGTGATATCATGCTGGAAAAGAGTGAGATGAAAAGTTGAAAACTGGTCTAGGAAAGATATTTTTAGAAGATCCTGTAACCTGAAACTCTAGGTCAATTGCACCTCAGGGTATATACAGCAGACATGATATCATTCAAGACCAGTGAGGTGTGATCAATTAATCACATTACCCAAGGAATTAAAACCTTGTTAGCATGAGTCACTATGGACTGTTTGGAGTATAACAGCAGCTGAGTTCAAGGTCTATCATAGCGGGTGGCCACCTACTGTCTGGGGGTCGGTCTAGCTACACTTGTTTCTTTTTTTGTCTGGCTGGGGGTCGAGGGAGTGCTCACTCACTCACATCTGGTGGGTGTGTTCCAATCTAGGTTCTCCTTTCAATGGTGTACAGAGTGTACTCAATATTCTTGAGTCAATATTTTAGTACAAATTCCTTGTTTGCATTGTAAACTCTCCGAAGTTACATAGAGGTGAGGTGGGGTGGAGTAAGAGTAGAACTTCTAAAGTCCTAACGGTATTGTCGTGTTTCAGTTTTCTAACAGGTCCTCAAATTTATTCAGCTCTTCAGAAAAATGATCTCAGTCGTGTGATTGATTATTAGAAGGTTATTACAGGAACCACACCATGATTATTCATTCATTTCAGATTTCATTTGAATAGAATCCCTTCATCTATCATAATAAAACTGATAGGACCTTAGGAGGTTCTCCTTGACAGCAATTTTATTACAATAAATATGCTGAAAATGAAGTGTTCAGCATGTCCCATTTTCCCCATTACTGAAGTGAAGTTGAATGTGACTGTCGTACCACTAGTGTAGTGAATGGCTTCTGAGAGCAATGTCACCGCGATGAAAACTTTCAATTTGAACAAAGTCCTTCAGGGACTCAGACACGAGACATTATTAAACTTTGTTGATAGACTCATGTGACAGCCAGATGTTAATTAATATTTTTCTGTGACAGATATGAGAAGCCCTTTTCTATCCAACATCCAACTCTGTCATCTTGTGAACATTCACTTAATTATCAACCACAGAGGAACATTGGTATCTCATTTTCCCACTCTGCAGAGAATTCATTGAAATGTGACAAGTATTGATTCGACGAAAAATAAATATACATTAGCAAACTTTTATCATTTTTGAAAATCAATGAGCCTGGCTTCTCCTAGGGGCTTTAATTCAGTGCTATCCAGATTACTACCGGTAGACATTATTAATCTTCACACGAAGAAAATAAGTAGCTTGGGGAATAGAGGGACTGACTGGATTAATGAAAATCCAATTGCTATTCATATCAAGTGAATAATTAGGTTGCTGCAGAATAATGGCTTAGTATGACAAGTAAAACACATCAAAAATGTTGTTAAAAAATATACCTGGATTTTCTAGGAGGTTTCCATAGGAACAACCTGCACGACTAGATTCTGAATGATTGTATGAATAATTTTTCATGTAACCCGAGTACATGTAGATGGGTTCTACAATCGGCTGAAGATATAATGAGCTTTACACATAATGAGCTTTACACATTTCTGCTTTTAATTGTCGTCTGGTGCAAGCAGTAGCTGTAAAGAACATCCAACTCAATTTGATGCTGGACGATAATTACCAGCTCTCTGATACAGAACGTGCCAGCCTGTTCTCCATCTGTCTACTGTCTGTGGATCGCTAAAGAAAGAAGATGGTAGAGAGAGAGAGAGATGATGTCCTCATAGGGGTGTTGGAATCAATTTTCCAGTCGTAACCACAATCACAATCCATTGAGTTCTCACCATTAATTGTGATCATTTTTTAGAATAATGGTGGAGTCTGAGGGTTATAGAACTAAATATTGAGATAGCCATCTGGATAATGGAGAAAAAGGTGGTGGGAATGATTATGAAAACTTACATGTAGATGATTTGTGGTCGAACCTAATGAGCCTAGACTGATATTATGTAGAGTTTCAATAATATTTGTCATTCATCTGTGCACGCACGTTTAAAGGGAACCACTTATCATCATATATTTTGCTATGTATGTTTGGGGATTCATGCTTGTGTAACTATTCAATTCAAATTAATTATTCAACATACTTGCTTCAATACTTCAGCTAAGAAATATTTAAAGATTGAATGCAGAAATGATACTCCAAATAAAGGCAAAGAGACTTGCGAGAAGCCTTCAAGACTACTTTGCACAATTCGGCCACATTCCGTCTCCACCAGAAACTGTTATAGAGAACCTTTAATATCAATCATATTTGCAATGTAGGTTGATATTGCATATGATTGAGTGGAAATCTCAACTTGTTGTAGCCACTGGTGTACCTGGTAGAACTTCATCTCATCAATAATTGAATTCTCGCCCGACTGAAGACTTGAAGACACACAGGGTTATGAATTCATCAAAGGACATCAAAGAGACAAGCCGGCTAGAGCAACCCGTCTTTCCCAAAGGGCATATGTCTTATGTTGCTTCATCAAGATGAATTATTTTGGCTTGATTGAACTCTGGTGTCTTCCAAGTCAGGCGTATGTAGGGAGTCACAATGTTGTGTCATTTGATTTGAAAGCATGTGCTACTGCATGAGAAAGGACACTTTTAGGATGTACTGCCTTGAAATAAGAGATGAATTATATGATTTAAAGTGTTTAGAACATGGATTATAGAAATCAACAAAGTTTTGACATGATGGTTTGATGAAATTGCTGTTGAAGTTCTTTTGATGCATCTTTTATTATACAGGAGACTTGCAGATGTCTCCACTTGTAAATGAACTCACAATTATTCAAAACAGTTCATGTATTTTAAGTTCTGTTTAGTACGACTACCTAGTTTTGTCCTTGAAAATGACATCTATCTCCAGTAGACATTCCTATGTCATCATCATTCATGGGCGTCTACCTAATCCCATTCACAGCATCAATTATGGGAAGTAAACTTCATCCAAGCTCGACATAATGCCATTCATAATAGCACATGATGGCCCTAGAGCCATCATCATAAAAGGAAACACAGCAATAGAGAGAAGGAATGAAATCTCATTTGTACGAAAAAAAAGTCATAACCGGTCATGAAAGAGAACTCATAAAAATTCCTTCAGCTGAATTAAGCGCTACAGTTACCCAAATATAATTTCAGTTTCAATTCTTCTGTCACAATCTCTCTCTCAAGTTCTCTTCTTACTTACCCTGCAGGCTATATTAGTCAGCAAGTTCGGTCCGTCAATTCCTGCTTTTAATTTGAAGTCTTTTCTGTCAGCATGAGGAGAGAAACCAATTTTGTTGATGCGAATGTGGTGTTGCCGGGCCGACTCTGCTACGATGTACTTCTTCTACTTCTTTCAATTCCCGTCCAATATAGGACCACTGTTCCTAAACATATAGCCCGTGGCATGGACTGACTCATCCAACTCAATATCAACATCATACCCCTATGATTTATACTTCATCTCTAAAATTTACTAAATTAAATCACCCAAATAACGAACCATTTAGATGTGCTGATATATTGATTCAGGAGGTTTTTAGAAAAATAACAGTCAAGAATTAGTTTCTAAGTGACCCTTGGGTATGGATGACGAAGCAATTACCGGCAAGTGGTAACTGATTAATATGCCTACTTGTTGAAAATTATTTTGATGAATGATGTGCCTGATAAAATGATATAATGCATGGTCCTCTATTAATTGTTTCAATTTTCTAATTATTCAATTGAAGGCAGTTTCATTCATCAAAGTTAGCAGAGGAGAACTTTTCAGAAATTCTGCTTTTCTTGGAATGACTCATCTCTTCCTGCAATCAATATATTATTTCTGATTTTCTTTGGTATTATATTTCCTCATTGGGATATTCTTAAAATGGCAACCGTAATTCTTATAATGTGATTTATTTATCCATGGATGCAAGGAGCTGCCTCTGTGGATTATGGACAAAGATTAGAGATTTGAGATACTTTTATACAGTTGTTAGCTTTCCATTACAGTTAAAAATACAGCAAAGAAAGCAAAACTTTTATGTTTTATCAAATGCGTGAACAATCTTTTTCTTATAACAAAGGAAATCTCGTTAAAGATGCGATAACAATCTTCTGGTATATTTCTTTTTGTACCATTTCCAACGATTTGACCCATTCCTACAGTCTGGCACTCCACACCAGTCATTCCCAAGAGATGGGATGTAAGGTGTGTGACATAAGGTGTGACATAAGGCCTGTCCTCATCAGCTCAAGTTTGCCAAATAACCCGCTATTTTCAGACTCTGGATATTATACCGAAGCTCGAAATTGCGTCTCCACCAGACCGATACACTCATCACAAACTACCTCAAATGGGCGCAAATTAGCCCGATATTTCCCAAATAACAGGATTTTTTGGCAACAAGACCAAGATTTCTCAGGATATTTTCTCGACCAAATATCCTGCTAATTGCAACTCCAAGCTGATGAGGACGCAAACAAGCTGGATAATTTGCGATCGGTATAGGTAAAATAGCAGGTTATTTGGCAAACTCGAACTGATGAAGACAGGCCTATTGGTATATGATCTTGACCCCCTTCATCCTGACCATGATGACCCTTGTCTAATTAAAGAGCTTCTAGAAGGCGGTCTGATTCAAGGGATGAAATGGTGGAGGTCCGCCTAGGGGGAGAGGCTCCTTCTCGGAGTCACCCGAGACTACTCCCATCAGCATTTTATTAATTTCCACCAATCTCTCTGCGACGGCGTCAACGCATGGCATCGTACGATGACGACTCCCGCGCTAGCTCGGCCCTCGTGTGACGTGGAGGAAGTTGTGCTGCCTCGTTGTGAATGAAGCATGCGTTTGTGCACAACACATCAAGTGTCGTTCATTTGCATATTCACGAGATTTGGGGGCAGGATTTGTGAAAGAGAGATTGAATATCACTGTGGTTGCCGTCTGTTAGTTGCGTGTAGTGTGCTATCCCATTTCAGAGCATTTGACCCAGATACATTCCAGATTTTTCTTCTTCTTCCCCTCAATATTTTAATTCTATCACATACAGTATATTCATTGAGGAAGCAGTGCATTTTGTGAATGACTGCAAGAGGATGATAAAGCCAGAGAAATTGTGCCAGATTGCTGGAAGAAATAGATGTCTTATTCCCGTTTAATACATCCTCTTGAGCTCTCAACGTTCTATGGTTACAAGATTTCATCAGCCCACACTTGATCCAGTAAATTCGTAGAATTATATATATAGCCCAGTTCTGTGTTTTTAGAAGGAAACTCAGACTCCTTCTTTATGTAGTATCCTTTAGTATCTCAAATTTTGAAGTTGCTTTAGTGATATATCCATCTTGCTATATTCATTCTCTTTGTATTTCTTAAATTGGCCAGTTGTCTGAGATGTACAGTGTAGATCTATGGTAATATAGAGTCGGTTTTGTTTTTTCAGTTGGCAAATGATATAGTTTTAAAAACCTAATAAGAACAATTATCACATCGCAAAAAGAAAATTGGTACCGGTATGTATTTTGGCAGCAATTATCAAATAGTTTTGCAAAACTGTATGAAGAAATTTCATTCTTGAATCCTAAATCAATGTTGGCCATTTCAGTTGTTTTTCTTCTTTTATTAGGATGAATGTAAGAATTGTGAGCAACAGATGGATTCGATGCAAAGGAACTCATTGAATTCGCTCAATATTTAGAATCTGAGATTCTTGGGGTGTCTCTCCTCTTATCCCCTGTCTTCTTTGTTTGTTCTGTGCTATATATACTTGACATTGGGAAGTATCTTATTTTGATTAGTGCTTGAACCAGCCACGCTGGGTAGGTATGTCAAATCAAAGGGTTTTGTCCCGAGTATTTTCCTTGTAACAAGAGGCAGTCTTCTGTTGCATCGATCACCACTGTCTCCCCGACCGACGCGCAGATGCCGAAACCTGAACTCGATTTCATTCAATCTCATTAGCACCGTGTCTTCTGAATTCTAAACTTTTTCTCAACCCTCTTGAGTCTCTGCATGCCCCTTGAAGAATAACACAGCTGACAGTAAGGTATTATTCCAAATCCGTCTTTGCTTTCACATGTTAACATGTGAGTGGCATTGGGGAATGTTACACATGTAATGTAATTTGCTTAATTTGTTTGCGGCTTTTTATTCCAGTTTCCTAGATAAAGAGGTTGTATTATTTTATTGAAAAGGAAGTTTGAATGTCAATTATTCTACTCTTTTTTTCTTCTTCTTTTTAATTTATTTTAATGTAAATCCATGTCAGCTTTATCTTTCATCACTCTTCACTTCTGTTTCTGTTTCATGATCTTGTTATCCTTGCTCCATTTCTTTACTCTCCTATTATTAAAGTGCATAACCACACATTTCCCTTCTAAATGGTTTTCTGTTTGTAAGTTAAAAGTTTCCTTGCATTTGAATAGGCCATGTCCCCTCTCCCTCCCTCTCTCACTCTCCCTCTCTCAGCACATTTTCTTTTAATTAAGGAACGGTCGTTTTAATGGGATAAAATCTTTTAGACTACAAAATAGTCAACATTTTTTTAAGAGAAAAACAATTATTTGTGCAAACAGTTTCTTCATTCCTTTGATTAAACCTGCAACTGCACTGTGATGTAATAGGTTTGGAATTACTTTAGGTTTGTTCAGCACCGTACATTGTCCTTGCTTACTCTTATGGCAAATGATTTAATTTGACAGGGAACATCTTAGTAGTGCATGCTGCTTTAGGGATAACTGACACACTTACATGTACACCAAGCAGATTTCCTCTCTTTTTACTTTGTAGCAGACCTAAAACATTTCATAAAAAACAACATCTCCATACTAGCAATTACACCTCATAGTACAATTACAATCTCAGCTTTACACAGATAACGAAGCTCTCACAAGAAGAAAGTTGTTTTGCTAAATTCCCCCAAGCCCTAAGCTAAGGATTCCTATTGATAGCTCCTTCACAGAAGCCCTGACACCTCTCTGACTCTGTACAGTTTAGTATCACTCGTACTGCCGTATTCAATGCTAGCGTGTCCCTTTGAAACGGCATACTATGTTGTATCATACCCCAGCACGCTAGTAGCAGAGAGCTAGCCAGATGTTTAGAGAGCATAATGAGGGCTGAACCCTCGGTTGTAATTACATTTGTTGATGTTCTGCAGCAACATTCTTCATTCATGGATGACTTGTGCAGGGTTACCGGGCTCCAGACCATCATCTTCAATAGTTCAATTGGCTCTACATTTTTAAAGGTGCTTGTGGCGACTACAGGAAAATTGAGTTTGTGATACATGCACTAAGTCTTCCGTATATTAATAGAGCTTATCATCCTATTTCGGCTGGCTATTAAGGAATATTGTTATTACCAGTTCTTTCGTGTCTTATTTTGTTACATACAAAATTTTGTTTTTCTGATGAGTGTTGATGTACATTTCTAATGTGTGTATATCTTTTTCATGTTTGTCTTTGCAGATCTCACATTTTCCTGACAACAGACGAGAAGAGAACGGTGACATTTGCCTAGGAGAAGGATATGTTCCAGCAAATCAACTGAGGGAGCATCATGTACCCCTACCACCAATCAGATGGGATAGTCACACTCTGACGCTAGACCTTACAAGAACACCAGGATTCACCAACGGGTATCTCTCTCGCCGAAACGAGGACACTGTCAATTATCTATCATTATCATCTTGTGAGAGGAGGAGTAGGAGAAGCAACCGTAGACGTCGGTCACCTGGAGACGGGCGATCAGGGGATAGTGATCAGTCAGGGAGGAGACGTAACAGGAGCAGGGGCAACGCCCAGACTCTACCCCTGCCAGGTCGGACGGCTATGGGCATGCAGGCCCCTCTTAGGACTAGTGCTTGTCTAGATGATAGACGAGGTATGATCGAAGAACGCATCGTTACCGGGGCTAGTTGTGAAGCTATTCTACCAAATACAGTTGAAAATATGTGGGCTCGTATTGAAAGTAGGAGTGCAAACGTACGATCGGTTGGGAACCATACTAATGGGATTAGGAATGGAAACGAAGAAACCATCATGGATAGGCAATATGACAGATCTGAAGGAAATACTGTGTTAGATAACAATAGTGAGAGGACAGAGGATAGCCATAAAACAAGCAGTAGCTCGACCAGTCCACTGCAGAACCGTTCTCCCCCTAGTGAGCGCAGTCCCTCGGGTAGCAGCGAGAGGCTTACAGGAGGTACGGCAAGCAGCAGCAGTCGTAATACACGCACATCGTCCAGCACCCAACGACGTCAACGCAGACGTAGGTCCTCTGATCGTCGTATGAGGACTTCGTCAAGCAACTACAGCACGTCTTCCACCGACCATAGCTCAAAGAGCAATGGAGGCATCAGACAAACTGCAAGAGCCAGACAGCAACAATTGTTTAGCACGAGCTCATCAAGCGATAGCGACGACAACACTCCACAACGCCCACGCAGACTAATAGCACGCATGGGAAATGGAGGTGTAACACATGAGGTAGATAAACAGGGTCAAAGTGGACAGTCAAATGGACCAACTCGTTCAAGGAGACACACGCGTGGGTCTAGGAACAGACAGAGACCCGTCAGTGCCCAGCCTACTGTAGGTAGACAGTCTCTTCCTCAGTCGCAGACTACCGCTAATGCTAAACCAAATGCCAGACCTGGGACGTGTCATGAAAGAAACAATGCAACTCATGGTTTGAGTCCATCCAGTATTCAGTTCAATCAGCACGGTAGGGTCAAGCAAAAGAGACCAGATTCCCTGGACTTGAAGCTCATATGGAGCTCACATAGGGGTTACATTGGCCATCAGAACTCATTATCCACTAGTTCTTCCGCTGATTCTTACGATCCCTGGATCCCTAGGGATGGTGTGACCATTGCTACGAACAAGGAGAAGTTAACCGTCAATATGGCTGCTAGTGAATCGAAGCGCTCTAAAGTGCCTCAGGCAGCGCCCTCTTGCATTAAAAAGAAACAACTGCATCGCATGTCAGAGGGCAAGAACCACCCTAGGAACAATCTACCAGCATCGCTCCAACTACCTGATAACAATACTCGTGTCAGGATCAATCCGACTTGCAATGACAATGGAGTCATGGCTGAAATGGGGCTTCCATCTAGCAATATTGAGAGGGAGCATGTAACACCCGAAAAAGACATTGACACCACTGAGTGTTGTAATGTGACAGAAAATGCAACAAAGGACCGTCCAAAGTCAATGGTGGAATTCAACAACGATACCAGCACGCTTGTCTCTGAAATCCTGAGCCATGCTGATGGCGATTTCTCACCCGCCGTCAAGTCTGTTCTTCAGGATATCCACAGTGTGATTGAGAATGACGATCGATATCTAAGTGAACTCTGGCAGAGTGCTTGTATCCTTGATACATTTGCCAGTAAATGCACACACCAAAGGAACTCCTTACAGAATGGCGTCGTGCGCTTCAAGGATAATAGAGAGCAGGACACCGTGGAGGCCACGGTCTCCAAGTCTGAACAGATGAAGTTCCGTCATAGCTGTCCCGATGCCGATGATATGCAGAGACAAGCGGAGAAGATGCTGAGCGTATCCCGGGCAGAACTTGTCAAAAGCCTGGAAGGCGCTCGAGAGACCATCTTGTAATGCACAGGTGCATCGCAGATATCGCTTTCATGAAGAACATTGTTTCCAACCAACGAGTTAGGACTCTTCCATCTCATCAAAGACACACCATGCTTCCTCACCATTGCAATCATTTATTATAGGGAGAGAGTGGAGCTGTTGAGTTGATCAAGATATTATTTAAAATTTATATAGGAATAAAAAAATTAATCATGTGGTGTAGAAATTGTTTCATACATGATAAATCTTTAGGTCGTTTGTTAGTGAGCAAAGAAGTAGATTGTAGATACCAAGGAGGAAAGAAGGTGATTGATAAATGAAGATCCCATTTACTTTTGCGACTGGTCCTTCTACTTTACGTTTCATTCCAGATTTTGTTTGATTTGAAATTATTTTTCAAACATGATCCAAGTAAGGGAAGGGGCGTTTAATAGTTACAAGTAGACACCAGTATCTATGGTAATAACATGATTATTGAGGCTGCATTATATTTGTGTTTGGAAAGGAACTCAATTGTTGTGCTTCAGTTGTTGTAGGTGCATTCTGATTCTGAATCTGCTCTATGTAACGTCCATTGAACTCAATTCAGAGAGTAATATTCAACTCAATTGGCTATGCAATTTGATTAGATTGATAGTGTTTTTGACATTTGCTGAGTAGCTTAATCTCATGATGCATGAATGTGATTGAAAACCAAATGAAGATAGAGTAATCTGATTCTGATCTTCAACGAGAACTCTGAGGTTTATATGATCAGAACTGATCAATTGATTAATCCTGTCTATATCTATTATGTCCTCTCTCTCTCTCCCCCCCCCCCTCTCTCTCTCTCTCGTTCTTTCTCTCTCCCTTCTCTTTCACTTCTCTCTTTCTCTCTCCCTTCTCTCTTTATCTCTTTTTTCTCTTTCTTTTTCACTTCTATCTTTCTTTTTTCCTTCTCCCTCCCCTTCTCTCTCTCTCTCTCTCTCCCTTCTCTCTCTCTCTCTCTCTCTCTCTTTCTCTCTCACTTCCTCTCTCTCTCTCTCTCTCTCTCTCTCTCTCACTTTCTCTCTCTCTCTCTCTCACCCTGTCTCTGTCTCCCCCTGTCTGTATTCCATCTTTCCATGTCTTACTCCTTCCTCCTTGTTTCTATCCCATTCCTCCCATTTTTTTCCTCCATCTCTATCTACTTCCACTATTTTCATTTTACATTTTCCCTACATCTTTTCTAATTATTATCAGGCTTTAATAAATGTTGATGATAATGATATATATATATATATATATATTGATAGACCGATAGACAGTATTTTGAAATTTAGATAGTTCTGTGTTTTAATTTTTGTTTTTTATTGTGACAATGCAAGCAAATTGTCAGCTTTTTAAAAGCGACTTGTCTCATTATGTTTTTTTAAATGACATTCTTATTTCTTTCTGTTGCTGCTGCATTGACTAGACTGAATAGAAAGAGAAGCTACGTGCAATGTTCTGGATTTTTGTACTTTTGTATCATGTTTCCTACAAAACCTTTTGTATCATTTTTGTGTGTTTTACATTTATTTATTGTTGTGGCATTGTTATTGTGTAACAATGCATTGGTGCTAGGCAGTGGAACATTCAAGTGTTAGACTTATTAATAATTCACTCTTTTTCATCTTCTCAATTTCATCATCTCAAATCGAAGCTTTTCAAGGAGCCTAAAACCTTGTGACATCAGCAACAAAGTTTGACTCTTGGATACATTTATCAGTGGAAATAAAGCATGATATGGATGGTAGTAAATCAAAGTTGCATAAATACAGAGTTTGCTTGTTTACCAGTAATCATTCACTGATTCATACATTTTGGATGATACTTCTTTTCTTCATGCATTCCATTTCAGTTTGTTAGTTTTTACTTTTAGTTTGCTGCCCAATTTGTTACTTGTTTCTGCTTTTGCTATTCGTTTTGCTGCATCCATTAAACAGCATCAGTGAATAAGATAGATGTCGTTTGACTCAGCATTTAATCTATGCAAAAATTGCAAATCGAAACTAAATGATGTGATTAATAATGATCATCTCAACAGTAAAGAGAGGTTTAGTATTCCTCCTTGTCAAAGTAACCATTGGTATTTTTGTTTTGCTTTGTATTTGACGTCAAAGCAGGTATGACAGTTGATCTCTAACTTGTCCACGTATCATAGTTTAACGTATCTTATATTTTGCCAGAACTCTCATGTTTTTTTAATCAATTGTTCTTTAAGGAGGATTCTTAGAATACAGACCAATGATTTTGTTGTTGTTGCTACATTATTGTTATTTATATTTCAACAGTTTGAAAACTTTTTGGCTGAAATCTCTGAAATTTTAAAAATCATTTCAAAATATTTTGGTGAATCAATTAAACTTGAAACAAGGAGGGACTATTTTAACCCTCGCAACTCCTGTTAATGTTTTTGCTTATTGTTTGTACCTACTATCCAAATAGATAGCAGATTGTTTTTTATTTGTTGCATGGTTCAGGCAGATTCATGATGGCTACATATGGAATGAAATCTTCTTTCATCTAAAAATATTAAACTAAAAGGATACTCATGTACCACAAAATGTCAATAAGGGTGATGCGTACATGCTGCCAGAAAACATTTGTCTTTTACAAAGATACTTCTGTAAATAGTGCTGTACAGATCATTATTATTGACTATTGTCAATATAATGTGAACATCTTGATGATTTCACTTGTGAAGGAAGATTTGATATTTTATGGAGGGACAAGTTCTTCATTTTTATTTGACAAACACAAGGCGTGGAGTGGCTTAGGTTTAATTTAGTTGATAAAACATATTGTTATATTATAAAACAGATAATATGGGTTAGGCAATATAATCAGAACAAAATAAATAGTTCTGTATCTCTTGTAGAGCAGATTCGTATCTGATTGTGATGAATAAAAGAAAATAATTGCAGTTAGGCAGTGTTATATAAGCCACATTGACACTGATATTGATTTGTTCTAAGTATGTTTTAGTTGTATTTATGAGTGCCTTTTAATTCATGTTGATCTTTTTTAAAACTATGTATGTTCTTGATCAGAGTGAATTATGCCATTAATCTGTTATTCTGATGTTGTTTAATATTGTTTTAAGTTATGAATGAGGATGATTTGGATACTAGTGAATTTATTCAACCATCCCTTTCTTTCTTTCCTCCCCCTCTCTCCCTCTTTAGCCAGTATTTTGTATCATACTGGCATGATGGCATCCTGTAAATGTGAATAAAGATGATTTGTTCTTGTGCATGTTTTGCAAATAAATAAAGAATATAATATGATAATGAAGCAATTGCATAACAGTTTCATTTATTTATGATCATCATCATCTTTGTCCCTCATAGTTTATTCTTATTGTAAAAAAACCTGTGATAGTGATGGTGGTATTGATGGTGGTGATGATGATGATGGTGGTGATGGTGGTGATTTGTTTGTTTTATTTCCGAAAATCATCATAAAATACAATAACGCAATATAACAAAATCAAAGACTTATTTAACAATGCTAAAACAGTTGGATAGTCCATTTCAGAGCCATTAACCTAATGGCTTATGATGATGATGATGAAGAAGAAGGAGAAGATGATGATGATGATGATGATGATGATGATGACGACGACGACGACGAGGACGATGGTGATGAT
Source organism: Strongylocentrotus droebachiensis (assembly GCA_035222895.1). NCBI lineage: Eukaryota > Metazoa > Echinodermata > Echinoidea > Camarodonta > Strongylocentrotidae > Strongylocentrotus > Strongylocentrotus droebachiensis. The sequence continues at coordinate 149,952 of JAVYIG010000271.1, read as the reverse complement.
GATGATGACGATGACGATGACGATGATGGACCACTTGAAATAATTATGGATGGTGGTGATAATGATGAGGATATCAGTTGTAGTAATTAATGTAAAGATGCATCAATTCGGTATGCAAATAGGGCTGTCATTAACAAATAAATAAATAAACATATATATACATATATATCAGACAATGTGATTCATTCTTTGATAAGGTATCTAAATTGATCGGATGATTTCTTCAGGGGCATTGCTACAGGTCATGTTGGACCAAGTTTGTGGAAAACAAGGAGGGAGAAAGGAAAACAAAGGTGAAAGGAAAAGAAAGAACGTAAACAACCCTCAGACCTTCATTTTTTATCGACGAGGATAACCAGCCATCATTTTTTCATATCTGACAACATTACTCTCTCTCTCTCTCTCTCTCTCTCTCTCTCTCTCTCTCTCTCTCTCTCTATTTCTTAACCTCATGCATTCTTAGGCCCTCTTCTTTCGTCCCATTTCTCACTTTTTTCTACCACTCCCCTTTCATAATTCGTATCACATTCTTCTGCCATTCAATTTTTTGTCTTCTTTTTCTCTTCCCTTTTGTTCCATCCCTTATCCTGTCAAGTTTATCCACATTCTCATTTCTCCCCTAACGTACCTTTATATTCTCATATATTCCTCCCTGTTATCTTGTTTTGAGGGTATTCCTCCCTGCTATCTTGTTTTGAGGGTAGCAGAGGAGGGTAGTGGTGGTTATTATCTTCATCCTCCCTGTTTTGTTTCAATACACATTCTTAATTTCCCCCTCCCTCTGGCTTCTTCTTCCTCCCCCTGCTTACCACACTCTCCACTTATTTTCCTTTCCTTCCCCTCCGACCCTGTTCCATCTCATACCCATCTCCTCCCGATCTCTCTCCTCTTGTTTCATCCAACATTTTCATTTCTCCCCACATTCTCATTTCTCCTCGTCTTCTTTTGTTCCATTCCTTCAGGAATTTTTCCCTATTCATTCTCACCATCTTCGGGCTCTCTTCAATTTCTTATCCCCACTTTTTCCCACCCGAACGAATGCGGGCAAAACAAAAATGAGCGTGCTGAATATTGTCACACTTGCCAACAGGATGGTATATGTTGAAAAAGTCACTACATTGTCCATTATTATTTTCCTTTAATCAAGATATTCCATCTTCATTATTTATCTCCCGCTCACTTTCACCTTCTATCGACTTTTTGGAACGCATTTTCAAGAAATAAATGTTGTTTCTCTTGGCTGTAGCAGTACAAACAGATATAAACGGTACATCAAAAGAAGTTTCACACTAAAAGAGAAACTGATGGAATAATGAGCCAATAACCGTTAATTACATTGCAATTTCAAACAGAGGTTAATATCCCTTCTGATGAAAAACCAAAGCAGCCGTCTGCTTGATCGAATTAGATATCGTAAGGTTTCTAAATGGATGATGGAATAATGTTGACCATGTTACCTTCCCACTTTTGACAATTATAGGCAAAATGTATTGCATGACTGTGCACGGTATAATCATAGTTCGAATGGTCTAATTCAATTCAATTCAATTCTATGTATTTTATTGTCCGTATAACAGACTATTCCTTACGTGCATAAAACATACAGTAGAACAGACGCCTCAGAAGGCGATCAACATACATGTACTTCAAAAGGCACACAAATAAATTACTAATGCGAACAAAAAGAATAAAAGAAATGCGAGAGGAGAAAACAAGCGAGGCATGTGGTAAATTGTGCATTTAGCAGAATAAATAACACTTAAGTGCTTATATAGGAAGAATAATATTAAAGTTTCGTAAAATCGAATATCAAATATCTGGTATTGAATTAAAGGGAAACCAACTTTGATAGCAAACTACCAAAGAGGAAAGTCGAAAAGCTAGAGAAAGAGACAGTGGAAGAATGAAATCGGACAAAGGATGAAGTTAAAATCACAATAGGTAATGGGCTCTTTAAATTGGCTGAATCGGTATAATGTCTCTGTCGATGATTTAGTGGCGGACAACTTTCTCATTAATTTCAACATACTGTATAGGGTGATTAAAATTTGAATTTTTCTAAATTTTATAACTCAGGAGGGTCTTTGCTCTTTAAAGGACCTACAATAATTTGCTATCCATAATATGTTTTGAGTATAGTGCCCCAAGGGAGAAGGTACTTAGGAGAAAACAGAAATTAATGATATTTTTGTACTGACCACAAACTGGAGTTATCTGCGACTACGTGACAATCTATGACCAAACTGCCAGTTTTGGATCGCATTGACTAAGTGATTTCATAATTCAAACCTTCATAAATCTCCTATTATTGGTCCAATTTATTTCAAGCTTTCGCCATTCTTAATTAATTTATTACAGGGGTTGAATTGCCCTTTAAATAAATATTGAATCTTCATATTTCGTAACTTTATCCTCTCCCCAATTCTGTCCTCCAATTCTTATATTTATAGATTTAAAGTTTTTCCTTATAGCATGCAACCGGATCATTATTTATTTCGTGTTTATATCGCTTTGAAACTCGTATATTTATTAAACATCACTGTCAAAATTATTTCTGAGCACAAATTAATGAAGACGCTTGAGCCCATCGCCCAATTCCAATGAAGAAACTGGAAGAGCGCCATCTCGCGTTTATGTACGGTGACGAAAAAAACAACGAAGAAAATGTCTTCTATATTTCCATCTTTACTCCCACAGCTGTCAAATCCATTGTGGTTCGATGTGGAAAAACCTTTTGAAGATGAGGCGGAATTGGCAGAAGAGGAAAGAAAGCATCAGAGTTGGGTAAGAGGCTAGTATTTACTAAAAGAGGGGAAAGTTCAAGATAACCTTTTGAAATTCCAGTCCCACACGTTGGAGATGATGTTTGTTGAAGTTTGAAATTATCATACTGAAGCTTCAGTCCAGTTCAGAAGTTTTCTGTTGAAATTAAACTAAACCATTAAGAACTATTCTCAGTTATGTAATTTACATGTTTATGAGAAATATATACTCGTTGTTATGATTAAAGCTATTAATATATGAGTCAAACATGTCAAAATTCTGAACTGGACATTTTATAATTGTTGAAATTAAATTGTTGCTCCTTTCTTGCACTTGCAGTCTCGTCACCAGTTACGTGAAAAAGATACTTGCTGAACTATTGATGAGGGCTGTGGGGTCCATTTAATTAGATCTCTCTCTCTTGTAAATTAAAACTTGCACAAGATGTTTTCATCAATGGTGTAATCAATAATTGAATAGGGGGCCGATTACTTCTGATTAAAAAAAAAAAATCTGCGATCAAGATAAAACCACTGAAGATCATCATCATATGGTAATTTTAATATAATAGGTGCCTAACTTCTTCTTCTTCTTAGTTGATCCCTCCACTATTTTGGAGATTCCTGGAGTCCAAATAAAGTAAATAAAGGGCTTAAATTTTACAAGATTTTGGCAATCAAATATTAAACACGCGACTACTTGGGATTATTGTGTAAATTTGATGTTGTAAACAATATTTGTTGATGTTTAATGATTTTTCTTGCCATTGAAATTCAAATAATATCAATTACCAAAATCCTTTTCCTCTTCAGCTCCAGAGCATAGTTGAGAAAGACCAAGATGTGATCCCTATTGGAAAAACAGCATCTGAGGTAAGTATATAAAACCATTAGATTCATGGTAGACCTACTCCTGGCCAACCACCCCTCCCCCCCCCCCCCAAAAAAAAAGGATGATAACAAAAGGAGGGGAAAAAGATTATATATCAGATCATGCTTGCAAAGTATGTAAAAGTAAAAAGACAGTCAATGTTTATTTTTGTTGTGCGAGATTTCTGGAGGAAGTAACTTGTTGATATTGAAAGTAATCTAAAAGTGGTTACTTGAATAATGCGGATGAGAAATTGTGTAAAATACTTTACAGTAGGTATAATTATACTTTTTTTTTTTTTTTTTTTAATGGATCTTGTGCTCTCCTCTGTCTTAAATGATTATGTATATGCATGTCTAGAATGATTTCTAATTGTGTGAATCAAATCATGAAAACTTCTGAATATAGAGTAGCTTTTCGCCATAATTGTGCAAAATTATCTATGCACTTTATTTCTCCACCATCTTTTCCTTGTTATTCTGAAGAAGAGGATTATTCTTGACTATATGTTGATCATATTTTCCCTTTTTAATCTCTCTCTCTCTCTCTCTTTATCTATCTCTCTATTTCTCTCCCTCTCTCCCCCCCTCTCTCCCCCTCTCTCCCCCTCTCTCTCTATTTCTCTCTCTCTCTTTCTGTATCAGACATATGATGAAGAGGAAGATGAAGGTGACATTGAGTCTGAAGAGGAATCTGAAGAAGCAGAAGATCCTGAAGCTGAAGAGATGAATGACTATGACCAGGAGTCACCAGAAGAGGTTAGTCAATGATACAAAAAACTTTCATTCTTGGGGTTATCATAACATACAGTTTAAGCTTCTACCAACCTTAAAATTAAGTAGGCAAGTAGGGACTCTGGCTATTCATAGTCACCTATTTTCACTCTAGTGATCTTGAGGCAGCAGATAGCAAGAAACTGTAATTTCATTTGGTTCAAGAAATTCATTTGGCTTGAGAAATTCCACAGGAGTGGATGAAAGCTTGCCTACTAAATGTTAAGGTTGATAGAAGCTTACTGGTAAACTACATGTACATGTGAAGTTATTGAATTTGTCTAATCTCTATCTGGTATCCACATGACTTGCTTTTAGTTAGTGCATTGTAGCAAACGAGTTTGAAAGTGTCACAAAAGTGATTTTGTTCTATAGAACCATGGTACATAGTTCAAAAGGTTTATCTTTACAACAAATTAATGTAAGATCAACAAGTTTCAATTTTGTTTGACAGTCAAGTTGAATTGCCTTCATCTGAACTGATATATATTACCAAGCACATTACAAGAAAGCTGGGGGCTCCTTTATAAATATTTTGATGTAGAGTAGTTGTTTAGGGCACTTGTGTGGCTCTGTGAAAGTGTAAAATCTAAAGTGTGCTGTATTTATGTAAATAATAAGCAATTCACAACTGCACAAGCTTGTTGGAAATGTTCAAAAGATATACAGTAACAACTGAATGCAGTATTAAAGAGAAGGTTGAGTTCTGGGAAGAGGTGAAAAATAATTTGTGAGCATTACTCATTCTTATTATGCAAGTGTGGAAGAACATCAGTTAAGACATGTTCCCTGAAAAGCATGGCTCTTCAAATGCCTTCATATTATAAATATGCATGTAACATCGTAAAAATCGGGGGCCGGCTTTTTACGCCACGTGTTCGTGTAGTCCCATATACATCTGTCTGTGCAAGTGTTTGTAACTTTACCAAGACTTGGCCAAATTTCTTATCATTTTGATGCTTCCAGAACCTTGCAATACACACAAATTCTTATATGCTAGATGATCAACCTTTTCTGGTCGGTTCCACACCGTTTCTTTCACAATGCAATCGCATGACCAGAACTCAACTTCATCTTTAAGAGGAGCTTTTGGGGAGGTTGATTTCTTAAAATGGTACTTTCTCTAGGTGTAGGAAAAAATGAATGGATGTTGGTTGATCTAAAAATGTTATGCCTTTTCATTAGCCAACATTATATCGGGTACATCAATTGGGTGTCAATCGTTCGTTCGTGTCTCCTTAGATCAAGATTAATGTATCTTGATCTTCGGAGTAGTTGCTACAACCGGCCGTGTCAGACACGTTGCCCCGGGGTGCGAGATAGGACTCTTGTAGCGTGCACCCATTTAAAACAATTATACAATAACAGTTAACATTACATTTAATTAACAGTTTGAAACTATTATAATTACTCTCATGTTACGGGAAAAAATATTATATATATATATTATGAATCAATTGATTTGGTCGATCCAGTTCGATGGCACACACGGCACTATACTGGACAGAGATCCTAATAATTACAGAGCTTGGTCTTGTTGCTCTGTTCGCCAGCATTTTGAGGATATGTAATCCCGCGGCACATTACTCACAAGAGTTCTAAAGAGCCAAGCTTATACAGAGCCTATAATAAATAATGTTGTGCATGTACCACCCACCCTATCGATCAAAAACTCAGAACTCATAACTGAATTTTAAAAAATGAAAAAATGAAGAAAAAAAAAAATGGTAACCATCTAAAATTTCATAGTTGTGATAAATATCTATAAAGATTTATCAAGCAACAAAAATAAATAATATCATGTTCAAGAAAAGGACATATACACTTTGTATTCTTCTGTCGTGTCCTCAAATGCTCTGCCAGGCTTTGGCACACTGAAGAGCCTTCTCATTTGCTGCCACTAGGTCTTCCAGTCAATAAAGAATATCAATGAAAAAACTCATTTAGAAATTACGCTTTCAATAGAAGAGCTGTCATTACCAAAGTATAGGAAGGAAGGGAGAGAGCTATGGTTTTGTTTTCTAAAAAAAAGAAAATTCTTTCTTCTAGTTTCTAGTTTTTGAATCATATTACAATGTTCTTTCATTTTGTAGTTGAGGAAATTGAAATACGGTAATATTATAATTTGTTGTTGTTGTTCCAACATTGCAGGTTGAAATGGACATGAACAATGAAGAGGACATATGGGTGGGACTACAGGAGTGAGGAACGATACCAATGTGACGGATGTTCTGTGCTTGCTTCATTGATATGTTTACTATACAAAGCAGTATGAACTGTATCAAGAAGTGTAGGAGAGATGGGAAGCTTAAAGGGACATGTGCAGAAGGTCATAATTCGCCGACACCAGACTTGGTGGAAGTACCATTGATGGGTGTACAAGTCTCGCACACAGCAAACCTGTGATCCCATCAAGAGATACTTCCTAGTCTCTCAAAGTGTTTGGGTGAGGGAATTGTAAAAAAAAAAAGACTTTACCATGTGGGGGGATGGGTGGAAAATGCAGAGGATTACATAAAGCCTGTTGGTCATAAAACTGAAGGCTAATCCTGGTGATTGACAACACCCGTTATCGAATAATGATAACCGACAGCTACGCGTCTTTAACCCTTCCATGCCATTGGCGGCAAATCTCTCCCCGAACTGTGATCGTCGACCGGTGTATTTGGAATAAGAATTGCTACATTTTACTTCCTGGAACGTAAAAAGTACCCTCAGTCTCTCATGGTGAAGCTTATTTGCATGAATATGTCCAATTTGACAATGCAACAGGCATTACTATTTTTGACAAATATGCAGAACTCTTCATCACAAAAGGGGTTTAACGGGAAGTCCACCCTGATATCAAGTTGGGTTTAATATAAGCAGAAAGTTGAGAGAAACAATTTAGTGAAAGTTTGAGCAATATCGGATTAAGAATAGGAAAGTTATCAATGATTGAAGTTGTCATTAGTGAAACAAAAATTGGCAACACTGCAACGAATCTTGCGAGCTCCTCTCCAATTCACTCTGTACAGAAAATATCATAAACTTTTAATTTCATGACGGAAAAGATTTGTTTCATACATGGGTTTTATAAAAACATATTTGCATATTATATTTAGATCTTTCTTACCAGTATTTTTAATTGGTTTTTGCTCAAACTTTCACTGACCTCTTTCTCTCATTTTTCTGCTTCTATTAAAACCAACTTAGCATGCCCATAAACACAATTGATGTTTTGTAACACAGCTGCTTTTAAATGTAATGTCGGGAATTTCTTACTGTAAAGGCATTGAAATTTACAAGTTGAATTAAAGAGGAAAACAGTTGTCTGGATAGTAGAGGTATTATACAGTGCGTCCCAGAAAAAACGAAACCGAGAAGTATCGATGTTCTATCATAACTTAATCACAACTATAATGAATGATACATATTTGGAAAGCTTAGAGTCTCCTCTTTCATGTGATGCTACTCAGATAATGCATATTTCACGCATGAGTGATTTAAAGCAATTTGAAGGAAGGAAACCAAAAAGACATTTGGCGGGCGGTATCTGAATTTCGAAGAAAAATTCACATTTCTAAAAAGTTGAGTTTCTGCCCTTTCATATGACAACTCAATCAGGAAAAATGAGCCAGGAATGACAAAGTTCTGTTTGTTTAAAGTAGTGCTTGCATTTCCATAATTTTATTAAACGAATTTGTTTTCACTGTCTGCCTGCCGTATCAATAAACGAAATTAACAAAAGACTTATAAACTCTGTTTCGTTGACAATCAGCCGTAAACGAGAGTCTTCATGCATGGCTGATTGTCAACGAAACGGAGTTAAGTCTTTTGTCAAATCTGCTTTTTGCTACGGCAGGCACCCAGTGAAAACGAATTCGTTTGTTAAAATTATGAAAATGTAAGGGCTACTTTAAACAAACAGAACTTTGTTATTCCTGGCTCATTTTTCTTGATTGAGGTATCATATGAAAGAGCAGAAAATGAACTTTCTAGAAATATGAATTTTTCTTTGAAATTCAGATACCGCCCGCCAAATTACTTTTTGGTTTCCTCTCTTCAAATTGCTTTTAATCACTCATGCGTAAAATATGCATCACGTGAGTAGCATCAACTGAAAGAGGAGACTCTAAGCTTTCCAAATATGTATCATTTATTAATTATGGTTGTGATTAAGTTATGATAAAACGTCGATACTTCTCGGTTTCGTTTTTTCTGGGACGCACTGTACATGTACTGTTCATTATTAACAAATAAATTAATAAATTGATCCAAAATTTAAAAAATTCAAGACGCAGAAATCATTGAAACAGATACAAAAATCAAACTTTGGACGGAACTCTGTAATTTATTCAGAAAATTATCCAATACAAGGCGAAGTTTGTCAAGGTGATTGTGAACATGAATACAATTAAAACAGCATTTGCAAATGTGCCGCTATTATTATGTTGTATAGAAATTATTTTTTGTAATAAAATTGAGACTGAAACTAAAATATTGCTTCCTCTATTTCCTTCTTCTTATATTAAATGACAATGAATATCAGAATGGATACTGCACAAGCATAGAAATACATGTATACAGTAATCATAGGAATGGAAACCAACTGCATTTTTAAGCTTAGCTGCCTGAAATATCTCACTTGATGAGAAAAGATGGAACAAGTTATATTGTGAAATATTGCTGTTATCTTAAAAAACGTGTTTGCGTAAATATTCTTCATAATGTGTTTATTTTTCTTGAACGAAAGCTAATCTTTTAAATTCTGGTAATGAAGCTTTGTAATAAGTCTTTTCTGATTTATTACTAGCCAGGGGGTATGTCTGGACTTTTGAATTGAGCCAAAGATAGATTGGCATCTGAAAAGCACATATACAAATTTGGATTTTTAATATGGGTGTATATTTCTTAGCAGATAAGATGGATTAGAAGAAAAATTGACCTCTCTTGATGATCTCTAGTACACCTCTAGTAATATCACTGGGTAGGAATGTGAATTTCATTGTATTCTCTGACAATTTAATTTGTGCTATTACCAGAACTGAGGAATAATTAAGTGTAATCACAATATACCTTTAAACTGTCACATAAATAGAATCCTCTGCGAATTGCAATATCCTTTCTAAGGTAAAATCTGTTTCATAACAAATAGCAATATGGGGCCAGTTTCTCAAAAGCGTTGTAAGCCTAAATTCGTGGACATAACATAATTCTATAACGCGCATTCCAATGGGATGTCCAAGAAGTTAGACTTTGACAATTTGGAAAAAATACCCCCCATGGTTCATAAAAGAACACCAGGCAGTAGGTACATATTGGCCTGGTTCGGTACTGACATTACTGCCCACAAATTCTACGTTCTTTTCTGTGGAATAGCATTTCAGTTATTTAAATAAATAGATAATTAATTGTAACTTGACTTTCACAAACTTGCTGTCGTAAGAATTGTTTAAAAATATTCATTTTGGTGACAAGAAGAGATGCACTCTACAAAGCACGCTTTGATACAAGGCCCTGGTTTCATAGGTAATAATTATAATTTTGTAGTGTTAAATAAAAAGATTAATACACATATATATAAATATATCTTGAACTCTCAACATTTTATACACTGCATATTGCTTATACAATTTTTAAATATTAATGTCCGTGCAATCCACAGTAGAATGATACAGAAATGTTATTAGTGTTCTCTTTTCTCTTTGGTTGGATCACATTTTCTGCATAAGCTGCTGCATCAGAGCGTTATCTTGTTTCTCTTTGATGTCTTCAAACAATGCAGTCATCTTATCAACCGTCTCGGACAGTAGGGCATACACCTGTGAGATGAGATAAAGTGAGATGAGATAAAGGGAGAAGAGGAAAAAATAGTTTAAATGTTAGATACACAAATTAATTAACTAATTAATAAATAAATGAACAATAAATAAATGAATACTATACAAATAAATTATCTAAGATAGCAGTAACACTGATTCCTTTACAATCATTTAAAATATCTCACTGTTTATCTACTGATTTTCAGTTGGGGGTTAATGAAAAAGAAATCATTTGCTTCACATGGTTTATTACAGAAAAGAAGAAAAACTATCAAGTTTATGTGGAATTTCATATGGATCCCCCCCCCCCCCCCCACCCATTTTTTGGGGTTTGAGATGTCAATTATCTGTATTATGTTAAAAGTCACAGATGTCATATCGAGACCATGCAATTCCTCTCAATGTCTGACTTTTCAAAATCTACCTAATTTACATTGGTTATTTCCTATTATATTTCAGTGTGCTACCTGATTAACAAAAGCAAAAAAAAATGCACTGTTTTATATCCTAACATGTTCCAATCAACAGCCTCCCATCACTCACCTGTATGTAGAGTTTGTTCTTATACTTGGCATCCATGATGGGATCCCCCGTCACTGAGACATGTATCTTCTCCATTGAACCGCTACTAGGGGTACGGGCTCGCCCCCTCCTCTCCCCTCCTGACGGAGTCTTCTTTTCTCTATCTTTAGTAGGTGTAGCCGGACTGGGAGCAGATTTCTTGCCTTTACCCGGTGTTTTGTCTCCTCCTTTACTCTTTGGTCTGTCTTTGTCTTTGTCCTAGATACCAAGATGAGAAGGAATATTTATTTTGTCGGCATACAGTGCTTTTAGAAAATTGACAAACACTACAAATATATGCAATCCATTGGCATTATGTATTCCTGATTTCAGTTTGCGAAAGTAATGTACTAGTAAGGCTTTTAACAAGTTTTAATCAGTTACTTTAATTCACATTTTGCTCATTCGAATCACACATAACAAAATTATTGTTGTCTAGCAGTATCATATTTAGACAGAATCATGATAATTACATTTGCATAAATAATTTCTCTTCTCCCTCTGGAAAGAAGAGATTAGTAGTTAAACACAAATAATGGGTGACTTTTTAATGGTGACCAAAGATTCCAACATTATGATTACATCATACTTACATCTTTCTTCCCTTTCTTGCCATCTTTTTTATCCTTCTTGCCGGCAGGTTCTTCTTCTTTCGGTTCTTTCTTTCTCTTCTTGAGTTCACCTGGAAACAAATATATATATGATTTCTTACAATCAGTCACTGCTTACCTATCCAATCTATCATGAAAAAGCTGCTGCTCTCTTCCTTTGAAATGAAAGCAGATTTCATCTAACAAGTGTTTATTGGGATGTTATGTGAATGTGCTAATGAGTTGACAAGATTGATAAGTTTATAATTGCAAGTAATGAGCAACAGATTCCTGATCTGTGTAGTGTAAGTTGCATGATCGTTTGATGGCACATAAACCAACTTGTACGGATGGAACTTGTTACAAGGTTGTGTTATGTCTGAGATCATAATAGTGAACTCTGAACTTTCTGGTTGATGAATGGAAGTACATGCAATGAACAATTGTTTTGCACATAATTATACACATACTCCAAATAGTTTGGCAGCCTAGTTTGAAGTGACTAAATAGTGAATAAAACAAATGCCTAAACAATGATGGAATGACATCGGAATGGTAAAGAACATAACTGAAATTGGTGATGAAGGTTGTACAATGAAATAGTGCTTGTAACTTAGTACTTGATCATGAAATATGATTCGGAAATCAATGAATGTATCATACCATGGATATGAAAATATTTGTCAAGCTAAACCTTTTATTATCTATCCATTTTTAGTGTACACTGGTCGAGACATACGCAAATTAAGTACTCAACTAGAGTAGACTCGTACTAAACCGTTTATGTTTCTTTCAAGTTATTAGTTTGCCAAGTAGTCTAAAGAACAAACTAAACACTCCCTTTGAAAGACACGGATCATGCAGCATATATTGCATGCTTTAACAAATTCACCCAAACATGCTGATAATTTAATCATTAATTGTTAGCATACACATCAGAAAACATACATGCAAGGCCTACAGGAATTACAGTATAAGTACTGACGAGGCTACCTTGGGTGAACAAAACATATTATTATTAGTATTATTATCATAATAATACAAATTATTATCATTATTTTCATTATTAATATCTTTATTATTATTATTATTATTATCTTCATTATTGTTATTATTATTATTATTAGAGTGTAGCATATTATGGGAGTCACCACTACCCCAGACATAAATCTCCGCCTACTATACTGCTGGCTAAGTAGACAACCCATGTCAATAATATATTTTCTCTATCTTCATTATATTAATGTAATCTATCTACCGGTATACAGTATTTATTACTGGTAACATTATTTGAGAACGACAATTTTTTTGTAGTAATCCTTCTCTCCTTAAAAAGAAACAAAAATACAATAGTTGAACATGAAAGAGAATGTCAAGATGGTCTGGAGGCTATCAACACTAATACCAATGGTTTAATAACATCCTGATTGATCTTTATGCTCAAATGGGTGTGTGGTACATTTTAATTGTACTTTCAAACTGGTTTATGACCCATGAGGTCAGGACCTTAACCAGAAACAAATCATTTGGTAACTGTTTGTTTAGAGCTTTACCATAGGATTCATTATAGATTTCACAATATGATCATAACGTAGTTAAATTGCATTGGTCTTCAATACACAAGTCCATTGTATATGATATTACCTTGTTTTACGTTTGAATTAACGTTTTTATGAAGGGATATGAGGAGAGGGAAGATGAGAATGGAAGATGAGAGGACTTACTTTTCTTATACCGTCGAGGACCTGGGTGTGAGTGGGTCAGTGAGTGAGGTGGGACCATTATAAGTGAGCCAAGCAGCCAAGCAGTACGTGCCAAGCAACATTAAATTGTGTGTGTTTAAACAAGACAATACAAGCAAGCGTGCAAAAATAAAAACAAGTTGTGGTAAAATGAACATGCAATATCAAATGAGGGGGTTATCAAATGTCCATATTATTAAAAAAAGTTGTGTCTCTGACTTTGGAAATATATATCATTCAGAATGATATGATTGAATTCCATATTTTGATATATCAAATAGATGTTCTGTTTTGAATTCACCTCCATTTGACTTTCATAAAAATTAAAAGAGTTGTTAATAAATTGCTTTGTTAATGATTAATATATTTCATCTCTTGATTCAATAATGCAATTTTAAAACAAGATTAGTTCATTATTGTTACCATGAGACTTTGCACAAACATACCAGGATAAAACATTTTCAAAAAGTGCATTCGACTATGTGCAATTAACAAGTACGGTACACTAATTTCAAATAACGTTGCATGCAAATATCTGATGCAGGTTAATTTCATTGACAAACAGTGCATCATGCAAATCAAACACTTTGTATTAAACTTAGTTTCCCATTACCTTGTGAGTTCAACCTCTATTCCTTCTCTATATAAACACTACAAAGTGGTATTTCTTACATTATTCTCAGATAAAATAATAACCAATGCTTCCATTCAAATAAAAATAAAAATGGATATCAATTAATAACTCTGTCATATAGAGCACATGCACTACCAGCTTACAATGCAAGTGTCCAAAGCACCTATATTCTTATTTCTTTCCTGTCAAATGTGTTGTATAAGGATCAATATTTTGATATGCAGAGGGCTTTCTTGATACTTTCTGGTTTCTAAAAAGAAATTGCCCCTTTGTTAAATTATTCAATTAAAAATAAGTTTTCTAAATTTATTTCTCACAACTTTTTAAATAATTTTACAACCAGGGGTCTTGATTGAGAAACTCTGAAATACCACTTTATAGAGTGAAATAAACCCAATATTAAAACATTTAACATACATAAAGGTCCATTAAAATGGTACCTAACAGTATTTGAACAAATTATGAGAGCAATGTATTTAAACAATAAAGCTCATGTAGCCCTGCAAATTTATGTTACAGTTGTCATCAAAAGCTACATGAACTTCTTCACAAAATGATCACAATGATCTAAATTTGAAAATAAATGAAAATGACATTGACACAGTTCAATCATCCAAACACTGTTAGGGTACCAAACATGCACAACAAAAATACCAAAATGAATAAATGGAGAACTTATCATACCTCCTCTGAGAGCGTCATTTGCTGCAAGAACTGAAAGGAAAAATGTAAAAATTCGGTTGGATTGATAATCATAATAATATATCAAAGGTTATTTACACAAATCATGGGAGAAGAATTGAATAAGCATGTATCATTGTGTTACAAAGTCAATTTAAGGGATTGCTATAGGTTATGGATTTGATAAATACTGGTAAATATTTTACCTACCTACGAAAAATATTTAAAACACCCGAAAGAACGGGCTGTTATTTTAACAGCCCATTATTTTTTTGCCTGCTTTGTTCCTTTAGGTCTTTTTTTACAATGTCTGATTTCGGCTTACTGATCATTATTGCAAGTTACTCTGATGAGTGCAAGACAAAAAGCTTTAGTATGTTTGTATTCTTTGCTATTCTTCAATTTGTGCAGTACCAATCATCTCTTTAAGACTATATACTTACTTTCGGCTGTGTCTGGTAGTTCTTCTACCTTCTCCGGTATACCCATGTTAACTCTGATAGTGTTTGCTTGGGTTACTATGTTATCTACATTCTCCATCATGAGATTGTACCTGAAAAGATAACACACATATCTGATCACTACATGATATTAGAATATTACTGCTACCCTAACCTCGGTATATAGTTCTAACTTCCCAAAGTTGATTAGTGTGATGTAGAAAGATTAGTAATAGCAAAGCAGGAGAAGTGTTACCAATCAGCAGCTCCTATCTGGCACAATATTAAGACTGAATTTGCAAATCAGATCAAGTTAAGTACATCATAACTAAACTCGACAGAAATATCCCTTTTGTTTACCCCACCCCCCCCCCCCCCCCCTCCCCCACCCCAAAACATCAACCTACCTTTACCTTGAGGTACACAAGTGTTTCACAGTACAAGCAGAGCCTTAGAGAGTAGATTTGCCGTACAACCATGTGGATACGCCTTAAAAGGACTGTTTTTCATGCTGATTGAGAAGTCCTGATAAGGACTGAGAATCAATAAAAACTCAATGTTTCAGGCAATTTAACTGTGCGTTGTCGGGAGTGTTCATTTTTTAATTCACCAACATGATTCCTATATATCCATTCACAGATATCGATGATTACATTTTATGCTACTTACGCTACTCTGTACATCTCATGTTGTATGGGTGTAAAGGGAGGGAAGTAGAGTGACGTAACAGCGTGGTTCATTCTGTTCAACAGATCTTCTCTCATCTCTTCATCCTCTATGGCTAAGAACTCCTACAAACAGCAAAGAAAAGACAAATGATCTCAAGTCAAACATACCTCTTTGAAAGCTTTTCATATGATATCTTTAAAAGCTCATTTTTCTAATACATTTTAATTTTTGTATCCAGGACTGCACTACTTGTAGCTACTTGCGCCCTCTATATAGCAAACAATGCCTAAGCGGTAAACGTGTTGGTCCCCCATGATCCCCTTTTTCTTATGTTAATTGAGAGCTGATTTGATGAGATAACCACCTGTCAGTGACCACGCTGGGAGGTCTAATCCCTCCTGGCCAAACTAGAGCAGACAGGCTTTAAGATCCAAATCGTCCCTGAGGAACTGTTCCATATCTTGTTCAGGATATATATTTACTGACAGCCAGAAGGGCATTAACTCATATTATATACCTCACTTAAGAAATCCAGCCATCTGATTGGTCGAATTGCATTCATAAACTTCAACTGTTCCTGTAAAATTCTCGGTAACCATGCATAAAACATTTCAATATTTTTAATAACCATGGTTACTCCATGGTTACCCCATAGGTTTACATGTTAAAAAATGGTTTGAGCGATGGAGGATACCTTATGTGTGCGAAGGATTGGTCGGTAATTTCAATACAATTGAATCTCGATCGATCTTACCGACAATTTTATCTTGCATTGTTGACATGAAGACGAAAATAAACTTCCAAAAACCAAAAAACAACATCTGCCGATAGATCTTGATCTAAGTTCGTGCCAATATGCATTGCAAAAGTAAAAGAAGAGTCCGTATATGGAGCTTTTGCGAAGCATTGATCACACGCGAAGCCGGTTTCAATTCATTTTAATGTATATATCGTACAAAACTGCCAAGCATGTAACCACCGCGCGATGGCCGAGAGGTCTGAGGCGCTTACCTTAGATACATCACCTTTTGTACGCAAGAGTTCGAATCCCGTCTTCGACAAAAATGAAAAATATTTTTTATTTTTTATTTTTTAGTCTATTTTTTTTCGGCATATAAAAGTATTAATGACTGCTTTAATATTCGAGAAATAGTTGTTTTCATACGCTCTCGGGAAGGTTACAATTGGGCTATTCCCCTCGGCAAGCCTCGGGGAATAGCACAATTCTAACCTTCCCTTGAGCGTAATAAAACAACTATTTCTCTCAAAGCAGTCATTAATACTATATTATCTAACCCAGATATCCTTCTGGCTCTCAAGAGATGGTTTACACTGTCCTTCCAAACCATCTATGATCATTAACCAAAATATATAAACCCTCCCTTCACCGTCCTTCACCGTCCTTCCTACATCCCTACATACCCGTTTCATCTTGGAGACATCCAGATCCCATTCCTTGTCCTCTCTCTCCTCTTCATCGAACTGCTCCACATGAAGCTGTTTCAGCTGACTCACGACCTCATTGGCAAAGTGCATCTGAAATGGGAAATACAAAAGAGATCAAGAAATGAAATGTGTAAAAGATGAAATAGCAATTGCAATTTCCATAATTATTTATTATTTGCTGTACAGATTAACAATTAAATATTAAGTTCTTGGTTATACCAATAATTGAGCGCTATCTGGAAAATATAATTTAAGGGAACCAAAACCTTTTATTGTAAAGTTTAAAATATATCAATAAAATAAGTGAAAATTGAACAAAATCAGGCAAGGAATACAGAAATTATAGCTTTTTAAAAATAGCTTGTCACTAGAGGGCGATATTTAATTTGGTGACATTTTTTTTTTTCTTCTTGTGATTGAGGTAATCTCATCTTTTGTTTAAATTTTCACTGATTTCATTCAAATCTTTTAGACTTTACGATAAAAGTAACTTAGCATGCAGGCTTTCGCTCCATTTAACTTTAATTGGCTATTCCAACAAAATATCAACAAAATTAACGTAGGTAGTGTCATCTCCCTAGATAAAATAACACGTGTGACAATACTAAAACACCTAGAGCATCGCAGTGTGACAAATATGGTTGCTACACAAGAAGAAAATATTATTATCATTAAAGGCAGTCTGTACTAGTTCGACCAGAAGGGATTAGACCACCCAGCAAGGTCACTGACAGGTGGCTACCTCATCAAATCAGCTCTCAATTAACATAAGAAAAAGAGGATCATGGGGGACCAACAGGCATCGATTGGGGGAAGTTTTCTATATAGAGGGAGCAAGTAGCTTTAAGTCGTGCAGTGGGGCTTTAAATTATGTACATGAATTGACTTTAGACTCGACTTACCCCTGGATTAAGTCTCTCAAATGTCTCTTCATCCGTGATGTAGGCATCAATGGGTGAGTGAGCTCTCTCAGGTGTACGGATACCGTCTACCAACTCCTCTAAGATACGACGTACGGCTACCTGAGCCTGCTTGGCAAACAGCTCCTCCTGATCGATGAAAGAATACAAATGAAAATTAGGAAGATTTAGTGGACCTTGAAGTTATCCATACAATTTGGAAACAGAGAAAAAGAAGAAGGGTAAGAAGGGTTAAACAGTGAAAAGTAGGTAATGGATGGAACACTTTATATTCAATAAAATTAGAGTGAACATTGTGCAATGCTTTGAAAGACGGATAAAGTATGACAGATTACGAGTCACATATATCTGGATGGAATTGGACTCTTCCTTGAGGAGGACATTGTCCTATGCATAATCCATATTTTCATGAGAGCAACAGATGTATAAGACTCACATGATCTTCTTGTCAGGACGGTGCCAATTTAGAACTGACAGGACTCGGTTACCTGGCATGATATTATTTTATCATTAAAACAAAAATATAATTATTTAAAAGGAAAAAAAAAACTACCAAAAAACAAGAGGGAAGTCATTTGTATTATTACATATGATTTAAAAAAAAAAATTATTGGTGATAATAGTAAAAATTGACTGATTGCCATTAAAACACTAACCAACAACAACATTTGTATAAATACAAACCTCAATGACCTTCCTCTGCTTTAGGTTCTTATCCTCCTGCAGGGCCACACCCCTCAGGGTAACCTGCAGCGCCCCACCCCCACACACCACGGGGCGGGTATCAAGCTGCCAGCTCTCAGTGAAGATTCCAGCGTTGGGAGACTTGAAGACGAAGGGAAAGCGCAGGCTCTCGCCAGGGAGGAGCACCCCGCTGCTGGTGTTGAAGTAGAAGCGTTGGATACGAGGTGTGGAGCATCCTTCAAACGGGTTCAGCTTGGGGATTTTCTGTGGAAAAACAAAATAATGTTAGAAGACATTTCTTTAAATGTATGGATGGACATTCCATAGCTTGTACCCTTTTGTATGATAACACACTATTTATTTACTAGAAGTTATTGTCAACCTCGTCTACTCTACACAATCTCTCTGATTTCTCTTTGTGTGTGTGTGCATGTCTTGTACTCTGTAAAGGCAGTATTTTTGTTATGGTCTTCACTATGGTGCAATAAAATTCATGATGCATAGCAGAGTGTATTTTGTGCCAATGTGAATACCCGAATAGCGCTGCATCGCCCTAACATCACGAACTAAAATCTGTTTATTATTTGTCTTATAAAATGGGTCGACAATCTTACTTAGCAAGGCCACAAGATGTCTTCCCGCGACCTTCATCCACGGTTGTTATCACCAAAATGCACAGTAATGTGATCCATTTTAACGCTTCTCATTGGCTACATTCTTGAACCCATTTTATAACAATAACTATGTCAACAGTATTACAGATGCATGTTATATTTTCTTCCATCTACATATCATCGACTCACCTTCCAGTCATAGTAGATGGTCGTAGTTCCATCGTTCACCAGCTCCAAGTGGGATGTAGTCCTCACTCCAGCAAAGGCTTCAAAGGTCACTCTGGAGCTACAGGCTATCTGTCCCTTATGACTGGTGCTGTCCCCAGTCCAGCGGGCGGGGTAACCATTGAACTGAAGAGAAGGACCGATGATGGGATCAGGAATGGTCTCCTCAGGCATCTCACTCTCGTTAGGGTTCCTGTTCAAGGAAATAAATAAAAGTATTTATTGTTGTTACTCTCTTCAGACTGTTCTTCATCAGAAATGCATCTCCAGTTATTCAACAACCTTGTGTCACAGAAAAGACAATTTAGCCTCAGAACATATTCCTTAAAGGCATTATTTAACAATGTTTCCAGTTTTACAAATCTGAGATGCATGGCCCTACGTGTTATCGGTGTCAGTGATATGATATAATATTGAAGCCCTAAAAAAATGATCATGAAGAGCCTCAAAAAATATTTAAAATCTTTGAGTGACTGGTTTTACCATTCTCATTTTTCCCAATAGACTGTAGTGTTATAAAAACCGTTGGGAAAATGGTTTTTGAAATTCCTAGCATAAATATCTTGATAATCAGACAGACGATCGGCTTGCAAAAATCATGGGATTCCTGACTGACCTAAAGGTTAAAAATTATGATTGCAGCATGAGCTCAATCCAGGACTTTGACCAGAATCTAAGACAAAGATACCCAATCCCTTTAATCAAAAGAATTATTTCGCCTCCATATAAAGAAATAACACTGTGGTAGTATATTACTTGAATGAAGTATGTTCCATAATAATGAATTTACTTCTTGCCCTAATTCTAGTAAGCAGATCATTTGAAGCCAATTATCCTGCACACGCATCGATGAAAGTATTCAAAGACTATCTTACACGTCATGGTCTCCTCCATTGCCAATCTTGAAGGTGCCTACATCATCAGAGGTGGACCGAGTCCAGACTTCCAACTTCTTCTGCTTAGGATTGTTGGTGCCAATCACTTGAAGACCTTCCAGATCCTACAACACAACAAGGATTTCAAATGAATTAGCAAACAATATTCAAGATACTTATTACATTTAAAGTTATAAATAATATAATTTACTTAAAGAACTGACCAGACCCTTCATTGTACAGTCAAACCGGCTTTAGTCTACAAAGACCACATTTTTGTTTCCCTTGAAAATGGTTTATGATTGAAACATACCGGTATACTAAAGGAACCTGTACATAAAGACCACCTGCCTATACAGACCACTTTCCTTGTCTCCCTTGGGTGGTCTTTATAGATAGGTTTCACTGTTCTGGTATTATAACGTTTAACTTGTCCATTTCTTTCTTTATAAAAGGGTATTTAACCTGTTGAAAAATAACAAAGATAACTTAGGCTGGAATCTATGGAATATGTCTGTTCTACAAAAATCTAGTCATGTCAAACAGGGCCCCGTCTTACAAAGAGTTGATATCAATTGCAACTTATTTGCGATTGATATCAATCTCAACTATGTACATATGAGATTGCGATTGATTGGAGGACTTGCGTATGATTTGGATCAATCGCAACTCTTTGTAAGACAGGGCCCAGTTGACATATGACTATAACCAGAAAATTCATCAGTAGGGGGACAAAGACATCTAAACGTTCCTCATAGCATCAGTACTCACAAGGCGCGTCTTCATCATCTTGAGATTGCCAAATAGCCCGCTATTTCTGAATTGGGAAATAATCCCGAAGTAACAAATCGCGTCTTCACTATCTCGAGATTCAACCTCGAAACTTGAAACTCGACCTTGAGAGATTAGCTCGAAATATTTTGCTCAGCGTTAGCGCGTATTGCGAATCTTCGGTCTAGTGAAGACGCACGGGACAAATAGCTGGATATTTTGCCAAATAGTGGGATATTTTGCAAACTATCCCAAGATATCTCGGGATAACAATCCTGACCAAATATCCTTCTAATTGCTACTTCGGTCTGATGAAGACGCAAATTAGCTGGATAGTTTGCGATCGGAATATAGTTCAAATAGCTGGATATTTGGCAATCTCGACATAGTGAAGACAGGCCTATACTTACAGGTTTGAATGGATCGAGCTCATCAATGACATGTTGAAGCTGTCTCTTCCTATCCTTGAGATACTGAGAGCGCTTCCAAGGATAGTGAACGGGAGAGGCTCGACCTTCAGGCCATGCAATACCTACAATCACAAGATTGATTTGGTTAGGGTTAGACATCCATTGCCAGTGCTTCTTGTTAGCTGAACCAATCGATCAAACAGTAGCAATCTTGCAAACAAACAGGTCACATCTGGGGGGGGGGGGGGGGGGGGGGGTGTTTCACGAAGACTAAGATCAACTTTAAGTTGGACTTAACTATGACAGGCCATTCATGCCACTGGTTGCTCTCTCCATTGGTCTCTCAATTATGATCTTTAGATAACATTTTCCCTTCAATAATGAATTATCAATAAATTGGTACATCCCTTGAGAAACCAATGCGAGTAAATGATGAGAGAAAAATAGTGGCATGAATTAAGGCCTGCCATAGTTAAGTCCAACTTAAAGTCGATCTCAGTCTTTGTGAAACACTCCCCAGTTTGAAGCTTCCTATACTGCTGCACCAAGCTCATTTCTCATGTTAAAGGGGAAGTCCACCCTAATATTTTGTTGGTTTTAACAAAAGCACAAAAATGAGGGAAGCAATTTAGTGGAAGTTTGAGTAAAATCTGAATGATAAAAGCATTCAGGTTATTATTGTCATTATTATGTCATTATATCTGTGTAATTATTTTATTCATTTGGACGCCTGAATCAACAAGCTAACATAAGCTTCCTACAGGTGCTCCCTTTTCCTTCTACTCATTTTCACAGTTTGTTTAACTTAATTTAACATAATGCTCATGATTTGTATATTTTAAACTGTCTGTACTTTATCACATGTATATATTTGTATGTTTTTTAACGGAAATAAAGTCTTTTGAATTGAATTGAATTGAATTAAAGTTGTAATCAATAAAGCACAAATTGGCAACGTTGTGAAGTATGTTTGATACAGGGGTTGTTTAAAAACATATTTGGAATGAATATATATTTAGGTTGCATACATGTATGATTGAACATTTTCTTTTGGGAAAAAAGAAATTTCTGATTATTTTTAGTACGGAGCAAATGTCACAGAGTTAATACCAATTTGTGTTTGATTGGTCGCAACTTCAAAATTTATAACTTTCTTATTTTTAATTGGTTTTGCTTAAACTTTCACTGACCTGTTTCTGCTGCTATTTAAATAACTTTAATATCAGGGTGGACTACCCCTTTAAGAAGGCAAAATGTATTTCATATCAAAGCAACTTCTTTAAATGTTGAGAGAAACTTGCAAGAATGACGAGAACCAGGTTGAAAGTTGTAATATATCTGAACATTGTTCTTCAATTTTGCAGTATCAATGATGCTAATACCCATCTTCAAACTCTATATACATGCTTGCGTACACCAAGTATTGTTGAGAATGCTGATAATAATAATAATAATAATAAGCTTTTAAAGTCCACTCCAAATTTTATTAAGTTAAACCGAAATTGGAAATTCTTTTTGCCCAATTGATCGTGAGCCCGGCAGCCACTGAGCAGCGCCAGATTAACGTTGCTCTATCCCTTATTGTTGAACGCCAAACAAGGTAGCAGCAAACTCCCGTCTTTTAACGTCTTTTGGTATGACGCGGCCGGGGTTCGAACCCACAACCTCCTGGTTGTGGGGCGGACGCTCTACTGACTGAGCCAACACACCGGTATGATAAAAGAGAATAGATTCTATCTAATTTGTATATTGTACTCACCCATTTCACTCTTAGTGAGTTTTGAGTACCCAATGTGCTCTACTGGCGGTGGGTAGCCTCTCTCTGTCTGGCTCATGGTCATACTGAAAAATAAAAGAGAGAATTATACCTCCATAATTATATTTTTTATAATTACTGTGAATGGCATTTGGCCTGGACCTGTGTGTCCAATAAATCAAATCATTTCATCTATACTTCATGCTTCAGATGTAAGTAATGGATTTAAATATTAACGGAATGCAAAGTACAGATTGGAGCTATGGTTTTGTGGTTATCATTTTGCATCTTGAGCAGAATGCACTATCAATGTTACAAAGGTACATTTCCTTGGATTAAAAAAAAAGACTTTATCCAAGAGTCAAATACAGTATAATTCTCAACCTTCATGATTAGCTCAAATGATAATGACTATAATTGAATGCTTTTATCAAGGAACAAAATAAATAGACATTTTTCACATTCAAAGGTTTACTTACTGTATGCCGGTCAAGTCATCTCCAAATCTCTCTTGCTGTTTCCAAAATTCACTGCCAACACGATCTAGAAAATTGAAAATAAATGAAAACATTATTAATAGCAATTGCTTACAAATTCTAACACAAGAAACCACACCATTCCTGTCTTTTCTGATACATCATCACTAATGTTTTTTTCTTCTTGAAGATGTTGCATTCATATACTTCTACATTCCTGTCACCCCCCCCCCCCCCCCAACTGTTTAAGAAAGATGTTTCAAGGGGTGTGGCTATGCGACAAGTTTTAGTTATGGCACCATTCACATATTCTTATCAGAATTTATAATATGTAAAACATAGAACAAAGTCAAGTTTTAACTTACATCCTTTGCCATAGTCCATGGCAGGTATAGCTCTGTCAATGATATAACGTTCCTCCTGGGTCTGCCTAAACTCCTCAGCTTGATTCATGACCAGTGTCTCGGGTGGCTTCTGAAGTAGATCTGATAACAAACGGCAGAGGAAAAGAGAACATTTATCAAATAATATTCTTAATCATTCTATAGGATCTTTTATTCTCACCTGCATTTTGAAGCATTTACAAAAAAATAAAATATGCCTAGTTTAGATATTTCATTATCACTTCATAATGACATGATGAAATATGTAGCGAGATCATATAATCAACATAAACAATACTTTATTTACCCTTTACAATACCGTACTTTATTTACAATACTCTACATACTTCATTTAGCCTTTACATACTAATTCATAAACATATTACTTGTGATCCAGTATGTTTTTTAACATTTCAGAACAGATGTATATGCAGATGTCAAAAACAGGATAAGACATTAAAATCTGTTGAATACTGCACACAAAAATGATGACAGACGTATTCTCCTCTGATAGTACCACACATGTTAGTTATTGTGAAAGTGGAAAGTAGTCTAGTACACTTACTCGAGATATAACCCTGAGTCTTCTTCCTCTCAAACATCTTCTGTTGCCAGTTAATAAGCGCTTGGTTTTCATCCATGTACGGGTCTCGAGGTTTGGGTTCCACCTTCTTACCGAACTCTGGTTTGACTGCTGGTGTCCTTGGGCGGGGCTCGATCGGATGGTCCTCTGCCATCTAGAGGGGGCAAAGGTCACATGGATTATTCCTTATCAAAATGGCACTACAAACACAAAAAATGTGTATAGATCAGATTTATCAAATGACTGATGAGTAATTTTTAAAAGGTTGCAGTTAAAAAATTCAAGGGTAGCACTCAAAGTGACTTGGATTCTGAAACAAAATCCTGGATTTAGCTCATGCTGCAATGATAATTATAAACCTTTGGGTCAAATTTTCTGTTTTCCTAATAGTTTTTATAACACTACAGTCTATGTTAAAACCGGTCACTCGCAGTAGTTTTACTTTTTGAGGCACTTCATGATCATTTCGAAGCGCAATTTTTGTATGGCTTCAATATCACAGACACTGATAACACATAGGGCCATCTAAACGATGCCTTTAATGCAGGACTTACCTCCATGTGTCCATTGTATACAGCCTCCATCTTGAATCCTTCTACCGTCCCTAGGATGCTATGAGGCATGATGTTACCAGTGGAATCAAACCGTGGTCCTCCAGCACCTAAAACATACCAATAAAGAATTACAAAGAGGTAATGTCTTGATTTCTTCAATACTCTTTTGGGGCTTATATTCTTGTACATGCTTGTTTGTCTGCTAATCATGTTACATTTCTATTCTTTGGCTGGCAACATTTTGAGGCAATTATTCAAATCATCATTCTATCTTTTCATCCACAGGAACCCCCCCCCCCCCCCAAAAAAAAAGGGGAAAAAAAGAAAAAGAGCAACAACAAACAAAATTTTAATGAGGCATGGATAATGTAGGATTAATAAATGTTTTGTTATAAAAAGATGGTATTAAACATCACATAACATGCTATTGACATATGCTACATACCGATATAGTCCTCCTTCACAAGAGGAGCATTGGGCGGTGCAGGCTTGGCGATAAGGATTGGTCTAGTCTTGGGTTTGTCCAGCTCAGACTGTGGTTTCATCTTACGTACCGTCACCGGCTTAGAGGATGGACGGACCTTAGGTGACTGGGGAGGCTTCGGAGCTCGCAGCTGTAATAGAAAAAAAAACAATTTTTTTCAGAGATACCTTCCCATGAAGATACTGGCAAATCATGCTACATGTATAATGAAGTCTTCTACAGAAAAAGTGCAGATCTCATCTCGTCCAATCTTTCATTATACGTGTACAATCAAACCTGTCTATAGCGACCTCCCAAGGGAAACAAAAATGTGGTCTTTGTAGACAGGTGTTCACTAAAGCAGGTTTGACTGTACCACTATTTTAAGATAAAATGACAAAGTATGCTTTGAGAAGAGTTGTTCACAGTCCCATGGACAATATGGTAGATGATTTCAAACTTTTACCTTACAACTGACTATTAATTAGCATTTATGTGAAATAGTTGCAAAATGATATGGAAACCAAGATAACTACGAAAAACAGCAGTGAGTGAATGTCTTTCAGGAAAACAAAGTTATAAATCAGTGTTTTTGTTAAGTCTGTTTGGAAAACGAGCAATGTATAGATAAATCACTTTAAAAAAAACTATAAACAAATCATTTCAGATACACTGATAAACATTCTGTTTTCACACTATTTGTTGTTTTGTTTTTAAACATTCAAAGACAAGTTTATACATGATTAAAAAAAAGATGAGGGTTAATATTCTGTTGAGATTTCCCTCCCCCTGCCAGCTTTGTTTTCCCTTTGTTGAAAGTTGTATGAATAGTACGATATCTGACCTTAGCAAACTCCTGGGGGTCGATGGCGAGTGCCTGAATGTCCTCTCCATTGATAACTTGTTTACTAGGGGGTATCACCTCTTCTTCCGTCTGACTCTGGGAATGGTTTGGACTTGAAGGTTTCTCTGGTGTAAACACACGATTCCTCTTCTGCTTGTCTGTAATAGAGACAAGAGAGCGCGATTGAGAGAGAGAGAGAGAGAGAGAGAAAGAGATGATGATGATGATTCACAGCATTTATATGGCACCATATATCAGTTTAAAAAAACATTCAAATGCTCGAGCTCCTCCAATAAAGTTAGCCTTTAAATGTCTGAAGGAAGATGTAAGTCTTGATTGAAGCTTTGAAGTGGTCCAGGTTGCCAATTTCGGGGATAAATGATGAGAGAGAGAGAGAGGGAGACATGAATGTATGCACCATCTACTCTTTATTATATAGGCTCGATCGCCTCAAATAAATACATAATGATAACATTAATGGAAATAATACATTTTATTTTGATTTTCATGAATTTTGCGAAAACATACAGATCCCAAGCATCTGCAATATTGAAAAAAAAATCAACATGAAATAACACTAATAACACTGTTGGTAGAAAAAAGTAGTTTTCCATTGTTAATTATGATACATGGACAAGATGTTTTTCACTTATCTAACTTGAAACTGAACAAGCTAATTACTCAATTGTAAAGTCAGCCATTTTGATCCATGGTAGAACCTCATAGAAACAAGATACTACTATTTCCACTGATTAGATTCAGCCAACAATAAACAACAACAAACAAACAAAGCAATGACTTGGTATAGAAATGTGAATGGCAATAGTTGTGTACCATAAACAATAAAATGTACAAAAATCCTACTTTTCTGACTTTTCTCATCCTTAACCAATATAACTTTATTAAGGTACTACTGACTTGCACCAATGAAATGTACAATATGTGCATTAAAAGCCGGGTTGCGTCCTTTTCTAGAGGCTGTTCCACTTATCCCTGATGAAAGACTATTATTTGAAGACGATCTAGAAGGACTCAAACGAGATGGAGATTTCTGACGTTTGGTAGATCGATCCATCTTAGTTTTCTCTGACATTATATTCTTCCTATACTAAACTGAGGCAAGATGGAGTCCTTGAAGGAAAGGTGTAACACAAGAGACAGTGCACAGATGGTGACTGAGGGCCTCATCACCATGACAACATCAACAAGACATGACTTATAGAGTCATTTCACAAGTTCCTCCGAGTATTTTGCGAGATTACTGCCTTTTAAAGTGTAGGTAATTTAAATTCCCTATAGCAGCACAGCACATGATATATCCAGCTCGATGAGAAGCTTCTATTACAGTGATCACTGAGCTGGAAATTGATCCAAAGATGCAGAACAAATATCAAATGTGTTGGTAGCGATAAACTATCTTAAAAACTGATTCCCTTGGAAATTCAAATTGAGAGCACAGTTTTTTCCAATGTGATTCTAAACACAGCTGCCCCTACTTCTGCCTACTCCCACAGAAACTTTGAAATGACTGGGGAAATATCCTATCAATACGTAACTTGTAACAGACTATTAAATCCAATAGTGATACACAGTAACATGTTTGTCTAATTACACTACAAACACTACTCCACTACTAATGGTTGTAAGGGATAGATAATGAAGTGAGTAGCATGATATACATGTACAGAGGAGAGAAACAAACATTGGGTTGCTTTTAATCCACTGTACTCAGCCAACAGGCTCAAGGTATTTTGTCTTTGCTTTGAGCAAGAACAAACAGTATCCAAGAAAGAGAAGCACATTTGTATACTTGCTGGACGGTGTCTGTCCTCTCTTCTTCTTTTATTGCTCTATTGTGCAAATATAGGAGAAACCCCATGAAACACGGTTGTTAGGCAAGCTACAGTATCAACAGTCATCTTTGAACACTTTTCTGTGTTTTAGCCACCTTTTTGGGGGTAATTTTCAAATTTAGATTTCAACATCCTAATCTGATTTGTGAAAATATACAACATCGCAAGTGCAATCAATTAATGATCGGATTGCTTAATAGTCTAGATTATAATGTATCATACCTAATGAACTTCTAAGGATCAATTTGAATTTTCCTCTCTAAACATGTATCGATGAGCAAAACATGAACGCTCCTATCATCATCTACTGTTATTGTCCATAGCAACCAGTCAGATTGTACGGTTACTAGGAAATCCCAGTGAACAGAAAAAATTGATTCAAGGATAAATAGGTTTATGTGGTTGATTAGCATCAATTAGCTATCCTCAATGATACAGCTCTGTCATCATTGAATGATGGGAATCCATAGAACAATATTCTCCAAGGAATATTGCTATAAAACAAATCATCCAGGGATGCCAGTTAGAATTGATTAGAGGGCCTGAAAGTCACCTAGAATGAGCTATTTTGTACACAAAAAAGCCTAAACTATGGCCTGAACTATGGCCTGAAAATAAATCACCAGGGTTGGAATTCTCCTCATACCTAAGCTGATCCATACTGGCATTATATTCTGCACTGCTAAACTTTAAAACAAAATATGAACTTAATATAGATTTCCAGGATTTTGCAAGAGGGGCATGATATTCTGAAAATTATTATTTGACAAGCATGACAAATCTAATGAATGCACTAGATATACAGATTGCCCCTACAAATATAGTATACTCAACTAAAGACAATTAACAAAATAAAGTACCCGGTAGTTACAGGTAGAACTAGTAAGATTTAATGTAAAGTTTTTGTTTATTTAACCTTGATCAAAATGAAAAGAGAGAGAGAGAGAGAAAGAGTGTGTGTGTGTGTGTGTGTGTTTGTGAGAAAGAGAGAGAGAGAGAGAGATGAAGAGACAGAGACAGAGAGAGAGACTTTCCTTACTTCCTTCCTAATTCTCCCAAGAAGAAACAAATTATGCAAATCTGTTTAAATTTTGTGTCAGCATACAAGTTATTCTAAACCCCTAATATCATACCAATCCATCACAAAACAAAGATTAAAGCCCTCTAAAGTGTTGGGAGCCCACATTTTTTAATGGCAAATTTCACTTAAATTGTATCAAAATGTGAAAAAGGATGTCATTTAAGACTCATTTCTGCAAGGATTTTCAAAACATGTGTGTTTGAAGTCGAAAATTGATGAAAGAATATACAAAATTTAGGTTTTCAGCGTACAACAGAAAACCCAAATGATGTATTCTTTTATCAATAAATGTCTTAAAACACATTTTTTTTGGAAGTGTGTCTTAAATGACATCCTTTTTCACATTATGATACAATTTAAGTTAAATTTTGCCATCAAGTTTTTGGCGAATTTGGGGTTCTCACTTGAACACTTTAGAGGGGCATACAAAGAAAACAAAGGTAAAGATAGCTTTAAAGCTTGGTTATGTACACAATATAAAATTGCTTACCACCATGAAGAGATTTGCTGAAATGCACATGAACTTTAGACTCTGCCATGAAATATATCCAGAATAGATGACTAGTTACCATGGAAACACTTTCAATGTATGCTATCACTTTCAATACACGCTATATATCACAGATGGGAACACTGGTGCTTGATAATCTACATGTACTGACTTGGTTCAAAAGAAATACATGCGCATTGTACATTTGAGCAATCTCCTTATAAGATTCTCACTAGATTACAGCCTTTCTACTCTTTCAGACATACAAAACTATTACTTCTTCTTCTGAGCAATTTCTTTGCTTGTCCTCCAAAAGATCATAGGGAAAATGTGAAGTAGCTGATGAGGCCATACAAAAGAGAGCAAATTATTGATCAATAGAAAGAAAAGAAAGATGCAAGTGGATTAAGAGTGTGAAGAAGAGAACATCCTATTGACTGAGGTGTTGATTTGCTAGAGGGGGGTGGAGTCTCATCCCACTTGGAGAATATCATGAGATGATTGACAGCTGAGATTGTGAGACCCTCTTCAAGTCAAGAAGCCACCTCAGGGAGACTGGCAGCCACCTCTTCATCATGTCTCTCAAGGGTTGTGTAAATAACATCAATATTTGAAATGTTGGCATGCTAACCTGCCTCCAATAGGCTTCCTTGTACTCATGAAAAGAATCAGAACCAAGCAACTTAAGTTACGCATAATGTATGTGACTGTTAACATTCCACAGAAGTCATCTCAAACAAAATATTATTTCATACAACTCAGTTTTCAAGGCTTCAAAAAAAATCATACCTCTATAATTGAATTTTCTTGCTTTAATTAAAGAGTCAAGTCATGTCCTACCAGTCCTAATGAGCTTATTTTAAGGGTACTCTAATTGAATTCTGACTCTTTCTGTGCCTTAAAAATGAATTACCAGTAAACAAATCATTATAAATCTCAAAGTTTTGGGGCTTTACAAACCTGTTCTAAAATAGACAAGCTGTAAATAGACAGTAAATACAGATCTCTTAATCTACATGTTTATCTTGCTCACACAAACTAAATAGTAAATGCATACAGGTATGTACATTTGACTTTTCAACTTACTTGAACTGGCGGTTCTGCTATCACTTACAATAGATTGCCTGCGGCTGCCATGCAAAGCTGGGACACCCATATGTACATTGCTTGCTTTCCTGCCACGATTCATGATCTCCAACCAGTTATAGGTAGATCAAATTATATGTGGTATAATTCACTATGTCTTACTCAAGTACAGAACATCACTGGAGTGCACAGCGGATGGATCATGGATGAAGTGAACACAAAAACAACAACAAAAAAACAGATTTGTTCACACGCGTATCATGTACATGTATGAATGCCAGCGACTCTATTAATCAATCCATATTTAATAAAGCAGATGGGATCCTGTTCCCTGCGTATTCCCTGCAGTTGGCCGTTGCCATGGCAGAGTAGGGAATGGGTCAGATGAACTTCAATGCCGACCGGTTTCTAATACATCACCACCATTATTGATGAAAGAGACAGTTGAGCAGTGATTCATAATAGAAATCCCAGGCTACCCATTGACGAGGATGTACCAGGGGTAGTAAACAACTTTGCAAGGACAAAATGCTTTTCTGTAACTGCCTCAGGCTACAATTAATGATTACATGAAATCACAATGAGGTAATAAAAAAAACAAGTTAATTTCACACTTCATCAGACATGGCTTTGCAGTGGATAATTAAAATAGAAAAGTGCACAATAGAATTCATAACTAGATTACATGTATTATAAATCTGAAATATAAGTGTAGTTTGTTTAAGTGCTGTATTATATGCCACATTATGGACACAAATCAAATTGTCATATTGCATGACTTTATACAGTCTGACCAGGGAGTTGTGAATTAAATTGGTCTGACAGTATACAGAGTATAAGACAGACAGACAGACACAAGGAAGCTAGGTGAGATGATTGTTTGGGACATCCTAAAATGAGGAACTTAGGAGTAAAGATCATCTGCAGTCAATACATTAGGGGGAATCAGACCACACCAGGCAAGGCAGAATGAGATGGTATGTATACAGGAGAAACATTTCACTGATTGAAGGATACATGTATGCAAGTTTTAAAAGGGAAGTCCGTCCTGATATTAAGATGGTTTTGATAGAAGAAAAGAAGAATGATGAGAGGAACAGGTCAGTTAAAGTTTGACCAAACTCTGATACAAAATAAAATGTTATTGAATTTTTGAAGGTGCGATCAATCAAACACAAATTGGCAACTCTGTGACGTATCTTGTGAGGTCCCCTCCCATTTGGCCTGTACTAGAAAACTTCAAAAATTAACATTTTCCACACCATCATCAATAACTAAGAAATAAAAGTTTATGAAATTTTCTGCACATAGAACATGGGAGAGGAGCTCACAAGATACATCACAGTGTTGCCAATTTGTGTTTCACTGACGACAACTTCCAACATTTCATAATTTTCATATTTTTAATCAGCAAGTTTGCAGTCTCCTATCTCTTATGTACATAAGTTGTAATTGATATCAACTCTTTGTAATACCGGGCCCTGGTATGCAATCAAGATATGTCGTACTTAGTAATTAAATCAATCAAATCAATTAGTTATATCAATTAATAGATGTAATGAGATACTTTAAACCAAACTTCCCAATCCAGCTATGCATTGTCAATGTGTGACTTCCAATCTCTCAATGATGGTCCCTTATTCTATCCTACCCTGCAAATAAAAAAGATTTGTCATACTCATAGGTGTGAAAATACCCTGCTAATAAAAAAAGATTGTTCATACTTAATGGTGTGAAAACTTGGCAAGAGCGGGAGAATCAAACCACCTGCTCTATAGGCATTACTTTGATGAAAGAGTGTTGGTATCCTTCTTTGATACATTAAAGGCTCTCTCACTCATAAGGGATCAATAAATCAACAACAACAAAAAGAAAAAGAAAAAAAAGCGGCATTCAAATGACAGAATAGATATTGAGGTATTTTTAACCTGGCAGAACAGGTGATACCTGACAGTAAAGTATATTTATGAAAAACGTTCATGGTAAAAAATTCTCACATTATAAAGCAATGACTTGTGGAGATATAGGGATAACTGATATCACTAAATGAGTAATTTTGGTAATGGCATCTTTTGACAAAGCTATAAAAAGATACAAGTTCTTTTTGTACAATTAAGAGTATCATATTGAGTGGAAAATTACAGCAGTGTACATGTAACTAATTTGCACCAAGATTATTTGATTTTTATCAACCAGCACCATGAAGTGGTTCCTACTGTTATAACAGTTCTCTAGCTTCATGGAAGAATTGAGAGAGCATATCAGTGATAAAAGGTAAGCTAGATCAATCAATTCTATTTCTTTTTCCTACATTTTCTTCTGTGGTATTTCATTACATCAAACAAAAAAGCGAAAAAACTGGAAGAAATATCAATGTCTTGCTCTTGTTCTAGACGATTATCAGTTGAATCATCATAAATGTCACCATAGAAATGATTTGTTTCACCCATTTTCTGATGCAGACTAGTTGAAAACAAGAATGGGATTAAAATCCCTGTAAACTGCAAGGATCAGGGACCCGTATCACAAAGCCTTTTCTCAATGACAAACGACAAAAATCAGTGACAAATCTGTTGATAACCAATCAGAAGCAAGGATTTCAGTAGCTTATATTTATAACGAAAACTGTTATTTGTCACTGATGACAAGTTTTGTGAAACGCCCCCCCCCCCCCCCCCCCCCAGTTCATCTTGTTCCTCACCTGCCCTAGCTGACTCTCTACTTGTCCCAGGACTAGGTTTCTTGTCCTGTCTAGAGTTTGGTTTAGATAGAGGTAGTTTCATAGAGGATGGTCTTCTCTTAAGCTGAGGATGATGTCTCCTTGGAGACGCATCATCCGATGATCTATCAGCAGAAGATGCTCTATTCATCTTTACAAGTTATCCTCAACTCACCACAGGCATGCAATATTGCTTCTGTAAAGCTGACTAGCATTTTATGTAGAAAGCTGCTATAATCCTGTGATATCTTGCTGATTAGCAGATTTAGTAAATGATCAATAACACTTCCATTGTTGTGAGCAATACTTTATGAATTGTTCAAAGTACAATTCAAACCATATTTCTGATCCCTTTGATATTGCCAGATGTAAATGTATCATATTCCAGAAGTTCATGTCAAGCTAAGACATGCATTTTTTGCTTCAAAGATCTAAAATGAAGTCCATCATGCAAGCTAGGCCAGGATGAAATATTGCTACTAGAAATCACATTTCCAAACAACCAAAATCACAATCTGTAGTACGTTGGTACTCTCCCACATATCTCCATTGGTAATGAGAAACTTTGGAAAATTCCATCCTTTTATTAGCTCAGTGCTGATAATCCTATGCATATATATGTATCATCACAATAATGAAGTCAGATAGCTCAAGTGGGTCAGTAAGAAATCATCATCATCATCATTAATAATACAAAGTCCATTCCGTGAAAATATGCCATAAAGTAAAATGACCAATTACCCTCCATAAAGCACGACATCCGTGAACTTTACCCTCTATAATGACAGTTAACACTCAAGTGTAAAACACAAGTAAAGAATAAACAAACAACTAAGGAGTGTCCTCTCTTGCCTCTAAACAAGATTAGAGATGCCAACTGGGACCCATTTCACAAAGCCTTTTTTCAATGACAAACGACAAAAATCAGTGACAAATCTGCTGATAACCAATCAGAAGCAAGGATTTCAGTAGCTTATAACAAGAATTGTCATTTGTCACTGATAATAAGTTTTGTGAAACACCCCCTGGTCCTTGATTTGGGTTGAAGTAGGTGTCAAGATCAATATTACAAGCATTGCTTCTTTATTAATAAATGTGTGTATAATAGATTATTCAGTGTCACCATGACTTCACAAAGTTGTTTATATGAAACAGAACTACAAGGTACATCACGCCCGAAAGAGGCAAAATATCCAGCATACAATTTAAGTCTTTGTTTCAGAATAGCCATTTATTAGAATTTAGTTCTCTAATGTGGATTTTGAGGAAAGAACTCTGAATCTCCAATACCAGTACTTGTAATCCTGACAAACGACATAATGAATCAAATAGTTGCAGGTGTGCTGGTTCATTTCCATGAAACATGATTTTTTTTTCAACGGGGTTAAAAATTGGTAAAATTATTGTGCTCCGTCTGCAATTGGTTGTACGTACATGTCTCTACTTTAATGACTAAACACACCTCGCCCTGTAAGCTTACATGAAGCAAATACTATAGATATCTTCTTTGGAGTTACTTGCTACCATTAATATCACATGCACTGACTGTTAATTACCAGACTTACTCAACAAAGTCTCTTGATCTTGGGCCATTACTGCTGAGAAGAGCGTCTTCCGTCTTCCACCAGGACTCCCAGACAACTTCATCTTCGGTAGAAGATTGATCGCTAGTGAGTGCCTTCGGGAATTCCTCGCTACCCCATCCATAGTAACCTTCACACTCTCCTATCAATGACGTCTTCTTTCCTTAAAAAAGTATCTTATCACTATCAAAACTGCTCCGGCCAAGACTCTCAATTGTGATACATATCACATTATCCAGTGACTGACATCCCAATGACAGAGGAACTTTGTTGACGAGAATTCCGAAAATGCAAATTCATTTGCCTGCTAATAGAAGTGAGTTGTTGACTTTATAGCAGAAAGTCTTCAGCATTGGTCAAAAGCTCTACCATGAAGAGAACCTAGTGCTTAATCCGTAAGATACATACTACATCTTCTTTATTCTTAATTCCTTCTTCAAGGAAACAATGTACTACTATAAAGACAGTTATACAATTAGCATGAATGCCTTTCAATGGCCACTAGTAAAACAAAATCTGTAGACTGTTGTTCCTCATTCACTGCAGAAATGCTTCATTGTTTTTTTCTTCTAATAGTCTTCAATTTCAAACTGAAGGAACGATTTCAAGTGCCTCGATCCATCAAGGTTCTCAGAGGCAACATTTTTGAGTTTCTCTCGTTTTTGTGTGGACAAAATGTATATTTGGTTTCATGAAACCTAACGAGGCATATTAAAGAAGGTGTGCACCATGAAGCAGAAAATTCAATTACTGGCTGAAGCTTTGATATTCTTACCGTAAGAAGAGAAATAAATCGCCCGCCTGAAGGAATCCAATCAATATTGATAGCCATCATGAATTCAATTCAAGACCTCGACTTTAACCCCCCCCCCCCCTCAAATAAAAGTAGAAGAAAATCCCAGGGTACACTGGAAGGAGGGGGGGGGGGGGGGGTGTTCCCAATAGTACATGCCTGGAATAAACTCCCATATACGACAGCAACAGAAGTTATGAGAAAAAGTGTCTAAAAATATTCGACAGCTGCATTTACTGGACTTCAGGATAAAGCTGCAACTCTTGTTCAGATAGCAAAGATGTTTCACATTTCACTTCCAAAAGAAAGGAGCTTCTATTTGCCTTGAATATTTGTTTTTTAATAAATATATTAAATGAATGATAGTGAGTAATGTCATTTGTATTTACATGTATGTAACCTTAAATGAAAAGTCATGTAAAGCAGATCACTTTCACAGCTTATAATACATGTATCCAGTATTTTTACCCGTTATACTTGCAGATCCATATTGAAACACCCGTAATAAATATTTTAAAAAATGTATATATCGTACATAAATGTCTCCACAAAATTTCTGAAAACATACCATTCAATATTTGGGCTCTTTTTCTCCCTCGTCTTTTGGTATAAATCCCTGCCACAAACTTTTTTTCTTCACATTTCTTTTGCTTTGAAATTGAGAACACATAAAACTCAAAAGAGAAAACATTGTAATTTACTACTACTACTACTACTACTTTGACTGCTACTACTGCTAATGATGATGATTAAGATAATAATAATAATAATAATAATAATGATACAGGTAATAATAATACTGTATTAGCAAATAATTCTATTACTAATTACAGTATACTGCTTATTAATGATAACAATATAGGTTGCTTTTCTTTTCATAAAAATAATCAACACACTACACTCCTGTGTGAAAAGTTTCTGCTCATAGGGGGTACAAATGTTAAGTTCACTCTCTTCCAAGATTCTGATAGTTACTTGTACTCACTGAGAAGTGTTTCTTGATCTTGAACTGTAAGTGCTCCAGGAATCAATGTCTTCCTTCTATTAGAATTAACTGCTAATTTAACTCTAGGAGCCATGTTGTGACTCCCTAAAGTGTTTCTCCGTACAGCTTTAGGAGGCATACCATCCATTGTGATTAAAAAACAGGTAGTACCACAACAACCTCTGAAATTAAATGAATGCCTTCTGTATAATATCCTCTGCTCTGTATCGCGTTGAAGGGATATTTTGTAGCTTCTACAGCAGCAAGGTTCTTCTCGCAAGTCACCGCCCAAGAAATCTTACAAAGAAATGCCGCACATCCTGTTCCCGAGGCATGGATCCTACTAGGCCTTCTTGTTTTTAATAGTATGAAGGCTTAGGGAACATGTAAAAATGTTTACCCTGACAACAAAGCTAAGGCATCTATTCGTACACCTATTGGCTCTTAATTGAAAGTTCTTGTAATGGACCCCACAGAAAGGTGGAGTAAAAGCAGCTCACTTATACAAATGTAATCCTCAATGTACATAGTTTCCACAAGAGACTCTCGGCATGCCAAAGAGAATGGAAAACAATTGTTAAACCAATGGTTATACCAGGGTGTGTTGAGAGGATCTAAAGACAACAGACCACCGTACCTTATAAATCTCACTCTTCAAAATAGAAGGCAGACCAGGATTGAAATTTAAGTGCCTTTGTACAGAGTACTTCATCGCTTGATGAAATCTTGTGCGGAATTACCGGTACAGGTAAAATTACCTATGTTATTATATTGCAAAGAAGCTCTAAAAATCTTCAGAGGTAAACATTTGCATGATTCACTTCTTCAAAATTGAAGAGGACTTCTCAAGTAGCTTTTGGCAAACTTACCCAGGCTGTCACTTCTAGGTACTGGCTTGTGGTTACTTAGTAACCTCATGCTTTGTTTGATCAAAATTATATTGAATTTGACCGACCAGCAGGTCTGGTTCTTTGACAGGAGGTACAAAGCAGAACTATCCATCAAATATTAATTTCAAAGGAATATTTCATTGTTTTCTTTATAAATTATTTGATGTGGTTTGAAAGCATAAATATAGACAAGTCATGTACAAAGTGTGTCTGATCAATGCCAATGAACTGGCAATTAATTAAGGCATCTTCCCCAAGCAATGTATACCATATGAGTAAGATAGATTAGAATCTGGATTTGCAGTAAGTGTTATATGTCCCATTTGCAGGCCCCAAAAAAATGAAAAGGTTAAATTCCAACGGCATTTGAAAGATAATACTAATATAAAGATTTCCTCAAAACAAAAGGGCTTGAAAAAAAATTGTGGGAAAATACAACCATTACCGGTAGTTATTGAATCAAATTTAGGGATTGCAGTCCTTTTATTAAATAGTCTGAGTAAACTACATGTACCTTTAAACCCCTTGACCACGACAACGCTAATATTTGCACATTCGCACTTCTACAGGTCTATTCTTATATATAGGGCACCGTGATTTGCTCACCATGACTTCATACATGTACCTAACACAAAAATCTAACCTTGCCACAAAGCGTGACATAGCTTTGCATCTAGAGAATGAGACATGGAACCTGTATCTGACTAGTAGGCCTAGAGGTGTTGTGGTCTAGTGGATACGTCACAGCACTGTGGAGTACATGGGTCACACTTTGAGTCCCAACACAGCACAAAAGTTCTTTGGCAAGACATTTATCTGCACTCGCCACTCTCCACCCAAACGTTAAATGGTTACCTATTAATGGTTAATGTGTTGGATTGGCATGTGTGTGCTTGTAATTAAAGCTTTCATGTGTGGATTTGAAGTTGAATCTAATGATCGGGCTAATAATAATGTCATAACGGAAAGCACTTAGAAACGTAGTATTAAGTGCTATATATACAAGTGTGACTATCATTATTATGTGGTATGTGTGAACAATTCGTTTGTAAACCTAATTTCTTTGTTTTTTATACAATGTATTAGCTACAATATCTATAGCTCAAGTTCGCAGACCTTTTTCCCTCAGTTATTATCCTACTTCAGCTTCATGTCCATTTGTGCCCATGGTGCACTTTTAGGGACAGAATTCAATTTTGTTGTTGTGTGCAATCTTTGATTGGATTATTTTGATGTCCCAATGGTTCAATTCTTGCTTTAATAATATGGTATCATGAATCATGGTGCAGTATGAATGATGGATGGATTACTAAACAAAAATCAACTCCTCCCATTTCTGGTTTTAAAAAAATGTCAAGAGGAAATCTCAATTTTTCTTGGAGCATACATGTACATTTACATATATAATTTTAAAAAAGTTACTAAGACCAGAAAAATAATGTTTACACTGGTTTTGACAGTCCTTGCTAATGTCAATATATTGCTAATTCACGGCTTATAAATCAATACACTTTGTAACAGAATTAATATTACATTAAGGAATTTACGAGTCAACACATATGTGTACTCTTGGTGCTCCATTTATCATGGGACTTATTAAAACCAGGTTAAAGAAGTCCACTGTTATGAATAAGGGCCATTAAGTTAGCGCACTTCAAGAAAAGGAGATACAGGTAGTCCCTGCTCTGCACATAGGCAGTATTGGGGTCAGAGAATGTCATTGAAATATATCCATTAAAATATGAATTTGTTTATTTCTAAAAATTTGTCAAATGTATTCTTTTATTTATTTTATTTTATTTGTCTAGATATCACAATAACATTCACATCACTGAAACATTTTTGAAACTGTCATAAGTCTTTCTTCTTGACTAAATCTAGTTTGCTAGTTGTCCGCTACGTGTTTCACGAAACCATATCCTAGCTAAAAACCTCAAAACCTGTCATATGTCTATTATAACTTTTTAGTTGATGTGCAGCGCCATCAACATGTCATTTTATTGGTTATGCTATGGCTGGCAAAAAAGGACCATACATATACTTTGAGTAATTCCCCAGCTATCTTTCTACACATTGCTTTAACATGTATTTATCTTTCTTACTACATACATGAACAATTTATGAAAATATGTCATGTTTTTATCTAAATCTTCTAGAAAGCAAGAGAACACATAGAGCAAAGCAAATACATATACATTGTAGGCCCAAATTCACAAAGGAGGTTTGTCGACAAACCTAGGTTTTTGTGCGTCATTTGACGCGGTTTGACGCGTTTTTACAAACCAGATTTGTAAAAAACGCACATAAACCTACATTTGTTGACAAACCTCCTTTGTGAATTCGGGCCATAAAGTCTATGTGGAATTTAAAAAAAATTAAAAAAATTACGATTTCAAAAATTAATTGATTCATAGCCAATAGTAACTTCAGTCTGAGTTTTAGATCATCATCTTTGAGTCTCTAACTTCTGATGGTAAACCATAGCATTATGCAGGGCTGCCAACTCTCACGCAATCTGCGTGAGTCTCACGCAATTCACCCCATTCTCAAGCTCTCACGCTGATCATAGGAACTCTCACGCTGAACCCCGAAAATAGAAAAAAAAAAAAAAAAAAGTCTATTATATCGGATATTCAATATCCCTGCCGAAAGTTTCAACATTTTTTTAACCACACATGCGCAAAGCTAAACCATCAATGCAAATTGGTTTCGGTTTGCCGCGCAAAGACAAGATAGTGAATTGCGATTGGCTTATCCTGCGTGTGCGAGTGACGTCGTCACTTTACTATGAAGCGGGGTTTTTGTGCGAGACACGACAAGCGAGTGTCGATGCCATGGCCTGTCATCGCTGTACATCGCGCCCGGCCCCCAGCCCGGCCCGGCCCGGGTGGCTCAGTGTTTGCGATCGGATAATGGGCCTGGGCCGTCCTCTTTAGCCCTCTACGACCAGATCGGCCATATGGTACAGTACTTAATTCAGGCTTCAGCCGGTACAGGTGAGTTTAAACTCTTGTCTTGAAATATTGAAATTCATGGTTTCGATCGTTTATACGAGAGTAAGAATGATTTTGGAAGGGTGCTTGTATATAATTGATATGGCAGTTATATTAACTATGTTCTGTGTATTCTATTGAGAACGAAATGTTGATTTAATTTTTTTCCAAAAAGAGTGTGTTGATCGAGAGTGTGACTGTGTCTGTGACCAGAGAGTAAGGTCATCCTGAAGTGCAAATTATCTCAAGATTAACTGGATGAGAGGTATACTTATTTTGAAGAATGAAAATTGTGCAGTATTGATTTATTTATTTTTAGTATTTTTTTATATATTCATTATATATCTATTTATTAATTTTTATATTATTTTTATATATTATATATCTATTTATTATTTTTAGTATGCATGTTCCTGTTGAGTGAGGATTTGTCCATTTTGTTACAGATAATCATATGTTGAGGTTCAACTGCTAAGCTTATAAAGACAGTTGATTTGGAATAATGCACTTACAAATGTGGAAGTTTGTATTTTTTCAAGGTCAGTGTACTTCATGAAATCAATTAACCTATTTGAATCCTGCCTTATGTATTTGTGGAATCAGGGTTAAAGTATGCACCAGATTGCACCATTTCAATTGCAAAATTGTAAAAGCTCCCTACCGTGCAAGGGGGGACACCCCCCTTCCACACCATCCCCCCCTCGGGCGCTTCGCTCCCTCGCAATGTCTCACTCCAAACTCTTTCCAAAGGTTGGCAGGCCTGCATTATGTCCTAAATATATTTTCAGTAAACAGCAAAAATTATATTGTGACAGTAAGTGGAGTCGAAAATTCAATATTTTAATGAAGATTTTTTTTTATTGAACACAGTAAAATTTGCAAAAAGGGAATGGTAATATGCCACGGCAGGTCATTACCCATAGTTAGGAATTTTCCCTATTTTTCAAGCCCATAAAAGCCATATGATTGTCACATAAATTCTGTCTCAAAGTTTATTATAGGCCTAGACCTACTGAGTAATTTGAAACACCCATTCTGAAATTTAGAATGCTTAAATGATATTAGAGTCTAGATCTATTTGAATATTGTTTTTAATGAAGCCTAAACTATTGGACAAAATATTTAATCATGTAGCACTGCATTTTTACTAAGAAAAATATAAGGGTATATTTTTTTTAAACTATAAAATTAAAATATCCAGGCGTAACCATCTCGCATTAAGGAACTGATTTTTGTGGTCATGATTCCATGAAATGAATTACTCACAATTGCATTTTACAAGAAATTCTAGGGTATAATGATAATCTACATAATTTGTAAGTATTTTGAATCTCCTGTCATCTGCTACTAGACTATTGTCAATCTTTGTATTTCCCTTTTTCTATTTAATAATTGCAGTTTTACTGAAATTGTTTTTTTTTTAAACAGGTGCAATTGCGACCAAGCCTCATCCTCACTAAGTGACTTCTAAGTTCTCGCCGATAGTATCAAAATCGTTTGCTGTCTAGCTCTAGCTAGCAAGCTCTTCGTGAAATGATTTAGGAAGATCAGAGACATCTCTGTAGTTGGCAAACAACATTATGACTGTCTTGTTGTTGAGTTCAACGGACCCCTAGCCCTCTACTCTCTAGACTAGTTTACTTTTTGTCAAACTCAAACTTCCAAGTCAAACCGAGTAAAAATGGGCCTGGATATCAATAGTTGACTTGGAAGTTGGAACACATGCCTGTCATAATTTTCTCACTGATTCAACTTCAGAATATGTAGAACCAGAATAATTGAAAGAAATTCACTTAAAATGTTAAATTAATCATTTCTCATGCTTTAAAGAAAAAATGTACCTGTAATAGCTTTAACAATGCTATGCACAAAATTGCGATAGGTATTTACATTCATTTGTGTACACTATCTAGGCAACAACTAAGTTACGCTCGCAGAGGGCGACAGTCTTGTAAACATGATGGTCTTCGAGTTAGCAACAAATTTCATTTCACATGATATACTAACCACTTGATCTTGGCCTGTCCTTCTTAGATGGTTTTGTACTCAATCTGCTGCTCATTTTC
Organism: Strongylocentrotus droebachiensis; assembly: GCA_035222895.1. NCBI lineage: Eukaryota > Metazoa > Echinodermata > Echinoidea > Camarodonta > Strongylocentrotidae > Strongylocentrotus > Strongylocentrotus droebachiensis. The sequence goes on along the minus strand of JAVYIG010000271.1, from coordinate 106,882 downwards.
GCATCAATCTGTCAAATTTGTTATCAAGAAACAGTTTGTGGCTGATCCAGTCGTATAACTATAACATAAAATGCAATATGTGGATCAATCACTTAAAAAACCATGTGCCTCACCACAGCTCTATCCAGTATCTAAAAGCGATATACGCGATGACAAAAAATAGTCCTTATTTTTAGTGGGTTTTGCGATTTAAACTTTACTTGGATGTGAACAAACAAAACTAAATGCATTTGGATTCTTTAGAGATGCAATATGAATGGGTGAAATGGTCTAACGTTGATTTTTTATCCTTCGAAATGAAATATGCGGATAAATATTACGTTTATATTAACAACAACCTTTGACCCCAAGTGTTTCCGGTAGTAGCAGACGACGGACTTCTTGAAGTTCTGGAACTGAAAGAGAGGAAATGGAAGATGAAATTTCTTACTGATTGTTGCAAAGGATTTGAAGGACTTAATTTCGATGAGGTAAGTATGTGTAGTTGAGACTACGCTTCGACTATAAATCCCGGAACCTGTGAATATACTGTAAAATATAAAGTAATTAAAGTCAGTCGACGTCGGCCGACCGAACCTAACTGTTAGACCGAAAGCTTCAGTCTCTATAATCGTCGGTTGTTCCACTGAGACTACGTCTGGCTCCACTAGACCTCGGTTATAGAGACTGAACGACTGCCTATACCACCACACGTTGAAGATATCACGGCTAGATTTTAGCCGTTAGGCCCCTCCCACAAACATGACAAACTTGCCACGGCCGTATTGTTATGCCCCCAAAATCCCCCAAAATGTCATTTTACCTCGTGCATATCCAAATTTCAATTAGGCCTAGGCTATAATACATCGGTTCCACTTACTAACTTGATTGAAATAATCCGTTTAATGGTCCCTTTTAAGGAAATTATGGGTCAAAATCGACATCCATCATTCCATGTTGAAAATCTTGCAAGCCGTGTTAAACTCTCGCTGCCGTCAATCTCATCCCTTCTAGTCTACGCCGAAGGCAAAATGATTATGAAGGAAAAACTGTGATAACGCCATTACGAACGTGTAGATGGCGCACAGTTTTTCCTTCATAATCATTTTGCCTTCGGCGTAGACTAGAAGGGATGAGATTGACGGCAGCGAGAGTTTAACACGGCTTGCAAGATTTTCAACATGGATGTCGATTTTGACCCATAATTTCCTTAAAAGGGACCATTAAACGGATTATTTCAATCAAGTTAGTAAGTGGAACCGATGTATTATAGCCTAGGCCTAATTGAAATTTGGATATGCACGAGGTAAAATGACATTTTGGGGGATTTTGGGGGCATAACAATACGGCCGTGGCAAGTTTGTCATGTTTGTGGGAGGGGCCTAACGGCTAAAATCTAGCCGTGATATCTTCAACGTGTGGTGGTATAGGCAGTCGTTCAGTCTCTATAACCGAGGTCTAGTGGAGCCAGACGTAGTCTCAGTGGAACAACCGACGATTATAGAGACTGAAGCTTTCGGTCTAGACCGAACCATATTCAGAGGCAGAGCCTAGCCCTTGGCGCGCCGGCGCTCGGGCCGATGTGGCCTGGCTGGCATACCATGGCATGCACTGTCGAGCTGTCCCTGCATGTCAACATGCATGACACTGGCGCTGGCACTGGCGATGCGCCAATGGCAAGTTCTGGCCTTAACTTAAAGGGAAATCCAACCTTGATATTAAACAATTCAGGAAACAGAAAATCAGAGAAGTAGACTGGTGAAAGTTTGAATGAATCGGACGAAACGTAGACTAGACTAGACTATGTGAGAAAGTTGTGTATGAATTAAACCAAAAGCTTCAGTCTCTCTATATCGTCGGTTGTCTCTGTTGAGACTACGTCTAGGCTCCACTAGACCTCCATATATAGGGGGAATGTCGACAAATGTCAGTTTTTATGAAAGAATGACCCATACCAGACGGTTATTTCTGTCTAGAGTCTATGTGTGAATATGATTTGGGTACACTAAGAAAGATATAGAGACATTAGAGAAGGTGCAGACGAGGTCTTTGTAGTAACGAGACCAAGACTAAGATAGAGTCCTTACAGGAGAGGAGACAGAAGACAGATTTGATTGATACTTACAAATATCTCCATGATATATATAGGAATAGTTCAGAAAAGTTTTTCTCTGCTCCAAACAAAGATCTAAGAGGTCATACTAAGAAACTTTACCAAAGACGTACTCGCACAAAACTAGCTGGCCACTTTTTTTCAAATCGAGTGGTCCAACCCTGGAACAGCTTACCTAACGACATAGTGTCTGCACCTACAGTGGCTACCTTTAAGAGAAAACTGAGAGCCCTTCCCATAGGACAAGAGGGCTAATCAACCAAGTATCCAAGTAAGTATCCAAGTAAGTACCAACATGACCAAAGTTCTCTGAGATTAAAAGTATATATTAGGAGTGTAATATACAATCTATGATTTCTCATGTTCAGAAGAAATATGTTAAGTTCAATCATTACCAAAGGGACAGCAAAACTTCAGACTACAAATTCATCGTCAAAGAATTCAGAAGATTTTGCAATCTCACAATTTGATTTTGGATTGGAATGCGCTGGAACTGATGAAATGGTTATAAAATTAAAACAATGAGACCTCAATTCGGCTTACTTCGAATCATCTGGCCATATCGCATTCAGTCTGGTCGTTGGGCTACAGGAAGATAATGCGGCCTTTCATAGATTTTCTGTACGGTTTTCACAAAGTGTCGGGTGAATTGTACCAGATCATTTGTAGATGAGAGGGTCTTTCCTTTAACTCTGATATTTTGTGAATAAAAATGCTTTTTTTAAAAACAAAATGTTGGGTATTGCAACCACTCAACCCTTTGCAATGACGTGATGATTTGAAGCAAGCCGTGATATTTTGTAAATAAAAATGCATTTTTTTTAAAACAAAAGGTCGGGTAACGCAACATCCCAACTCTTTGCAATGACCTGATGAATTGAAGCAAGCCTCAAAAAAGGCGCTCCATCAAATATAAGGTAATCACGTAGAACTTTACGCATTGAGCGCTGTACAGCTAGAAACAGAAAATAACGCGCTCCCATTGGCTGATCCGCTCGAGCGGTTTCGAACTTAAGTGAGGGAGGGCTCATTTAATTTAAAAGCGCAATAGCAATGCCAAAAAGTAATATTACATAACACACTGACATGTCATGCTTAAAACAGGTGATGCACTTCACACACTTCCTTGACCTTTGTCAGTAAGCTAGTTCAAACTTTTTCGGAATGGCTGCAAAAGACAGCAGAATTTGCTGATCTTTTCTCATTGTTTGTATAATTCATACCCAATTCCAAAAAATAATTTGTCTTTTGGTAATTTTAGGGTTCTCTTTCCATTGGCGATATCAAATTTTTTAGATATGGAGCTGTCCCCGATTTAAGGTCAATCCAGTTCGATGGCACAAACACGGCACTACTGGACAGCGATACTAATAATTAACGAGCTTGGTCTCGTTGCTCTGTTCGCCAGCAGTGTGAGGATATGGAATCCCGCGGCACATTACTCACAAGAGTTCTAACAAGCCAAGCTTTTACAGAGCCTATAATAAGTAATGTTGCGCATGTACCACCCACTCGATCGAAAACAAAAAACTCATAACTGAATACAAACAAATGAAAATATAAAAAAACGAAATGGTAACCATCTAATATTTTATCACTGTGATAAATATCTATAAAGATTTATCAAGCAACAAAAGGAAATAATATCATGTTCAAGAAAAGAATATATACACTTTGTATTCTTCTTTCGTGTCCATCATCTGACCTCAAATGCTCTGCCAGGTACATGGTATCAAAATACAGCCTAAGATTGATTTGGGAGTATGTAGGTCAAAGGTCATAGCTCATAAAAATATGAGAAAATTACCTAATTGTATTGTATATGCAAAATGTGGTTTTCATTCAATAACGTACGTAATGTTGTCGAGTATGTACGTCAAAGGTGAAAGGTCACAGCTCATTAATATGAAAAAATTGCTAATTATGTACATGAGAAATAGCTACAGTAATTATGTACCCAAACATGTGGTTTCCGTTTGTTAACTTAATTAATGTTGGGTGGATTTTTATAGCATTTCTGACGTATGCAATGTAGGCCATTTGTACCTGACCCTTAATGCAATACGTACATTATGTGCCAGGTGATGAAAACAAATAACCTTTTTCAAAAAAGTTATTTGTTTTCATTGTTTTGATGTACGCAAATGATGTGTACAGGTCTCGATGAGACATGCAACCCCTCCGACCTCCCCCCCCCCCCCCCCCCCCCCCCTCGGAATAAATATTGATTTACTAGATCCATGCAAATTTCAAATAAAGAAATCAACCGGCATGTTGTGGAGAAGTATACACATTTTGAAATTAGAGGTCATTGTATATACATGTATTCTTTCCTTACAAAATTTATGTGAAAAAATCTTTTGGTCGATTTTTGGTTGCTATTCCTCCATAAAAAAACCTTTCCCCTGATATCAGTTGCAGACATGATGACATTCCTGAATATAGCCCTCTACTGGCCAAAATAAGAAATTGTATTCAAACTGAATGTGAGACCTAGATTCTTCATTAATCTTGTTGAATTTCATTATTTCCTTGTATGCCAAACCTGTCTATAGAGGCCACCCTAGAGAAACAGAAAAAGTGGCCAGTGTAGACAGGTAGCCCTTTTAGAAAGGTGGCAACTAAGACAGGTTTGACTCATGTACATTTCAAAGATACATTCACTCACAGAAATTTGTTATTCTTGTTCTTGAAATGAAATGGAATGATATTCCAAATATGATGTAAAATTTCAATTCTAAAATAAATATGTAAGATTTGTCATTTATTAAACTCTAGATGCTTAAACACTTGAATTAATGGACCTTGAATTCATTTTGTCTCTGAATATTCTTGAACTTATTGCCATTCTTCCAATCTTTATATAAATACATGTATGTTTTTTTGGTGTTTTTTTAAAGCTTTTTTGCCTTTATTCAGATCTTCATAATTATACAAAATGATGAATAGAAACACAATTGTTCTTACAGTATAAACATACATGTAGTACATTGTCTCATACATTATAAACACAGACATATTTAAAAAATATTTTCCATTTGTATCCAAACTAATATAGTACACATTCAAAACAAGTGTACATAATGTGCTCCAATTCCTTTAAAAAGGAAAAGATGCCGGTAATACTTGGATACAACATTATAAAAAGGAGTAATTTTTACAACATAATAAGCAAATTAATTAGTTCAATATAAATCAAGCAATCTGAACAAAGATTTTCTTATATAAACAAAAAGTATAAGGTGAAGGTGCTGCTTCATAATCCATGATAACAAAATTTGTTATATTTACATATTTTTTATGATATGGTGCATTTTTCATTATAACTATATAAGGGTCTTGTATCAGTGGAGGTCTTTAACTATACCGTTATTAAAAAAAAAATTAAAAAAAATAAATAAAAAACAAGCGAACACGATAGCAGATAAGTGTGCTTTTTCATGTTCCACTTTTTTTGAGTTCTCTACAGCCTTACATATTTCTTTACTAGTTGGGAACTTTCCTTTTTTACGATTACTGTAAATCATATATTTGACCAAAATCAATACATGATTTAACAATATATTATCTTTCATATTTTTTCTGAAACCAAGCAACACATCAATCCATTGCATATTAAGAAACTGAAACATCTTTAAACTGTTTCTCATCTCATTCCATATTCTGGACCCTTCAGAACATTCAAAGAAGATATGACGATAGGTTTCTACTTCTTTTCTACAAAAGGAACATAAATTTGACTGTGTTAATCCGAAAAGATACAATTTATCGTTACAAAATATGATGTTATGTAAAAGTTTATACTGAAATTCCCTTAACTTCCCATCTAGAGTGGAAAATCTGGGGATTGAGAAACATGTTGTAGTTTCCGACTTATCTAGATTTAAAGCTATTACCTCTGGATGTTTAAAAGCAAATGCATCTTGTATTATAGCAATAAAAATGTTTTAGAGCATTTTGGAAGAGACAGACTCAAAAGAATACACTGTTTTGTTAATGATAAAGTTAATGTTAGAAAGATCAACAGTTTTTTTTTTTTTTTTTTAAAGCTTTTTTGCCTTTATTCAGATCTTCATAATTATACAAAATGATGAATAGGAACACAATTGTTCTTACAGTATAAACACACATGTAGTACATTGTCTCATACATTATAAACACAGACATATTTAAAAAATATTTTCCATAAGTATCCAAACTAATATAGTATACATTCAAAAGTGTACAGAATGTGCTCCAGTTCCTTTAAAAAAGGAAAAGGTGACGGTAATACTTGGATACAACATTATAAAAAGGAACAATTTTTACAACATAATATGCAAATTAATTAGTTCAATATAAATTAAGCAATCTGAACAAAGATTTTCTTTTATAAACAAAAAGTATAAGGTGAAGGTGCTGCTTCATAAACCATGATGACAAATTTATTATATTTACATATACTGATATTGTGCATTTTTTATTATAACTATATAAGGGTCTTTTATCAGTGGAGGTCTGTGACTATACCGTTATTTAAAAAAAAAATATAAATATGAAATATAAAAAAACCAAGCAAACACGATAGCAGATAAATGTCCGGATCGATGGAAAGTGAGTGAGTGAACAGGAAACAGGAATTACAATATATATACAATCAGTTAACAGTGTCATTTAGCTTTCCTGAAGAGAGCCCTCTACTGGCCAAATAACAAATTATAATTATTCATGCCCACTGTATTTTGTATCCCCAGAAAATCAATTGTTATGTTTGGAAGAGATGATTTATGCACCCCTTTTCTTCTCTTGTGCAGTAATAGTTGAAAGCATTTTAGGTTCCTGGTAACAAATGAGATAATATATTCACCCTGATATCAACTTGGATTGAAAATTTGCAAAAAGGGAGGGAAGATTCAAAATCGATCAGTGAAATCCTGTCTAAATTCCAAGAAAGGACTAGCAATGTTTGAATGTTTTAAGATTAGAATGGCTCAACATCAAATTTCAACTATATGATCCCACATGCCCATAAATTGTCCAAAGTTTCACAGATATAATTTTTTTCTTGATATCACAGATGGACAGAATGCCCATCCTCTCCGGGGAGGGGGGGGGGATCTATCTGGGCAGCCCCCTTGTAGTGCTAACCCATCATAAGTCTTATTGATTTTTTTCCCTGGGCCTTATCGGTTTTGGATGACATCGCTTCAAACAAACATTTGTATGTCTCCCTCTATCTAGAGCTAGTATCAGCAACCAAGAAAATAATTATTTTTATCAATCTGTGTACAAAAGAAACGACTAGCTCCTGAATACATACAGTTGTTAATTTTATGTTAATGAATGAAAACTTTAAATAATACATAAACAATAACTCCCTATCCTTCCCATGTTCTAAGAGATTAGTTTCTCTCTTTTTTTAAAGCTTTTATGTGCAGAGTATGCAAACTGTAAGAAGATCAATTTTTAAAATCTTTAGCTACTGAAGAAATCCATCTTTAGGATCTCCTCTTTCATGAGATGTTTAGTGTGGGATTTTTAATTCATGCCTAGATTATTAGTAATAACTTGTCTCTGGTGACATTAGAAGGTTAATATCACTTCTCATTATATGATAATGTTATATTCTCACTTCTCTTAGATTAAAAGTAGGCCCTACTGCTTTTCACATAATTCTGAAAAAGATGTTTTGATTATGGTTAAATCTGAGAAAAGAAGGAAAATGACAAATGAAAAATGTTCATTATTCAATAATGAAAGAAAAAAAAGTTGATAATAAAGAGGACATAAACAATATCATTTTTCCCACATTAAACTATATACCGACCTTTCGAAATGTGTTTTCAAAAGATAGATAATCTAGAAATGTTTGGTACTAGTCCGTACATGCATGTATCAAGACAAATGAGAAAGACTTTTTCTCCTCAGGTGAACCTTAAAGTACAATGAGGTTTAGCAAATACTATAGATAAGATAAGGCCTTAAGGGGAATTTCGGCCCTTTGAAAATTATCACTTAGTCAAATTTACATAACGCATGTGCATTGCTGTATCATTACGGTGAGGTATTGTCTTAGAGTGAGCAGGGGCATTGCTAGTATATAACTTTAATGTTAACGACTATCATGCAAAGGAGCGTAGTGACCGAGCAAAATGACTTTTCATTTTTCAATAGTTACAGCAGTTATGACATAAAAAGTTTTATATCACCCTTAATTACATTACAGAAGATTCATTTTGCATCACTTTGGTACTCAGCTAGCGCATTTGCATTTTATTTTTATTTATTTATTTATTTTTTTTTTTTTGGGGGGGGGGGGGGTTTCCACCTTTCCCCTCCCCCCTCTTGCAATGCCCATGAGAGTGAGGCTCGTATGGGTTCACTCGTTCAAGACTAGGTCCAGGGACTCTATCCTATTCATCCCCAGGTTACTTGATCAGACTTTAAAAAAGATATAAATATACAGGTAGGTCCCCTGGCATTAAATATTTAATCTTGTTGTATGTGCTTACTTTGTCTTACGTACACAAATCGCTGTGAAGGACATCTAATCTTCTCAGATATCTAAACTCATTGGAACGTGGACAATCTGGACAAATTCCAGTGTTGAACAAATCTGTCATACATTGATTTTGTTGAAACATTAGTTGTGATTTATTTTTTTCCACAAAACTTCATTTTGAAATTTGCCTTACTAAATTTCTGACCTTGTTTTGTTGAATCCCATACTTACCAGATGGACTTGGATCTATTTTGGTGGACCTGTCACAAACCCAGGATCAATTGGTCCGATCCTAACCTGTACTACTGTGTGGCTGTCATCATATTCAATCCAGTCTTCTGGAACTGTGTAAGTGATATAGGTTTACGGTAATGTCTATCTATAACTCTCTGTAATGTTGCATCTGAATTTTTTTTGCTTATTAATATTGTTACAGTATATGATATATGGTGTGCTTAAAATTATTTAGTATTTAACAGACATAATATGCTATATATCTACTCGAGGATGCCTGAGGTATGTGTAGCCTAGATGCTTGAGGAATATAATCTCATACCTACTGGAGCTTGCCTTCTTGTCTCCCACAAGGTAGCCTTGGCAAGTTTTAACAACTTGGCATGTTTTAAAACTCGCCTTTTTGCCTTCTCGTCTTAAAGAAGGCCAAGGCATCACGTTGAAGATGAGATGGCAAGTTGTTAAACTCACCAAGGCGCCTTGTTAGAGACGATATCAGGCATCTTTTAATACAACTCGCCTCCTCGTCTCAAAGAAGGTGCCATGGCAAGTTTTAACTACTTGCCTTCTCGCCTTCTTGTCTTCAACATGGTGCCTTGGGGAGTCAAAGAAGCCGCCTTATCGCTGCACGTTTATTCTTATGTACTTAACCTTCTGTCAAATGCAATAAAACACAATTTTCTGTGCATACTAACTTCCTATTGGCTGTGCAAATAATAGTTCAAATGTTGTTGAGAAAAACATGTATATACACTGTTTACAAGTCATGTTTTCACAGATATTTAACTAAACAAATGAAATATTTAGTATCTTGCTGTTGTGCTTATAGAATCAGATTATATTGGTATGTAAGTGGTTTCTTGCTGCCATATATATATATTCAGTGGCTTGTTGCATGTTTTTATTTTATATGTCTGAGTGTGTTTGTATACCGGTGAGAATCTGAGCAGATAACAAAAAGTTGTAAATCAACTTCCTAATTTAGTGTCACTCACTCTTCAGGGGCGGATCCAGCTTTTTATAAAGGGGGGGTTGGGGTGGTATGCGAGGGAGCGTAGCGACCGAGTCCAAGCGAGCGGAGCGAGCGAGGGGGGAGGGTGTGGGAGGGGGGTGTCCCCCCTCCCACAGTAGGGAAAAATTTTGAAAATCTGTGTGTGAAAATGGCGTTTTCTTGCGATAAGATTTAAAAAAATGGTCCCCGGATTTCTTTTGGGGGGGGTTGCAACCCCCCCAACCCCCCCCCTAGATCCGCCACTGCTCTTGTAAATGTTCTTTATTCAAGTTCTAATCTCATTTGTGCACTTGGAATACATGTATAAAATAGTTTAAGCTAATGTATTTGTCATTGTGACTTTCAATGAGAATGAACTCCTATTAAGCGCATGAAGGTTAGAGTTTGACCCATGTAAATAATTTATTCTAACCACAAATACTGACTTTGCTATTGATGCCCCCCCCCCCCCCCCCTTGGAAAATCCTTGATCTAAAACTGCAGATTGACTGGTATATAAGTATGGATGTTACAGAGTTATTTGCAAAGTGGATTTAACATACCTAAAATCACATCTGATTACTACATTCCTTCGTAGTAAAATGTGAAAAATTGTGACTTTATAAGACTAAGTTACGTGCCTGCAACTCATTAAATTAACATCAATATATTTTAAGATTGATATGTTTTTCAGATACATGAATTATCAATTTTAAATAAATATTTCAATGTCATAGCTCCTACACTATTTGAATTTTCCCTCTTTCCAACTGCCAAACTTGCAATTACTTTTTTTCACTTTTGGGGGGTAAAGTAGTCCATCCTAGAGTAGGGCGATTAACTTATTTTTCTCACATCTGTTCTCTTGCCCATATTTTCCCAGGGATGAGCGGTAATCCATTGGTGAAATTATTGATTTAGTTCTGACTTGCTATTCTTCCAGTCTGAGAGATAGTACCCTGCCACTTTAATCGCATCTTATATCACCTCAATGAATTATTGAGTGATATAGTCTTTACAAACAAATATCTCTGTCCGTGCCTTCATCTCTCTCCAATGTTTTCAGCTTTACCCCCTCCCTATCTCTATCTCTCTCTCTCTCTCTCTCTCTCTCTCTCTCTCTCTCTCTCTCTCTCCCTGCTTAGAAACATAGTATTAGGCACGTCAAAAATTCACCTTATTAATATTATTTCTCTCAATCTCCCTTCTATCTTTTATTATGCCTTCATTTCTTGTATGTTGTCTTTGAGTTTTGCATACATTTAAAATGCTCAAAAAGTATGGGAAATTCCTATTAAATTCCTATAAATGTATGGTAGTCATCAGACCTTGTATTGTATAAAAGTTCATTTATAAAATGTTAATGTTATTTATTACTTCAAAAAGTTTTTTTACTTCCATTTAATCTTCCATCTCTATCCGACTTATTTTCTTTCTTCTTATATTCTATTTCTATGATCTTTTCAACGTGTTTATTTCATTCACCTAAAAGCAAAGCAAAGGTTCATACAGATAGATTAGTTACACTTATATATGGAACTGAATACTTAGTTGACCAATGGTCCGCAAGACTGATGCTGTGCTGAGAGACTAATAATGGTGGTCTCGCTGGTCATCGGTCATTGGTCTAGTGGGCAATGAGTTCTATGAACCCTTTGAAAATTTTCACATGGTCCACAAGACACTTTTTTGTCTTGCTGGCAGTCCATCTCGTTAAAGTCTTAAAAACATAGAAAAGAAACTGGCAAGATGTACAAATATAGGGAGAATAATTGTTACTAATAATTTATTGTCTGGAGCTGGGTTTTTTTTTGGGGGGGGGGGGTGGGGGAAGAAAGGGGTGAAAAGCTGTCATTTTCTCAATTTGTTACTTAAAAAAAGATAGGATAATCAAAATGAAATGATGCTCGTAAATATAAATTGCAAGGTGTTTCAGACAATGTCCCACCATATTGTTTATTCCTATCAAGGCTCCTATTGTCTATGAGCAAGAGAGCAACAAGTTGTTCGCTCGCATCTATCAATATTCCCACCACCGGGCAACCTCAGTGGTGAGAAACCACCCATCTGACGTAAACCGTGATCAATGGACGACGCTCATCTATTGATCTTAGAATTGTTTCTTGTACTTTCATCTGTGAACCATTCCTGTTCTAGAACAGATGCTAGTAGATGGATTAATATCATTATAACCATATAACACAAACATGTGTGTCAGAAGATAAGAATCAATAAAGTCGGTATTTATCTGGGGTTTCTATATTCTACTTGGCTAATTAATAATCTGTTCAAAGCAAAGGAAAGAGAAGGGGATAGCGGTAGAGAAAGTTTTTCAGGATAAAGTCATGATAGTATTAGTATATTCTATCACTCAACTTGAGATGCTATCAAGAGGGTCTTGAGTCCTTCATAATTATCTTCTAATATTGTATGTATATGCTTAATCCAGTAAATATTTATTTAGCAAGTATCTGTCTCATTTCATGAGGGGGTGTTTTGCCATATTCAAAGTTTTTTTTTTTTCATGTTGCCAAAAAAACAAAAACCAACAACAACAGGCAAACATGGAAGATGTATTTCCATTGTTGCTGACATGATTATAAGGAGATTCCTCTAATTTTCTCAGAGAGAAGAAACAGGAATTCAAATTGTAAAAAGCCAGGCTAGAAAATAGAAATTATCATTCTTAAACTTTGATTTAATGTTGATAGCTATATCCTCTCACTTCAGGTAATATTTATGGACAAGTATGATCATTTCACGTATTCAAATGCAGCATTTAAGAGATGGATGCCTAGAGGAAAGAGAGAGAGATATGTGTGTGTTTGTGTGTCTGAGAGAAACAGAGAGAGAGAGAGGGGGGGGGGGGGGTGGACAAAAAAAAAGAGAAAGGAAGACAGATAAGCATCTGTTTTAGGCTTAGATGTATTTTTTTAATGCATTCATTAAGTAACTTCAATCTTCCACCTAATTTTTGTTTTCCACTCGTATAGAATTAAACTAAAGATGCATGGATGATGATATGAGCTGTCAGAATATCCTTATTTTTATACCATAGATTATTATTTCATTTCGTAACTAAAAGAACATGTCTAACCACATCCTATTGCAGATTGTTATGTAATAAATGTCTCACGTTTGTGAGGAAAGAGATTAAGTTCAGGATCTAAAAAAAACACTGCATAATGCTATTATGATGTCATCTTATCTCATTAGCAATGAAAGACAAACAAAAAATTCCTTACAAGACTCATGTCTATTGATACATTATCTAGCTAGTATGTAGCAGACATTGGCGTTTTTTGTTCTCTTCAGTAGAAGTCACTTGATATCCTGCTTCATTTATTGTTCATGATACACTTTTACAGGCTTACTTAAACAGGTTTCTTTTAAACATGTTTTGCTGCCCATGCTAATTGAGAACCCAATCGATCCCCTTCCTCTGCATGCCTCATATTGTATTAAAGGTAAAGACCAGTAATGGTCATGCGATTGCATTGTGAAAGAAACGTTGTGGAATCAATCAGAAAAGGTTGATCATCTAGCATCTAGCATCTGCAAGGTTCTGGAATCATCAAAATGATAAGAAATTTGGCCCATTCTTCGTAAAGTTACAAGCACTATACACAGAAAGATGTATATGGGACTACCCTATCTCTCTCACCAGACCATGAGAGAAATAAATTTACCAAATATATGAATTAGTAGGCGGTTTCCCGGCAAATTTTTTATCATCATGTATTAGTCAAAACATATTCTTTCACATGATTGGTAATGAGAGCTTCCATTTCATTTTTTGAAATTGGGGCGTTGCCAATACTGGTCTTTACCTTTAAGAGGACAGTGCATTCTGATCTTACTTTGCTGTCTATTGATATGACACTTGTATGTGTGCAATGAAAATGTGTGAGATCAAGGGTGGTATTTAATCAAATTTTCTCAAACAGCAAAATAGGTTTAAGAGTAAAAGAATTGGCCTGATCCTATGTCCTAGTTCATCTAAAATACATGAATATGACCACTACTCAAGAATAATCATATTGTCATGAAAATTGGGAGCTATAAGATAAGGATGGACTTTTCCCAAATGTATATTTTTGGACATATCAAAGAGGAAAAAGGGAAGTTTATTGTCAATGCCAGTGCTAGTTATAAGAAGCATTTACCAATAACCATTTTGAATATTAACTACCAGTTATAAAGATCATTTACAGATCACGATCTATTGCCAATTTTTCTACAAACATTTTTCAAAAAATTGTTCAAACCATCTGAGTGCTGAAATATATCCTGAAAGTAAAGCAAGGGGAATAAAGGCCTACAATTTAGGTATAAAGGTCTTGGGAAGAAACTGATATGGGGTCAAAATATTTTGTAGACTTTTGATATTTTTGATAGCTATTTGAAGTGTATTCATGTGAAATACCATCATGAGAAAGTATATTAAGGGTGACCTTAAATTCTTTTGATTTTGATATGAGCAGGATCTTACATGTAGAAGACATGTTTAGTGACATAAGAAACAGGTTCATATAGAGATAGAGGCAGTAAACACTTGAGAAGGAAAGAGAAAGGGGAAGAGGGGAAAATGATGTTTTATATATTTAGACTTTGAATATGTAGTGCTGTATGTACTGTATATTTGGGTAGGTTTCTTTATTTACATTGGTTCATTCTTGCTCCTGTTGAAAGAAAATATTTTTGAAGAAAACAATTCTTTGGATCTTCTTAAAGTCATACGCACCACTTTAGAATATAAGAATTCATCTTACACAACACTTAACTTTGTGTAAACCTGAACTATCATAACAAGAATCACTTCGTTGTTTAAAAACAAAATGAATTGCTTGAAATTAATATGTGTATGAAGTTTATGCAACAAATATATTATGAATAAAAAAAGGCTATATGGACAGGTTTTCTTTGCAGTAAATCCTCTTTGCTTCTAAGAAATTTCTTTGATTAAAAGCTTATATTTACTTGTCTTTTAGATGCTAATAAAACTTTAGTATACAGGTTTTGTTTTGGAAAGAAAAACAGCCTTGAATTTGTCAAAGTTTACCTAGTGGTCTATTCATCATAGCCCAAATCTTTTGATGAAGGTAAATTTTAACCCTTAAAATGGAAATAATATATTTTGACACCTCAATAGTTTATATTCTACATTCCATTATTTAACATAATATAGATTTACATACCCGTACATAAAAAAGAAGGGTTGTGATCTTAAGAAAAATATGATTTTAATCAGATCACACTTCTAAGAAACTGAAAATCTAATGCATTTCCACACTACATGTAATATGTAATGTATGTCTGATTGCATATATACACTTTTTTTTTTAAAGGAAAACAAAATACTGGTAGTGTTTTTCAGTACGCGTGTGACTAGTATCTATTAGTGCACTGTTAATCTATTTTCAAGTAGTACAATACATGTAGGTGATAAATTGCCTAGATATTTGAATATTAAAAAAATAGTCCTATATCACAGTGATGTAATTTTGTTTTTACTCAACGATACAATACTGCCACTATCACTGCAAAGTATTGCAATAAATAGCACAGTATCATATGAAGATGTGAATGAACTACCGGTACACTCTACTAGCCTACACGAGCTGTTCTTTCAGCTACCGTCTGAGAACATTAAAAGCAAGCTATCAAACATCACTTGATCCTTGCTGTCGTACACAATAAATTAAATTTTAAAAAAAATCACCTGCATTTCAGATGCTATTCTCATAGCTTCTTCTATTTTTCTAGTGTTTTAATCTAAATCTAGAGATGGTCGTGGAAGTAATGTCTTTCCTTGGGAAGATTGAAGAGATGATTCACAGCGATCTGTGTTCTTTGTGGGACAACTCATGGTCTTATATAATTCACAGGAGCTGTTCCACAAAAACCAAAGATTACTGAGGATTTGGAGTTTTATCTGGCAGACCATTGCAGACCAGGCACTCAAGATGACCAATGTAGTGGTGTACATTCCCCTGCCATTGCATCACAGCTAGATTGGTTGAAGAGAGACGTTCCAAGCAGGGTCGTTGATCAGTGATAGTCTAAATGCTTGTGTAGAGTAGCTACAGTATGATGACATGATTTATTCTATGACATAGACACAGTCAATTTGCCTTGGCTAACAATAGATCAAGGTGAGCTGCTGAATAAATCACCCATCCTTATTACTGTCAACTGTCAGAAAGTCTTTCTAATGACTTCTGTTAGTTTGCTCAATATCATTAAGCAAGAGTACCTAGAAATCAATCTTTAACCAACCTATAACAACTTCACTATATATGAACCACTGCAGTACAGCCACGTGTAGGATACTATCATTGGATTTAAACCTCTTTTCAGTCCCCCTCTTCTCAATTTTATAGGACAATACTTTCAATAACCCGTGCAGATAAAAGGAGAAAGGGTTAGTTACATAACACACGCCACAGCCCACCCTATTCTTCTCCCATTAATTGTCTTTCTGCACTCATTCTTGCTTGGGCAGTAAGCTTCACTCCATAGATGTCTATAATATAAAGACTCAATCAACCTCAAGCTTGTTAGCAGGAATGCTTCGGTACAGAAAACTATGAATGTCAGAAGAAGCACAAGGAAATGTGCTTGCTCAGTGTGCTTGCTCAGGAACATGGAACAAAAGAGCCTTTCCTCCATCCTTATGTATACAGGCTACTGAAGAATAGATGTAGAGTGAAAGGAAATTCAAAGGATACTCAACTGGGCACTCTAGAATGAAATCTTATCTTGTTTAATTAAGACCCTACAGGAGGAAACCATGTTTGATGTAACGTAGGTAAAGTGTTTTTGACCAGGCTTTGAATAACTAACTAAAATATAAGATGACAAGAACTATTAAAAGAATGTTTAGTGTACTAACAGGCATAACTTTGAGCAGAATAAATTATGGAAAGTTATCATATCACCTACATAGAATTGATATGTTTTGCAATATAGCTTGAATAAAGATGAAATGAATAGTTTACATACAGTAAATATAAACCTTTGAACTTTGTAGATGAAAGTACATTAGTAAATATTTCAAACAATATCTTAGCTCATTCATGATACTCTGTGGAATAAGAAAAGCATTGTCAGTACTATTCTAAATATTCTTACACAGTACAAGCACTTTTAAATTAAAAAGAATCCTAAGCGCAGCATGAAAATTATTACATATATACCAAGCTATTACAACTGTAGAAGGATATATTCTTTAAAAAAGCAATACAGTGGTAAATCAAACTTGATTAGTTAAATTATACAAGATGGTACAACTACTGCTACCAGGTTTGTATACACTTGTAAAGCCATAGTTCCTACTATAAGTCTTACCACACAGACACCTGTAGGCTGTATCTCCATGCAGAACCAGCGGGGTCTTACTGAGATCTTGCCGAGAGTGACTTATCCCTGGAAGCAGCAGTTGACTAAGTGGTTGTAAAACCCGCCAAACTCTCTCTTATAGATGAGTAAGGTGATCTATACCTCTGCATTATTAATGCCCCAAGCCAAACCGGGCGCCCATTCACCGAACCTGTAACCGATTCTCATTGGTTCTTCGTCTCATCTTCATTTGCCTGACAATGAGAAGTACCTCCCTCGGAGGGACTTAACTCCAGATTATACTCCAACACCCCCCCCCCCCCCCCCCCACTCTCTCTCTCTCTCTCTCATTCTCTCTTTCAGGGCCTACTGAACTTGTTGAAAGTAAAATAGATACCGAGGTGGACAATAGAACCCTCTGGCTTCCCTAGATGGGGTGAGAGGGAAGAGCCTCTATTGTTCACCTTTACTCAAAGTATTTGATGGGAAACGGAGCACATTTCTTTAAAGAAGAAGTCCTTGCATGGTTCTCCACTATGGGGAAGACACCATATGTGACAGACACTTAGTCTTAGAATGACAGACCTGCATGTGTCAGTCAAAAAAATTGAAACTTGTCGGTCTGTATCACCGAATGTTGTTTCTCAATCACTTTCTAACCCTAATAATTATCTTTAAAAGTTCTCAAGCTCTCTTTGTCAATTGATTAATTCAAATTTGTCAAATGTTGTCAAAATCTTCAGAAACACTGTCAAAAGTCTTTATGTTGAGAATAGTTATATTTTTGTTTGTGTGTGAAAGTTTTTCTGTATGAACTCATGAACTGGCTGGCCTCCTTTCTTTTTCACTTAGAAAGTTGATTGATCAACAATAAAGGTGGTTATTGGAGGTTATAGAACAGACTGCTGTTTTCCCACATGTCTTTACTAATCCTCAGAAAGAAAGAAAGTCACTGAAGTTCATATCTTTGTCAGATATCTGACTCATTGCAAATGTAACTTGAATATGAAAAATGGGAGTTTTACTATTCTTTATTAACTGATAAAACATGATTTAGAAATTTAGATATTGCTATACTGTCCTATTCGAACTAGAAAAAATAGATATATCATATACTATTTTCACTTTATATATATATATATATATACAGTCAAACCTGTTTTAATGGCCATCTGTATAGAAAGGCCACTTTTTTAATTTCCCTTGAATATGGTTTCTCATTGAAACCTGTACTAAAAGAACCTGTACATAAAGGCCTCTTTTTTTTGTTTCCCTTGGGTAGTCTTTATATACAGGTTACGTGGTATATCTTTGAAAGTAGTAATACGTGTGTTACTCTCAGCATTATTGTTAAAACTTTTTAATCTGATTTACACAAATCAACTTTATTTCATTTTAAGAGGCTTAGTGGATGGAGCATTCTTGGAACAGGAGATATCTGATAGATCTATACTAGTAAGTGATCTTTGCTAAGGCATTGATCCCCAATTAATCTGTCCCTTGGATAGGACTCAGGCTGGTAGGTCTGCTAGATACTTCAGTAAATGTACATCAACTAGTATATGAATCTAGCCCCCCTTTCCCCTTTCCCCCTTCCCCCTTCCCCCTTTCCTGAGGAAAACAAAATCTTCTGTTGTATTTGGTCGGTGAGGATTGATAGTGATGCAAAGGTCATAAGTGCAACAACTTGGGTTTTGAACCTGGACCTTCTAGTACTAAAAATATCAACCACACTGATCACCTGTGCCATTTCCCAGGCCCCCATGATAAGACATGTTAATAATCAATAAATGCATTCAATACCTTATTTACACTCATGATACAAGAAGCCCCCCCCCCAAAAAAAAAAAAAAAAAATTGTTGTTTGGGGAGGGGGAATTAAAAAAAAAAATGTCATGAAGCACCATTGGATAGCCAATCAAGAATAACTACTAGTTTCATCATAAATAACTAGTTTCATCAATTTGAAAATAAATATTGAGACATCTATGATGGATGTTTGACGAATGCAGATAAAGAGTGCAAGTGATCGATAGATAGTCTTTAGGGGGGTAAAGTGAAATGCTTGTCTGAAAGCCTTGGCTCCATGGTCTACCAGTTTTGGTAATTGCAAGGAAGGAAGATAACATTCCAGGGTCATTCATGTTGCTACATTGCTTACTATCCTTCAATACGTTCCACCTTCTGGGCATGTAGCATCTCACAAAACAAAAGAAGTAAAAAACGTTCCCAGGCTTTTCAGCCCAAACAAACAATATGAAATAATAGAGTTAAATAAGAGCGATGAATAATTGATTTAGGATAAACCTACCGTTAGATAATCCATTGATTAGGCTTGCTCTGCGTGCTGCTCTTCTTAATCCCAGGCTGCCTGAATTGGAGGCCATGTTGTTTTACAAAAATAAACTCCCACCGTTTTTCTTGCTTTTATCTCCTCTCCTGTCACCGATGATGATGATCAATAATTATTTGAGCCTGTGATCGAACAGAAAAGTTTGAAGGTAGTTGTTTGAATGGGTTGCATCTAGGAGGGCATGGAGATGAAAGAGAAAAGTCGTTGGCGGGGTTCGTCCGATCATGTGATTGGTTGTATGAAGAGAAAGTTTGAAAAGTAGAAGTCACAAAGTGTAACACTCCATGTCTAACTGTGCAATCTATGTAGAGCATGATTATATTATACTAATTTGTTTATCAATTCCTTTATTCCCTTTATTTCCTTTATTTCCATGAAAATATGTTTAATTGAATATGGAAATACTATGAAACATTTATTATAAATCATATTGACAATGTACATGTAAAAAGAATGTTTCATCTTATAATGTCTATAAAAAATGAAATAAGAAAACTTTATTGAAAAAAAAAGCCTTTGTGGCTGTGCATTTAGCAGAATTGTTAGCGAAACATAGATTACAAATATTACTTATGAACACATTAAAGAAATATCAGTCTATAATTTATTCCTTTTTTATATTCTCTTCTAGCTATTCTCACTAATTTTGTATTTGTCAGCTCTGTGAGAAACTGCTGTACTAGGTACAAATTGAAAATACTCATATTGACATTTATAACAAAACAAAGTTCACATTTAAGTGTCGTGGCCAAAATAATGGCAGCAAAGATGAAATGAAGGCAGTAAAGGTATAAGAATATGGAATTTCAAAAAATATAGGCAATTTTCAAAAGTTAAGATTTGGCCCTTCAAATTCATGTCTTGCCTCCCTGCTGCAAACCCTTTAAATGTCCATTTCAGTCATTTAAATAAGGATTACAAATAATATTGAAGTGCTATAATTTTTACAATGCAACTGTTTGTCAGTACATAAAAAGGTAAATCTAACTCTTGTAATAAGTATATTTGTATGAAAACAGACAAATAAGAGAGACAGAATGGTGGAAATTTGAAATAAATTTGACCGTTTATGAGATCACTAAATCTATACAAATCTCAAATTGCCAATTTCATAAGTTTGTTGTGATGTAATCATGGACAACTCTCTATTTGTCTTGTATCAAAATATAATTGATTTCTCTTTTTCCCCCAAGTGCTTTCTTGCTTGGGGCACTACTAAAAAAATATCAGGGGTAGCATATTATCATAGATCCTTTAGAAAGGAGAGACCCTCCTGAGACATACATTTTGAAAAATTGAAATTTTAGTCATTTTGTGTGTTGAAACAAATGAGGAAGTTAATTGTCCAGCATTGCTTCACAGAGACATGACTGATTCCGTCAATTTTAAGTGCATATAATGATTACAAATTTCCAAAATCCAAGACATTCTTATTTATTATCAGATTTCGTTCAAACATGCACTGGTTCGCTTCTCTGATTTTTCTGCTTTCTAGTGGAGTAGTTGTCTATTAATTAAGGTTGAATTTTCCATTAGTGCTTTCACCTTTATAAAGTCATATTGCTATGAATGCAGACTCTCCCATTGCTTTTATTCAACAGTCATGAATCTATTTCTGGAAGTTACCTGGTTGAAGTTGTTCAGATTTTAAGTTAATTTATTCTGCTATTATTTTCTTATTTTATCAAATCATATGAAGCATTTTATTAATGTTTTCAGCTTCACACAACCAACGTTAATAGCAGACATACCTAAGTAAGTATTTGTCCAAGAAAACAAGTCAAATTATGTACATTCATATTTCTAGAGCAAAATTCTGGATAAGAGATGTTGATTTAAGAAATGCTTGGAAGTTTAAAAAAATATAGTTTCAGATGATTGGATAAAAGGGGATTAACTTCACAAGTGAGAAATCCTATTGCAGCCTGTTTTTATCTATGTTAACAAGTATTTTTAAATCATTCTTGACCCCAACATAAGGAAAATGTATTTTTGTTTGTGTAAATCCTGTCTGCACTAGTTTGGGCAGGAGGTATTAGACCTCCAGGCGTGTTCACTGACAGGTGTTATCTCGTCAAATCAGCTCTCACTTAACATAAGAAAAAGGGGATCATGGGGGACCAAGGGGTACCGCCAAGGCATTTTTTGCTATATAGAGGACGCAAGTAGCTACAAGTAGTGCACTCCTGCTTAAATCAATTTGAATGATGATAAGTATTGAACCTGTAAAATAAATGAGGGAAACCCTGCATATGCTGTCAGGTCCATAAGAGGATCAAGTCAGATACAATTATACTTTTTATCCTGAAACACCCAAGCTGTGGGCTAATTATCTTCTACAATGAACCTGATTGTTGTTCCAACATGTTGGCCCTAATCAATAGATGTAAGAACATATTCTTTGACTTAAACTTTCTAATCCTTCCTTTCAATTATTCTTAAAGAACATCCTATCCTCAAGTTAATCTATTGTTTGATTGAAGAAGACCAGAGAAGACCTAGTGAAGGATAGAAGAGAGTTGGGGATTAAGTTGTTCCAATTTGTTGGTGCTTTGGAATAGATTATCCAGATAATGCCCATGTTATGCCAGAAAAAATTGAAGGAAATAAACTAGTTTTACAAAGTGGTCTGACTTAGGATGTGTACCGGTACATGCAAGAAGTTCTTTGTTTGATTGGTGTACAGGGTAGGGTATGAGGGAGCTGGTGCTATTCAATTAAATCCAAAATTAAATGACATTCAGATGTTTGAAAAACACTGAAATTTCATCTTCTCAGCTGACAAAGTACATCTCTTGCACTACAGAGATCACAACTGAATTATCATACCCCTTGTTAATTTAAAGTTTTTTTGTGTGTGTTCTTGTAACTCAAGAATGAAACATGGACAGTTGAATTGGGGCCGTTGTTGAATACTTTTAGATGAAATATTTAATACATCACATTCTCAAAAAGCATAAATCAGGACAAATCAATTTTTACCAACCTTGACAAATTACAATACTTGGTAAGGGTATGAATAATTCAGTTGTTAACTGTAATTCTGCTGCAACTCCTCTTTCTATGTTCACTGAATGCTTACACTTGACTATCACACACACTGTGGATGTATGTATACATTCATTTTCTTAGTTATATATACAGCAACAAAAAAATTGAATTGAATGGAATAATAACTCAGTATAATTGCTCTGCTATAATTGTATATTGAGGTAGACCATATATTCCCTAACATCAAGGTTTAAATTTGTTTCAAAGAGATACAATATGTATGTTAATTGTTAACATAATCAAACTCTGCAACACATAGAGCTTTATATAGACTTTTAATTAATATTTTTGATATTCTATGAACTAATATTATCTTAAGAATCCAGAAAACATATGTTTTGTTATTCTTAAATAATATGTGCTGTCACTAATTTTAATGAAATCTTGGCTTGTTGGCCAGAAAGGTTTAGAAATGCTGTTTGTTTCTAAAGATAGCAAAATGACAGAAACTGTCTCCATCTTACCTTTCGAGATTGATGTCATCTTCTTGCCCTGATGCACTGTGAGATCCTCAACACCTGTTATAATTCTCTCACTTAAATACTTTCTAGGTAGGGACCCATTAACCACCCCCCCCCCCCCCCAATCGGCCCCCTCTTTGATGAGCCCAAGACAATAGGGAGGGGTATACAATCTTACCCCCTCTAGATGTCAGATTACTTTCTTTGCATGAGAGACCATGAAAGACAGAGTGAGAGGAGGAGGGAGTTAGGGAGCTAAGAGGAACAAACATAATCCTTTTCTATTATCATCTTAAACAATTACGCAGACCTATATATGGATTTCTTCCTCGTAAATCCTTGGATCTTGTCCAGTTATTGGCAGAATAACAATATTTTAAACACATATAGCAACACTTACATCCAACTGTCATTGATTGAGATATATATGTGTTTGTGATCGATGAGTCCAGAAGCTTAGCTTTTAATAACAAGAACATTGCTGAATCATTAATGAAGATGGTTTTGATTGGTTGCTTTTAGTTGTTTTTATTACATTCAATCAATCTAAAGTTTCTAAACAGCAAATTTTGCCCTTATCATTATGTGTAGTTGAAGGTGTGTTATGAACGAAAGACTGTTGTTAGCAACCAGTGTAGCTAGAAATTTAGGTTCGAAAATGTTAAAATTCAGAGATGAAGATGAAGATTCATCCGCTGAATATAGTTAATTCAAGAAAATCTGACAGTCTAAGATGAATGTTCTGTGCACTCTACATACCAGTAATTGAATATGGAATACCCGTTTGGCTTCCTCACCAGAAAATCCATTTACGGTATCTGGAATCCAATCAAAAAGGTTTCACAGTTTGTTTTTTGTATGATCAGGCAAATTCTCTTAATTATTCTGAAAGATTACAACATAACAACTTTTATATTTGTCTGCTATCTTTATCATAAAATCTATCTTCTGGCTATATGATATACCTGTCCATTTCTTGCCTAGACCAAGAGTTAGAACACCTCATAAAGTACTATTCACTTATGAATTTGCTAGATGTTTTGCCCTGAAGTTTTCATGTTTCTATTATTTACCAAAAATGTGGGAATATATCCTTTTGGAGGATAGAGACCTCTGTCTTGATACCTCAGTAGCTCGAATTCTAAATGCTCTAAGGAACTATTTCTTTACTCTTCCTCCTATTGAAAATGCAATTGAATGATGTAAATGTGATGTTGTCTGTTCAGATCCAGGAGGGTGTCAATTCTTTGTTTGATTAAAGATAAAGTTGAGTTCTGGTGATGTGATTGCATTTTGAAAGAAACGGTGTGGAATCTATCAGAAAAGGTTGATCATCTAGCATATAAGTATTGGTGTGTATTGCAAGGTTCTGGAATCATCAAAATGATAAGAAATTTGGCCAAATTTTGGCAAAGTTACAAGCACTGTACACAGAATGATGTATATGGGACTACACGAGCACATGGCGAAAAAAACCTACCCCCCGATTTTTACGATGTTTCATGTCATATTTAGAATATGAAGGCATTTGAAGAGCCATGCTTTTCAGGGAACATGTTTAATCTGATGTTCTTCCACCCTTGCATAATAACAATGATAACGCTCACAAATTATTTTTAACCTCTTCCCAGAACTCAACCTTCTCTTTAAAGTACATGTATGAGTTAATGCCCTTTTGGGTCCAAACAGACAATTTTGTTTTCAATCATCTCCATCTCACACTTTCTCTCTTCTTTTCTTCTTATTTATCTCTTCCCTTTCCCTCCATTTTCCCCTCTCTCTCTTTCTCCCTGCGGCTCTCTTCATTTTCCCTGTTGCTTTCTTCTTTTCTCTCTCTACTTTCTCTTTCAATTTATTAAGCTTCATGATTTATATGCATGATTAAATTGTAATTGTATATGCTACGACATTTATAGTGGTCTAAACACATTCTTGTTGTAATAATGATGTGATTATGATTTTGTTGTTATCATCATCGTGTATCAAAAGTGTACCACATCACTTTTGAATCATTTGATTGATTCTCCTCTTTTAAAAAGCTCTTTTTGTTACTTTTCTGCCTTTTCAATCCTGTATACAATTTCTTTCCTTTTCATATCACATCCTCTATTTCCCATTTTTTTTGTCTGAAGCACCA
Source organism: Strongylocentrotus droebachiensis (assembly GCA_035222895.1). Taxonomy (NCBI): domain Eukaryota; kingdom Metazoa; phylum Echinodermata; class Echinoidea; order Camarodonta; family Strongylocentrotidae; genus Strongylocentrotus; species Strongylocentrotus droebachiensis. The sequence continues at coordinate 81,741 of JAVYIG010000271.1, read as the reverse complement.
TTGCTCTCCCTTGCCTACCTTCTGTTTTAAATATTTTTAGAACTTTACTATTGCTACCAAAGGTACAATGTATTATATTATTAGAGTCGATGGTATTTCTTACTTCCTTTGTCTCTGTACATGTTTGATTATATCTAAATTTGCATGGAATTCAAAAAAGTTAATAAATGTCTGCAAATTATTAAATTGCCAGCATGAGGATGAGCTTTAAGCCCCACTGCATCACTTACAGGTACTTGCGCCCTCTATATAGCAAACGATGCCTAATCGGTGACCATTGGTCCCCCGTGGTCACCTTTTTCTTATGTTTATTGAGAGCTGACTTGATGGGATAACCACTTGTCAGTGACCATGCAGGGAGGTCTAATCCCTCCTGGCCAAACTAGTGCAGATAGGCTTTAAGCGTAGGATGCATGAAATAGAACTGTGGATCAACAAGATGTAAGTTGAGTTTTATTTGCTTCAATTAATCGTTATTATTTGCTATTTTCTATTTTACCTCTGTCATTTTACCTCTAACCTTTTTACCTGGCACCAGTTTACTTTAATAGTGTTATTATGCAGCTCTTTAACAGTAGACTAGCACACTTCCCTTGCTTTATATTGCTTGCTTTAATTGTTTAATCATCATTTTTCAACCTATTAGCTTTAAAGGATTTGGCTATTAACGTTATATTTCTTACTTAAATCTATATCTCACTTATGTATTAATAACACTTGCTCATTATCATTTATTCCAACTAACAGTGCTTTTATGTATGGGAATCACATTTTATAAAGAGTCGTAAAACAGTATTGATATTAAGAGGTTGTAAGAATTACTAGGAAATCTATTTCATATGTAAAATGCTAATCAAAATAAAATTATCAGACCCAATTATCTCCCTCTCTTTCTATCAGAGTGATGCTGTTTCTGCTATGCATTTATTGTTTGTTATTATAATTGGGCAATGAAAATAATGTGTCCATGTTTGTAAAGAAAATCAGAGGAAAGAAATTATATTGAAGTGGGCACAAAGTTGTATCATATGGAAAGGGAAACGTGTAATTTTCATTTATTTGCCATATGAATAGGGACAATAAGCAATTATTCATGAGATCATAGAGACATAGATGATTGAGAAAAAACAAAGAGTTTTAAGTAAACATGAGCGAAAAATAATATAACATGATCTATATCTCTTTGGATGGGCTTAATGCCTCCAAAGCTTTCTTTGTTCATAAACCAAGGAAATGATTGTGCTTTGGTAATGGTTTTATAGCTGTTCATGCACACATAGATAGATTATGGTGTATTTCCCAGCAGTTCAGAGATTACGCTAAATATGTAGAGGTGTTATCAGTTAGAATCTTAGGTTGAGCAACATACTGACTTATTGTGTAATACTTGATTGTAAATCCTTGGAGAAGTTGGAGTTAAATGAAAGAAATGTTTGTTGAGATGATAATATGTCCTCTCTTATTATCAGGTAGCAAGATTGGAGTATAATACAAAGATAATCAGCAGACTGGTTGGTTCACCAAATAGAGGATGTATGCTCCTGGCAGCTACCATTGTCTTTCTTGCTCTGGTCAGAAGTAGAAGGTAAGAAGCAAAGGTCATCCAACAGTCAATAAAATCATATCCCATGATGTAACTGCAGTGAACCGTTCTCATACCAATCTTACACCTACCCTATTCTCAGGTTTAAGCCTTGTTAAGGTTATTATACACCCAACTGAGGAAGAATTTAGACCCTAAACTTTATTGGTCTTTAAAAAAAAAAAATCCTTTTAATGAACCATTATGCTTCCTCATGCAGATGTAAAATGTGAAATTCAGATAAGGGAATAACAAACAATTCAATCAATTTAAATCTAGTACAGAAAAATGAAATTCCTTTTTTTTTTAAATCTCTCTCTAACTTCATTGTAGGGTGGAGGCTTTTAGTTTGGTATTGTAGATGAATTATTTGTATTTGATGTGACTAAGACTTTTCATAAAATACAGAAAGAATGATACATTTATTGATATACTTTTCTTTAAATCATAATTACTACCTGTACAATTCAGATATGAATTTGATGTTGTTTATTTAATAAAATTATATTTTTAATGATATTTTATCTGTTCATGTATGATTCAGCCTGTCAGAGCTCTGTAATGCATAATTTATTAATCAGAATGAAAGTTTATAACTCTTGAAAGAAGTGAAGGTAGTGTATATATTTTCTGATGAAGAATATAACAGATGCAAATTTATCAACATTATGTAAAAATTGTATATCATTACCAGATTCCAGCTAGCCATTGGCACTCAATACACATGGGCGCTTCTAGAAACAGACTTGGTCTGGATGATAGGAACAGGTCTATTAGCTGTTGGGATTATTCTTGTCATATCTAGTTTCTTTGCTTTGGGATTCTACGGAACATATCTAGGTAAGTAGATAGATACACAGGCACAAGATTGGGAGAGATAAATGGAGAGACAGAAAGAGATAGATTTAAAGAGAGAGAGGGAGGGGTAGGGAGAGAGGGAGAGAGAGATAGAGAGAGAGAGAGAGTTGCTTGGGGGTGGGGGAGGGTGAAAGGGAGGGGGATGGGGAGAAAAATGAACACAGAAATAGAAATAACACAATAATGTGGAAAACAGACAAACTTGTAAATGGTAAGAAAAATAAAACACCAAAAGAGATAAGGAAATAGACATGAGTAAACAAGGTAAAAAATGCAGCTTGGCAGGATATACATGAATAATCTTTCATTTTTTAACCTGTGGAATATACATTTATCTAATGAATCTACTGCAGATATGAACATGTCATGAATAAGCGAGGAAAAATCATGTGATTATGTTCTTTCAATAACCAAAAGAAGAAATATTCTAGCTGTGAGTAGTGTAATTATTTTGATAAATGTCATACCATATCTATGATTTCTAATAATCAGTCTGACTTTTTAAATGATTCATCAGGTGGTTTGTTTTGAAATAACAAAATGTAATTAATAATACCCAAAAACAAACAAACAAAAAAAAAATGCTGAAATTGCATACTCTGAAATCAAACAACATAATAATAATAACATATATAGCGCTTGATACATCAATGATATCTCTGAGCGCTTTACAATATATGTACTTAAATGGGACTCTATATTGAAGTAATCACTCTCTTTGCTTTTTTCTCTGCTTTTTTTCTCTGCTTAGTACATAGCTATTACCTTCCTATCAAATGTATTTGGCAGATGTATCATGCAGTTGCAGAATTTACTGTCTGTTATGAATTTGTTGAAATTTCCATTATATTATTAGAATTTGAGACTAGTTTGGAGATGAAATATATTTGAATTATTCCATTACCGGTATGCGTGTAGTTTAATACTTTATTTTTTTTCTCCATTTTTTCCAGGTGATTATTTTGGTATTTTAATGGAGGAGAAAGTGACATCCTTCCCATTCAACGTTGTCGGTGATCCTATGTACTGGGGTTCTGTACTGGAACATCTTGGCATAGCTCTTCAGTAAGTTGACATACTTGTGGTATCTTGGTATAAATTACAAATCAATTCATAATGCTCATTTCATATCATATTGCTATTATATTTGCTATTAGATATTTCCTGCAATACTGTCTCTCTCGGATCTCTTCACATATTTTATCTCTGAAAATCCTGAACAATGGTTTTATTGTTAAGTTCCTGAAATATATTTATATGTACATGTGTAGGTGTATCTCTTTCAATACAACCTTTTTTATATTTTAAAGATTTGAATGCATTGATGGATTATTAGTATATCGATTTCATTTGTGCAACATATTCACCTTTATTCAAGTTTCAGTAATGTAACGTTTTTTTGTTTAAACATAGAAGCTATTCATTGGAGAGTTTGTTTAGGGGAGAGAAAAACAACTTTTTAATATGCTCAACAGACTTGATATATAATGACTCACTAACATTGTCTTTAACAGCAATGGATAAATTGTGCATATTCCTTCTTGCAAATTTCATATTTCAGATTGAGGCTGTCTACACTATTCATGATATTTTGTTGATCAAATATCTGTGCCAAGTTAATAGATATTTCAATTATCTGTTTGATATCATTCTTTTTATTTGTATTATTTCATGCTGTTTTATCAACAGGTTGACAATAATTTACCCCTTTATCCTCGTACAAATTAACAGTCTGGGACAAATGCTGATATATATTATACTCTTGTTTTGTGTTTTTCTTCTATGTAATGTTCTCCTTTCCCTTCTTTTCCATATTTTCTCCTTCATCCTCATGGTGTTGATTTTCTATTGAACTAACCAACGTCTTCTTTTCTTTTCCTTTCCGTTTCTCCATGTACCTTGCACAGGTCTGCAAGTCCATCAGGTCTCTTTTTAACGGCTGTCGTCGCTGGCATGTACATCATAGCGATGCGATTTGAAGGACCTTTTACATCCAAGATATATGCAGAGAAGGCATTGGAGGAAAGCAAGAAAAACAAATAATCTTTGTTATTTTATGTTCATTAAAACTTAATTAGTTCCTTCAGTTAAACTGCATAACCAAAAACATGATTTGTAAAGACAATATCCCATGTTCAGAAGTTTTGAATGAATTTTCTTAGTTGTCAGAGGATTTTAATTTATAGGTCTACCATTTTGTGCTGTAGTTATATTAATGCACACTTTGTACATTTGAACAATAAATAAGTGCTGGTTCTAAGCGTAATCTCATATGAGAAGTATGCGCTCTGTTACTTATATTTGTAATCTTTGATTTCAAAGCTTTTTATGAAGAACAATCAGCTGTTTGTAGACATCAAATTAATGATGTAAATATCACCTGTTTTCTTGAAGATCTCTCTTCAACTGATTTGCAAGCTAGGAACCAAGCCTGGTATATAAGAAATTCACAAAGGTTTCTTCTCATATTTATAGTACTTGTTTTTTACTCAAATGAAACCATTTATAAGAAAAATCATAAACCAAACAGAACACAAAAAGAATTTCACAACAAAATTCGTCATTTTTACACAAACATGATACTGGTGTATGTAATACCAGAGGAAATGTAAATTTGTCAAAGATTTGTTTAAAGAAAACATGACTAAAACTTGGAGAACTATTAACAATGTTCTTCAAAGAAGGAAATATCAGAAAAGTGCCTTTGTGTTTTAGTATAACATTTCAATTATAAGTGATTCTAAAGAACTCGCTGAGAGGTTTAGTGATTATTTTTAAAGGATTTTTTTGTTTGAGCAACATTCTTGAAATAGAATATCCTCCCAATTTCAGTATTACATGATTTTCAACTTTTGTGTTTGTATTTTGTATTTTGTATTTGTGTTTTTATGTATTCATTTTATCATAACCTGTAATAAACATTTTTTGTAAGACCTTTCAGAGCAACAAAGATAATCATAGATATAATACCAGCATTTCAACAGACACTCTTGAAATAGATGGCATTTTTCTTTTCAAATAATATCTTTATTAATGTAAAGGACCCACTATCTCGAACAAAGTACCAAAAAAATTAAACAGTGTGCAGTTTTAAGCATAATCTAAAACTTCACCTGATGCCAAAGCTTTGAACAATTGACAACTGCCTTTTTTATGTTTGTATTCACTATTGTGTTATTTCTTTGTCTCATTTTTTGTGTTAGCTTTTGTATTTTGTATAGGATCATCTACTTATACGGTCTGTAACTTTTTCACGATCCGACCACTTCATAATTTCCTTTGGTGTATCTTCCATTGATTGTCTTATCCTTATTTGTAAGAAATCTTAATTTTATTGTATTATTTGACTTTGCATGTTTTTATTAAATTAATGCAGTGAATCAATTCAAATAGATCAAAACCTTTTTCATTTTAGGTAACACAGTTTTTTTAAAATTTAATTAAGCTGCAAATGTGGCTACCGGTACTTTAGTTCTTTTTGAGTTACCAGAACGATGTATGTGTATTTGTTTGAAACATTTCCCTGCAATTTGGGTGAAATATTCTTTCCACATTGCACTCTCAATCATACCTTTTGCATGATGTCGTTTTGATTGTTGGGTTGTAGTTCCAATATTCTTATCAATCTTACAACATAAAACAGATCTAATTTCATGAATTGCCTGGCTGTTGATCTTGTCAAGTATTTTGTTCTAGATCAATGCTTTTAATAGCTGTTATAAGCTTTTCCAACATGTGGGGAAACATTTTTCCTAACCCAATATGCCCAGTTGTCTGTATTTTGATAAGCTTACATTGTTATAGATGGAACTACTGCTGGTAGAGTGGGATATTATTTAAGAGGGAATACATTGACCTACTAAGTCTTGTTTTGTGGATTCGTCGCATTTTATGCATATTATAGGTATGACCTCTGTTCACTTAGAAGTTGCACTCTAGCATCAAGAACTCTTTTCAAAATGGCTCTTTGACAAAGTTTGCAAAACATACTGCAGATTTGACATTGATTCCCTTTGAAAGTAAATCCTTTGATTGTGTACAAATAACTTTATCACAAGTTTCATCACAAGTTTAATCACCAGTTAGATGAAATTTTTTTCTACCAAACTTTTCAATATAATGGAGAACAAAGGATAACAGAATTTGTGTGTGAAATTACACAGTTTGAGATATGTTGTTGAAATTATGTTACGCAATGACGAGAAACATTTATTATTGAATTTCAGCAACTATTGCATATTTTTGTATTTATACACATATGGTATTGGTTTTCTGATATACATGTAGAAAATAATTGTCTTTGTGCTTTCATCCAGTAATACATTCATTTGATGTAGTAAAATTGATAATGAAGCTGGAATGAGGAATGTATGGTTATATCAAGCTGAGATATTTAGTACCAACTGGATAGTAAGTGCACTGAAAATGTAAATGATATGTTTACCGTAAACAAAATTGGAGAGGAATAAATGGTCTAATGGAATGTGTGCAAACTACACAATCTTTAAAGATGAATTTGTTTTTATTATGAAATGTATGAAAATCAAATTATTTGCATGTACTTCCATTTCAGATGATGAACGATATGAATAAATTTGTACTGAATTTTTTCCTAAAACGATTTTGAGCATTTCACTTATTGAAGTCATTGGAGTGTAGTGTGACATGTGAGTCTTATATTATTTGAAGAGGGCGACATACTCTTTCATGACTCGGTGTGGAAATGATTTTTAGGGATATCATTTTTGCTTTAAAGATCTCCTAAGCAATTAGGTGGTTAAGGAGAAAGAGAAAGAAAAGGCATTACCATTCTTTATGCAATTTGTCATTTTTCAAATATCTTGAAATCAGTAAAAGGCAATCTAGAGCGGCTTTAGAATAGATTTTTCAGAACGAAAATCACTGACATTACTGCAATAAATGAAAAAAGTAATCCAGTGAAGATTTTTTTCCTTCCTTTTTGTATTTAAGTTCATGATAACCCTCTCCATCCGATCCAATCTCAAAGGCATTTGTAATAGTGCATTCTCTTTACAGTAATGAAGTGCTGCACACATCGCTCTACACATTTGGCCTGTATTTTAATAATCTCTCATCAACAATTAAATGAAAACTACTCATGTTAACACTTCAATCATTCACATATATCCTTTATTTCTTTTTAAAAGAAATTAATCAATCTTTCCCTCTTGATATTTCACATAGTCAGATATGTGTGGTGTATATAAACTATGCTGTCATTAGAATGAATACAATTCAAATAAAAAATGGTTTGTTTTATTGAAAATCATCTCACAGCCCGAAGACTGAATTGTGTGACTTTTTACAAATTAATAAAAACATTACAATACAATAAATACGTGCAAAATCAGACGTTACATGATATAAATTTGTTCAAGTTCATAGTAAAAATATAAAATATAAAGATAAATTGGATCTGATTCGAACAAGGACAGGTTTTTCTATAAGTAATATCAAGCAAATTTAAATAGTTCTTTCCTTTTTGTGAAATCTATGCTGATGTTCTTTAATGCATTATCTATGGTTGCTATTTTGGGTTTTCTTTATTCCCATCAGGCTTCTCGCTATGAGTATAGGACCACGTTTCTAACAAGGCTCTTCGGATCCAAGAAGATAGCCTGCTCAGTCTTCTGTTGTATCATTGCAATCTTAGCTCTGTTCAGATTCAACACGTAAGAAATATAGCTAAAATCATTCTTCACATTATCATCGCCATCTTGGCTGTGCTCAGATTTCATACGTAAGAAATAAAGTTAAAATTATCATTCTTCTTGCTGCTTAAAATGATGATTAGTGCAGAGTAAAACGTATTGCATCTTTTTTCCCTTTTGTTAATTATAGCACAGGTAGAGATGTTTGATAAAACATGAATAAGATTGATAATTAAAGACGTTGACAAGAATCTAGAATATGAATTGTTAAGTTTTGTTAATATTAATGACCACAATGTAGAAATTTAATTCAATGAAGAAAAAAAAATTCCATTGCCTTTAACCTCTTCAGAGGAAGGATAATGTTTGGAGAAGTATTTCATGTGGCTGGCAGAAGAGGGTTAGCCAGCGTACATGTGGTGCTGTTCTGCTAAATGTGGATGCACACTATTTTGGTTAAGCAGAAAGTTGTAAGCATTAGAAATACACAGATATAATCTTATTTGATATGAAACTACCATTCATTTTCATTTTTTTAAATTATTAGTCAATAAAGAGTGAAATCCCTGACATTTGAAAAATGCTATAACATGTATATTAGTTTGTACACAAGGCTCAATTAAGTATATGAATTATTTTGACGAGTGTTTGTTTCATGATTATTCTTGAATTAGTTTCTACCATGCGGTGACTCCTCAGGAATCATGGCCTCTTTTGGATCATATGGTGATCAGGACGATAGGACAGGCCCTGACAGCATCTGGAGTCGTCATGGCTACTTGGGCCGTTGTTGCTCTCAACTTCTATGGATATGGTTTTGGTGAGTTTATTGTAGAGTGTTCCAGAAGTTCGGAGTGACCTTGGAGAAATGAAGGCTATTAACTCAAGATAATATGTGTGTTTGTTTACACATAAAGAGGGAGTAGAAAGAGGTAGGGAGGAAGGGAGAGAGGGAGAGATGGAAGGAGACATGGAGAGAGCTAGAGAGAGAGAGAGAGAGAGGGGAAAAAGAGAGAGAGAGGGGGGGGGGGGGGAGAAATAGAGAAAAATAGACAGAGAGAGAGAGAAGGGAAAAGAGAAAGATATAGAGGGAGAGAGGGGGAAAGAGAGGGAAAGAGAGAGAGAGAGAGAGAGGGGGGAGAGGGAAAGAGATAGAGAGAGATTGTAATATTAGCTATTACTTATTGAAGATTACATACCCGCATATTTGCATTGAAAAAACTAAAAGGAATGTGAAAATATTGAATACTAGACGGTTGATTTTTTTTTAAAAATCAAATTCGTCTTATACTGAAAAGAGAGGAAGAATGATGTTAAAAAAAATACATTATAAAGAAAAGAAAGAGACACAAAAATAGATATGTAAGATCAAACTCTGAATAAACACCATCTCATTATAATAATAACTGTATTGAAAGATGGGTTAAAATTACACAAGTAGCTTTTATGAACTGATATTTAAGTACAATAACATTTTAGAAATGGAGGTTGGAAAGATTAAAGGTTGATGTAGGAAATGGGAATATATATGTAATAGCAGTATAAGGTATCATAGTTTAGGTGATTCATATTGTCTGTGTCCTGTCTTTTCTTTCTTCTTTAAACTAGCCGATTCTTTTGATATTCTGATGGAGGAGCGGGTCACATCTTTCCCATTCAATGTCTTCAACAATCCCATGTATCTGGGCTCAACTCTGGAGTATGTAGGAGCTTCACTTGTGTAAGTTCTCTTGTATTACTCTCTGGATAAATCACCTGGTATAGCCTGTTGCTTGTATTAATAAATAAACTTTCTGTTAAAAAAAAGATATATATAGATAAATGCAGGTAGTCATAAAAACATAATTTGATATTACAACAAAAAATTGTTGGTGTTTGATCTTTCTGTCCTTGTCATTTGATTTCCCTTGTGTTCAAACACAGATATTATTCCATGTCGTTAAATTTCAATTTATGAAATAACTACTTATTCAGGGGGTGTTCCACAAAGAACCCAAGTCAAACTTAACTCTAAGTTGGACTTAAAAATTATGGAGATGAGCCATGCATTTGTAGCCTTAAAATAAAATATATTCAAAAGCAAAAATTCTATTATTTTCAGACCTTTCATAAATTCTACCCCAAGAACATGAAATCTCCTTGATGATAGAAAATATGAATGATTTGAATCAACATTTTAGAATAACTTTTCCAAAATATTTTCAAAGATGCTAATGGCTTTCCATAATTGTTAGGTCCAACTTGGAGATAAGTTCAACTTAGGATCTTTGTGAAACACCCCCTGATCAATTTGAATCCAGTCAAATAATGATCTAGAAAAAAAGGGGGGAAAATGATGTTAAGGGTTGATTAATACCTTAAAGATTTGATATCTTGAATATATTCGAAAGCAATACACTAGAGGATTTCAAATATTACAATTAATTTAGATCAAAAACTGTACCCCTTTCTAAGACAGGCATTTTGAAGATGTTTTTGTTTTGTATCTCTTTTACAGGGCGGCTAGTCCAGCTGGTATGTTACTGTCTGCATTGATAGGCGCTATGTATCTAATAGCTCTACATTTTGAAGAGCCTTTCACTGCCATGATCTATGCTGACAAAGCAAATCAAAATATTCGCAAAGAGAATTAAGTAGGTCTTTCATCGTGGAGAAGGGTAAATGATTCACCTTAGATACTGGCTGTATAGAAGTGGCAGTATTCTCAAGATTTCAAGAATGCTGTGTTTCAAATTTAAACAAAAAATCATTTTAAAATTTGCAATGGCAAGACTTGATGTTAATACTAGTTCAAGTTCAAGATCAAAATGATAAGGATTGTCTGTAGGTTTGATTCAATTTGCATATAATGAAAGTATTATGGGGATAACCTTGTTCCATGAAGTTTAATGGTACTTAGCCAGAAAAAATATATATAATACATAATGATATGTATAATTTAATAATAGAATAATATAATTTATATACCTCACTTAAGAAATCCAGCCATCTGATTGGTCGAATTGCATTCATAAACTTCAACTGTTCCTGTAAAATTCTCGGTAACCATGCTTAAAACATTTCAATATTTTTAATAACCATGGTTATTAAAAATAGTTGGTCAGCCTCCATGGTTACCCCATAGGTTTACATGTTAAAAAATGGTTTGAGCGATGGAGGATACCGTATGTGTGCGAAGGATTGGTCGGTAATTTCAATACAATTGAATCTCGATCGATCTTACCGACAATTTTATCTTGCATTGTTGACATGAAGACGAAAATAAACTTCCAAAAACAAAAAAACAACATCTGCCGATAGATCTTGATCTAAGTTCGTGCCAATATGCATTGCAAAAGTAAAAGAAGGGTCCGTTTCATGGAGCTTTTGCGAAGCATCCCTCACGCGGAGCCGTTTTCAATTCATTTTAATGTATATATTGGAGAAAACTGCCAAGCATGTTAACGGCGCGCGATAGCCTAGTGGTCTAAGCGTTGGTTTTCGATACACCTCTTGTTTTACGCAAGAGTTCGAATCCCGTCTTCGACAAAAATGAAAATATATTTTTTATTTTTTATTTTTTAGTCTATTTTTTTTTGGCATATAAAAGTATTAATGACTGCTTTAATATTCGAGAAATAGTTGTTTTCATACGCTCTCGGGAAGGTTACAATTGGGCTATTCCCCTCGGCAAGCCTCGGGGAATAGCACAATTCTAACCTTCCCTTGAGCGTAATAAAACAACTATTTCTCTCAAAGCAGTCATTAATACTATAATATTCTTATTTTCTCTGTCTTTTGGCAGTGGCTAGTGAGATATTTTTGTGTGTAGTATAATCATGTGTCTAATCAGCCCAGGTCTTCATGCGCAGTGATCAACCAAGCTAGATCACTTTTCTTTGCAAGGGTAGTTTAATTCAGAAATTTAATTCAGTATAATTTTTGTAATATATACTTATGATTTCATTACGTTGAAACTTCTGATGTTAACTTGTACCAACCACCTAAAAATATCATTTGTTTATAACTGGAATGTATAAAATTACTCTTAAAAAACCAAACTTGGACTCTGTGCGGGGCCTTATTTTATGCAAGCAGGGAACAGGAGTGGGTCCAGTAGGGTATGCCCAAATCGCTTTTATATTAATTGAGAGTGTATCTGGACTTGCAAAATCTCTTTACAGAAGTTATTTTTGCAGATCATATTTTAAATATGTATCATTATGACAGGGAACTACTTAAATACGAAACAAAATAGTACACTATAAGTGATGTTTTCCAATGTTATGCTCCAATTGAAAGGTGCTAATACCATGAAGTTTTCTTCCTACACTTATCTATGTAATGTGTGTGATGATAATGTGTGTGATTACAATGTGTCTGATGAAATGATCTATGAGATATTTGGTTGAGCAAAAAGTGTTTTTATTTATTCACCCTTCCAGCAAGTGTTGCTATTGACTCCAGACTTACGCAATTTCGCAATTTAAAATTTTGAACAATTTGGTTGGTGCTAAGTAATGAATGGCTAGCATGTATAGGAAAAAAAATGATTAACTCAGCTCATTCTGCACTTTGTCACCTGAGACAATAATCATTTATTTTTCACATGTCTGAAAACAATTGCTTTCTGGAATGCACTTTTCAATTTCAACTTGGAGTTACCCTACTTGCTTTTTTTGTGTGTGACAAGATTTTGTTTGGAATTAATGAACCTAGAAGTCAAGTCTCAAGCCTCTTTGGCATTTCATTTTCTCACATTACTTGGCGAACATTTTATTTTGCGATGTAAATATCTATATGTCAGTCCCAGACTGAAACATTTTATATATTATATTGTGTCATACAAGTCCACTGAGGAATTTATTGCAAAGAGGAGAAAAACAAAATTGAGAAGCATATGACAAAGTGGCAATATATCAGTAGGTTTTATTGTGTTTTGTAATGTGTAAAATAACCTTTCTGCTCAAAGTTTTTAAAGAAACACAGATTTTCATTTTCATTTTGTGTCTTGTGATGTCTTATGTTTCGTCATAAAATGAATAAATGTCAGATTATATATCGTGTTAAAATGAATTACACTATCTTTTTAAAGTTGAAATTGTAAATGTGTAAAACAGCAGCATTGTTTTGTATTTTTTATGTTGATGTTCTGACAAAAAAAAACTTTCAAGATTAAAAAAAAAAAAGACATTTTACATTTACTAGTTTAATAGCTGGGAAATTACATCTTTTTCATGAGGGTGACAGGTGGTGCCTCTGCAATTGACAATGTTGGTACCTGAGCGTTCCATTTCATGAAAGGAATTATTAAAACTACTTCATATAAAACCATGATTTTTATTTTCACAGAAAATGGAATTTTTATTTTTGATTTGAGGTTAAGAATTGAGGCCCTTGCTCACGATCCAGAGAATACGTACCCAGACGTTAAAATGTTTAGTGATGTGGATGGATCTAAATGACAATCTTTAGTTGTTTAAAATGTGCCTGCAATGTGCAATTGGCCAATCGAATGTAAAGGTGATCTATATGCATTAGATATAATAAATAATACAGGCATAGTCCTTTTTTATTACATCGTGGTACTCCTAAAATACAGACAATGCACAAAGTTCTTCTGACATCAATTCTTTCTGATGTTATAAAGTGGATGCAAATGGATGGTGGTGGTATTTACCAGTAATGTTCAAGCTACCTCACTCATTTTTGTTTTATGAAGCATTTTGTTTGTTATTTGTACTTCTATTCAGTACTGTACAGTTTGGATACCATAGTTTGATTCTGTATTTATATGTGTACGTCGCACATGCAGTATTATCCATTGTAACATGTTAGATATCTTGTGATCAGTGTTTTATGCTTTATTTAGAATTGAAAATACTATTAGTCTTGATGAAATGCCGACTGATTTGTAAAAAAAAAAAAATCATTCATTGATTTGATTATGCCCGAATCTATATTTAGTGCAGTCCCGCTTAATACACCCTTGTATAAAGTAGAACACAAAAACACTCAACCCCTGAAAGTTTGCTATAGAATACCTGTATTTTCAAGAAATTCTTAGTCTCCAGTTTTAGGATTTATCCCTCAATTCACACAATTATGAATATCTTGCAGAAGAAATTGTTTCCAAACTTATAATTCATAGATGACCTTTTGGGACTCAAACGAAAAGTATTTAAAGAAGGTAAGAGTTGGCCTATATGGTCGTCTCATAATTTTCAAAGCCAATACTGGTTAAAGAAAAAGAAATAGTCGTTCATTTGATTTAAGACCAAGCAGATGCACCAATAAAAGATATTTTGAATCAATCTGTTATCTGGTCTGGTCTGGTCTGGTTTATCATTGTAAGTGGACAGATTTTTTAAAACAAAATCTTGTATTCCGTTGTGCATTTTAAAATAAATCTACCATTCCCCATGATTCTCCATCTGTCTGTCTCTGTCTCCCCATCTCTCTCTCCCTCCCTCTCACACTCTGAGTCTCTGTATCTGTAGGTCTCCCTCTATCTCTCTCACACACTCTTTGTATCTGTCTCCCTCTTTATATCTGTCTTCCTCTTTCTCTCTCTCTGTCTGCCTCTCTCTCTCTCTCTCTCACACGCTTCGTATTTGTCTCCCTCTTTCTCTCCCTCTCTCACTCTTTATATCTGTCTGCCCCTCTTTCTCTCTCAATATACAACTGCCCTTTTCCAACTCTCACTAAGTCTCTTTCGTCTCTCCACAATCACTCCAGATCCCCCACCCCATCAGTTGTGTAACTTAAACAAGGGGCCTGAGCAAAAATCCTACAAATACGCTGTCTCAACCCAACATACAAGAAATTTATTGAAGGGTCTTGCCTGTTATTCTTCTTCTCTCATGACCAACAGACTCTCTCTCTCTCTCTCTCTTATACATATTTTATCAAATGAAATAAACCATGTCAAGCATTCAGGGTAGGTAAAAAGAGATGGCACATTTATTTCCTAAACGAGAAGCATATATACATTTGAAAGATGCTGGGTTGATACCAAACAGACAGATTCTTCTTAAAAGACTAAAAAATAAAAGAGTTAAAAAAAAAGGAAATCATGAAATATTATTTAAAATTTACAGGAGGAATAATAGTTGGGGTAGAATACAGGCTCACAGAAGTTGGGGCCAATCCTTCTGTAAAATGGAAGTTTCAAATCCAGACATATTTTTGATGGCATTGATTAATATAAAAAAATGTTTCAAAAACAAAAGGCTGACCAGTTATTGTTCTGTGTGTATGCAGTAGTTTTTAAGTACTGAGCCTTGATGGGATCCAGGCCAATTAAATTTTCTACACGTACGTTGCTTATAACTGCAATGTGATGGAGAAAATGCGGAAAGTATTACAATTATTTTTGAAGGAAATTAATTACTCACCCTTTACTTTACTTGGTAAACTAAACTCTTTTCTCTTGACAGTGATAATCTGAGATGTTCTAAATATTTGGCAATTGATTTCGAGTTACCGTTTTAAAGATAATATGGATTGATTAATTAGATAACCTGCTTCACATTAAGTGCTTTACACTTAAAAGATTTTATCTTTGCACAAATTCATTGTTTTTCATAAAAAGAATTTGATGACAGCTTTTTCAGAATCTTATTCCCCTTTCACATGGATGCTGTTAATTGTGTGAATATCTGAATGATATGGACATTACATGAATTGAAAGATCTGGCCATCTTTTATCTGAAAGATATGAGGGGTGAATTTGACAATGGAAAGCACAAATAATATGGTTATTCCTCATATAGAGAGACAGATAGAGAAATAAAAATTAATCATCTACAAAAATATCTACTAGATTCTACAGATTACTACCATGTTAAAAACATAAAAATCAAAATTGCTTGGCCATTCATTCACCAATATGAAATCATTTATCAATAATGATATAAAAAATGGCCCTTTCCTTTCTTTACCAGCCAACATGGCTTATTCTTCATAGCTTGAAAGTGTCATAATCCAAGATAGCGAGAGAGAAGAAGCATCTAACATGTTTTAGAACTTAAAACACAACGAAGGAGATAAAAAGAAGAGCAATTAACAACACATAAGAAGAAAGCACATTTCTACAAAAGTGACAGGACAGAGCAAGAACAAAATTCCCGAAACCTTGATTTAGAGTGTGCCTATCTCTTCATTTACCTGGTCATAAATAAGTTAACCCCTTCTCGGGTTAGAGTCACAAAATATATTCCAAATTGACATCATCTGTCTCCTCTATCTTTATCTCTCTCTCTCTCTCTCTCTCTCTTAATGAGATAGGGAGACAGAAGAAATTTATCATCTTACGTCATTCATCGTCTAAATGAAACAATAATCTACAACATTTACAGTTGTAATACATACACAAGCATCTTAGCAAAAAATCACTCATGTCATAATCTACACTTATTAATCAATGTAGCTACTAACTACTGGAGGTTCCTTTCCCCTTTCACCTTTGCAGCAAAAAAGAAAAAAGAAAAAGGTAATAAAAAGAAGAGAGAACGGAGCACTTGTATGATGGACCCTTGAGATTTAGAAAACTGCACTGTTTTTTTAACCCCTCTAAGAAATACATGTCTGTACAATCATAATACTTTCAGGCTTATCCCAAATAAAATTGAGTAAAAGCAAAATCATTTATAACTTATAGTGTTATCACATTGAAAAAACAATATAACACTTGTGAACAATAACATTAATTAAAAAATCAATCTCATAAATATGCATTTTCGTTTTTTCCCTTAAATTTCTGCTAAGAAAAAAAGACATAAGTAAAATCATTATGCATTGAATGCATGGACATATCATATGGAATGTGATTTGTCAATTTCATGAGATGATTTTATCAAAATTATTGAGATAAATTGCAAATTTTGAGAATTAATCTATAAAATAAAAAATAAAAAACCATTGCAAAGCAAGGCAAAGAGAGGGTAGTTTTTATGTTGATAAATTGGAACAATAGTTTCAAATATTTTAGTCACAAATTTCATGAGTACCAATGAATCAAACATCTTGTTACAAACTTGGTGCATTTATCTGGATGTAGCAAAAGGCCTCGTGGAAACAGAATTATGAACAGTGATCATGAATAAAGGGTCGTAAAGTAAAATGGAAAAGGGTTTTTATTTCTACTTTTAATGGCAATATTGGTGTCTTCAGAAGAGTTTCTAGGAAAGTAGACAGTGTATGTCAGGAAGGATTTATACCATTCTTATGGTAAATATAGACTTTGAAAAAACTTGGATTTGTATGGGATCAAATCTCTTTGTTTTTGGAATCCTAGACAATGGGTAGACCCTGGTATGAACTTCCTCCTGATATGACAACCAAATTTGAACAGTAGACAAATAAACAAATAAATATACCACTGAAATCATAAATACAACTTGAAAAGAAAGCAATACTGGACAATGAAACTCAATAATTTGGGATGTAAAAAGGCTACTACTCGAGCTGAATTATTCTCAATGATTGAAATAGCACTTTCTCTCAAGATACATAACCATATCTTTGAATAATTTAAATATAAAATCAGGGTCAATGAAAAAGTCATTATTCACTAAGATGACATGTAAATTAATTAAAATGCCTTATAAAGGTACATGATCATATCTTTAAATAATTTAAATATAAAATTAGGGTCAATGAAAAAGTCATTATTCACTAGATGACATGTAAATTAATTAAACTGCATTATAAGGTACATGATCATATCTTTAAATAATTTAAATATAAAATCAGGGTCAATGAAAAAGTGATTATTCACTAAATGACATGTAAATTAATTAAACTGCATTATATAACTTCATAATGATTAAGTCAAACAATGTACACTGCCTAATTACCTCATTTCTAATTTATTCGTATTAGAAAGGAGAAGTTTGTCCAACATAATGGTAGATTAACAGGAGGTCAAGGTTTTGACTTTTGACATTCTTCTCTTTCTTTATCCCTCTCTTTAAATATTTGTTTTAAAGTATTCTATTTTGAACACTCTAAGCATTTCTGCCAAAGTTTGTCAACCACAATTATTGATTCCAATCTTTATTTCTGAGCCTCTACATTTGTTAACTTGTGAAACTCAATACGGCTTTAGATTTGATCATGTGACCAAACTTATGGATCATGTGACTATTGTGTGCCATCATGTGACTATCATGTTGTGACCTTTGGTGACCTCAGCATTTTGACTGGCCCTCTTTTTAGGAGTGAGTTGCTATCCTAAGTAAGCATTACAGTTGGCAGCCAAACCAGGAGAAATTTAGACTGGATATGAGAAGCAGCGTGAGAGCTATGGCAGTTATTATGAATTCATGGGCAGGGAAGAAGATCAATGCACTCAGGATAGCAACATCATTCATTTACCACCAAATTTTTGAGTTTAAGTTAGAACCATGTGTTTTTTAAAACAAGATTGCACCGTCTGTTGAACAAAAAAAAGTTTAAATGAGCAACAACATAGCAATGCTGACCTAACAAACACAAACTTAATGATAAAAGAGAGAATAAATGACAAAACGTATATACCCTCTTGAGAAAGAAATGGTTGATAGTACATTGAGACTAGGCAACGGAAAACAAATAATGAGCACCAAAACATTTCAAAAGGGGAAAACTGAAGGGGATTCAAGTGACTACTATTGTGCAGTGAAACATTTAATATAACAAATGTGATTACCCAGACACAGAAGAAATAAAATATTATTTTACAAAAAAATGATACAGCTGATCCAGATAAAGCTGGATGCAGAAATAAATCTGCCGTCACTACACCTTGTTGTTTTTTTTTCATATTTTTTTTTTCCTGGAAACTTTTTACAACTTTACAGTGACTAACAAGGTATGATGGCAAATGTACTCCTATTTTATGAAACATACAAGAGAACAAAAAGAAGAAACCCAAATACTATGAAATGATATCTGCACACATGTTTCAGGGCTTTAAAAATAAAAGCCATCTGAAAATTTAGAAAGGTATCCTGTCGTGTCTTCATCCAAAAAAAGCTTAGTACCTTCACCGGATATCTGCACTACCCATTAACATCTCTTTTACCAAGGTTTCACCGACGACGTGAAACGCAACATTACAATCTATCCTTCTCTTCAATCATGATACTTTACAATAAGGAGAGACAGGAAAACAATTCATTTTTCTTATACAAAAAATTCTCTCCTTCACAAATATAGAAGAGGTGTTTTCCAATCAAGTTAATGACTTCATCAATGTACATTACAGGCATATATAATTAATAGACTTTTCGATAAAGCTGCACGGCTGCAATACATAGATGTGGTCTACTGGTACAGACCCGCGCAGATCAAGGACATCAGAACAAAGTCAGTGAAAGTTGTTGGCAGTCTGAAACAAAACGACTTGGTCTTGGTTTTGTACTGCTTCCATGTATCCTTTGGTTTAGGGTGAGCTCACTTTATTCTAGTCACAGTAAGATAAAGAGTGATGCTCCGCCCGTCGGTCGGGCGGGGTCTGTAGCGGCAGACTCACAAACGAGTGAGTGGCCGGCCGTTACTGTACAGCAATACTGTCATTATCCTCCGGCGTGAGTGGCTCTAACGGCTGGGCATTCGAGTGCGATAGGTGCGAGAGACCGCTCTTGGATATGTGATCTCCACCTCCCATAGACGATGGGGAAGGGTTGAGGTCCATGGCTGACATGTGTCCCCCTCCCATAGAGCCCAGATTGGTCTGATGGGGGGCGCCATGGGACATGGAGTTGTCATAAAGATGGTTGGCGTAGCCTCCTGGTTGACCCGATGACTGCCCCAAACAGGACTGCATTCCCCGACCATGGAGGTTATTGCCTAAGGAGTAAATAAATAAAATAGAGGGATAAACTTAACGGGCCATGATTTTCTTGCAATATATCATATATTCCAGTATCTGAAACTCAGAGACGTGTGAAGAGGCTGTAATTTACTTAAGAGAAAGTAATAATGCAATTTTCTGTACCAATTACCTACTATGAAAATTATACACTGGTACATTTGATTCATTAAAGCAACTGCCTTTACATCAGAGTAACAGTTGAGTTCAAAGACAGAGATAAGAAAGGGCAAAAGTCAATGAAGCTACGGATAGAGACAGATAAGACACTAAGGGTTAGTGTGGAATCCTGATGGTCAACACATTGTGGCTCTTCCGAATACAGGCAATTACAAGTGTTGAGTAGGAGCAACATGATTAAATTCTGGTTCGCATTTATAAGTAAGTGAAGTAGTAAATGGAAATGAGCTTATTGTAATCCTGTCAGCAACCAATGAGTGCTGAAAAAAATCTTTCTACATTCCCTTTTTCCAAAACATACAAAGTGTATCTATAAGAAATTGGTATAATAATAATAATAATAGTGAACATTTATAATGCGCCATGTCTGTCAAAAAATGACACTCCTGGCGCAGTTGTGTGGAAAATTGTATAATTTGAACAGGATGCATATAAAACACACACAGTACCGTAAATGTATGAATGATATTGCTCAATTTTTTATATATCTGTAACATCGCGACATTGACCTGTAAGGTTTAGCCCCAGATTTACTTTTTTTAAAATTTTCTGTCTTTTCCATAACCAAGAGTTTTTCATAATCTAAATATGTTAAAAGATTAAATGAAGGCTCTAGTCATCTAGGCCTTACATCTAGACATCTTCCTTGATTCTAATGACACTTGACTCAATAACCCATGCCACAAGACCACACCGCAAGCCAATAATGATAAGCCATCACCAACGCGCAAAAGTTACACGTATCGCCTCCCTTTTTACCCAGCCAATAAGTTTGAGGTTATGGTGTTAGATTTCACGGCTCAGGGTCACACTAACAAGAAAACTAGCTCACATCGGATTTCGTTTGTCACTCCGCTCCCAAATATTGACAACCCGCGAATCCTCCAAGGAAAAAAAAGGGCCTCAACAGGAAAGGCATCAATTTAACACTATGATAACCAATATTACTTGTTAAGTTTCCTCAGCAAAATATTACGAGCAGAAAACAAACTGCCCTTCAAAACAGGATGAGGATCAAATCTTGGTCTCCCCACTTGCGATTAAACAGCACTTTTCGTGGGTAGGTCTTTGGGGTTATGCGCTCCTCGCCCAGTCACAGTGGCTCGCGTCTGCACACCTCATGGGAATTGACGTGGGGCAATTGGAACCGAATTCAAGGGGCGTTGTTTCCTGACCCGTCTCTTTCAGTAATGACTTGGTGTAGCCGGCTTAGCGTTTATTGGTCATGGCAGGATCAGCCTGTACAATCATAGGGTTTCTAGCCCGAGTTTCACCCTGAACTGCAGACAAAGACACACCATGCTGCAGAGCTGTTTTTCATCGGGTTAACTCTTAAACGATTTCTTCCTGTAACTTGTCACTTCCATGTACTACAGCCAGGTCAGAAATATTTGGAACCAAAACGATTACCCCTGAACATAGATGTAACAGCCAAACTTCAAAAAAAGGCCAGAGAAAGATTCAAAGTGACAGAACACATCCTCCACCTCAAGCCACAACAGTTTGTTCTATTTGCCAAAACAATTGCAAGTATTGACTTGAATCTGCCTCTTGTATTTCCTTTATACCTCAAAACTGACTGTACCTCTACTTGACACTTTACAAATAGTTCATTCCAAAACGGGGCATGCAAAAAAATATGTTTTTAACTTTAATCTACAAACAAAAACAAATATTATACAATAAATGCTGCTGTTTATGACCGAACTGGAATTCCCATCCACCATTTAGAGAATATTGCTAACCTAAGAGTCTCATTGCAACCATCAGAGCCCCTGCTTGCTGAGTTAATGCAAGAGGGTGTTCTGAGAGAAACAGAGACTTACCTACCTGCTAGTCCAGACTGTGAGACCAAGGGATCAGAACCAGGACCTGGCCCTCCAAGAGACCCTCTGTTAGGCATCTCTTCCACTTTCTCTTCTTCTCGCCGCTTAAGGCACGCTGCTTTGGGGTTCAGGTTACGTTCTGTTTAATAGCACAGAGACATACAACCAATTAGTTCGGCTGCTTAAAAATATGATTTAAAACTGAACAAATAATAGCATTCAAGCAAAAATAGATGAATATATGAAAAACTTGATTTATTTCATCAAAATAAAACTTTTTCTGAAAACAATTAATTTTTAGATCTCCAAATCATGGATGATGAACTCCAGAGTCCAACAGCTTGCACAGGTTTACCCATAACAGAACATAACACAAATAATATTTGATTGTTAAAGACATTCTACAATACATACCTTCAACAGTACATGATCTGCATCATCCACGAAAAGCACATACAAAATTTGTTGAATTGTATCTTTAGGGAATAATCCGTTTTTTTAAAGCCCTACTGTACTTCCTGTAGCAAATTGCTCCCTCTATATAGAAACAATGCCTAATTGGTGATCATTGGTCCCCCATGATCCTCTTTTTCTTATGTTAATAGAGAGCTGAGTTGATGAGATAACCACCTGTCCAGTGACCTTGCAGGGTGGTCTAATCCCTCCTATAAACTAGTACAGATGGGCTTTAAATGAAAACCATTTTGGGTTTGGGTTGGAGGAGGAGGAAACTTACCTCTAACTTGATGCTCCAAGGTAGTGATGACTGAGACTGCTGAATGTAGTATGGTGAGCTTGGTTTGGGCCTTATCCTGCTTGAGGTGTAACTGACACATCCTACCCAGTTCTTTGAATGCTTCGTTGATGTCCCGAACGCGGATGCGCTCCCGTGCATTGTTGGCATGACGACGCTCTTTCTCCTTCACCACCTTCTGCTCCGGTGAGAGCCCTTCGTCGTCTGACTCACTCCTACAAAAACAAGAAATAAAAAGACCTTCGTGAATTTCAGTTTGTATCTACTAATTGGGATAATACTGCCCATTAGATAACATAACATAATATTTGTAAAAATACATATTTACATCATTTGAATGATAAATGAAACAATTTATTCTCAAACAAAATTAATTTGTAGGCAGTGCAATAACAGAACAAAGGCAATTTTGTAGAGAAGGCCTTATGAGGGTAACTGATTATCTACAATAAAACGCTCATTCTATGGATATTTTTTAATTAGTAATCTAAATGAAAGGAACAAAAGAACTCAATTTGCATCATTTTGCAAATAATTAGTATTTTGGTTTTAAATTGAACTATGTATTTAGGTCCTAAATATCTATCATATACTAAATGGTGGTTCCAATTATAACCAAAGCCTTAATATTGTGCATGAGACAGTCATTCGAACTGTGTATTTGGGAGTAAACCCTTAAAGAAGAAAAAAAGGGGAAGAAAAAAAAAAGACCAGGTAATATGGAAGTCAGATCCACAAATTTAAAAAGCCAACAAGCTTTTCTACATCATGCCCTAGCTTATGAAATATAGACCAAATCATGACCAATTTGAGCTGAAATGTAAGGGCCAACCGCCTACAGACGTGTGTACCTAATTTCATGATCTGTTTTCAAGATAAACCTATCACTGTATGCCATTTTCATTAGCAGCAGTCCAGGGTGGGCAAAAATCTTGCATGAAAAATCAATTTGCTCATTATGCTCATCTCATTAAATGTGGGTATTAATGTAATAATCATATGTAATTGATCAAGGAGGAAGAAGGCATAGATCTTATTTGCCAGTGGCTCTGTTTTAATGCACAAATCAGCCTTTGACGAGCATGGCAAACCAATACCACAAAACCTCACTACCAGGTCAACGAGTACAACCAAACTAATTTACGTCCTCTCTTTATTCCATATCTTCCTTCCTGTTTTGTCTTATCTCTTTTTTTCTTCTTCGTTTAGATAAGTAGGTCAATAGTTTCTTATGAGAAAAAAACACTGTTGTAGCTCTGCTATTGAAAGACAAATACACATTTATTTGGCACATAAATCCTCTTTCTCCTTGGACTACAATAAACTTATATTAAAATTACAGCTTTTTACTGTATATTTAAAAGGAACAAATATTTATGCCTCCATCAAAATGAATGTTATTCATAATTTTTATAATTTTATGATGAAACTTGGTTGTTTTGTCTTGCCTACATCATACTAATACTCCCAACTCATTATGACCTAAATGCAATAATACGGTCTGTAGGATCCTGTAAGTGGTTCTCAAGCAAGTCATAGGCTAAATTGAGTGAAAGTCACGGCTAGATCTCTTGGGTTCATGCATGCTCCGCTCTGACATGCATGGTGTTAGGTCAGGAAAGCTCTGACAATGTGTTAGGTAAAGAAGAGAGAAAGTACTAACTCTGGTGAGCCAGGATTGAGGAGCAATAGACTTTTGCCCAGGCTTGAGAGCAGCTGCCCGGCGGCGCTAGCGGCACTACCACCACCGCCGCCACCACCAAGGCCGCCACCAATGCCGCCACCACCAATGCCGCCACCACCACCACCACTTCTTGTATCGTTTCTGAATTGGATGAGATAAAACAAGGGCATGGGGTTAGTCACATTTGTATCTACATTCCCCATTCAATCGAATGAAGCAGATTAAACATTTCATCATTATAAATGCTCTGGAAGATTCACATGAAAATTGAACAAATAGATTACATAAATATCCATGCTGTAATCGAAGTTCACAAAATCAAACCATGTACAATACATTTCATGCTTGAACATTTGAATTGAACTCATTCTTGTTCCTAACAAGCCTACTATTAAACCTATTAATCACAAACAAAAGTCTCTGCATATTTCTTTTCATACGGCACCTAGAGAAAGGGTCAAACAGTCAAACTGTTCGCTACCTTATCTAGAAATGTGTTAGGCTGGCAAATTATAAAATTATATACTCAGATACGTGATTTATGCACCCAATGGGCGATTACCTCATCCCTTACAACCCACACACAAGTACAAACTTTCTAGAGCAACTTTGAGGGGGACTTGGATTAAGGGAAGGGGAAGGACCCATAATCCAGTAGACTTCCTGTCATCTCTGTCTCATTAGAGGAAGCCAGGGGATTAAGAGGGGCAATAACAGGGTAATTAGATGGGATTAACAACAAGAGGGTTGTCAGCAGATGACACAAGCGCCTCCAAACCTGCTCTAGTTTAACTCCCTAGACACCATCCATCCTTCTTATCATACATGTATCTGACATATCAAAGTTACTGCGGTGCTCTCGACCTGGCTTTTACCTAACCTTATCCCTTCAAGCTATAAAAGATTACTCGAACGTGAAACTACAAGTTTAACGTTTCTATCAAGTAGGCCGGCCCTCCAATGCCCTTTAGATGAAGCCTTTGGAGTTGATAGCACTTCAAATGTTGAGACTTTGAGGGTTAAGAGAAGAATCATCATGATAGTCTTGTGTCATTCTCAGAGTTCAATTACATCCGATACCCGATCCCAAGCACAGTGTCAATACTATAAGCTGCCGGTGACAGGTCCCATCAATAAGTTTTTCCTCCTCTCATCATTTTCGGCAAGGAGATGAACACATTAATGTTTGGATTTTGAACAGTCACGCTATGCGAAGATTGAGTATAATCTCTTCTACAAGATCATATTCCTACAATGATAGTCATTCCCTCCTAGTAACTCGGAGAAAAATCACCTTAACCGACTTGTAGTTTTTCTAACATAAGATTTTCCCTGTTGCATGTCGAGTAGTGTAAAAGCCAAGAGTCAATAAATACAAAAATTAGAGCAAGCACATATACAAGTTACACAAAGACAGCCTATGCTGATTATCTTTTAGAACCAGTATCGGTTTCTATTAAAAAATTGAAAATATCTTTACTCCTAAAGAGTAACTAATTTCTGTAAGCATTAAAGTTGACTTACGAGGGACAGAATATAAGACCCCTATTGAACATACTTGAACCTCTTTTTGTTTTTCATGGCATTGGCAGCATCTCCTTTCTTCCCAGACTGTGGACCTCCATCTTCTCTCTCGTTATCCAGCATCAATCCTCCTCCTCCACCGCCGCCTCCGCCTCCTCCTCCTCCTCCTTTCGTCTTGCTCTCTTCTGGTTTGGTCTTCTTCTTGGCGTTGGTGTTGGTAGGTGATTTGAGGCCGTTGTCTAGTCCACTCCCCATCATCTCTGTATGCACTGTAACAACAAACAAACAACGTCAAACATCATCAAAACATATATTAAAATATCAACATTTCAAAATTAATATCCTTTGTTAACTTGTGTATAGTATTTCACCTACACCATTTTAGGAGCAAAATGAAAGAAAAATGAGCAATTTTATGAATTGTCACATTTAAACATGAGCAGAAATAGTAGTGAGACTAGTTTTACAATAACAGCTGGTCGGATAAATTCTTTAGGTGGTGTTGGATTGAGAGTGATACATAATTAAAATGACTGAAGCTATGAACATTGTCCCTGGTACAATTGTTACTGAATCTGAAGGACACAGATGGAATAAAGAATATTCCACATGACTACAATGACCACTTTCATCCCCTATCATAAAGTAACATTGAAACAAAAGTGAAATAACAACAAACAAAAGTGAAATAAAGACAAATAAAGACAACAAATAAAAAGGAGCAGATATGGTAAGCTGTAGAGGACAGGAAATAAGAAAATAAAGTATTTACATTCATTTTAAATTTCATACACATTTTGCTCTTCATGTGTCGGTAATCTTTTATATTCATCATTACATGAGGAGTGTGACATTTAAGGCATTTATCTTGCAAACCTAGGAAACGGCAATATGTCTGGCTTCAAAACCTCGGCTCAGATATATGTGAGTTATCGCCGTAGGAAACATTCATTTCGGTTGCATTAGCTTCCCTCTGCAATCATAAACCACTAAAATGTTTGGGAAGTCAATAAATTGCCTTATCACCTTTACACCTCCAGTGCTTGGGCAACACTAAAGAAGTAATCTTATATCCCAAATTTTGGGCCGGCCACTGATTGAATTACGCCTCAATTTCAAACTGAATCTCTGTCGACCTCCGCTATCGAATTATGATTTCATCGGTGAACTTCCTCAGAATCATCCAATCCTCCTCGTCTTACGCCATGCCATGTGAACTTGGCTTATCTTCACCTCTCTGCGTCCCAAAACTGCTGCTCCATTTCAACTTTCTTTCACAAATTCTTCCTTCTATCTTTCATCAAATAAGTTACATTTTTTAATTACCTTTTGATTTTGTTCATGCTGATATACCCTTGAAAATGTTTCTACCTGTATTGAAATAGGGCTTCAAGGCACTATAGATTTCAAATCGACTTTTGACATTTCACAAATCATAGAAAGCCAGAAGGGTATTATCTATTTCATTTGATATGACATATTCTCCTCGTAGCTTATTTTTTTAATATGGACATACAATTTCAGTTTATTTCTTTAAACTAACATTTATTGAAGCTAACATTGAATTCTTGAATCTTTGATCTACCAAACTATCCGAATCGTCCCATCTTTCTTCCCATAGTTGGATGTGCCAATGATTGACAAATTTTGTAAGGACCTTTTCCACTCCGGAGGTCGAGGCGGCCAAAAACTTCCTCTTTGAATTGAAATGTCTCGTTCCCCTCATTGAGGGGGTCGTTGAGGATGTCATTCTAGTTTATTACCAAACATAGGCTACATAGCAGTAACTGCTCCCCCTCTCGCCAGTCTCTCTGTAGTTCCTCCCCCCCCCCCCCTCCCTCCTTCATCTATGTCTCTCTGTTTTTCTTTCTATTTCTCTTTCTGTCTGTCTCTGTGTGTCTCTCTCCCTCTCTCTTTCTCCCCTCCCTCTCTCTTTCTCCCCTTCCCCTCTTCCCCTCTTTCCAGGCCTGCCTTCATCAGCTTGAGTTTGCCAAAAAAAAAATTGTGCCTGTCCGAGCTAGTTTGTGTTAAGCGTATCGGTCAGGTGAAGACGCAATTTCGAGCTTCAGGAAAATATCCCAAGTCTGAAAATAGCGGGTTATCTGGCAAACTCGAGTTGATGAGGACAGGCCTTCTCTGTCTTTCTCTCTCCCCTCTCTCTCTCTCTCTCTCTTTTTATAAAACTGTTCACATTTCTTGATATATAAATCCCTACTCCTCTGATATGCACTGATATGACTTTGTCGTGACAAGGAGGGCATGACTTACCCCATGCCCATAACATGCCAAGACTGATTAACACCAATTCACAATGAGTGAGGGGCACAGGAGGGTAACGGTAACATGCATGATGGTAGCATAGGGGGGCAAAGAGAAGACAGGCCCTAGGTCATTAGGGTCATCAGCCCCTACATATAAGATCAGGATGAAAAGTGAATAATTGGATACAATAGAGTTATCTTGATCAATCGTCTACAGAAACAGTGTAGGCCTCATAATCATCCAGCTACACTTGAAGGTTCCTAAATTCACCTTCAATAGGAAGGGGAAAAAGATGGAAGCCAAGGGCGATTCGCATCCTAAATTTTCATAATGCCCAAGTAAATTAAAAGGGAGAAAGCTGTGATGCAATAGTGTCAAAACAGCTCTTGTGAAAAAATATAATGTCACCTGTGGAGGCCAATAAAGGGTTAACTTATAGAACTTGTATCACTGAACAGAATTAACATCCTTCTGGCTCCAAACACAATATTTTTCACCCTGACTAATTCTCAAATTTTTGAATGAAAAATCATGATAACTGCCTCAGTGCCTTCTGACTGGGTTTAACAACTGTAGACCTACCGCCAGTATCATCGACTACCATACCCCAAGACACATTAGATGCATGTGAGGTCCTGAGAACTCTACTACTGGAACTCTTCAAAACACAGTTGTCATACCAATTCCAAACAAGACTGGCAATTTTTTGTTCTCTCTCTCTCTCTTTCTTTCCTTCCAAGTTTTACCCCCTGGTGGTATATTAAATTAGACTTACAACGAGTTTGACTTCCTTTTAACAGCATAGTACCCTTCACTACTTTCCCAATGTATATTACATTCATGTGAAATGCATATATTCTTATATTTCAGCTGTTGTAGAAAATAATTAATATAATTTTCCAAGCACACTTCTCTCCTTCTATTTACCTATCATCCAGATCCTCAAATACCAAACAACTCTTCAGAGAGATCTATAATAATCCTTCATATTAATTTGTATTTCCTTTTGCTATGACAGTCTGAAATCCTTGTTTATTCAAATGCCCTCCAGGTATATATGACAATGATTCATCGTATTCATTACAGGAAGTATAAACAAGTACAAAGCATTTCCTTCAAATATATGTTGCTTCCCCCAACGCTACTTAGGGCTAAAATTATGACAAATTATTATAATGTGAAATGTGATGGAATAAAGACTTCACCAATGTATTGATTAATATCATGATAATTAACAATAGTCAATAACTGAGAGATTTCATATGTTTACTAGAGATAATTCTTTCAACATTAATCTATTCATTTTGGTAAATACTAGAATAATAAATAAATTTGTGTTTCCTTGCTATCACTGTCTCTATCGCTGCTTCAAAATCTCCTTCCCTTTTCCTCTGTCTCTTCTCTCACTTTTCCTTATCCCTACATTAAATGATCTCCCTTTGACCCCCTTCTCCTTTTTCATTTCTACACAAAATTATACCCCTTTTATATGTAACACTCTCCCCTTCTATGTTTCCATCTCTGTTCCATCCTAATTTCTTACACCTTGCCCCTCTCATGACCTTCCTCAACCCCATCCTCTCTCTCCCCTTCATCAGTCTATATACTATTCTTTAACTAATTCCTTCTTCTTGTCCCCCTCCCCCACCCCACATCCCATTCTTGCTCTCCTTGCAAGATGCAAAATAGACAGATGCTGTAAACTTTGTCATCTGAAAGTACTTTGGGCTCGGATGGAAGGGAAAAATCCATGGCTTATTTGGACTTGGGCTCAAAACATGTTGTCTGACTTGACTGAGGTTGAGATAACACAGGAGAGAGAAGAAAAAAAGCGGAGGTGAAAACTACACGTCTATTCCGGGGCATATTGCATAAATTCACAAACATATCCCTGTTCTGGAGTAGGAGAAATGTTTCTAGAAATGCCGGAGAGATTTGATTGAGAAGTACCACCTGGGATTCATCTGTGTTTCAGGGAAGGGGAAAGGCTTGAACATCAAGGCACAAATGAACTTGAGGTCTCAACAATTTTCAGTCAGGAAGCAAACTATTAACTAACAAATTTATCAGAAAATATATATGAGGGTATACAGTATGCATGTATTGGACTAACTATGTTACTAAATAAAGCCAATGAACCTTTGTTATATAGTAAAACAAATAAAAACTATTGGTTTTTAGAAATTTACAATATAGCCTGGTTCATATGAGTCAGCTTTCCTGCTCTTGACCTCTTTTTTTTTCATGAAAGTTTGTAAAAGTCATGAAACAAAACTAAAATGAAAGCAAAAGGAACTGTATTTCACGAAACGTCAATATAATGGATGCAGGGGAAAGGGGGGGGGGGGGAGGAGCATTGTGTTTAATCCATGAGTCACTGACTTAAATATTTTTTTCTTTTCTTTTTTTTGCTGTCTTCCTAAACGTATGTCTTGCAGAGAAAATTAGCTCAAATTAGCTTGGCTTTCTCAGCAGGTTGCTAGACTTTTTGCTTTCACTCCAGCTGTGTAGAATCTTTCTCTACCTCTCTTACTTTTCATCATGTATTTTGACCAATAGAAATAAGAAAAGAAAAGAAAGTAAAGGAAAGAGAGAAACTGGTTGATTGACCTCTGATCATGACCTCTTTACCATGGTAACCACCCTCCACCCTTAAACATATTGCAAAATAAAAATATAAGAAATATTTACAATTCATGTCTATACAATAAAACTTCCCTCTCACCATTTTGATTGTTAATCAGAGACCCTTCATTAATTACTCATCCATTTCATTGCTTCCTGTTAGTTTCAGGCTGCAACTTCAATCATCATCTATGGACATTCGATAGTGCATTCGAAAACAAAATATTTAAGCTTTGACAAGAAATTTTGTTGAGAACCACGATGAGATAAACTCTCTGATATTCCGCTGACAAAATTAAGCTGTTTTCAATCCTCTTAAATATGAAAATCCTCCTCGTCCCTAAAATATTTCTCTTGTGATTCATTATCAACGTAATGACTCTCAGAGTAGCAGTAAACTTCATCTAAGGTTCTCATCTGTTCACACTCAAAACCATCTCCATACTTCCCTCATTTGCATTCTCAGAAAACCCTTTCTCATTTTAGTGCATTCCATTCCCTCATGTAGTGACTTGCAGAAAATATGGAACCCCCAAAGGTTCTGCTAATAGTTTGACATTAAGCTCTTGATTTACTGATTAATTAGTCATGTTTGTCTCTGACCTGTAACCATGGTAACTGTCTATTCATGATCAGATCATACCACGATTGTGCATATTCTAGCATGAAAAGTGTCAGATAAATCAATAAAGCTGGGCTATTTTAACCAGACAGGTGGAATCAATTACAAAGTTTGCAATCACCCTGTGACTTTACGAAATCAAGCCCGACTGCCAAGAAGCAATATTTCACTTTTACTTATATCACATATAACTGATATAAGCCACGCTAAACAAATACAATCGGGCTGAACTATTTATAACATGTACCAGTGAGGCATAATACCTGTGTACAAGCATCATCCAAATATTTGCATACTTCTTTCATTCTTGAGTAAGAACGAGGTTGCAGTTTCATTTCAAATTAGTGACATGGGTAGCCCATTTATGACAGCTTTAGTCCCACCTATCCCAAAGTTTGTCAGTGAGACA
Organism: Strongylocentrotus droebachiensis; assembly: GCA_035222895.1. Lineage (NCBI taxonomy): Eukaryota > Metazoa > Echinodermata > Echinoidea > Camarodonta > Strongylocentrotidae > Strongylocentrotus > Strongylocentrotus droebachiensis. Next base: position 49,907 of record JAVYIG010000271.1, on the reverse strand, counting down.
GCTGAACCCATGCCTGATCAATTTGTCAAAAGCCACATGCTTTAGGGCTTTGGAAGACATCAGCAAACAACACAACAAATCTGGAACCAGTTTGGAGGGGGGTTTCTTTCTTCTCAATGTAACAAGGAATATGCTTTAGCTACCAGACTTGAGATAGGATGAAGCAATTCATGTCTGTCACCAGATGGAAATCTTCTTCCTTACAACTCCTCAACTTTCTTTCAAGGAAGGGGGGACGCATGATGGGCATTTACAGAAGGGGGACAACTCTTTCTTGGATGTAGGACAAATATGTTCAAACTTGGACTGGCTAAAGTGGAAGAATTCAATAACGCAATTTCAAGGTAAAAATAGATTACACGTCTATTCAAAACGCCAGTATGAATCGACCTAGGTTTTCACACAAAAATTAATATTAATCGATAATCAGTGACCTTAACATGACTGATGATTCTCACATAGTTTAATGTTTATAAAATATGTACATCAAAGTGAATTCTAATTGCCAGCTTTATTTGGGAACATGAATGTATGTGGCTGGTTCCTATTACAGCACAGGTATGTAACATGACTTCCTTTCAAACAATAGACAAAGAACATTCAGTCAGTCATCCTGGAGGTGGAAGGCTCGGGAGCGCGTTCCACAACCTTGGGTGTAAATTGAAGTCAGACGTTGGAGGGAGATAAAGGATTGAATGCTATACCCTTGTCGGCTGCTGGCCCTTGAGTTGGCTGGTGTAATGCCTACGCAAGGAGGATAAACCTCCTACAAATGGGGTTTATTATTTATCACCCCTCCCCTATCCTCATCCTGACTGTCTTCCCATCCCATGGTCGATTACTTCAAAATCAAAATCAAATAATTACATCCTCCAATCCTCCATCAAAGAAACCAGAAGAATGGATTCATCTTTAGACAGCAATAGTTTAGCCATGACGCATGATAAATGAATCAACAACTCCATTGACACCTAGCCGCGACCCCGCCCCCTTGATTTCACCATGACCAGGTACAAACCAGGTTATGATGAGAGTCAAGGATAGATTGAATGTTATTCTCACCATTTACTGAAGGTGTGCAATATTCAGCTAAAGAAGGTGAAAAATCAGAAGTGTCTATTTTCCTTAAAAATTTGTAATTATACATGCCCCCTAAATATGATTATTACACATATGTTTTAATACAACCTTTGTATGAAACAAATCTATTCCATCATCAATAACTAAGAAAATGAAAGTTTACACAAATTTTGTACAAAGCAAATTGGAGAGGACCTTGCAAGATACATTACAACTTGTTGTCAATTGTGTTTCAATGATGACAACTTTAATAATTCATGACTTTATTATTTTAAATCGGATAATGCTCAAACTTTCACTAATTTGTTTCTCTATTTTTCTGCTTCAATTAAAACAAACTTAGTATCTGGGTGCATTTCCCCTTTCATAGTCGATTTTAACGAACCATTCCCATTCTCCCTTCAAAATAGAGATTTTGTTCTCTAAATTTCCTAGGTTACCGTTATGTGCTAAACTTGAACCCCCCCCCCCCCCCAAAAAAAAAAAAAAAACTGGGTAACTGCTTGCTTTTACACTAATAATGATGTAGGTAGGTCTTAGTCTGAGATATGAAAAGGAGCATGGTAAAATAAAGATGTCTCTCACAAGACAGGGTTAAGACAACAATGTGAATGGTCCCGTGTGTGATAATGAGAATGTGTATGCTCAGAAAAGATCAAAAATGAGATGTGAACTGGAATACAGGTGAATATGAGGACATCTGTGATGAGTTGGATTTAGGTCTGTAACTCTGTAATGTTCATTAGGTTGAAGGTAAGTAAACATGAACACGTCTTATAAGAGACGGGCTTACAAATGAATGGGACTACATGTGAAAATGAGAATATCGATAAAAAAAGAGACTGTTTTAAGTCAGGCATGTACAGATTCAAAAATGACAATGAAGTTTTGTAGGCCGAGAAGAGATTGAAATTAAGATGTGAATTGGACTGTAGATTGTGATAATGTGTCTGATGAGACTAATTTAATATTGAGGGTGTGAACATGACTTTAAGTGTAGATAAAGATTAAGAATGAGATGTAAGCAGGACTTTAGGTGAAGATGAGGACTAACAATCAGATGTGAACACGACTTTCGGTGAAGATAAGGATTAAGAATGAGATGTGAAGAGGTCTTTAGGTGGAAGATGAGGATGTCTCTCAGCAGGAGATGAGAATCTGATTCAAGCACAGTGAAAATAAACATACGCTCTCAAAACAGAGACTCCGCTTCATGTGTGGTTACAAGAAAGATGCCTCTTCTAAACCCAACCTCTCTTCATGCAGTCAGTCAGACTCGTCACTGTAACTCTCTGATACAACCCCCATTCTCAGGTTTACATGTTTTTCATCAACTCATTTTATACTTATAAATATCTTTAAATGTTAAGAACTACACCTAGATCCTTCACCCTTGAAATTTTAACGGGGATAAAAGAATGGTTGAGAGGTGAAAATGAAGCCATAATACACTGAGATTGCCATGTGTGAATGATCAACCATCACAAGAAGCTCCAAATCCATGGATGAAAATGCCACATATTTGAGACCATCTCCATCAAGCTAGGAGGAGGGAGGCAGCCCCTATTTCTTAGGTGATGATTTTTTGAGCTGGACAAAATGGAATTAAATTAGAACAAGGTGACCGCGGAGCAAAACCAACTATATACAATCCAGAAACACAAAACAGGGTAATATTATAAAACTGGGATCTGATCACTTTGGGAAACAAATCTACAATGTCCTACTTCAGTTGAATTTATGAATCAATGAACTCTATAGACATATCTTGCTCCACCCCCCCCCCCCCCCACCACTCTCCAATGAGAAGGGTAAAACAAATATTTAAAAAAATCAACAAAAAACAATTAACAAACAAACAAACAAAATCAACAAGACTTTTTTTAAATAAATAGTTTACCTCCATATGGTTGTCCAGAATTGAGGTCTTGTGATAACATGCCTCCCCTCTCCGATAATGACTGTGGGCCACCAGGCTGTAAAACAATGAAAGAATTATATCAAGTGTTAGGAAAATTATCCTGGTATTGCTTCATATTAAACAACATATATCAAGCATAAATATGTCGCAGTTAAAAACATACATTTATAGTACTTTCTAGATTCAAGGGGATAAAATATATACATTGTAAATTATTCATATATCACAAATATTATTGTTGTTAAATCATAATGAGTGATCAGCTGTTTAATACAATTACAAAATACTTTGGTTTATATTCATTAGGTAACTTTTTAGAAAAGAGATGTCTTTTGCCAGACACCCATTTCTACACATCTTTTAAGAAATGAAAAGAAATTAGCATATTAAAACAGAAGAATAAATCAGATACAAGTAATATTAAAGCCTGTTGACATTGTAAGGTCATAAACTGCTATTAAACTGAGACAAATCATCAGACTATCTTGTTAGAAAAGGAAAGAATCTTCAAATGTTGTTATACTGGAGCTTCATGCATGGCGCCTCTTCTTCCTCTCTCCTACCCAGAGTAGCAGGCATGGTGGAAGACAGGGTCATGGTCATGCTCCGCCGAGGAATCATGTCTACCGTACTCACATCGTCTTCGTCAAAACTTTACTAAACATGTCATTCACGCATGTGAAAATGAATCACAAATCAAATCTTTCAAACATCCTGAGAATATCCTCAAATCATCACATTTGCATCAGTACATCCTATTTTGACTACACAAATTTCTTCAAATTGATTTCATTTTTTTTAAATAGTTTTTTCTTTCTTTCTAGTTCTCAGAGTGGCTTTTTATCTTTTCTTCTACATTATCAATGGTTACAAATTTACACACGCACCAGAAATAACACAAGATAAACATTTATTTCATGAAATAAAACTCTCCATAAATATTGAGTAAATATCAAATGACTGGAAATAGACTACAGTATAGACTACTTTGTATCTAATCAGGAATGGCCAACACTATTTTACTATGCTTCACACAGTTTTGTGATTTAGGTACTTTTAAATGCAACATTTTCTCTGTAATCTAATTCAAAGGTTCCAAACATAAGTCTATGGTTGAAAATCTATTCAATGCTTTATATCATGGGCCTTTTTTATGTAGGGTTTTACTTTCTTTTCAGTAGTCCTTCATTACCTGACGTATAGTCTTGATTTTGAGTATGAGAAAGCTTACAGGATTTGACCTGTGTTTTGGGCCGTATTCCAAGTGAAAGTAAAAAGATTGTTTTGCTATGTCTGTAGTACCTCCTCTATCCTGATGAGAACGCTGACCTCGTGTGTCATTCCCAAACACGCAAATTGCTCATCATTTTAAGACCAGAGGAAACATGTCAATAGTTTCAGACAACAAACCTTATGAGAACAGGGGGTGTTTCACAAAGATCCTAAGTCGAACTTATCTCTAAGTTGGGCTTAAAAATTATGGACAGCCATTTGTAGCCTTAAAATAAAATATATTCAAAACAAAAAATTCAAGTACTTTAGACTTGTCATAAATTCCACATCAAGAACATGAAATCTCCTTGATAATAGAAAATATGAATGATTTGATTCAACATTTTTTTGCCTTTTAAAATAACTTTTACAAAATATTTTCAAAGATGCTAACGGCTCTCCATAATGTTTAAGTCCAACTTAGAGATAAGTTCAACTTAGGATCTTTGTGAAACACTCCCCTAGCCTAGAACAAAATCCAGCATGAAACCTAGACTAACTAGCCTGCTATTCATTTTCATATGCAAAGCTACTGTAAAGATTTAATAATATATTTTTTATGCACACATACATACACCTCTGGGGAAAACATGACAGACAGTATGATTATCAATTTTTTGTTGAAGGAATACAGGCTTGGTGCAGATTACACAGTCTTATAAGCGATTTGTAATCTTAATAACATTATGAAAGGAAGCTCTGTAGAAAATTGACCATCAATTTGCATAAATAAGTTCATCAAGACAAACTTTAATCATAGCAGACATCACTTTGTAGAACCTAGGAATTAATTAATAAGTATTTTAAATTGTCAGTAAATGAGTGAAAATTATTTCAAAAAAACACTTTGTCTTTAAAGAAGATAAGTAGTAGTAGTACTCGGAATGATAAAGGGGATAAGGGAATAAATTTATAGTCTTGAGTAAGTTCTCCATTTTTGTTCCTCCCTTGTTTGATGAAACATTGTATGAAAATGGAAACTGTTTTTCAAAAGACTTTGACAAGGTTACTCTACATGTCAATTTACTGTCAAGGATGATTTTCTTAATGGTAAAAATTATGGACATGTGGCAGAGAAAATTGGATCTGAATATGGCATGACTGACAATGAAGACATGATAACAGATTCCAATATTTGCTCTATTTATCCAGTTTAGTGAGTTTCAAATTGCTTCAGCAACCATATCACTTTATGTCATAAACATTAATTGATCATATTTTAGCTCGTGAATTGCTTTAGTGTGGTCTGGGAAGTTAAAATGAAATCCTTGAGAAAACAAAAAGTTTTACAAAGGCAGTTTTTTCTGCAGGCCCTTCCACTTCCAAAGGAATAATTATTATATAGCCTTCTATCAAAGTTAATATCCTGGCAGTATATCAATGAATATTGTTACATTAGTGTATTTGATGTTTGCTAAAAGTGGAATCAAACTGAACGGAACTGAACTATGCTTAGTAGATTTCTTTGCTCATTCTTATTCTCTGGGGTTCAGCCCCCCTCTTGCTTCATTTCGTGGCAATACTTTACAGCGGCGGACTGCAAAGAGTTTAAAAGGTTTTTCAAAAACGTGAAAAACTGAATGAAGAAGAATAATAGGAAGAGGGTAGAGAGAGGGGGTAAAACAAAAGGATCGGAGGGAATAACAGAGTGGAATTATAATGGTGAGACAAGCAAAATTTGTCAAGCTGTAGAGATATGATGACAGACAAATAAATGCATGTGGATTGAGAAGCCAAGGTGAGGTAGGGATGACGACAGCTTCCAAGATCTGAGTGCATCTACAACAAGCCAAGGCAACCATACCCAACGAACGAACGTGGTTAGAAGCATGTACATACTCTCGAACCATGCTCACTTAAAAACATAAGACATCTTAACACATTTAATAACATTTCTAAGACTAAAACATTTGTATTAATCACTGGAATGGCTATGGGGGCGTAACAAGAATACATTTAATTTCAAAACTTTATTCTCTTGAGAGATATTTTTTTTTTTTTTTTTTTATTTATTTATTTTTTTTTTTTTTTGTTAATTACTTTGATTTTTTAAATATTTTTTCTCCAAACATCTACACAAAGCAATATCGTTATTTTAATAAAACTCAACATCTTACATTAAAAAAATAACATAACTATTCACATGTTATGAAACGCTCTCTAAACAGTTGACTCTTTCCTTTTTGATCTGGAACAAAAGAATGCAGAAATCAGCAGCACACAAAACAGAAATGAAAAATGAAAACAATAGACAAGAAATCCTGCTCATATCTGGTTCAATAGTACACTCTATTTTTTGTAGGGGTGGGGAGGGGGAGCAGACGATACAAGCACGTCATGGGGAATACAACCCTTCGGCACGCAATATTCAAGAAGTAAAACCAGACAATCAATTCTCTCTAGACGTAACACGCACACAACTGTTGCTATATTATTTATGTCTTCCTATTTCTACAATAATCTAACTAATCCCACTATTCTCTGCATTTCTCCCTCTCTGATCTGCGGGGCTCCTACGTTTCAAATCCAATTCATAATCGCCGCTGACATTTATGAATTTGGGTGGAAATTTATTTGGAAGTGTTGGTATTGTATGAGTTATGTACGTGAGTGAAGCCTTGTGGCATCCAAACGGCACAGAGGAGGGGAGGAGTTGAGAAGAAAAGTTTGTTTTCAATTTTCGGTGATTTAAATGGAGCCAGAGTTTTGTCTGGAAGAGTCTTACAACAAATGATAGACTACGTGATATGGCTTCTAAAGGAATTCTATTTTATTGTCTTTTTTCAAGTAATACTTATTTGAAAATATTGTTACTACATAGATTATTAATAAGTACTAGTAAAATTCCATCTTATTGTACTTGATATCAATCTAAAATCTAAATGTTGTCTTGCTCTTAGAAAAAGAAAACAAATATTTCCTTCCATAATTGAAATAATTGTCAGAAAGTGCTTTGCCAACAAACAAACTTTTCTTTCTTCTGAGACTGTATTTGTCCAATAGTCCATCACATCACTTCACACAAGTAATAATTCTATTCTAGCCTCTTGATTCGACTGACTTTGAACTCCAATTACACGTCTAATAAACTGTACCAACTAAATTGGGCAAAGTTGAGGGAAAACATTTCATCAATCTGGGTGTGGAAATGAGAGTTGATATGAAGCTTAAACATGTTAATGAAGGATAATCATTAACTGCTTGCACATAAAGAAAGTTCTCTCTGTATTTTCTTGGGGTTGTAATAGGCCCAAGACCCAATTCACATACTTTGAAAATAATAAAATTGTTCAAAAAGTTGTTTAGAAAATAACTAGGGTAATTTTGTTGTTGCTGTCTTTTCTTTTTTGCATATATTTTGTACAACTCTCAAGAGAAAAGAATCCCATTATTTTCATATTTACTCATATTATACAAATGATTGTCTTGCAACTTAGCATTTACTTCTCCCTATCAAGAACGTATTTGGTTTTGATGAATACTGTTAACATATGGGAAGTGAAGACATTATTTAAAATTAGTTTACTGTGATACTATTCAGAAAAGATCAAATGTTGAAGAAAAAGCAAAAGTAGGTGAAAAACAGAACATAGACCCCAAAGGAAAGAAGATGAAATTAATGGAGAAGGAGAGATAGTAAGAAACAGGAAGAGGAGGAAAAGAGAACAATTAAGAGGGGAGTAAGGAGAGAGGGAAGGAGGGAAAGAGAGAGGATGATAGACAGAGAGAAAGAGGGCGGATGGGTGAGTAGTCAGTCAACCAGCAGAGAAGGACAACAAAATTCAAACAGAAGCCAAATCACTTTCTGGTCTTTTGCAAAGAACACATTTTCTGGCTGGCAAACTTCACTTTGCACTTGTAAGGCCAGTGAGGCTTTTCTCTAATGATGATTTACTCAACAGATTTCTTTAAAGGTCTCTCTCTGCCCCCATCCATCCATAATGAGTATCTGTGGTTGTGGTAAGAGTTGTCACTATCTGCAGACTGATGGTGGTTGCGGTGGTGGTAGCACTGCAACTGATCCTAAACACAGTTGCGGTTTAGATTAGTGTAAAACGATTAACCCATTTCCACTATATATACCCTCCCTCTTTCCACCATACTGAAAGACAATACCTCCATAATATCTTTCCTTTCTAGACTTCACAGCCCATTACTACTAGAATACTTCCTCACATCATCTGTTTATTATGCTTTTCTTATTTCAGTGAGAGCAATGGCCGATAAATACCAGAAATCTACCAGATTTCCTTTTCCTTTACAAGCATGTGATTGAACAACAGAACTTCAACGCATGAAGCAGGAGAGCAACCAATAACAAAATTCTGCATTATAATATTGTGGACAGTGGGCTCTACAATAGTTTTAAGGTGAAAGCTCTTCATGAGGATATTTAAACGCTGACTCTAATCCTTTCTTTTCTGTTTATCTTACTCAAACTCTAAAAGCATTTAATTTATAATCCTTAAAGAGTTTTTTAAAAAATGTATATATATATATATATATTATCACTCTGCAATATTAATCAGCAAAAAGCAGTTGATGTTTTTAACAATAACTCACATTTATAAAGTTGATATTACATCTGATAGAGATGAATAAGAGAAAATCTTTTTATCCTAATATATTCAGTTTAATTTATCTTATAAACAGGATAACTTATTGCAAAATGGAGCTTTATCTCTCCCCTCCCCCCCCCCCCCCCACATTAGGAAAGAAACACAGATTCATACTAAGATACAAACTATGTATGCAGCCCCAAACTTTCTTATGTTTTTCACAGTTAGCAGCGGTATTGGAAGTAATAGTACAAATTCTTGAAGTTTTCTTGTGTTTTGAACCATTAACCATACAGCTATCCTATCCTATTTAGTTTGAGCACCCCAGACGAAACTGAACAGCCAGTCCTACTGTAATCAATTGTCAATTTTTCAAGCTACTTGAAGAGTTTCAACGACTCGAAGGGCAGCTGCTTACCCCTATAGTCCATCTTCTAAAATATGACGGTATTTGGGGTGAAGCTGGGATTGATGGGCTGCTTACACCGTGCCAGCACTTGCCGGGGCAAATGACGAGCAGATTAGAATACCTCCCTCATAGTTCCCTTTATTAATAGATCCCTTGTATTAAGAGCTAGTAGAGATCTTCCAAACGATTAGCCTGGTATTAAGAAAATGTTGGGCAACAAGGTTCCGCTGCGGAGTTGATAATCAATCTTCCATAAATCCTTTTGTCCTACTTCCCTTTCTGTCTTTCCTATTCCCATGTTAATGTGCTCTGCTAATTACAATAACTCTGACTTTAATATCTTCAAATTCTATAACCGTACAAAACCTATAAAATGATGCATTGTGTATCTCTCCCTTAATTAATTACTGTTTAATATAGTTATAGCTCTGAAGAAGGATTTTACGACCAAAGATGCCTGCTCTTTTGAGAAATATTCAGATTTCATAGTACAGTGAAATTCCTTGTCTATCATATCTCCGGAAAGGAATGGGCGAATGTCTGATTTTAAACAGATTCTTTTGATGAGAATGTAATCATACTTTATTCACTTGAAATCATTCTTAATTAGCTTTTCCAAACTGTGATAGCTGTTTAGCATTGATTCTTTAATTTAATTCAATTCAATTCAGCCATACAATGTATCATGGAGGCAAATGCATGACTATGACAAGCATGTACCTAGCTATACAAACACACAGGTCTTGTGCAAGTCAAGACCAAACTAGTAGAGCTAGCCGAATATCTGTTAAAGAGATCACAAGTACCGTCTACAAAGTTAATTTCCGCTTTCCAAGTTCATTCCCAGCTCAGCACTTACAAAACCAGTGTTTGTATAGTTCCTGGCACTCTTTTCCTTATCCCTTGAGAGTTCTTAACCATTACACTGTTGGACTCGCTCTTTTAGTATTTACTTTTCCATTAAATGGCCTTCAAAATTAGGCGTGTCTGTAAGTTCATTATTGTTCAAAACTGCCTTTCTCTAGACTATGAATCTATCATTTTCAATATCCTATTATTTAATTTGAGGAATTATTATTACGAACAACATGGTTAGATAGCACTACCCATAAGTTGTATCAGGCTTTCCTATACTCAATAAACATAAAGAAGACTTTTTCTGTTTGAAAGAAAACAGAAGCTATATGAAAATATCTTTCTGCCTTTCCTACAGACACTTTTTCTAGGTAGAAATAAACTGTTTTCTTACATGAATAACTGAAAACAAATATTAAAGAGGAATTAACCTTGTTCTGAAAATTCTCAGAGCCATGAATGACGAAGGATTCTGAAGAAGAGTTAAGTCCTGCCTTTCATCAAATGTATGATGTTTTATATTTTTCTGATAACGTTTTAAATGGCCTACAAACTGAAATTAACATGTAGTTTGAGGTTAATTTCCCTTTAATACTGGATCTTTGGTTAGTTGCATAACAGCTAGTATCTGCAAAGAGGAAACAAAGACAAAATGGCAATGAAAGATGAACAGAATTATGTACTTTGGTAAACAGTTATTACTAATGAACAGTTTGACATGACTTACCATGTGTGAGTCTAGGTACTGTCCTGTGTACGATGAGATGTTAGCGCCCATAGGTCCTGAACCAGAATGAGGCGCGGCACCAGGCATGAGACCCCCACTAGTACCCATTGGTCCTACCGGTAGACCCAAATCCACCGAGCTCTGGGCATGCTTTTGTAACACGTTGATTGCATCATCTAACCTCTCCTCCATGCGAGTTTGCTGTGAGAAACAGAAAGAAAATACAATTTATTTTGAAATCTGCTTAATTAAATACATTTATATCGTTTGAATGCAAGTTTGCTGTAAGAAACAGGGAGAATACAACTTATTTTGAAATCTGCTTAACAATATTAATATCGAAAATAATAATGCTAGTGATATTCGTTTGTCTCGCAATGTGGTCAATAAGGAATCTAAAAGTTCTCGACGTTTCGTGCGCAACTGCAACACTTCGTCTGGTGATAATAACTACTGTAAGCAAGGGTCTTTTATACTCTACGGGAGGACCGGCGGAGCGGTCCATAATTCGATCGATAATTGGACCAATAACGCACAATGCCTATTGGTCGACGCACACAGTGATCGACCAATGCTTACAGTAGTTATTATCACCAGACGAAGTGTTGCAGTTGCGCACGAAACGTTGTGAACTTTTAGATTCCTTATTGACCACATTGCGAGACAAACGAATATCACTAGCGATATTATTTTCGATACTATATCCGCAATGAGTAATATATTTAGCATTAATATTAATATCATTTGAATGCGAGTTTGATGTAAGAAACAAAGAGAATAGAATTTATTTTCAAGACCTACTCAACAATATGATTTATACTATTTGAATTATTTGCAGGGATATCAGTTTATTCTGAGTTAGTTGTAAGAAGGTACAAGAGTAATATATTTAATAGACCATTTTCATAATGTAATCAAGTTCAATGAACAGATCTTTGTTAAGTGCCTCATTACAAATTATTTCATTCACCTGTTAAGAAAAGTTGTATTTCAATAGTCAGAATAGAAATTACATACATTAATTGTTGCTAGGTAGGACTAACATTATTGCTTGCCCTACCTAACAACACTTAATGTATGTAATTCACATTCTGACTATTGAAATACAACTTTTCTTAACAGGTGAATGAAATAATTGTAACGAGGCACTTAACAAAGATCTGTGCTTCGAACTTGATTATATTATGGCCTATTGCGACTGCAGTGCTTCTCCCAATATAGAGAAAAATACCAATATGTTCTAGAGGTCTATATCAAGAGTTAACAGGAAGGCAAGATATGTATGTGCTTATCTCTTCTGGAGGTATTTTCTTAAACTGACATTTTGTTATCTTTTGTTATTAATGTTTAAATTCAATTCATTTACAACCAATCATCTCACAAGGATAGAGTCTTGGTCGTGTATTCTTTTCTTACTCCTCTATGTTTCACCTATTTAAGGAAATATACTATAATAAAGGGAAATGTGAGATTTCCTCAGAGGCAATTTCACTTTCATATGATTTAAATTTTCTAAATCTCTTTCCCGACCTAAATCAATTTCCATTCAAGCGCATTTCAGGGGTCGGTATCCTTCAAATACCAACTTATCTATCACAAAAAAATGTTGAGGCTGCATAATAATCATCTTTATCATCTTTTCCTGTAATAACCTCCTAATAGTGAGGCTTATAAACATATGACATTAAATGGTGACATGGAAATATTCCCTACATGCTTAGATCCTATTTTTCAATACAGGATTAGATTACAAAAGCTTTCGTCAACAACACCCATGTGAAAATGGTCTATCCTGAGAGACCAATAAATCTCCTCATAACTAGGTTTGGATATGAAACAAATTTCCCCATGGACTTGATATTGTGAATGAAGTTGGATGTTCCTGTGATTTACTTTCTACAAGTGTATATTTCAAGCGAACCACCCACTATTAAACACAATAAGGTGGTCAATATCCTCAAAGATTGTAGGTTTTCATCTTAAAACACCATTTTAACTAATTATTCTTACTTTAGACAATGACCTAATTAATTATTCCTTTTTTTTTTGGTTAAATAACAATCACGAAGCCAAAATCAAAATTTACAGGAATGCATTGATTGTTGAAATAAGCTCTGGTTTTACAAAACCTCCACCACACCTACAACAACAACAACAAATTTGCTAGAAATCTTGGTCATATTTCTTCATTGTCATTCGACAACATCAATATGAATTTAAAGGGCTTAAATCTGATCCTAAAATTCTTGTTTTCTGCATCTCTCCTCGATGATTTCACCCCCTAAAAAAGTATGAAACAGAAGGTATTGATCTGTGTGCAATAGGGCCTATTAACGGCAGCACTCAACCCACTTGTACACCTTTGGGCTTGAGTTCACTCCCTGCCTAGCTAGCTAGCTAGCTAGCTCTAAGGCAGGCCGATAGGGTATATTCCCTCCACTCAATGATCAGAGAGGGGTGGTTGGTAGGTTGTTTTCACGGGGTCGCGAGGGGTCAGCAGGTGGAAAAACAACCGGAGGGGCAAAGCGAGATGCATCTGAATTTGGGGGATGAGAAGTGCCTAATACTACGTGGGCTAGGACAACTAGGCACGGGAGACAACTAGAGCTGGACTGGAAGGTCCTTAGACAGGTCAATTGACCAGTTATCAGCCAAATGTAAAGAGCTAGAGAATTATTCCTGTGAAATATAAAGCTTGCCATCACCCTTGAATTCACTTCTTCCATCCAATCTGAGCACAACACTGCATGAATAATTCTATGCATTATAATAAAGAAAAGTCACGATAAAGACAAATCAGATACTCTAGTATAAGCCTACTTAAGTAACAGAAACAAAGTGCACTTGCAGATTGCCAAAGTCTGGTATGTTACATGTAGATAGCAATAATTAAATGAAGGGAATTCACAATCAACCGGTGTCATTCCACTTACCCCTGTGTAGTACATTCTATATGACCTGGCATCAGGAAGACAATACATAATGAAAGGCAAAGTCTCAACCTTGATAAGGACGGAATTGTCAGTATCCACAAAGATGAACAAAGTATTCAGAGACTGCTACCTAGAGTCCAGATCTTCTCTGTCGAACAAGGCAAATACTGTCCTCAAAATCCTGGGCGATGTTAGAAATGAGAGTTCTTCTTCTAGACTTGCTGACCAGTGTTACTTTCAAGACAGCAGAAGGAGAGAATGAGAAGGTAAACCTGACAGACTTAAAGAAAAGTGACTCGAGGACTAGCTCAACCACCAACACAGAATGGAGTTGCTTAGGTAAGTGCTAAGAAGTTCACACATTGCCTGTGAAGTTGCCCGATCTGATATCACTCCCAGTGTCACTCTACACAGTGGGAGACGTCTTCACCAAGTTCAAGTTCAATCACTGGAACGAACCTATCAGGTCGCATCAAATACACCCAAAACAAAATCAACAGACACAGACTATTGTTAGCTAGCTAGAGATATTCTATTTCCAAGGAGCATCAAGCCCACATCGCAAATCAAAAGTGATTCCGCTGAATGCTTTAATTGCCTGATACTAACTAGGGTAGCCAAGTTGGAAATGTCAGAGACGGGAAAGGAGCTCAGTCAGTCAGGGAGGGAGGCAGGAGAGAAATTTACTCATCAGAGGTGCAGAATCCTAGATTGGCCTTGTCATGTAGGACAGTAGTCCGCCCGCCATGGGCGCATCCAAAATAATCCAAAGTCCGTGATCCGCGAGTTTCTAATAATACGGCAAATCGGAAGAGGAAGCGGGTTAGCAGAGATTGTCCCATAGGTTGGTTGGGGTAAATTGGTCCAAGATGGTGCCATCTAATTACCGTGTCAGATGAATTCATATCCGAAGCTTCTTACTTTGAATCCCCTAGGTCTGAACAATGACATGACAGCAGAACCTCACCCTTATCATCTCCCAATCAAACCCATCCCGTATCACATTCTATTTCACTCAAACATTCATATTTAGGTCAATGTTGGCAATAATGACCAGTCCCCGCTCAAAGGGATTACCTTAACTCATCCGCAAAACTAACAAACTAATTTTGGCTGTAGTCATACAAACCACAGAAATACAAGTTACACATACCAAAATGTTTTCAACTTTTAGTTTTAGAAAGCAAATACATAGCATGATATCATTACATCCGTCATTAAAGTCTTGATATCAAATAGCTTGGTGATCTAATTTCATTGATCAAAAAAGTTTGTCATCTTCAAGAATTTGTATTTCAGTCAGAATTGTTTTGTTTCCTATATGATTAAAGATGGACAGAAATCTGTGGACCTTTAAAAATGAATGATTCTGTCCTTTAAGAAAAAAGATAATTTTAAGGGAAAGCAAATAATGGACGCTATTAGTGTCAAGTTTATAAGACCTTTTTTGTAATTCAACAAATTCAAGTGTAAGTTTAGAGCAAAAGTAATATTGAGAAGAGAGAAAGTTGAAAAGTTTGGTTGGATTATAGAGGGGAAATGAAGGTGTCTCTGAATGATGCAAGCCAGCTAGCGAGCGGGCGGGCGGTGGTCTGTGCCTTTGCTTTGAGATACCATCCATGTGCCTATGGGTGATGATATACAAGCTTTACCCCATGGGAGGGGTTAGAACCAACCCCCGATTCAGACTTTCAACTCAGATACATCCCTAGTTCTCGTTCTTCCTCCCTTTCTATCTCTCCCTCCCTCTCCCTCCCCCACTCTCCTTTCTCTCTCTCTAATTTCAGAGGAAATCAGTCAAATCACCAAATTTCTCAATTCGTTGGGATTCGAGAGTGAGTCAATTTGTGTAATTCATTTGAAGGTGACAGACAAATCTCATTTTAGCTATGGAAAATGTGCATATCATGGGACTGATGCCTTTACTCTCGAGAAGTCAAACTCTCTTCTTCTCGCGATTTATCTTTTTCTTCACTTCATCTCAGAAAAGTAAAGCTGGTGAGTCATCGTACACTTTTCTGAAGACCTGGTATGAAACATCCGTAAATACTGTCAAATGTATAAAAGATATAACATGAAAAGTTTGTGCACTTTCATGTAATAACATATATTTGAAATACAATGCATCACGAGTGGTGTGTCATATTGTTTTCCATATAGAAAAGATATTTTAAGAATACACAATTTCCTAATATTATTTCATTTTTCAGTTGGCATACTGATGGAATTCCACACTTCAAATAGATCCGGAAACTTCACAAGAATTTTCTTGTCAAATTTCCTCTCTTTGAAGCTGATGGTTCCAGTTGGCTTGCACATCACTCAAAGTAGCGCTTAGATTTCTTGTACACAGATGACTGACAAAGAATTTATAGGGTTTCTAGCAGCACTGGGTTTTTAGCATGCTCGACACTACAGCATTTCAGGTTATAGTTGGCTATCCATACTGCTGTACCCCCTCTCCCCTGCCCCTCCCCACAATACAAACAAACAAAACAAAGAAATAAACAACTATCAATTATTGTATTCTACCTCCAAGAAGTACATGTATATATGAATAATATTTGTAAGCAAGGGACTGAACTTATAATTATAAGGAAAAGAATAGTTTTGATAAACGGAATTTTCGTTCCTGCGTGACTTTGTTTTTTGTAGTTCAACCAACCTTGCCAATCTGCTTAGGCCCACCATACAAGTTCTGAATTATCGGTTCTGATTGCCTTGAATCCAAAGAATTGGAACGTGTCTGTAGAAGAAATAATCCAACGGACCTTAATTTCAAAACAACTCTACCAATTACTCACTTCACTTCTTTATGCTGTTTAAAGTTTCCATTTAATCAAGTTGTATCTACCAAAATTCAGCAAGTATCTATCCACGATTGACAATATTATATGTATTCTCAAGTATTAATAGGACAGATAAACAGGTATGTTCAATTTCATTACTGTACATCAATACCGTTTACCAATGGTTCTTTGAAACCAACGAAAGTGCCTGGATTGCTTTGAATGTTAATTCGAGAAATTGTATGGTTGCCTTTTAGCGTATCCAATTCCTAATTGTATTTTGAATAGTTCAACTCCAGATAATCTAATGCAAAGGCCTGATCAGTTGTTTCAAGGCTAAGTTCACAAACAAGAATCTAGAATAACAACATGACCTTGATCATCTATCTATCTATGTCGAGCCTAACGATCAACTTGACCAAAGTTTGACTCTGTCAAGGTTTAGGGGGAGCCCCACCCCACACTTGTACCAAGGGAGGGGGATTCAGACAATGACAAACTTACCAATGAATGTAAATGACTCTGGCTGTAAGGACCCGGTGATGTCTGAGGCTCTGCTTGCCGTTGTTGCCATGCTGTAAGTATAAAAATTAAGAGAAATGAACGGTTGCAGTTCACGGAAAACAAAAAAATTACATTTACTAATCACAACTGTTTTGTTGTCCTCTGTGCAATATATAGCAATAATAGATAGAACGCATTGCCACAATTCTATTTCATAAATATCATTCGCAATTCATACATATAAATCAACATCACAACACTTTGTTAGTGTACACCTTTTTTAATAACTTTCTCAAATGTTTGTGTAGATTTTGAGCATACATATAGGCATTTCATTGATGCTCTAATCGTGTCTTCACATTGATCAGAGTTAGTAAATCAGAAAACATACTCTTCTAAAGTGAAATTAGATTAAAAAGCTTCATGATGGAATATTGTCATTGAGAGATTCAGGGAGAGATTGGACATTGGAGATGGGAATAGATGGAAAAAGATGGGTATGGATTGTGAAAGTGAGTAGACTCAAGGTTGAGTTCAAGCACATCTTAGGTGCTCAGTCCATGTTTGAAGACCCATTCAAACAGACTGCCCTCACACTAATGAAGATTTTGAGCATACATATAGGCATTTCATTGATGCTCTAATCGTGTCTTCACATTGATCAGAGTTAGTAAATCAGAAAACATACTCTTCTAAAGTGAAATTAGATTAAAAAGCTTCATGATGGAATATTGTCATTGAGAGATTCAGGGAGAGATTGGACATTGGAGATGGGAATAGATGGAAAAAGATGGGTATGGATTGTGAAAGTGAGTAGACTCAAGGTTGAGTTCAAGCACATCTTAGGTGCTCAGTCCATGTTTGAAGACCCATTCAAACAGACTGCCCTCACACTAATGAACATTCCTCTCACGTAGCCGCAAGCCGTCAAACTTAACTTGCCCTTAATAGCGAGGGTGGCGGGTATTTAAGTGATGGTGTTTATAGGTGAACTCTGTGTGTACGGACGGGGTGGAGGAGTGTAGTGTGATGGGTAGCCTACATATGCCACAGGCTCAGCTAACATCAAATTCCATCTACCTAACCAACCCTCAACCCTGGTCACCTAACCTAGCAGCAATGGCATACCGAGCACTCGGCATCACTCACTTATTCATTAGCCACCCTGAGGGGGGAAAGTCATTGGCTGACGATGGCCATAGCCTAATTACAGCATCAATTAGACAACTAATCAACACTGAGATGAGTGAACAACAGCTGGGGACTGACTGATAACAAGTACTGCTCTCAAGTTGCGGTTCATGGCCCTGCCTACAAGAGAGAGTGACATTACTTGGTTAAAGACCCAGGCACGACTCAGACCCCTCTCTGTAACTAGTCTGGGGGATTATAGACTGAATAATCCATGGAAATGTTCCAGGGATCATCAAACCTTATTAAAAGAATCAACTGTTTATTTTTGAAGGATTTGAGTGATCACTAAATTTGATTAATGTTTGAATCAAACTTTTAAGTAAAATATGAATACACTTCAACTCTTGTCTCATACTGCCGGAGCAAAGAGAATAGATTACAGAATGATATTTAAAAGTATCTAAAAACAAGAATCAGTTGGTATTAATACCTGATAAATACAAACAAGAATCTCACAATACAGCTAATGAAGAAAAAGGAAGAAAAAAAGGAAGAAAAAAAGGAAGAGCTATAGAGTTCGTCAAGGGCAGTGACAGACAGAGAGGTGCCACTTCTAGCTGCTAGCTGCTAGTTGGGAATCGAGGGAAGGAGGGTTGGACAGACTAATTTGAGATGTAGCCAGGTCTCTGATGGCATTAATAAATATGGCGACTAATCAGTAGTCAGGTTAGGGGCATTGTACTCTGCTAACAATTGGAATGTGCTTCTCCTCAAGTCAATGTACATGAGTCACATGACAAACGCTTAGCAGGAATGCGTAAGAACTATATCATCAGCTGGCTGGCCGGCCATAGAGCTAGGTTCAACATATAGCACCAGCTTCTACACATCAAGAACTAAACGGAGGTACTACTAACAGGTTTCAGGAAGATATTTGGGGGAAGATATTTTGGGAAAATATGGGCAGTTGTCCTACAAGTGACATATGTTTCCCCATAACTCAGGATATTCTTATTCATATCCTGATATTTTTAGTCTTTCAATCCTATGTGATAATGACCGATAAACCTTGAGCATTTGATTTTAAGTGGATTCAGAACTTACAAATATCGTATTTTATTATTAATTTTATTATCGCTTTATCAGAATTATAATTACTATTATTTTGTTTATAATTATTATTATTTGTATTATTGTTATTATTATTACTATTATTGTTCTTATTATCACTAATATAATTATAATAAGTATTATTATCATTATTAGTAGTAGTAGTAGTATTTCATAAAGCTGTACAGAAATCATAGAAAATTGTCATTTGTCAACTTGTTTCCACCGAAAATACCCCCAAATACTTATTAGTTTGTAATATCTATCTAGGCCAGCTATATCTATACACTGGCAACCACTTATTGATCTGTTTGTTCTCACAGTTATCTCAATGACTTTAATCATCATTCTGGCTTATCAATCTCCAGCAAACATCAAGCATAAAAAATAGATGTATGTTATGATCATCACATATTTTTTTTCTTCTCTCTCTCTCTCTGTGGCACAGAAAAGGTAATGTGTTTGTCATACTAGGCTTGTGATTGGACGTTGCGTTGATTCCAATCCACAACCAATATCACATGATTACTTTACCTGCCCAGGTAGACCCTTATATCTAACCTAAAACTCTCTTTCATAACATCGCACTCTTATCATGTCAGAGATAACTTTTGAAGAAGAAAAAAGAGAAATGTTTTTTTTAAGGGAAGCTTTTTTTGAGGAGTGGGCAGGTAAGGGAGCAACGCCCCCTAATGCTAAGAGGGGTCAAGGGTTTTTATGAGAAAACCTTCCCTTTCCCTAAGGGAAAATGTTGATAAACTCGCTATTTTTCTACAAAGAGAGGCTAGTTTTCATATTGTACTTTCTTGTAGTATATCAGTCTCATATCACTAATTGTGGCTAATTTGTAATGTTCTAACCTAAAGAACACTGATGTAAAAACATCTATAACATTTTAATAATTGATTAACCAAATGGAATTAGAAGTTCCATAAATAAAATTGCTAGAGTTCTGAGCCCTTCTTATAAAGAGTTGCCAATGATCCAAATCGATCGCAAGTCCTCCGAACAATCGTAACTTTGCAGTCTCTTATCGCTACCTTATGTGCATAGTTGTGATTGATATCAATCGCGCAAACACAAATAAGTTGTGGTTAATATCAACTCTTTATAAGACGGAGCCATGTTTACATTAAAAAGTGTGATTAAAGTTAAACCATCAAAACTTGTCTCTTTTTAACTTGATGCCGGCAATTGCAGATCAATGCAAACTGCCTCTACGACTTCTATTTCATGTTGCATTAGTTCCCTGCGACAAACAGACAAGAATCTAAATTCTTCATGCCTCCTTCATTCAAGGCTAGTATCAAACAAGAAACTTTGGTACCGAGCATCTATGAATGCCTCCAATTCTTCAAAAAGTTTCTCAATGAATGAAATTTTCGATCGACCGACTGACTTTGATCTCTTCGGCAGTCAGGCTTATAAAACAGCTGTTACTAATCACAGTCAATTAGCATTATCTTTCCTTCTTCTTCTTCTTGGCCCCCCATCTCTTTCTACCTTGATTTAGCTGAACTTCTTGGGATAATCACTTTCCCATCTCCAACCAGAAATCACCGCTTAATGGAATTACAAACAAATGTGTTTTCAATCATCATTAATACCAGACTTTGAAAAACTGGCTTGAATCCACTGCCTCTCTGTCTGACTTTCTTTTCCTTCAAAATTACAAATACAATATCAATATATCCATATTTGTTATAGTTAAAGGGAAGTCCACCCTGATATCAAGTCGGTTGTTATAAAAGCAGAAAAACAATATGAAAGTTTAAGCAATATCAGATTAAAAATAGGAAAGTTATGAATTATTTATAAGTTGTCCTCAGTGAAACACAAATTGGCAACACTGTGATATATCTTCCAAGCTCCTCTCCAATTCACTCTGTACAGAAAATTTCATAAACTTTTTATTTCTTTTAATAATTGATGATGGAATAGATTTGTTTCAGCCAGGGGTTTTTAGTATTGGGCAATTGGGATGGGGAGCTGGCAAGATACGTCACAGATTTTCCAATTTGGGTTTGATTGGTTGCCCCTTTAAAAATTCATAACTTTCTTATATTTAATCGGTTTTTGCTCAAACTTTCACTGACCTGTTTCTCTTTTCTTTCTTTTTCTGACTTCTATCAAAACCAACTTAATATCAGGGTGGACTTTCCTTTTTAATATCAGCCCTTCTCTTACTTACCATGTAGTTGGTGTAATTAGTATTCAGATATAAACCTTTAAACAATTTCATTAACAGTTACATGCATTCTAGACTAAATACTCGGACAATAGAGAGATATAGTATAGTTACCTGGCATAGGAGGTGGAGAACCAACAGGCGTTGAAGGATTGGAGGGAAAACTGCTATTAGGGTGATCTGCTGAATAAATCTGTGGAAATAAAAGGGAAAAAGAAGACAAATTATGAATAAATTATTAACAAGGATTCAGAAAAGTTATATGCTTTCGTCGTAGATTGCAATTTAAGGTTTTGAGAGCTACCAATTTAATTTGAAAAAAAGAACAAAAAATAGTACAGAAGTCGAATTCAGTGAAATATAAATCATAAATGCCACGTAAGGCAAAAGAATGAATCCCAAACAGCAATGGGTCAGAGTCCTATATATATCAGTTGTTATATTTCTCAGAAACGTGGGAGTTGATGATGATGACGTTCTCCTGGAAAATTACAAGGGGCACAATCAAGATCATTGGAAGGTGTTATACCACTCATTCTCAACTTGTCACTCTACTTAGTCATTAACAACCTAGCTCGTAATGATTGATGAAAGAACTCACTAATTACACAAGACCAGTGTCTTTAATACTCTCATTCATTTCTTGAATGAACCAGGCATGTCAGAACAATTAACACTTTAGATATCAAGAAAAAGATAAAGATATATTCTCTAATGAGGGATCGGGTTCATGCTGGTGATTCCCTGGTGGCTCTTTTATACTAGCACCTTCTCTTCTTATTGTTTAGTATTGGTAAGGGAGGGATGGGAGGGAGGGGTGAGAGAGTGGACAGGTTTCTGTGATTTCAGCTAATTTCCACTGACTGTCATTTCTAATCTTTGTCGAGCCGTGTGTGACTGTGACCTGATCTATACAGCAAACATGACTTCAACTCTGTCACATCCTCACATCACTCTCATGCTCTCTTCTATCAACTTTAGAGGGAGGAAGAAAAGAAAAAAAGATGGCGCTCCAAGACATCTGCAAAAGTCATTAGTGCATTTTGAACAAGCGATGCTTCACACGCAATCCATTTCTTCCTACCAAGTTTTCTACATAGGAATGCACAGTACACACACACACACACACTTTTTATGCTGGGAGGAAGGCGAAGAAAAGAAAAGGAAAGGAAAAAAAAAGGAAGGGAAAAAAGTACACACAAGAGTATGACCCACTCTGGTCAAAATTTGGGTAACATTGTGGCGTGGGATTTGTAAACAACATTTTTGGCCTCTCATCCTGGATGCTTGATATTTAGGTTGGAATTTCTAGGCTGATTCTCTCGAGCGTTACCCATGCAATGCAAATTATTTGTGAAATTGATTTAGCTTGATGAGACAAGAGACAATGAGCTCAGTATGTAGACGGTTAAAAGGCTCTTTCCTCGCGTTGTCCGGTCGGTCTACCCCGGTGGAGGGCAGAGCGCAAACGAGAATGAAAAGCAGAGGCATTAATGATAGATGATGGGGGAAATGCATTTGCAGTCTGTTTGTTACAAGCCAATTTAGTCGCATTTGGGGATGCACTCCCGAGGAACAAAGTATTCAATGGTCCTAGGACATGTGTGAAAGTGATAGGAGGAGGATGAGGCAGGGAGATACTGAGACCGGTACAATATCAGTGGTTTCCAACAATTATTGAACACGGCAGCCACCAGAGATCTTTCCCATATGTCCCGTGAGAACCCAGTAGTAGCAGGCAGAGAGGATCTGGATCAGATTTCAATTCAAAGCCTCATATATTTTCATGCAGAGTGAAATTCATGACACGGTATATTAGAAATTAAGTAGAGATGTGTGTGTAAATGTCAGTTCCAATAATAAATGACAAATGATTTCCAAAGTTCAGGAAGACAGGTTACATTGGTATACAATGAGGCATACCTACAGCTTTCTATTCCTACCTAAAATAACTACACACAACAAAGACATTTCTTTTTTCCTTCAGGAAAATAGGCCTATTCTACTTCCTCTGTTAAAAAGTCCCTAAAAGCAAACAAGTTAAAAAAAAATTGTACACCTAATGTGTTGTTTTTCCTTTACATGAAAAAAGATCTGGATGTATAGGTCCATTCATTTTCATAATATTAATAGTTTCACACTATGTAGACATGCACCACTAAAGTAAAGGGTACATTTTGTTTAATATACAGTGTATAATCTTATTTTAATCCAATTTGATGTCAAGTAGACCTATGTAATTTTATGTTTGATAAAGTACAATTAAAGAATATCGTACAAAAATCTTAATAATATCATATTCCAAAATAATACAGCCATTCAGATCTCATATTTAAAAAATCCTTTCACTGTCAACAAATTTCACATACAACAATGCTGTGAAAGACCTAATTCATAGGAAAGATTTGTGACCTTCATCTTTCAAAACAATCTCTTGAGTTCTGATTATTTATCAGGTAGTTGTAGTCCTGTGCCATTCATTCAGCAAAGCTACCCCCACTCCATCTTCTTATCACTAGCCTGCACCATGTCCATAGGCCTGCCTTACTGCCTTCCTGATTGCCTTTGAGAGGCCGCATCGAGGATCACTCGTTTGTTTGGTTGGGAAATCCAGAGGAAATCCAAGCTGGACTTATCTGGTTCCTCCTCCCCTAGCCCTCCTATCATCCCCATCACACCAGACACTTCTCATCCCCTTGCTTCACCCTCCTCCTCCAACAATCCTCATACCAACAACAAGTGAACAAACCCAACCCAACCCAGGACTGGCCTATGAAAGAACAATACAAGGGGAAATGGTGAAAAACATTTTTAAAAGGGAAGAAAAGGCTTTGCATCCCTATTCACAAATTAAGTAGAACTAGAAAGGCATATGCTTTCAGTTTAATAGTGATGAGTTTGCTTCAATTAATCAAACGTTATTAATTATTTAAAAAATCTGGATTCATACCTGCTATCCACAAAGACAATCAAACAAAAACGAATACATTCAAGCAGTCAATGCTTGCTTATACATATTTCATCAACCTACATGTATGACCACAAGCTTCAAACAGAGTGTGAAGCAAGGGAGAAGTTAAAGCTAGGGAAAGGATCTTAAACACTGAAAACATTAGAGGAACTTTTTGATGATGACCAGCCCAGGTCTGAAGATTCTGCACAATTTCAGGCAGAAATAAAGTGATATGTATAAGAATGTGATCATACACAACTCTGTTTTTCTCCATTTACGTAGATCCCATTTGCATTGTTGATGATTTTTCTTAACCATGTAATAAAAGACACAAAGTAAACTAATTCATATCTAGACTTAAAACTACTCTCTTAAAAAAAAAAGAGTGAATTTTCAGTCTATTTTCACTTTCTTGGGAGTGACATCCGTGATCACTTGTTTAGGAGTGAAAATCGATTGATTGTAGAGTGCTCTCTAAGAAGAAAAGAGTGAATGTTCACTCTATTTTCACTCTCCAGAGGAGTGACGTCCGTGATTTTGAAAATTCACTCTTTTTTTTTAAGAGAGTACCCAAAAAAGTGCAATATTCATTTTCACATTATAAATTTATAATGGCCTGAAACAATCTATTCTTTTAAAAACTTGTAATTTACTGTCATAATTAGATACATAACTACCAGCAATGAAAAGGATTATCTGTGAAATGAAATGAAATGGTAGTTTATATGTCAATGAGTTTCAAGTGGATTCTTTCTGCAATTTTATGAATGACATACCACTTTAATAATATTGACATATTTCCGTTTGTGATAATTTGTGATACTGATCAGAAGACTAAATTAAGAATTTAAGATTACAGAAAAGAAACGCTAAAAAAACAAAAGAGAGACACACAAATTTTGATGCCAATCAGTATATACTGCAAAGATAGCATGTACAGATAAAGTGCCTTAAAATCTGAAAAGAAGAGAGAGAGAGTGAGTTGTAACTTGTAAGCAGAAGTGTTTGCATGCATAAGGGGTTTTATCTGTGCCTTTATCAGCGCCAAGAAGGAGCCTAGCAGACTTTCCTGTGTGCCCAACAAACCCTAATAGAGTTATCTTTCAATGTTGTTAGGAAACTAAGCAACACGAGGTAATAACGGAGAGGAAGGAACAGTGACGGTGGTAAGACCCCATCTATTGGGAGTACTAATTAGCAAATCCTCAATTCTACATATTGCCCTCATGCAATAAGATCAGCATCTAGTGCTACAAATTGTTCTCGGTAGTTGTGCTACATGTATCGACCATCGACTACAGAACCTGTGACCGGAGTCCAATAATAGCATGTAGATCACACGCTATGCTAATTTTTTCTTGTTCTTTTATGATTTCCAAATATCACAAAATTATCAGGTATTTATGAGCTATATTTTTAGCAAAATCAATAAAAAGTAACGTATAATTAGGTAATGAAATACGTAAAAGAAAAAAACTGAGTTGCAGGAAAATCAGAAAACGTCCTTCCTGAAAAAATACTTTTTATGACACCACAGCCTACCACAGGTTATCATGAGTATGGAGTACAGGAAGCTGCAGTTAGAGATAAACTGTCAAAAAGATTCTAAATAGTTTTGATTGTCAAATATCATGGGTTATTTGAACAAGAAAAGAAATATTGCTTAAAGAAATAATCCTTAACAGTATGTAGGCCAAAATACTGTACATGGCCTGAATCATAATCCTCTTATATTGGTCATGAACCCACTAAAGAATTCCATTACTGTCATAAAAACTAAATAAGTTGGCCTACGCATTTTCTTTTAAATCTATCAAATTTTCGATCAAAATATCATACCTTTTAGTTTTAAACTATGTTGTTGGGACAATTCACATTTCAATGCAATAAATAATCAAGATTATCACTAAGCTCAAAACTTTCGGAAGCCTCAAGGTAGAAAAACAGATAAATCAAAATCAATTACTATTTAATCCTTGTTTGTCATTGTAGATTCAATGACTCAGTGCACACATTATCTGATAATGTGGCTATTCAAAGAACTCGAATAAATTCTCATGAAATGCAATTTAATATCTTTTTTAAAGACGTGACACATCCTTGACTGACTGACTCACGAGTTGTCATGACTTTGGTGAATATTATTGAGCTTTCTTTTCACAATCGGGACTTTGAATTAAGATGATATTGCTCATTTCAAATTCCCTTAGGCTGGGTTTCCGACTTTTAATTGAAAGTGATTAAGTGAGGTGTTGCTGCCAACATCAATCTGGGTCTAGGAATTAACAAAAAGTCAGTTTCACGAAATTACACAGCAAAAGGTAAAATTGTGCTGAACATTATCTTGATTATCAGGTAGACGTGTCGTGGTCGAGTGGATAAGTCACCGGACTGTGGATCACAAGGTCCGCCGCGGCACTAATGTCCTTTTGCAAGACATTGATCTACATGTGCCACTCTCCACCCAGGTGTTAAAATGGGTACCCGGTAGGATGCGAAAGCTATTGTGGTTTGATTAGCAAGTGGCGCTTGTAAAATGGCGACTGGCTGGAATGCTCCCCAGGGAGTGGAGAATGTGCATACCTTGTGTGCTGGTAAGTCTGAATCCGATGACCGGGGTAATAATATGTTCCGCGCCTAGAAACGTAGTATTAGGCGCATTATAAATGTGAGCTATTATTATTATTATTATTATAGAACTGATATTTATATGTATAGGGTAATGGTGATTAACTCATCATCAATATATGAGTAATGGCTGTCAAAATTATAACAAAGTTTATATGTTCTAATGTCTAAATGTAGCAATAACTTGTTATATACTAAGCTTGATGCAAGTCATGTTGGACTTGGAGCCTTCGGAAAATCTATGTTTTACCAAAGTAAATTTTTTATAACACTGGTTAAATAAATTCCATTCACAAAATCCCAAACCAAAATGTTTACAGAATTACAGTAATATACTTGTACAGCTAATCTTTCACTATATAAACAATTCTAGAACTAAAACTTATAGTTTATTCTTTTAAGGAATACCAAGGATTTTTCTAGTTTGAAAATAATAATTATATGACTTTGTTAAAGTGCATAAAATAATCTGAAGATGATGGTTCTATATTGATGCTTATATTGTCTTCTTAAAATAAATGTTCTATATTGATGCTTATATTGTCTTCTTAAAATAAATGTAATCATATACAGGAATCTTACAGTCATGCTCTGTTCTTCTTTCTTTAAAACAAATACTGTACATTTGTATTTTCATTTAAACTTTGTTTTCATCTTCAAGTTAACTTTGTCAATACTAAACCCAATATAGCTCAGCCTTTGACAGCTTAAGTTCTATTAAAAATTCAAAATCAATTTTCAATAGTAGCTCAGAGTAGATTTTAAAAAATTCCCCATGCTCTTTTAATAGCAAGAACATGGGAAATATCATTATGTAATCCAGGTTATAGCAATTACCTGTGGAGAATAAACAATTCATCACTGTTAAACCTACAGAGAAATACATGGGAAATATCCGTTTCTACTGGTCACAACATTCAAGGATAACATCAGATTGAGGTAATGAACATTTCCTCTGCCAGTCTATCCCGAGGGACAACATACTCAAATGTCTCTCCACTCTTTTGGCAAAACCAGACCGACTCCTTTTGACCAGTCCTATGTGGAAACATTACTTCTGTTTGGCCCCTCTCCATGAATTACAAGGACATGCATGTCTCAGGTTACCCCCCCCCCCCCCCCCAGCCCCATCCCCACCTTCATCCAAACATCCCTCTTTTACCCTCTCCACATCGTCAAATTAGCATAACCTTTGTGACCTTCCTATCCATGGGAGATGACCTTCCTCTTTGGTAAAAAGTCATGAAACTGCTCCAAAACTTCCCATTTTATATGCGTGGAACCAGAAGTGATTTGTACAGGCCTAATTGAAGGCCTGCTCTACAAAAAGATTTAATGAAGACTTTGATGAAAACAACTGAAATATTATTACCAAAGAAGTATTGTTAGCCAAGCTGCTGGCATGCCCCCCCCCCCCACCAAAAAAGCTTGCTACACAAGATATTCAAATTGGAATAAAACTTGGCAGTGGTACACAACAACAAAAAACTTTCAAAAGAGTAAAGTGATAACATAACAATTAAATATTAACAGTATATGTAATGTAGAGGATAAAAAGTTAAATGATTATTTATGTATTCTATTCATGACACAAGACATCCCATCATTTCACCCATTTTTAAATGAAAGGATGTAATGTGTTACAGGTCCACCATAAAAATCCCTAGCCAGATCCCGAGAGGAGACCATGAGGACAGACAAACAGACGGGGGCTGCTCGGCCGGCCGGGGCCAGCGGGAGAGTAGAAGGTTGCTTACCCATGGATATCTAGCATGCGCATAGTTGGGTAGAAACATAGACGGCTGCTGATGATACGAAGCCACGGTCACAGCTACCGGGACAGGGTAGCCTGACTCCGCCTGCATAGCGTGGGCTGCTTGACTATACATCTTGATCTCAGCTCAGCTCAGCTCAATGAGGATTGTTTGTTGCCAGTCTAGGCCAAGATACCAGTCCTAATCAATCAAGATTTACTTGTTTGTATGTATGATGAAATCGGGAAGAGTTTGGGCAATTGTGGATCTAATCACACACTCGGTTTGATGCGAGCTCACTTTCCGTCTTCAAAAATCGTGATAAGTAGATAATTATATAGCTTTTAAAAGAGAACAAATATCAATTTGATTTGTTCTGACTAATTCATAATTGCAGCTCTGCTAGATTTGGTCTGTACCTTCCTTTTAATGCAGGGGACCAATACTATCTCAAAATAAGAGATATATTAGAAAGAAATATTTTCATCAATTTGAACTTAACGAAAATCTTCTTGTTGCCACTATCTCAAACTTTAAAGAATGAATATTTTTTAAATTTTACTAATTGAATCCACTGTACATAGATCCACTGATTATCTCCTTTCTTTGATGAGCAGACCGAATCGTCTAGTCGTTATGATGAGATGCTAGTCAGGCTAGTTGGTATAAACCTCAAACTCCAACTTCCAAGCAAATGTAGCTGTCTTCCAAAGCATGTGTCTCTGGTGTTCTCTCCAGATCCAAGCTAAAACCACTCCATCAAACTTTAACAAACAAATCAGTGCTGTATATCCAACCAATTTCCACGGAAGAGGTAGCAAAGATACAGCTTCACTCCAAGAATAAGAAGACAGTTTGGGCACACTGTATAGTTAGTTGTAGAAGAGAATTGAAGCGCTGATGTAAACACTCTTCACTCTACGTCCATGTGCTCTCTCTCTCTGATCCTCTGTCTACAACCTTATCGCATCGCACAGCAGTAAATGCTTCCACCAGTTACACATCACTTCCACTTTCCCAGCGCTCTCCCTCTCCCTCTCTCTTTCTCTCTCGCTCTCACAGCTAGCCCAATGCTGATGTGAGCTACTACCACCAACTTCCACCAATCTCTGGTTAGCTTAGGTATAGTAGGGTAATCCGGCTCAACAGATACCGCTCACTAGAAGTATTTACAAGCTAGAGTATATAACATGTCCTCTGTGCTCCAATATGAAAGTTAGGTAAAGTGAGTTACACCACTACACCAATACCACACCAATCACTGCAGTGTACTGTAATACATGTGGGCATTTATTGCTGAGTTGGGAAAGATTTAGGACTGTATGTTATCAGCACTGCTACAGGGTCCCAGGGGAGAAAGAAAGAGAGAGAAAGAGAGAAAGAGAGAAAGAGAGGGAGAGGGAGAGAGAGAGAGAGAGAAAGGGTAGCAGGATTATGTAATAGGCAGAGACATGACATGTCTCAGCTGTTAGATACCTCTTGTCTTATCGCTTATTCCAATGTAGTCTACAAATACAAACACCATGTAAATATCAATAATGAGCAGATTTTTAAATCATTCAACCTTATATAAGCCAATCCTGTATTCGACTAGAAGTAAACAAAATGGCAAGAATATGGGAACAATACTGGGCCTGTAAAAGAAATATATGAAAAAGCCAGAATACAAACGGCCGTGTCTGTGAATTTAGACTAGACGACACTGTCAGTAAATGGTTACTTATCCATCCATCTTTACTTTCACTGCCTCATGTAAATGATCATTAAAAAATGAGGATTTACACAATGTGCTCTTCTCTAATAACATTATTATCAAACTCAAATATGTAATTAGTTGGCCTGTATTTATAACCAAAAAAAAGAAAGGCTACTACAACAAACTTGTAAACTTCTTGTAAGTTGTAGATCTACCTGTATTGGCTGTGTAACAAGATAATTTTGCACTTTCCCTCAATTTTTCTTGTACACCTACAATACATGTAAAAACCTTTTTTTTTGTGTGGAATTTCTGTGTATGACATAAACCACAGGTATATGATTTAATGTTATACTGTTTAAAGCCAGATTTTCTATCAAATATTTTCCTACATTGCATACTTTTGAAAGACATTTAAATAACTAAAGTGTAGATCCCTCGTATAAATTACGAATTTGTTTTCCTTCTTACAATATTAATGGTGAATTCTCAAATGAAACCTAGATGTCAAGGGTAAATCAGAATATTTTAGAATAAAAAAAAACACAATATAAAACATCAACAACAAAAATGGGGGAGGAACCCCTTTTCTGAAAGTTCCACCAGGTTAACCATCCTTTTTTTTCCTTCAAAGACTCTGTTTACTGTATAATTATAGTACCTGTTCTTTTTAAATAGATAGAGGAGTTTTTCCACATAAAGAGAGAATACGGTATATTGATTCTGAGAAGCGGGTGGAAAATGATCGGAGGAGTAAAGGGAGTATTTTAGCCTCAGGTCAGGAAGTGGCAACGCTGAACTTCCTCTCTCTATACTCCCTAGCGACTCACACTGCTACCACCTAGCATGATCAGTCTTCTACAGAGTACTATACTATACTCATATTTATTTCAGGTGAAGTTTAATAGACATTTCTGGCAGCATTGAAGCTAGGCTTGTTTCATTTTCTAATGGACAAAATGAAATACTTTGCACAGTTATGAGAGAAGCATGGTTGTTCAAGGTGAATTTTGAAGAAGAAAAAAATTATTGAAATAGGTGATCTACTGTTCTGAAGATCCTGAAACCGAGCAAGAAATATGTCATATTCACAGTGAATTTTACTACTTATACAGTAGGTTTACAGTTGCACCACATGAGAAAGAGGGGGAGGAATGGGGAGTCCTGAAAAGGACTGTAGGTAAACTTTCTTTCTTTCTTTAATTCTTGTTTAAAACTGTTGACATTGTGTAAGTCTCACAGCTAAATCAAAATTAATGAGGGGATAATAACTCTCTTTCTCTCTCTTCATATGAATATTTAAACATGGACTCCTCATAAAAGATAAAAACATAAATTTACATATTTGTGATTTTTTTTATATTTACTATAAAGTCTAAATGTCTTGCACAAGGTATCCTGATACATGTATCAGGTGAGCATTGATGAGAATTGAATTCTTGAGTAAGGGAGCATGAAGTGTAAGTGAGTAGCATGGTGCTATCTACTCATAATATTTATCTATCACAGGCAATGCATTATTGATTTTAGAATTCTCTAGGGATGACAGATGATATTGAGTAGCGATAAAAACTTGAAATTGAAGACACGCCGTGTTAATTTGTCATGAAGGGGACAAACGACTAGGCAATGTCAAAACCAACGACAAAAACAGTGCGGCACATCAAGTTATAGAGAGTAGCGGCGGGGAGACTCCTGACCGGGCAGGGTGACTATCATGAACTAATTGAATCATGCAACACACCACGCTTTACGTATCATGATAGCTTTTACATGTGTAATTCATAGATACCTCTTCTTACTCTACTCTTTATCATCTTTCCTTTATTCCTCCTACATCGTATTGGTTGTTCCCACAAGGGCCTCTTTCCATGATCGCTAAATTGACTAAATACAATGTATTTTTTCTATCCAGAAAACACCTTTTTTATAACAATAGCAACTTTTTTAAAGGGTTTTTAAATGATATTTCGTATCCTGCCATTAAATAGTTCTTTAGTAACAATAGTATTTTTCATGGTAACATCTGAACATGATAATGTCCTCAAGCTCTGTCTAAATATTACAAATGCCTATTCCTTCTCTTTTTTTTGTCTCTTAACAAACATTCATTTTCAATTTGTGATCCCGAATGATTAATGGCATCACTGCTCTCCCGGCGGGTAACCCTTCATTATTTATTTAATAAACAGCTCTGGTAAAACAATTCAGTAATTTAAATCCAATTACGCAACCATCGACGACAAAAACGGGCACAGTCAGGCCATCACTCTCCCTCTCTGTCTCACAAAGTACGTTTCACTCTCATCACGTCACGCTTCGATGGCGCGAAGATGTTCTACACCTCACGCTGACTGAAGCAGCTACATAGACCTGATATTACCATTAACTAGATTTAATTAAATAATGCCGATAGTCTTCAGCGCATCATTTAATCATGACAAGCACATTGATAACTGGGTGAGACATGAGAGGCTTCTACATACCCCTTATTTAGAAATTATCAATCATATTCAATTGGAATGGTGCTGATAAAACCACATTGCCCAGACATTTGATACAAATGGGCGCATGTTACAAGTGAGGGTGGATAAGAAAAAAATTAGATTCTAAAGGGACGCAAAAAAAAAATTCATGTTTTGAAACATGCACTGCTAGACATGAGGAAGGAAAAGATACATTTTTGTTGATATTGCTATAAGGTTATTGATCCTAAAATTTCACATAGAAAATATTGTACTGTTTTCCTCACGTTCTCATGAATATAAATGTGAAGTTTCATCTAGTTTGTGGTAGCTTATAAATAGCTTTTTCTTCTTTTAACAGGGTACATAATGCTGGTAAAAAAAAATGAGTGAGGTAAAATGTCTGAAGTATACATTTGCTACTAAATCATCAACAAATACCTTTTTTTTCTCTCTTTTAGTTTACCTTTGTAATTTGGCACACTTTCCAGAGTATCTTCCATCCAAATAAAGAACTTTACGGAAACTGTGATAAACTGTTTTTATAGTGGTTTTTAGAGGTCAAAGGGCATTAAAACAAAGACACAAAGCCTAGTCATTCCGCTAATGAAATTATTGAAGCGAAATTCCCCTCAGGAAGTTGAGCAATCTCTGACTCTCCTCAAGAGTCCATGGATGAATTATGACTTCTGTGCTTTGAGAACAACACTTTTGTTTTCTTTCCGGCACTCTCTCTTTCTTTCCCTGTACTTTTTTATTTCTATCATCACCTATAACTCCTGTATTACTATTTCCCCATTCTTCTATTTTGTTCTCTTTAGTACCTAAACTTTTCTCTTTGACTAAAACTCTGGAATACTTCAGATTTAAGTTTTTGAGGCTTCTGTTATCATGGGCAAGGTGGCTAGTACGTTAAATTTACACCCTTATCATATATATTTATATATGTAAAGCAAAGTGTATTAAATGCACAATTGCATCATAATTTCACACTACTATTATGAAATAGCCATGGTTTCCTACCTTGTTTGTAGGTATGTTGAGTACCATCTGACCTTCATATATCAAATGGGCAGGGAACCTACAACAGCTTCATGAGATTTTATTGCTCTCGACAAAAAGAGGCCATCAAGTCCATTTATGACCATGTTGTTCAGCTTCCTGTTCCAATTCATTTTTCTTGAATACAAATGCAAAATGAGCCCCCAAGTACATATGAGGCTGCCTACCTTATCTACACCATGGGAGTTTAAATACACAGACTTTCATAACACTCCCTTTATAGCAACCTTTCGCCATGGTGCTCCACATTTTATGACATTTTCACCTTTAACCAAAATTATACATGTTGGGAGGGAGGACGGGGCGGGGGCTTAGGTTCAGCCACCTCAAGAGGGCTATATCTATATGTTCCGATTGACACCATCTAACAAAGACAATCTAATACACAAGCTATATCTTGACTGTAGTGTAATGAGGTCTATGGGTGCTATTATAGCATGGGCGCACACACAGGAAAGGGCGCTTCTCTGGCCATGGAATGCAACACTGCTCCCCCCCCCCTCCCCTCCCCCCCCCCCCCTCCAAAAAAAAAAGGGTTCTGTGGACATCAAAATTACTTTGATGCTACATGTATCTGTACTACCAAAGCTAGCCTTGCTCATGAGGGGGAGAAAAAAGTCAGTATGTACTACCCTGCACTCTTCTACTTTAAAATGTATTTCATAGTTTGGGAAATACATCCAATAGCAACAACACTACAGCAACGAGAAAGAAGAAGAAGAAGAAAGGAAAAAAAAAACTCTAGAATTTGCTATGAGCTCCCCATGTAAAATCATGGCAGCATGAATGCTTGAAAAGTTGAAAAAGTTTTGAAATAGACTAGGCTACTAAAGAGCAGTATAAATGCCTTGATCTGGGTAAAATAGAAACGGCTAGAGGGGGCTACAGGCTATGCTGCCACCGGACGATCCATTCTCACGCTTTTATCATAAATGGGGAGATTTGGCACTTCTACATTGCTAGATAACAAACATGATGTGAGCCCTAAACATAAAGTCACTGATTTTTTTTTAGATATAAGACTATAGCAAATTTTACAATATCATCTTGACAAGAACAAGTTGACCACAAGCAACTTTTTTTGTATTAGAAAAAAAATCAGAATACTTTGGCAATAGTGCTGCGATTTTTTTCTCTTCTCATTCACATTTTTCCTGGTGGGATTGAGATGAAATGACTTGCAAGGCAGTGATTCGAAATCAATGGTTTTGATTTCCCTCTGTTTGTCTGAAATATATTTATTTCTAACAGCTTTGGGATGTATTTGGTATAGCTTTGGCCTTGGTAATCAAATACACAAACAACATCTGGAGATGTGATGAGATCTCGCAAGACTCTTGCTCGAATATTTCCCTTTCGTTTGGGCGAGTTCATACCCAACTGGAAATTAAACTTTCTTGGAAGTTTCACGTTTCACATGCTTCAATTTATTCAATCTTATCGACAGAAATCAGAAAATGTTTTGAATACCGTCCACACATTGTAATTTTCCAAATGTGTACAGAACATATTTGATGTGTCTTCATATTCCATCGATTAAATAAATGAAGGAAAAATGGATGAATTTATAGTGAGAATTGCTAAAAGACGAACTATGGTATGAAAATCTTTCTTAGTGAGAAAGAAAAAAAACTTTTAACAACAGAGTGAGAGCTTGTGGGAGAACAATTTCCTGTCCGTAAATTCAATCATATCTTAAGAGCCCAAAACATGTTTTTCTACATCTTTCTCCAGAATATTCTTCTCTCTTCTTCCTTTCAGTCGAGCCCGTTTTATTTTCTGTTGCATGTAAGAGTTGTGTATGTGGAGCAATGAATGTTGAGAAGTTCAGAGTGAGAACCATGTCAACACAGGAAATTTAGTGTGATTGCTAATTTAAGTTTGAATCTTCAGCTAGGCTTTGACGGGTTTAGTTCCATGGCTGAGTGGTGACTGACTTCATACGCAACAACCTCTTTCACACTACTAGAAGGTTGTACCTTAGACTGCGCTGCGCAACCCACATTTAGTGTGAATTGAGCACGATTGCCTATTTAAGTTTGAATCTTCAGCTCGGCATTGATGGGTTTTAGTTCCATGGCTGAGTGGTGACTGACTTCAGACGCAGAACCTCTTTTACTACCTCTTTCACATTACAAGGTTGTATTGCGCTGTGCAACCTGACCCACAACTTGTCAATGAGGGCCGCAGTCAGATACATGGAGAGTGTTACATCCTAGAAATTCTCCCCTTTTTTAGCATTCTTATTTACCTTACAATTAAAGCTCCTATTCAATTGTACATAATATGAAAAGTGAACAGAGAAGAAAAAAAAGACAAGGGTCATATGGAATTTGGCTCCAAAAACCCTGAAAAGAACCAACAAACATGGGGGGGGGGGGAGAATGGCCCCCCAAAACGAAAGAAATTATGTGAATGACATTTATTTCAATAGATGACATGGATACAATAGCCAAATCTATTCTTCTTGTAAAACTTCCCTCAAAAACTTTTTTTTTTTAATTTCCCCCAAGTCCACCCCCCCCCCCTCCATATATGTAGAATGAAATACTACAAGTGAGGCTATTAACCATAAAAACATACACTGCCTCACTAATGACCACTGGACATTCAAGCTCGTGGTATAGATTATTAGATTGTTTTCCTAGAAAATGAGAAAGGAAACTATAATCCTGTGACTAAGAATAATACAAGTCATTAAATCACCTTACTTCCTTAAATATCCCTCTCAAAACATGATTTAATGACTGAGCGAAAAAGGAAAAAGTACTTCATTAATTCATTTTGATAAAGATTTGGATAAGCATAAGGAACTAAGACATTTTTGCTACGATTTCTTAATGTTATTCTTACCCTTTCCCACTTGTAATTCATATGAGGAAACATATTCATAACACCTTTAATCAATATGAACTTAGATACAAATCTTCTGTGTTTAGGAAATACTTTAATGTACAGGAAGATTCCAATTGCCTAATCTGGAGATTTATATTTCCAATCTTCTTGTGAAATACACATCAAATTTCTTTTCAAATTGGCAATCAACCAGATCAATACATCACCAAAACTGATTTTAAATCAATTATATTTTCATGAGGCTGCCGCCAAAAGAGTTTAATATCTTTATGAATCTTTCACCTCTCTGCTGGGAAAACTGTTACAAGATATTAGAAAAGAAGAAAAAAATGATTGCAATTAACAAGTAAAATTATGACACAGGATTAGACTCTCCTGGAGGAAAAGAAGAAATCAGATAAGGGTTGATGGTTATCTTTAATCTCGATTCGAAAAGGAAGGTAAAAATGTCATGGAAGTAAATTGAGCAGAAAAAGAACAAACCGGTGCCTTCCTCTTGCTGGTGAGTTGAGGTCTGTCCTTGGATGTTTTCCTGATTACTAGACTATAAAGTGATCAAAGAGACAAACGTGGGACTCACAGTCTCCATCATACTTCCTCTTCAAAGACACTGTCCGCAGGGACAAACCATGTTGCTGCTTCAAGACCAAGTACCCAATCATACGCCAGACAAAATGTCCTACATAGCTTTCTTTCTTAAGATTTCTTCAAAAGCAAATATGTAATGCCCTCATAAAACCTTACTTTTTATCACCATACATTTCTGAAATGTTATTTTGTGAAAAGTGAAAGGCAGAGAGCAAGAAACAAATACATGGGGGGGGGGGTAGTATACCATAAATGGAAAGAGAAAACAAAAGTATTTACATGGACAAAATGATAGGCAATATATAAACATATCTGTTACTGTTAAGACTGTAGCTGAAAAAAGTTATGAAATAAAAAGCATTTAAGCGCATCTTCAAGTTCATGTTCCTATCTCTTTGTGAATAATATCCCTTGGTTAATTCAAAAACCATAACAATCGCTTTTATCGGATGGGTCATTTATTGAGTAGGGTCTCTTGATATAACATACGAATCCCAACCGGAGTGGATCTCCTGTTGGAATGCCATGGTTTAGCAGCATTCTGTCAAAATCTTGGCTGCTACTTATCAGTCAATGGGTTGTCAGCTGACAAGGCCTGACGCCTTGACATTTCACAGCCACGACAAACCAATATGGATGGGACTACATAGTCTATACTCCTATTATTAAAGGGGCACATCATGATTCATGCCAGACTCACAGTCTACCCTCTTTCTTTTAAAGCTGCACACCGCACCGTGAGCTCTTTCACACTCGCAACACTGTGCTCAACATATATCAAGGGGTAATGAAATGAGATCAAGTGACACTTTAAATTACATGTATTTCATGTTTGTAATCTTCCAATGAAGCAACAAAAGTAATGCCTGTTGCATAAAGTTATCATCACATACACAGTAAAATGTTAACGAAATTTAAAACAGATTCTGGTATAAAGGTTTCCCAATTTAAAGGAGAGGTCAGCAAAGTCTAGCACGACCTGTAATTTTGAAAATCACATTCATACTTTGACATTTAACATAAAACATTTTAAAAGAATATCTGAATCATTACTCAAACAGAGTACACTAGACTGTTGAATTTACCCTACATCCCTAAAAGAGAAATCCCTTATGAAATATTCATATATTATATATTATATAACTGTTGGTAAAAACAGAATTATTGGGATATTAAAATGATTAACAGGCTCACATAACTGGTAGAGTAAAGAATAGCAGAATCTCTATTACTTCTAATAATTTCTTTGGAGTATAAATCCAATCCAAACATTGACAAATACAAGTTGCTTTGTCACATCATAGGTCAGGATTGATGAAAAAAAAAAAAATAACGAATACATTTACGGAGAAAACCTGTAGTAGCTGCTGCGGGCATACAAAATACCATCCCGCCTTCTGGATTTTGTTCACCCCCATGGAGGTAATGGAAGTGTCCAATTAAAGTCTCCCATATTTCTATTACATTATAACCAGGGAGTAAGATGTTAATGACCAAATAAAAAAAAAAGGGTAGAAGGAAAGAGAGGATAAAGATGGGAGGGGGGAAAAAAGGGCTGCCTGTAATAACTTTTCCACATGTTGCTGTTTTCGGATGAATGAAGAGCAAGTATGAAATAGTCTTTGAAAACAAGCCTTTAGACTTTCAGTATTCAAATAAAAATAAACGCCACCATCATATTTCTTGATAACTTTCCAAGACAACTGCATATCAATTCTTATGGGGGTATTGAATTATTTCTTTTTAATTTGCATTATTTTACCATTTTCATAAATTGAGATTGATCAACAATATCATGGGATCATGCTTCCTTTCTTCCTTGATAACAAATCCAGTTTGCCAGGAAAGACAAATATGTATGGGAGTGATATGAGAAAAGTACACATCGCATCCTCAAAGGGATTTCAGAATTATTACCATGTTTATTCTGGTGGCGCTAGCGCTCGTAAATCAGTAAATTGCCGGGCTGATGGAACTCTACTTTCTGAATATTTTTCTCAATTAGCCAATCGAGCAACTTATTATTTCTTGATGATCGTGTTTTTCCCCCCTTCAGGTTATTGATGATATTGTAACATGAAAGAAATAGGACAATGCTAAAAGCAGGGACTTCTTGTTTGGGGCTATGGGATCTGTCGAGACAAAACCCCAAAAGGAGGCCAATTATACGCTCATGTAAATTTCACATTTCATGGTATTCAATTAAACTAATCACCATACCAGGCCAGTCATGATGACCTGCAATTCAATCAGTAATATAAGATGTTTTTCTTCTATATACTTTCCAAAAGAGCCCTATTAGAATGTAGGTCCTATGTAGGGGCCTTATAATCGATCTTGAATATGCAGCGTGAATCATAGCAATATGAGCGTAGCTTTGTGAGACCAAAAATGTGGAGATAGTCTGAAATAAAGTCTAACAAAAGACCACGGAAATGGGTAGAATCTTTATTTTTCCCTCAGCAATTAAAGTTTGTCCCCCTTCTCCCATTAGCCTGGATGCCCCAAGCCCTAGAGACGACTACCCCCCAAACCTTACCAAGACACCCTGACTATGGTTATATTCCCCCAGGGAGCCCAGGCTGTTGGAAATGATGAGCTCAGAGTACGAACTTGGCGGACACGGAGGATGGTTATTCCATTAGAGTTTAAAGGTCACCTTCTAGATCCTGTACATTGTCAGACTTAACCCTCATAATCCTGTACATGAATGTAGGGTAACATTTTATTGAGTTAACTTTACAATACAGTTATTGGTAGAGGATGTGGGAAAGTGAGAGAGAGAGAGAGAGAAAGAAGGGAAGAGACTGTCAACAGATAAACAGTGAAACAAGGAGGTGAAAAAAAATAGTAAGACTGAGAAAAGTTTGGTATAGGCCTCAATGTATAACGATTTCAATAGCTTTCTGATGCGTCAGTGTTTACATAACCTGCCTAAGCTAACATACATTCCTCCCTGTATGATTATCCTACAATCCAAACTGGTTCAAGAAAATAAATATCATCCCAAATAGAGTGCATGCATTGTACATCACTATTCTCTTTCTCTTTCTCTCCATCCCCATTGCTGAGGCATATGAGTGTTGGATTGTTTTGGCCACTAGATGGCAGCAGACACATTTGACTTGAGACCAACATCCACTCATGAGGATTGTGTCAGTGTTTCTTGTACTGGGAGTTCCAGCTCTAGGTTTAAAGGTCGTCTGTACTAGTTTGGCTAGGAGGGATTAGACCCCCCAGGATGGTCACTGACAGGTAGCTATCTCATCAACTCAGCTCTCAATTAACATAAGAAAAAGGGGATCATGGGGAACCAACAGGCACCGATAATGCATTGTTTGCTATACATGTATAGAGGATGCAATTAGGCATAAGTAGTGCAGTGGGGCTTTAACTTGAGGGTGCAAGTTTGCCACCACTCTCACTCATCCAACTCAAGAATCTGTTATCATGGCTCCCAATAGCCTTATCCTCCTCCTCCTCTTTCTCCTCCTCATCTTAATCATCATCACAACTATCATCCATCACCATACTTCCAATAATCACCATCATCTCATCCAGCCACTATTGTACTTACAGATGCTAGGGCTTTGCCAAGTGCAGCTCCTGTATGTGAGCTGGAACCTGATGAGTTATTTGTGCCATTCCCTCTACTACTCGCTGTAACATTAAAAAGCAAAGAACCAAAAAATGAAAACAATTTTGAAACAATACAAAATCAATTGGTCCATGTACCAGACATGCTACTACTAGATGTATGGTGACTTCGGAATATGTAGTCAAGAAATTATAGGAAATTATAGAATATAATTATAAGGTAATTTGTATATACACTTCTTGTCTGCACCCACTAATATTAATCTTATTCCTTTTAATCAGCATTCCAACAATCAGGTGTGAGAGAGCTAATTATCAATCAGAAATATATGTATGTTACACTGTCTACAAACTTTCTTTTTCATCATCTAAAATTCGATTTTGGAGAAAAATTATCAATATTTATTTTCTAATTTATGCTGCTGTTCCCAAATTAATTGTGTGGCGTGCCTTACAATTTAATAATATATCTTACTTTTATCAATCTATGAAAGGATGACAATTCCAAAACGCAGAATTTCTCACATGACCCTCCCAAGAAGCCTTTATAGACACATGCATGATATCCAACAGTAATCAGAAGTATAATCACTAGGCCTGTCATCATCAGACCGAGGTTGCTAAATAATAATAATATCATTATTATTATTATTAAATAACCCGCTATTTAAAGACTCTGGAAATTTTCCAGAAGCTCGAAACTGCGTCTTCACCAGACCAATACACTCATCACAAACTAGCTCAGACGGGCGCAAATTAGCCCGCTATTTTGGAAACAAGACCAATATTTCTCTGGATATTTTCTCAACCAAATAGCCCGCTGATTGCAACCTCGGGCTAATAACGACGCAAATTTAGCTGGCTAATTTGAGATCGGGCTAGTTAAAATAGCGGGTTATTTTGCAACTTAGGTCTGATGAAGACAGGCCTACCAAGACAGGCCTACCAAGACAGAGAGTGATTTCAAGTTGGGTGTTTAGGGCTGTGTTAATGTTTAATAAACATTAATACCAGCCCTAAACACTGAAATGGAAATCAGCTGGTGTTAAGGTTTTGACCTCTAAATATTGTCAACTTCTGGTAGCTAGTGTTATCGATTTTGCAAAATTGTTGTCTGCTGAACCGACCTTTGTGGCAGGTGTTAATATTGTACGTACAAATGTCCTATTCACTAACACTAGCCCCTAGAGATTAAGCAAATGTTGATTTCCAATTCGGTGTTACTGGTAAGCTATCGATATTGATATGGATATTGATATCGATATTGGGCTCTAATTTCATCAGCAAATTTTTAGCTCGATTCAAGAGCTCTTGACTGCTCTAAACACTAACACTAACATTGACACCCAACTTGAAATCACTAAACATTGGGTTTGTTTGGTGCTACTTACACATGACTGTGTCTGTGCCATTGAGGGGCGGTGATGAGGTGTATGGGGCAGTGTTTGTGGTACCTGGCCTGAAATTCGTCATGGGAGGAAGACTATGAGGGTCCTGACCTGCCGACATACCGCCGCTGCTACTCTGATACTGTCAAAACAAAAATACAATTCAAGATTATTTATTTACAAGTGTTACCAATAGTAAAATCATCCACATACCGGTGCTTTCCGATATTAGCTATGGCAACATTTGCCATGGGCTTGATTTTATCAAATGTATAGGGTTAGGGATAGGATTGAAATTGGGTTTTAGGTTAGAATACAACAATTTAATATTAACTTCCGTATTTACAATTATCACAATTATTACCGGTAGTAAAGACATTGAAATACTGGTTGCTCCATCATTAGCCACAGCAACAATTGCCATCGGCTTTATTTTGTCAAGATTATAGGGTTAAGGATAGGATTGCAATTGGTTTATGTTTAGGGCTAAGGTTAGGTGTAGTGTTAGTTTCTGGGTTTCTGTTAGGAATTCTGACAAGCATTTCATCTTAACCATACGCAGGAGTGGTTGTCTTAGAACTCTATCAAACATGCTTATTTCATCTAAACCCTACGCTTCCTCTGTTTACCTTGATTTTCTACATTTTTTTTTACAGGGATTATTTAATAAACAATCAAGAAGGTAGAGAGAAATACATCAAGGGAGAAATATAAATAGGTACTGACATAACCAAAGGAGAGACAGAATGAGATTGAGAGGGGAATCTATATTCCTTTGTTGAGTGTGCATAATCATAATCATTCTGTTTGTTTTGTGACATATACGCATTCATTATTCAGTCAGTGACCTTTAACCCCCTCCCATCCTTTCTCCAGAGTACATTGTATACTTTAGTGTACTTTCTCATTCTCACTTCTAATGCTTCAGAGTGACACACAAAACTCTTCCCATCCACTTACATGATACAACAAAGTACATTCACAACACTGAAATCTCCTAAATTTCATGTGAAAACATCTCCAAGTGTCAATTTGAAGCTCGAATCTTGTTTACATATA
Source organism: Strongylocentrotus droebachiensis (assembly GCA_035222895.1). Lineage (NCBI taxonomy): Eukaryota > Metazoa > Echinodermata > Echinoidea > Camarodonta > Strongylocentrotidae > Strongylocentrotus > Strongylocentrotus droebachiensis. The sequence goes on along the minus strand of JAVYIG010000271.1, from coordinate 6,380 downwards.
TCTCGGCCCTCCTCTTACTCTGACCACCCATAGATTTTGGGCCAAATTTGGCTCACAACCAGTCAAGTCAAATCGAGGTATTTTAGTATTCGCATAGGTTGATGTTGTCTTATTGGTGGGGCATACGTCTACCCTTCATTTCAATCCCTGTTTTATTCATTCTCATTCTCATCCTATGTCATACCTGGGGGTTGTAACCAAAAAAAAATGGAAACTTTCCAGCCCCCTGACAAGAGTTTGAAAATGGTTATGTTTGATAATTGATTTAGAATGTAAAGCACTGGCGCTAACTCTATTTGAATAGTGACACTGAGGGAATAACTGGTAATAATTGGCAGCCTGGTGGTCTGCCAAACGGAACCTTCCTCCTCTTGTTGATTATGTAAATTTTACCCTTCCTCCTAGCATGTCTGACCAGTGTTACCTGCCAGCTCTCTTATTCTCTCAATTTGAGCCTTTTTCTTTTAGTTCAGTTTATCTCTAATTCCAGTTATTTTGCTTGTTGCATTTTACATTTCTTTGTTTGTCCTTTCTTGTTCTATGAAATGAAAAAATGTTTTCCAATCAAATTCAACTTTGCATGTAACTCTCTGTTTTATGAGTTCAGATGAAGCGACTATAGTGCATCATAACTGAAAAATCATAAGATAAATTAGTTGTGAATCTAAAACAGAAAAGTGATTTCTAAGTATTACAAATCTGATTTTGTTTTTAGTAGTCCATGTAGGCCCCTTCTAGTATATATTGATCTCTTTTATGACCTTGACTTTCTAAAAGCACTTATAACATCCACTTTTGGCAGGGGGGGGGGGGGTCTGTCAAACAAGGTTAGAGCAATATGGTTCTAGATTTCTCATCAAATTCTTAACAAAAATACTGAGATAAAATTAGCAACATTTCCTGGAAACCTCTTCAACACGTTATTGGTTAAAGTGATATGAATACATGGATACATATTTTTAACATCCAAGGACACTCGATCTCAAAATCCTAAAAGGAAACAATGCATGTGGCTCAAGTAAGATTCAAGTTGATGCTGTAAAAGTTTGTAGCCACGTAAGAGCTTGGGCTTATAATTTCATAGAGTTTGGTATTCCCTCATGGCCAATGGTAATTTATTTACCATCCCATCAGCACAAACATAGTGGTGGGGGGGGGGTGAGCAAGTGAGAGAGAATGGGGTAGAGAGAATGGGGGGGGGGCGGCGATGGGGAGAGGGAGGGACAGAGACAGACAGACATCTACAGAGAGGGAGCGTGTGAGGGAAAGTGTGTGAGGGAAAGAGAGAGAAAGAGAGATGGGGGAGGGACAGAGAAAGAGAAAGAGAAAGAGAGAGAGAGAGAGAGAGAGAAAGAGAGAGAGAAAGAGAGAGAGGGGAAGCTTTGACCCCATAGAGGTCATTGAGGTTAGGATTAGCACGAACAGGAATGCTAGTCTGACGTTCCAGTCCCCTAGACAAGTCGTTTCACACAAAAAAGTATTTCAGAACGTGAACAATGGCTGACATCATTCAAAAGTACTACTTCACATATTAAAATGAATATTTGGATTGTTCAGATATTTATGAAGAGTATGAAGTATAGAGAATTGTCTTTATTTACTACGGAAATATGTTTCTCAGTGTTTCTTTTGCTTTTAAATAAATATTGAAAAAAGAACATAGACAGACAGAAATAGACAAAAATCATTGACAACCTATTTAATCCTATTGTTATCCTTACTGCAAATTACATTTTGGAATGAATACGGTCATACACTAAGAATCTATCGTGTTCCCTGATGTCTTTTAAAACCTTATAACATAGGATTCGGTCACAAGCAATAGCCATAGACGTAAAAAAGGAGACCAACAAGAGACAAGAGTAACTTTAAAAATGATCCTTTCAAACACAAAAGTCCTGGAATATTGGTTGAATGAAATATACCTTTCGGGGCTTATTCAAATGAATTTTTTTTTTTTTTTTTTTTTGGGGGGGGGGGGGGGGGCTCTTTCCAGTATGGGGGAGGGGAGGATAATTTGTTAAAGGGCCCTTTAAACTTTTCTTTTCTTTACTGGAGCAAACAAGGTCTGGGGTTAGAGACTGGAGGTGAAGTGCAGAGCCGAGAGTGAGGTGCTTTATAATAGTGTGAGGATCGTGGGAACACCGAAGACAGAGAGAGTAGGTTTGGTTAGACGGGTCAGGTCGGTCGGTCAGTCAGTCAGTCGGCAGGATGTGGGAGCAATGAAGAGTTAATGAGAGCTGAGTGGAGTCACAGTATCAATGGGGGTCATAATGACCTCTTATAACATGAAAAGAAACATGAAATACTCCTGCTATGAGTAACTTAACCACCTTCACTCTAAATTATGAAATGAAAAAAAAATCAGGAAAAAAGAGAAGGGAAAAAATTCCTATTTGTGGCAAATGTAATAAATTTCATCACCTTTTTTTCTTCTTCAAATTTCTTTGGATAAATGTGTACTTTAAAGGCATCGTTTAAATCTGAGATGCACGACCCTACGTCTTATCAGAGTCTGTGATATGGTGTAATATTGAAGCCCTACCTAAAAAAATTGCGCTTCATAATGATCAAGTAGTGCCTCAAAAAGTAAAAATCTTTGAGTGACCGGTTTTACCAAACTCATTTTTCCAATAGACTGTAGTGTTATGAAAACAGTAGGAAAACGCAAATTTTGATTTTGATTTCCAATCGTAAATATCTTGATAATCAGACAGGCTTATAAAAGTCATGGGATTCCTGACTGACCTAAAGTTTATAATTATCATTGCAGCATGAGCTCAATCCAGGATTTAGTTTCAGAATCTGAGACAAAGTTACCCAATCCCTTTAATGTATAATAATAACAATTATTGACAATTTTAGAGTAATTTACAGTATACCCTGCCTAGGATAGGAATAAGAACTCGGGTTCTGTAAATTGTAATTCTTCGAACTTACCATAGGTTCATGTGTAGGGTATTCCCCTGCCTGAGAATATGAACTGGAGTTATGTAAGGAATGGAAGCTAGTGGACGTCGGCGCCATGCCATTGCTGCTCCATGGATTTGTACTACTGTGGGAGTGGCCCTGGGGGTGGCCCTGGGAGTGGCCCTGCGAGTGGGAGCCTTCTAGGAGAAAACAAAGAAAAAGAGAAAAACATAAATAAAGAGGCGCGATAGCTCAGTTGGCAGAGCAGTGGTCTTATTATCTGCTATCCGGGGTCCGAAACCAAGTCGATGCGCTAGTGCCCTTTGGCAAGGCATTACTCCTCATTACCAGGTCCCTCTGAGAGGACCTAAAGCTGTCAGTCCTCTGGTTGCTTATTAACAAGCACTAATGCTTTCTTAGCAGTCAGGTAAAATACCCACCACTACTATAATCACCCATATTAATCACGACATAACGTATTACCAGACAGTGTTTATAACACGCCAAAAGCATAATAAGTCAAACAATTTATCTTCTCTATATATTAACATATAATATATATCTTGTGGAGACTAATATTTAGCAATGAGTCTTTGGTAACTGAGAAAGACGTATACAACAAGAGTCTCTGTTCATTAAACACTGATTCGTCTTTATTATGCTATCCATGAGCGCATGTTCCATACTTCGTGACACATCCTTTCTTACTCTTCAAATCAGAATATCTCATGATCTGTGAAATTCATTACCAAAGTATTCCATAATTTCTCAAAATCTCTCTCTGCATGTCACTTGAGAGAAGAATGGAAATATGGATGTGCTTTCCAGACAATAAAGCCTTGTTTTGGTGTTCCTAGGGACCGCTTCCCACTCCCCTCAATCCCGGTATTGTCACAGGCCTTAGCGCCTTTCAAAGGGCACAGCAGCAGCAGCTCATAGAGGCAAGTAACTTACCATCTGTTTGCTATACATAACCATGGAAACAGAATCTCTTTACCAGATACTTGCATCTATCAACAAAAGTAATGGCCCACTGACTAGCAAGGCTAGTTGAAAAAAACTTTGATAAATATTCTGCTTTTACTCAGGGCACTTTTGAAATAATCTCTAATCTGGTGTTTCTTTTCAACTTATTTATCTCATAATACCCAAAGGAAAACCACACAAAATTCTTTCTTGAAAAAAATATTGAATAAAACCATCTATCCTTGATTTTACTTTCAAAATTCTATTATCAATTACTAGATTGGAAAGAAGGCCTTGAAATACAAGAGCAAATCTCTGAGATATGATATGTCAATAATACTCGATGCCTAACAGCATTGTCAATCAAAATATTACTCAGAATTTCCCGCAAACCAATAAAGATCCACTCCACATCCGTTTAAACATCTTCATCTCTCTTCATCCCCTACCCTAGTTCCTTCTCCGCATGAAAATTGGTTGAAATCAAGAACCGAATTCCATCGATTGGAAACTTCATCCCATGGCGAGCACTCCAGCAACAAGTAGTCATTTTCGTGCTCGTTCTCGGGTCTGAATAAATTGTCCCGCGGGGCGATTTCTTCCAAACACCTGCCTCGTTTGATCCTCGACTCTGTCCCGGGAGCTGGTTTTTGTTTCGGCTCCGTCACATAGGAGCGGATCACTTTCATGCCGTTAGTGCGTCTCTCTCTTTATCATTATCACATGTATTTTGATGAGCTAGTTTGTTGTCTTCATGGCGTGTGTTCTTCCTCTCTTTAACAAATATGTCAGGGTTTTATAGCAGGGTGCTCTTACATTTTACACAACGGTTTGCTTTGATTGGCATTTTCTAGGAAATCCAGGGCCAACTTCACTTCCAAACTTCTGTTCTTCTCTCGCATCTTTAAGTTTTGTTCAACTTTAGCTAAATCCAAAAACACATAAACCAACTGCGGAATTTACTGAACACTAAACATTAGACATATCACAATTGAAAACCACCTCATTTTGTGTAAAGATGTTTAAGCAAGCATGAGTACACATTCTCTTTTTTCAAAATAAAACAAATATGTATATAAACATATACCGGTATATAATCTATTTATATAACATGGTAAACAATATTGAAGGTATTCGGTACTCACCCATGAAATATTCTGGATACATGCCTGGAGGTTTAGGTGATGAATAATTAGGGTCTGAATGATAGTCTTCTGCACCTGGAGAATACACCTGCTAGCAGAACAAGAGAGAGAGAGAGAGAAAGAGAGAGAGAGAAAGAGAGAGGGGGAGGAAAAAATAAAAAAAATGTATATAGAAACCAACTGAAATTTTCAACAAATCCAGAAAAGGTTAATATGGGGAGGGGGGGGGGGGGGGCAAAATGCAGGTTAAGAGAGGTTGCATTTCTGTTTAAACATTAGAAGAATAAATGATAATGTAAATACTTGTACAAGGTTTATGTATGAGCATGTTCAGTACACATGAACTTAAAGAGATAATGAGAGTTTCATTTTTATCCTAACCAGCTATTTCAAACAAAGATTTCATACAAAATATGAAGTTTTCACCTATTTTTGCAGTAAAGTAACACAGAATAGAAAGACAAAATAAATCAAGAGTTTCAAAAAGTGTGAAGTTATATTTATGAAAGTTACATCCTCAAGTCATTCAATTTTCACAGCTTTTCTGGCTGAAACTTCATCACTAAAACTTAAAGGTATACGTTTTCCTGATATAAACGAGTACAGAGAATAATGTGTGCGCGTACAGGGAAGGGGGAAAGATGAAATAAGGAGAAATGAACAGAACTTGTACCCCAAAAAAGGGGAAAAGATTATTTATTGATGCACTTTTTACAGGTTGAGTAGTGCTGTGAATACAAACAGCTACATCAGTGAGTCTCATCTTGCCTCAAACGTGCAGCATCTTCCACTAATCAAATAAACTGATTGATTACTGTATTGCAGAAATTAGAACAAATTTGAGCACAGGGAGCGTGTGCCATCGACCCCCCGATGACTGTGAAAAAATTTCAAAAATCTGAGCCCCGTATTAAACCTGCAACTCTTCCCCGATACACGTTGGCCAATAAGATGACTCCTATTGATTTGATTTCACAGAAAGATCTGTTAAAAGAGAATGAGCTGAAGGAGAGAGAGAGAAAGAAAGAAAGAGAGGTGAAAGTAAGGAGAGAAGGAACGTGCTTCTCCTCATAAAAATGCAATTTCTTATTTTTCACTGCATTTGGGCTCGAGGCTCTTATAAACCTACAGATCAGGCACACCTAAAATTAATTCAGCTTACAATATCACGATGGCACCTTTCTCACTCCTGCATTTCACTCTATCATATGAAATACATTTAAAACTGGACACAATTCAATCCCTTTCACTTCTCATTTTTTATCTTTGATAATGTATTATCAAAAGTACATTTCTCTGAATTCTTTTTATCATTCATTCACAGTATGAAGACCATACAAAGCTATAATAAAGTTCTTC